>CM038214.1:8738672-9938672 GCA_021442155.1 Cymbidium sinense
GGGATGGTTGGGCTCCATATCCCCCAGAAGAAGGTCTTCAGTGAATGTGACTCCTTGGGCTTCTCTTGAATAATGTGCCTCCTCTTCCAATAGTCAGAGCTAAACATATTCTAGATCAAGAAGGGCCTTGATTAATGATTCCCTCATCTCTTTAGATATGACAAGGGCATCATATATGCTTAGTTTAGAAACTTTCTTAGGTGAGTGAGGAGATTGTAGAAAACCTTGGGCTGATCCTCCACAGCATATCCATAGGTGGAGCATCCTGTGGAGGGGCTTCTTGCTCGTTGGTACTAATGACTTATTTTCCCTTATCTTGAGGGGCTTCCCTAGGAGGTAGAACCTTTCCACTATGGAGGTTAACTTCGGTGACTTCTTATGGTAGATTAGTGGAAGGTTCTACCTACTCATCGGGATACCTACAACTTCTCCTATAGGACCCTCAGAATCAGATGATTCCAAGTCTATCTCAAGAGGTGAACCCGTATCATTCAAAAGGAAAGTTCATTTGTCAATCAAAAAGAGGATGATCAGAGTTGTTATAATTATCAAGACTTGAAGAGTTTTCTAAAAGAGTAGAATCAGATAATCCATCAAAGTGGCAGATGTAATTCAAACTAGCTTTATTCCTCAATTTCTTAGATTTACATGGAGGTACATAGTAGAAATCTAGTAAAGTAAGTGGGGTGAAGGATTTGTTTCCCTCATTCGCCGATACAAGATGTCTACTAGAAGAAGAACTAGATGAAGTAGGAATTTTGGTTGAAGTAGTTACTACAACGGTGGAATGGAGGTTGGAATTGGGTGGTTGCTACTTGGCTATCTCAAGTATGTCTACTACTTGTTGAGCTCCTACTTTCCCCAAGTTTTCTTTGGAAACTTGTGAACCTTCCTTGATGTTGGAGGTTGAGCACTCACCTATAAGGAAAGTTTCTAGATTTTAAAATAATCTTTTAGAGATTCAATATAAAGAGATATCCCAACCTTCTTTCATTTTGAGAGGATCACAGTATCCCCAAAGGATTACCCTAATAGAACTGGATGGTTGTTCCACTAGGTATTCTTAGGGATAACTATGACACCTTGTAGCTATGCTCAAGACAGTCCTTAAATATAAAGTAATCCTCCAAAATATGGGCTAGCATGTGGTGGTAGGGGTAAAAGTTAGAATCATTACTCCTGCCCACTTCCTCTAGCTTCCTAAGCTCGATTGGTTGAAAATCAAGTTTATTTAAGAGGTTCTTAAAGATTTTAATGGCTACCACCCTCTTAAATGAATAAGTTTTATTTAATTTATCCAAAAGAGTAGGTGGATGATAACTACTTGGGGTGGGTATGTATCGGTTGAGTATGGCGAGGAGGCTGAAGGCCATGGAGGCTACTATGGTGGTCAATAAGATGGGCGGTGGTGGTGGAAGTGAAGGCGTTGAGCTCGAGGTCTCTCATCTTGATCTCACCGGTTGCTTCCCTTTATCCAATTACTACTATCCACGGCTTCTTTTCATAAGCTTTCTATAACTTTGGCTTTTGATCTTGAAAAGGAAACTATTTGGCCTCTCCTTATAGACTAGCCACCTTGTTGATTAGCTTCTCAAATGTCTTAATGATGAAACCTTTAAGTATGAAGGTGATCGAGCCATGAATATTCTTTAATAAAAAAATTTCAATAGTATGTTGTTAGAGTTGTGGTTCACATTTCATGCTTAAATTTCTCCATCTAAGAATATAATCAATGAGGGACTCACTCGGGTGTTGTTGAGCTACAATGAGATTGCCCATAGTTACCCTTTGCTGAGCTCTAGAAAAACTCTTAACAAAGAGTTGCTCCAACTCAGCAAAAGACTTCACTGAATCATTGGGAGTTCAACACCAATCAAAAGCTATGCGCTAAACTCGACAAAGAGACAGAACAATAACGCATCACTGCCACCAGTCTTGCAATAGTTGTCCCTAAGTGCACTATATATTGTCGAGGTTCTGCGCCATCAAAGCTTTTTTAAAGAAGAGGCAAAACCCTTGGGATATTGGATAACATCTACTCATCTATTTGTTTGAGTTGTTGAACCAAGAGGTGTTCATGAATACTATCATCTTGTTATACAACACCTTTCAAACTCTTGTTGATCCCAGAAAGAACTCTAGTATCCATCATATCCTTCATCTTTGAGTCTTCAACAAATCATCTTTGTGGGGTCAAAGCTAACCTCTCCTCTTTGAGGTAAGACCAATCATACCCTAGGATTTCTTTCTTTTTTTTAGTAAGATACGTGCCCATATCATCAAGGAGTGGAACATCCGCATCAATGCTCACGGTGACCCATGGTGGGATCATGCTCATGAAATAGATACACTTGACCTCCCACCTTCTAAGTGCTTTGAGGATATACTCACGGAGGCGTCTCATGGTATGCTATGGATGGAGTACATATGGATCTATCACCATGGGGACAACAAAACTATTTCTTTCCTCATTGCTATATCTATGATCTGCTAAGGTGGTGGTGATGGCACAACTACAGTGCTACGAGGTCACCACTTTCTCTTCATCGTAACTAAAGTAGGAGGTCGAGCAGGAGAGCTCGCCCTCGCCTAAGTTGGCATCGTAGATGAAGCGGGATCCCTTGGCTATAGTTGGATCACCAGTGGGGCTTTCTTCTCTCCTGATGCTGCTCTCATGGCTTTGGATGGAACTATAGAAGATTGAACTTATGGTGATGTGGTGGAAGAGCGGTGTGATGGATACAACACCAACTCTCTCATGCTCTCCTCCCATGATGGGTTTTAGTCAATACAATACTATCGGTGTGGTGCATGGTAGTGCCAATCGAAATCTATGATGGTGGAGGGATGCACCTAATATCTTCACCTTTCTCTATTAGTAATGTGCACGATACTGCCTCGGCCCTCTCCTGGATCTACTCACCTACCCTGTGAGGGATAACTAGATCAAACTAGGCATTGGACTCTAATCATCCATAAGCCCTGCCAACTTGGTGCAAAACTTCCCTAAGGCCAGCATATGATCTCCTCCTATCTCTTACAGGTGCCTCATAATGAACTGGAGGTGGAGGTGACACTATTATCCTCGACATCTTTCTCCCCTTAGAAAAAAGAGGGTGGAACTTATTAGTAAGCAAAGAGAAACTACCCTTGGTGACTCCTCTATCAATGTGAGAGAATGTCTCCATCTCCTTGGCAATGCACACATGATCACAATTCTAGGTTCAGCTTGGTGGAGCAAAATGGGAGCTAGACCCTACCTCAAAGGTAGGAGAGACTATCCCTAAAGCCAGGGTAACCTTTCCCTTAGAGGAATCCAATGAGTGGGTAGCCACACTGGGGTAGTGGCAGGGAACAAAGCTACACAAGCACTGGCATGTAGTAACTTCTACCACCTTCCTCTTCAGAGAAATTTAGAATGAGGGCATCTCAATTTGGATGACTAGCTTCTACCTAGCCATCACATTCTTGCTGACAGTGGTGAGGGTTGCCCCCTAACAAGTGATCCTGGCCCTCTCAAATCCTTGGCCAAAGTGTATCAGATGAGCAAAATTAGTTTGGGGAGGTGGCATCCAAGGCCAAATCCATCCCAAAGGAGAAAGGTGAAAACATACTTTTGAGAATCCATTTGCACTATCTTGGCGAGAAAAAAGCTAACTAAGAAACTGGAACTCTGCAATTATTGGAAAGAAACTCAAATCATTTTTTGTCTTGGTATTCTGATTTTTTAGATTTGATTTAAAGTTTGAACACACACTCAACAATTTGAATATGTTAAGTGGGGCTCATTGAATTTAGGAGAGATTTTGAATAAATTGGAGGAGAGATTTTGAGTTTATTTAAGTTTAGAACCCACATTCAACAAATTTGTGTATGTTGAATGGGTTCAAAATATTTTGGAGAGAGACTTAATGCTTCCATTGGTTCATATTTGAATTCAACTTTTATGTTTGGGGACCTTTTATTTAACAAATTTGAGTATGTTAAATAGAGGGTCATTTGATTTTATTGTTAGATTTGATTTTGGGATTACTCACTTAGCAAATTTGGGTATGCTAGATAAGATGTTTGAAAATAATTTTTTTTTGCTTGTTTCCCATGATGTATATCATGTGTGAATTTAGAAATGGAATCTTTACTTAGAAAATTTGTGTATGCTAAATAAGGCCCAAATCTAATTTTTTTTATTTTGATTTTGAAAATGGGATCTTTACTTAGAAAATTTTGTATGCTAAAGCCCAAATGTGTTTTGAATTTTGTTTTGATTTTTGAAAATGGGATCTTTACTTAGAAAATTTGTGTATGCTAAATAAAGTCCAAATGTGTTTGATTTTGTTTTGGTTTTTTAAAATGGGATCTTTACTTAGCAAATTTGTGTATGCTAAGTAAAGTCCAAATTCATTTTGAAAAAGGGGGGTTTTCTATTTAACAAATATGGTGTGTTAAATAGAATCCAATTTATTTTCAATTTTCTTTTGAAAAATAAAACTCTCATTTGACAAATTTGGGTATGTCAACTGGAATTCTAATGTATTTTGATTTTTATGATTCTTTGCAAATGAGATCTCCATTTAACAAATTTGGGTATGAAAAATGGAAGTCAATCATACTTTATTTTTTAAAGATGAAATTTTTGTGTGTGATTATTGCTTTTTTTGAAGAAGGAAATTCCAACACTTAACACATGTGGAATGTGTTGAGTGGAGTTTCAAATGTTGTGATTTTATTTGAAAATCAAATCTCTATTCAACAAATTTAGATATATTGAATGAAGATGCTTATCTTCAATTTTTGTGCTTTTTTGAAAAAGGAAAGAAATTACAACTTCAACATATGTAAGATATATTGAATGTTGTTTCTATTTTATGACATGATTTTATTTGGAAATGAAACCTTCATTCAATAAATTTGGGTATATTGAATGAAGATGTTCATTTTAAATATGTGCTTTTGAAAAGGAGAGAAACTCCAATCTTCAACATATGTAAGATATATTGAATGGAGTTTCTATTTTATGAAATGATTTTGGAAATGAAACCTTCATTCAATAAATTTGGGTATATTGAATGAGGATGTTGATTTTTTGAATATGTGCTTTTGAAAAGATGATTTTTTATTTTGATTTTGAAAATATCCTACATGTAACAATCTTGAAGATTGTTAGATGAGGTAGAGTTATATATATTTTGTGAAAAGTTCTTGTGCAAGTATTTTATTATGTGAACTTTTGGAAAGTGCTTTTGAAAAGTGATATTTTATAAAGAATTTATTTTTCTTATTTGTGGAATGAACTTTACCTTATTAGAGATGGTAAGAAAAGGTCTTTAGTCATCTCTTTTGATTAAATTTTATTATCACCTATTGGGGACCACAGGGTTTTAAGACCTACATGGAGTGAGGTCCTAAAACCTAAAGGATGTTGGCTAGCTTAGCTTAAAAATGAAATGACCTAAGTGCCAAAAAAGAAGGATAGTCTTAGACTTATATGAAATACAAATCCTATCAATACTTGGAGATAATGATCATTTACCAAAGATGGATAGAGGAACCATCTCTAGTGGAGTCCTTAGAAAAATTTGTGGTGTTTTATTTTGGATGTTTGGTGGGGTTGGAACACCACGTAGATCTACAGATGTACTTATTAGGGTCGGGGTATGACATTGAAGAATGATGTACTATCTCAAGAGATAGAAGTCACCATCCTACAATGGACCTAAACACCTAATAAGGACTCTGAAGGACAATGGGTCTTTGAATGTACCAGAGATATTTCCCTTACTTTACATGAAAAAGTAAAGTAAGGTTTATTTTAAATCGGGTTCGTTAAGTTCCCTATGGAGGCAAGCCCTCATAGTTAATTACATCCTAAAGAATGAGATTCCTTGGGAATACTCTCGATTAAGGTAAATGATCATTGTCTCCAAAGATTTCAAAGATAGGACTATCAATCAATTGGTTATTTTTAGAAAATCAAGAGGGATTGAGCAAGAGGAGGGAGTTAATGGAGATGAGTAGGGGATGTTCATGATACTAGGAAACCTAGTGAGCATCCCAAACTATTCTATGGTTGGGTTTTATATTTTTGAAATTGAGGGAAATTATATGTTTGAGTAGAATTTTTATTAGAAATTTAGGGCTTACAATTATACAATAAAAGATTATAGAAATTCCTAAGAGGTGAGGATTTATGCTTATAGCCCACAAAGGGAAATAATAATCTTAGATCCTAAATCTTGGGAGCTTTGGCAAGGGCCAGAGCATGACCTAAATCTAAGGAAAAAATGGGTATATGAAATACCTCCACAAGAGAGAGTAAATCACCCAACTGTTGGGCTTACAACCGCTTGGGGGTGGCTGCCAACTAACTCCTCCTACAATTTTAAATACATGTAGGCAAGTCTTATGCTTTACAAGATAGCTAGGTTGTTGTTTCATTTAGAAGACTAAGTCCTTAAACTAACTCCTAAGACTAGATCATGAAGGGCATGAATTCATGACTTAATCTAATGCAAATTTTGTTAAGTTTTATTTTTGATTTTTGGACATTTTATTTGACATAGGCTATGGGATTTTATATGCTTAATGCATGAGAAGATTGGTTATGGGCCAAAGATAGAAAGAAGGGGTGTGTTTCCACCATGGCTCTCAAAGGTTAAGCCATTTTCTCGGCAAGGTGGGAGCCTTCCATTAGCAGAGTGAAGCAATATGATTTATGCATGATATGAGACATAAAACATCTAGCTAAGGGGTTGCTAAATATTTTATTATCTTGATTTATGTCCTAGGCTTTAAGTGAGGTTATGAATTATTTAGTTTAATTTTGAGTTGATTAATTGGATAGAAAATTTATTTTTCCCTAAGAGCCTAATCGCATCTAGGCCATTCAACAACCATCAAGTAATTAAAAACTAAGAAAATCATGCCATCCTAATTGGACAATCATAAATATAACATCAATCAATTTATAATATTAGCATAAAAGAGTAAGAGGCATGTGGTGGTCCCATCGCCAAAAGAGGAAAATGGGTAGCCAAGCTCTTTATAAGATTACAAATGAATAATTACAATTATGAAATGATAAGTGTTATGTGGGTCTTCATTCTTCATCTTCCATTCTTCACTCCTTGTCCTTCATTCGTTCATCTTGATTTGCTCCATTTCTTTCTTTTGGGTTATCTTGGGATGTAGCTTGCTCCAAGGCCTCACATGGTACATAAGACATAGTCTTATGAACAATGTTCATCCTAATCCCCATAACACTTGCTCCAAAACTTAATTACAAAATTTAAATCAAAATGGGAAAAGCAAATCTAACTAAACCTATAAAACAAAGGTTAGCTAAACATACCACACAACCCAAGTAGTTATAAGAATAATTTGGACTTAGCACCCCACACATGGGTAACCAAGCCCACCTGTCCTAGTTTGGATTATGCTTAGGGGTATAAGCAACCTACATAGCAATAGCATTTATATTTTTATTACAATGCCCCTTAAGCACAATCCCTGACAAAGATAGATTAGACTACCATCTATGCACATACACCCTAACATCTAGTCTAAAAACATTACATTACAAAATAAAATCATGCTTCAAACCATGCACCGCCCTAACATAGAGCTAGAAATGGTGACTTAGCCTAATGTGTGTGTGCCATTTAAGGCTTGTGTGGCATGCCCTAGCTAGGTTTTAGGGTTGAAATTTTCTAAGTGTGAGAGATTCAACTTAGATGGTGATTTCATTTTAAGTGATTTAGTTGACTTGTCAATTTTAATTTGGTGATTTGATTTGGTTTGAATGAATCTACACTTAATGACTAAATGTTGTGAAGAGAAGAAAAGAGAGGAGAACACTCTTTCATTTCTACCTTAAAGCATTTCTAAGGTAGATTCATTAATTAATTTCCTTTGGTGAATGATTTATTATGTATTTTTTAATTAATCCTAAGTTTGGATTTACTATAAATAGCTTTATTCAATAAGAAAGACATCTTAAGATTAGTTAGGGTGGATTTCTATCGCATAATAGAAACCCATTCATTTCTTTACACCATGTATACCACGCATATGAATAATCCTATGCATACATGTACATGCAATGCAAATCAGCACACTTTCATGATGAATGCAAAGAAATGTGGTTTGAAAATTTGGATGTTCCATGAATGCATGTCTTTGTTATGTAGAAAAGAGGGACTCTTTTATCCATTAGCTAAATGCACATCCACATGCATAAAAGTTATAAGTGAGTACGACACCATTATTTTTTTACATCAGGGGCATAAGGTACAAGACCTACTTGGGGCTACTTAAAGCCTTGCAGCCCAGGATGTCCAAACTGATAGACCATTTTTCTTAGATACATGTAAATGTACAAAAAGAACCAAATGGATGAAGAATCATGCAAGAGATTTATGTTTGATTTGATTGTAAGATTTACATGTGTAGTATGAAGGTGCTTCCTAAGTCTTAACATAGAGATGCATAGGAATAGATTTAGGCAAGTTTTATGTTCTTTTCAAATGAACTATACACTTGCAAATCCTATGTGAATCCATATTAAGAGAGGAGATAAGAACTTCATAGTACACATCTTATGCTATCATCACATGCAAGCTTATAAATATTTATAACTAACATCACTTTATATATAATCTTTGATTTATAAGTTTTGAAAAGATAATTTTTTTGTTTAATAATAATAGCCACTCATATCCTTAATTTTAACCAACACATGCAATTTGACATAAAAGAAAACATTTTATTTAATTAATTTTTAAAAGAAATGAATGCATGATTTAGGTGGCAAGCAATATTTAGCATGATTGGAAAGAAATGAAGGGATGTAAGTACATAACTTCATTCACCCTAATTAACCCTAAGGACAATCATATAGAATAAGATCATTTAAAATGAATCAAAATTTCTTTAAAGAGATTTTTATCTTTGAATTTGATTTGATTTAGGAGATATGAAAAAGGTTTGTTAATCCTAACCCATTCCCCCATGTGTGAATTGGTTTGGTTTAATTTAGAACAATTAGGTTGATTTTATATTCTAATTAGGTTAAGGTATGAATTAAATCTATTAATTACCCCTTACCTATACCACTTTAACATAATTAGCCAAGTAACTATGAGTTAATAGATGATATGCAACTACATGTAAAATTAAATCAGTAATGCACCTAGAAATAAGGGGCTAATGCAATTGGCTCATTATTGGTTAATTAAGCTAAAGGGTTTAATTAAGTACTTTTATAACCCTCTACACATGTAGTTTGATTATAATTTCTTTGGAATCCTCTTAGGTTATTGAACACCTAAGAATCTACAGAATTGAATGATTAAATTTTGTTTTGAGTTTGATTAATTAAACTAATTAATGAAGTGATTAAGCCATTAATTAATTGCAAATTGATTAAGTGTTTTCCAAGTGAAATGAACTTAGGAGAAAATATTGGAAAAGAAGTCATAATCTCATTCCCTATGTCCATTCACTATTCATGATGATTTAGCAAGCTTGATTAATGAATTTACCATTGTTTAACATGTTAATTAATCATTTAGTTAATTAAGAGAGTGATTAGGGATGAAATAAGCAATTCCCCTAATTAATCAAGCAATAAATTCCAAGAAAATTATGGGAGGTAGAGGTCATCCCACTGATTAACCTCAAAAAGTCTGAGATTAATTCCTGAATTAATTAGGGAGTAATTAACTTAATTACATTTCTAATAAAACCTAAATTGAGTTAAAATCACTATTTAAAATTAATTAATTTTAATTTTATATTATTCTTCTCTGAATTATCTTTAAAATGAGTATTTATTTATATTTTTTCTACAATTAGTTATGAATTTTGGAAGTTTTAGTATTAAAATCAAATTAATTAAGCCTAATTAATCCCTTAATCCCATCAGGCCACATGGCGGCTAACGCAGTGCGCTGATGCGGTGCACTGATGTGGCGCACTTTCCACTTAGTGCGATGAGATAGGTTACTTATGTTGTCACATCCATCATGAGTCGGTTAGGTGGACGCTTTCTCTATGGGTCGTCCAATCTAAGATCAGACAGTCAAGATTAATCCCTCAATTTAGGCTTAAATCATAGGGGATCTAGTGTGACATAATCACAACTATCTATTCCAATCATGTGGAATGGATGGCATGTGATCCTTCACCTTTGCAAGCTAAGAGACGAACATCGTTCAACTCTCTCCGTTCAATTCAAGCTCACCTGAGCTCAGATTGGGATCAAAATGATCCCACACCTTGAAGGAGGGGGGATGCACATCTAATGGTCAAGATTTGATGGGGTGATAATTTCCTTCAAAAAGGACCAACCAAATTTTCCTATGGCTATGGTTTTGAGTAATTACCTCATCGAAAGCTATCACCGTGCTTCCAAGAGGAGCTTGTCTAGTAGAGATGAAGCCCTATTGAAGGAATTGGATCTTGGTTTGGAGTAGATTGCTCAGTTTACCAAGCTCCTCTTCAATGGAGATCGACTTTGATCAAAGTGATGCTTCTCGTGGCTTGGAGACTTGGGAAATAACTTGATTGAGCTCGATGAAGTCCACTGATTGTGTGTGCAAGGTTAATTTGATTTTGATGGAGAATTGAGTGAGTTGGATTTTCAATTCACCTCCCCTGTTTCAGCTTTGAGGAAAATTGAGAGTGAGAAATGGGGGAGAGGGCGAAAATGGCTTGCAAAGGCTTGGAGAAGCTTTGACTCAACCTTCTTAGCTTTTTGGAAATGAATTCTTGTGGTTTGAGTGGGAATGAGAGGGGGTATATCTCCCCCTCCTTGGATCGATGGTGATGGGCTATTTTGCCATTTTGATCAATGGAAAGGATTAGAAGCACAGTTTGAGCTGTAAAATAACCCACATGGGTCATTTTGGGTACTGGAGGGAAGGAGTGTGGATGCCCATGTGCTAGATGAGTGCATTTGGAGTTCTAAGTGTTCAATTGCCAATGGGGAGGTCGGTTTGGCCTTGCCTTGGATATGGTCAAAGCTCATTTGGGTCATATTCACCACCTCCCTTGGTGCCAATGTTGACCAATGGAAGGATGCCAACTGATCTTGAGAGAGACATGACCAAATTCCAAGTGAATTTGGTCATAGGATACCCTTTGACCTAAAGGCAAGTGGTCATTTGGCCATGATTTTGACTTGGGAAAATTTGAAATGATTCAAAAATGGGTTTGGCCAATTTTCAAATGTTTTGGAGTTTATTTGATTTGATTTGGCTCACTTTGATCCATCTAGGTCAAATTGGGTCAAATTGGGTTAGGTTGACCAATTGGTCAAATTGGGTCAAACCATGGGTTAGGTCAAGTTCAAATGATCATTTCGAGCCTATGGGTATCATTGGTTTGGTTCAATTTGGTTTAGATTTGGTTTTGGCTCATTTAGGTTCATTTGAGTCAAATGGGCCAAGTTGACCAATTTGACCCATTTGACATAATTGGGTTAGGTCATGGGTTGGAGCTTGGTTGACCATTTGAAATGTATTGCAAGCTTTGGTTTCAATCAATTTTGATTTGGTTTGATTTCAAGAAGATTTGACTTTTTAGGTCAAGTTGGGTTCATGGTCAAGAGCTGGGGTTGGCCAATTGAAGCTTTGGTTAAGTTCAACAAGTGATTTGGAATGAATTTGACCCATTGGTTGCAATCAATTTGGCTTAGATCAAGATTTGACTAATTTTGGCTTTTTAGTTCAATTTGGTTCAACTTAGGTCAAGTAGACAATTAGGCTTGGTTCAGCTTAATTGTTGGCTTAATCATGTTCAATGATTGATTATGGATTGATTTAGATCAATGGTTTCAATCAAATTTGCTTATAGTGAATTTTGGGTTGTTTAGATTTTATTTGGTTTAAGTGTTGACTTGGTCAAAGGCTAGGTTTGACTTGGTTTGAGCTAATTTGAGTTTTTGATCATCTTAGGATGATTACTCATAATGTGAGGCTTAGATGGCTTAGTTCAATCCAATTTGGGTTGGATTAGAATTTGGCTCAAAAGGTCCTTTAGGTCACTTTGGGTCAAGTGAGCCTAAATGGGTTAATCTTGATCAAGGCTTGGTTCAAGTTTGGTTGAACTCACATATGGACTTATGATGGAAATTTATTGATGGAAATATAAATCAATTGTAAGAGATTTGGAGTCAAATGGGTTTTGGTTCATTTGACATTTTCAAGTCAAAAGGATGAACATGGACTTGGGTTAGTTTGATTTTTGGTTTGGTTGTAGTTTATGTTTATATTTGGGCATGTGATTGAAGGAGTGATTGTTTGAAGATAAAATCAAGGGTTTGGATTGATCGAGAATGATTTAACTTGAAAAGAGTATAAGTTAGATTTTGGTTTAATTTTTGGTTTAGTTTTGGTTATTTGAATTTATACTTCATTTATATTTGTGAATATAAATGAAGCTATAAAAGTTATGAAAATCATTTGAGTTTGGAGTGATTTGGGTTTGGTTTGGGCTTAGTACATAACATGAATTCAAAAGGCTTAGGAAAGATTTTGGGATTTGAATTCAATCATGGGTTTCAATCATTTGATTTGGAATTGATTCATGATTTCCATTTTGGAATTTGGATTTGAATAAATCAATTAAGTTGGAATTGATTTGTGATTTGAGAATATCAATTGAGTAGGAATTGATTTAAGATTTGATTTGGATTGATTTGAAGGAGGGAGGCAAGGATTAGGTTCAAACTATAGGGTAGGCAAGTCCTCTTAATGCCCCTAAGACATAACCTATTCCTATAGCTAACTCCTCTAAGTCTCTATGGTTAGGTTAAGTGTTCACCTAATCACTAGAAGTGTCTTAAGACTAAGGAACTCTTAGTGTCTAGAGGAGTCCTATGTCTAAGATGGAGAAGTTGAGAGCTCACTCCAAAAGTGAGGTCACTTCTCTCAAAGGAGAAGAACCAATCTACTATTCCGAAAGGAAGGGTAAGAATAGTTCTTTTAACTTTTACTGATGTGATGAGATTCTTATATCATCCATCCAATCGCACCAACAATGAAGCTGAATATGAGGCTCACGATTATGCCGGGTTAGCCGTTACTCTAAGCATCGAACATCAACATCTATGGGGATTCTCAGCTAGTTATCAAGCAAATCACTAGGTCCTATAATGTTATAAAGCCCAAGCTCCATCACTTCAATAAGTACACCATGGAGTTGTTTGCCCAAATCACAGAGGTTACCATTTATAAGATTCCTTGAGGAGAGAATGTCGTAGCATATGCTTTAGCCAAGCATGCCAAGGAGTTGACATGTCTGGAGGATGAGTCCATATCAATAAAGGTCCAAAATAGACAATTCTTATCCCTTATTGATATTGAACTCATTAAAAAGTACTCTCTTGAAGGGGAGGTTGCCATTGCCAAGAAGGATGAGGAGCTAGATTGGAGGCAACCATTCATGGATTACCTAAATAAAGGCAAACTACCTCAAGAGAAGTCCCAAGCCCATTAGATGAAGCACTTTCCTATGCTATTGTGGATGGTGTCTTGTACTAGTTGTCTTTCGATCATATGTGGTTATGTTTTTTAGACAAGCATAATGCCCATAAGATCATGACCGAGGTACACTCAGGACTATGTGGAGCCAACCAATCCGGTCTGAAGATGAAAGTCAAGATCAAGAGACTAGAATACTACTGTATGTCAATGATCAAAGATTGCTTGGATACGGCTAGGCGATGCCACCAATGTCAAATACATGTGGTCCTACACCAACCACCCAACATTCTACATCCAACATTAGCCTCATGGCCATTCGAGTGTTGGGGTATTAACATAGTGGGTCCAATTGATCCTCTTTCTTCCAAGGGTCATTGGTTCATCTTACGCTATTGACTAATTTTCAAATGGATGAAGGTGATTCACTCGAAGGTCACAACTTCGACATGTGCTCCAATTTTTTAGAATAATATCTTACATAGGTTGAGTGCCTCATGAATTATATCGATAATGGTTCTACATTCAAAAGCGAGATCAATAACTTTTCCCAGACACAATAGATTAGAGATATTCTACCATCAACTACCCAAGGAAAAATGGCTTAGCAGAAGCTTTCAACAAAACTCTCATCCAAATACTAAAGAAGACACTCAACAACAACAAGTGATAGTGCCATGAGCAGTTAGTTGAAGCCTTGTGGGCCTACTGAACCACATATAAAACTCCAACTTAGTATGCTCCTTTCTCCTTAGTGTATGGGTCTGAAGATGTTCTACCATTAGAAGTCCAACTCCCATCACAAAGGATAGCTGTGGGTAGCAAGATCACAACAGAGCATAATGCCAAGTTCTGGTTAGAAGATCTCGAAGGTTTGGAGGAGAGATGCCTGCGAGAATGAAAAAACCTCAAGTTGTACAAAGCTAAAATGATTCAAGATCACAATAAGTTGGTCCATCCTAGAGCATTTCAAGTAAGAGAGCTTATTTTAGTTCTAAGGAGACCGATTATTTCCCATCATAAGATGGGAGCTAAGTTTGAACCCACTTGGGAAAGCCTTTTTTCCATAGAGAAGGCCTACCAAGGAGGATCCTATCAGCTTATTAATCATAAGGGAGAGCACCCAATGCTTCCAATCAATGGGCTGTACTTAAACAAATATTATAAATCATGTTTGAAAATAATTATCATCAATGAAAATTCCATTTTGAACTCAATCTCTTCCATGTTGAAAGTATTCTTATTTGAATCACATGATGTGTTTAGGGTAGATGTATGGAACTTCGAGCATCTTATCCTTCATTGACAACACAATCACAAACTACACAAACATATAAAATAAACACATATCTTTTACTCTACAAGTTGAGATAATGCCCCTGACACTCACTCGATTTACTTTAGGTCGGGTTGACGTGGTATCCTGCTAGTGTGTCACCCAATGGTCATCTTGCTTTGGAGGATGTAAGTTTGCTAAGTTTGTTTTTTCTTACTTGGCCACTACACATCGATGAGCACCTTGTTAGTTTAGTAGGCCTTATACGTGGCCAATAAGCTACCTCATGTTAGCTTTGTTTAAGAGGTTGTGAGTTTGCTAAGCTTTCTTCTTGGATTAGCCTTCATGCGTTGGTGTCAAGTATATTTGAGGTTTAAGATAAGTCCCCTAGTTGCTCTTTCCCTCTTGACTGCTTCAAGTTTAGGTCCAGTCCTTCCTCGGGGCTCCCCACTTAGTAGTCACTCTAGCTCAGATATCATATGTCCTACTGACTATAGACTATCCTGATGATCAATTCCACTTGAAAAGTTGTAAGCCTACACATTTTCTTTCTAGATTGATCATTGCAAATCGACGAGCACCTTAGGTTGGTTAGTTCTCACTATGTTGACGGATACACCACTCATGTTGATGGATACACCTTAGGTTGGTTGGTTCTCACACCTTAGGATACACTACTCATGGCGGATGTAAGTCTACTATGCATTCTCCTTGAGTTGGCCACCGTACACCTATAGGCTTTCTTTTCCAAAGCTTAAGATAATGCCCTAAAGCACCTCCCTGGGCACTATATTTGGATCACATCCTTTATGACATATTGACACTACCCAGTTACTATCAGTTGGACATTTCCCCTTTCTAGTAACCACGTGGTTGGAGAATCCTTCCTTTGGATGTGCAAATTCTCCCTTGGTTTAGTAAATGAGATAGTTAAGGCCTACTAGTCCCTTCTTAATGTGTTCCTCACACTAATAAAATTCATGCAAACATATAAATAAATATATATTCACTTGTGGATTAGGACACTCGGTACCTTTTCAAAGCATCTATCTTTAGGGCAAAGAAAACTACCTATAGGTATTTCGCTACTCTTGAGTTGATATAAGTCCTCAACATTCTCAGGTCACTAAGTCGTTTGATTTGTTGTGCTATACGGGTCACCCAGTTGTTCCCTTTAGAAGATGTAAGTATGCTATGCCTTCTTCCTAGCACAATACTTTGCAAGGCAACCCTTAGGTTTCTAGATCTACCACAACCGGTAGACTATCCCTTTGGATTTTTAAATCTAAGATAGGACATATTTGATATATCCCCTTCTCAATGGGTCCATTGCACACTGACATGGTCCATAAATTAAATCTATCAAATTTGACTGAACTCATATTCCCAGTGGATATGCCCTTAATTAAAAATCAAACTAAACCAAACAAACCATATCAAATCACATGAAATTAAGATGAAATTAATCCTGACTACCTTTGAGTTGACATATGTTTCCTCATTCATTCAAATTAGCCTTGGTCGTTTGATTTGTTGTGCATCCAACATGTCACCCAAGCGGTTGTTCCTTGATTTAGAAGATGTTAGTTTGCTACGCCTTCTTCCTAGCACAATCATTGCACATTGAAAGGCAACCCCTTAGGTTGGATAGCTCTATCTTGCAACCGATAAACCATCCATTTGGATTTATAAACCTGAGGTAGGTCAATGCTAATATAGCCCCTTCTCAATGGGTACATCGCACATTGATAATGTCCATACATTTACTCAGACTAAATTAAACCCAATCTAATTTTCCCAGTGGAGTTAAATCACACCATTCTCCCTTGTGGAGCCAAAAATCATATATAAACAAGTCAAGGAAATAAATCAAATTCAAAACCTCCCGGTGGAGCCAAATTAAACTAACTCCCAGTAGAGTCTAAATCAAAGAAATCCAACTAAACTCTTATTCCCGGTACATCCCCAAACAAATCTATGAAATAAAACTCAAATCCCAATCCCAGTAGATAGCGAACTGCTTCCCTTGGAAGGTTCATATTGATCCCTAGTGGACTCGAGCCCATATCTCTAGATATGCTTCCACATAAATTAAAAAAAACAAATTAAAGTTGATTCGATCTTCTACGTGGATTATAGATTCTTATTCTAGTGGATCTTCTTTCCATAAATCATATAATCAAATCAAATTCAAACTTTATCCCCAACAGATTTTTTTCTCCTATGCCCTCAACATAGACCCCTCACATGTCATTTCCAATGCATATGTGTTCCCCTAACGGATCTCGCTCCATGTCCTTGACATGGAATTCTCATCAAATCTTATTTCTTCTCTTATGCACACCTTTAATACTTCAACCAAAAGCCTAACAATGTATTCGTTCAAATTACATCATCTTAATGTTGTAATCAACATTTTATGATTTTTGATGGTGCAAGCTCAAACTAACTATACAATATCATGCTAAACATATTATAGTGTGAATTAACACACTATATTATATTATAATATATGATGTTATATTATAATTTGCTATAATATAAAATATTATCTAACATTACACCCCATTAGAATCACTTAAAAGGAACAAATAACAAAATTTTCTCAAAATATGAATAATGTTCATTTTGGATGTAAAATTGTTATTTTTCTATTAGAAATGGTACAAAATAGCATAATTTTGGTGTGCTTCTTGGTGAGTGCTGCAAATTTGGCCAAATTCCTCCATCTCAACCTTCAAATTAACATTTTTATGAGTTTTGACCCATTGTATTATAACAAAAGTAAAATATACCAAAATGTACAATAATATTTAGTAACACACCACCACATTCATATATATGTGACATTATATTGTTATGTACATTATATTTTAATATGCTTTCATTTAATATATTATCTTACATTACACCTTAAAATGAATCACTTTAAGCAAAAAATGTATAAAATTATATTGAAAAGGAACAATTATTTTGAATGCAAAATTCCATTCTTTTGATTAAATGACACACCATAGCACACCCCCAATGATGTTCCCTAAATCTGACCTTAAATTTGGCCAAATCCCATCATCTTAACCTATAAATCAAGTATTTTATGAATTATACTAACAAACTCTACTACATTATACTATAACAAACTAAAATATGCTAAACAATAAGTAGTAATACACAATGGTATGCTATAATGCATGATGCTAAACTATGTTATGGAATCCTATATTATAATACACTATAACATATTATATTATATTACATTATATTATATTATATTATATTGCATATGACATCATAAGGGATTGCTTACGATAAAAATTCATAAAATTAATCTAAACAATAAAAACCTATATATTTTTGTCATATCACTTACATATTTTAAATTCAAACAATATATTATGATGCCATGCTCTACCTATTTAAATTTGTCCAAATTCCACCATTTTAAAGTCTAAATCAATATTTTTATAAATAATGCTAGTGTAGGCTCGACTACATGATTGCAAAATACTAAAAGAATTTAAAATGCCGAGTAATATATTATGATATATGATGCTATACTATGCTACAACATATAATATTTATTTTGACCATAAAATCTTACTTTTAGACTACAAGTGGCATAGCAACTAATTCCCATTTCAAATTTAACAAATTTCATCATCGATTTATTAAATCAATATTTTTATGATTTATATTAATATAGTATAGGCACAATACCATAATATACTAAAACATTTCAAAACATCATATAACATCCAAAAACACATCACTACATGCTCAAATATATCGCTACATTATACTATAATATATGGTAATATAATATGATTTATTATTTAGGTATTCAAATCTATAATAGTCAAGGGAAAGCCTCTTGAAGACATTTTCTTTAGCTACCATAACTATGTTAGGACTAGGTCATTCTTTAGATCTACTCTTAATGACATCTTTATTCAAGGTTTATGGTTAGGGTAAATTTAGGGTTTTGGGTTTAGGGCTTAGGGTTTAAGATTAGTTTAGGATTTAGGGTTTAGGGTTAGTTTAGGGTTTAGGGTTTAGGGTTTGGGGTTTAGGGTTTAGGTTTTAGGGTTATATGTTTTAGGGTTTAGGGTTTATGGTTTTAGGGATTAGGGATTAGGGTTTAAGGTTTAGGGTTTTATGGTTTACCATTTAAGGTTTAGGGTTTAGGGTTTATGGTTTTAGAGTTTAGGGTTTAAGTTTTAGTTTAGGATTTAGGGTTTAGGGTTTATGGTTTAAGTTGTTTTTATAATAAAGAACAAATTTAGATTCAACATTTATTTTTTTGATTTCATCAACCAAGTAGCACCCCAAGTTTTCTAAGATACTAACGACGACATAGAAAAAAAAAGAGCACCCATAGAGCAAATAAAAAACCCTAGATATGTAAAACCATCTCTACTATAAAGACAGTTCCATAAGCAGTAGAACGGATCGATGGTTCTTTAATTTCTCCAATTTTGATTAAAACCACCCCCGCCACTCAAGTAGAGGGATCCGCCATCATATCCTCGATCTCTCCGTCCACCACCACCATGGTTGTAACCTCCATCGCTCCTCCTCCTCCACCACCCTGCTTGCTCACCACCTCCATATCCACCACATCCAGATCCCCACCTTTATCGCCACCAACATCGCCACCATAGCCGGATCTAGATGGGTGATGTTCCTACATCAAGGTTCTGCCCATTCTTAAAGTTTAGGGTTAGTTTAGGGATTAGGGTTTAGGATTGTAGGTTTTTGGGTTTTAGTGCATAGGGTTTTGGGTTTAGGGTTTAGTGTTTTAGGGTTTAGGGTTTAAGGTTTATAGTTTAGAGTTTAGGGTTTATAATTTAGGGTTTAGGGTTTAGGTTTTTAGGGTTTAGGGTTATAAGTTTAGGGTTGTAGGTTTATGGATTAGGGTTAGTTTTAGGGTTTAGGGTTTAGTGTTTAGGATTTAGGGCTTAGGTTTTTCTTAATTAAGTAAACGATAGTTTAATTTATTTAGTTTATTTTTTTTATTTATTTATTTTTTTTTTTTTTTTATTTAGGTTTATTTTTAATTTTATTTATTTAGTTTATTTATTTTAGGTATATTTAATTTAGTTTAGGTTTTTTATTTTAGTTTAGTTTTTAGGTTTATATTTATTTTTAGTTTTGTTTTTTTTTTAGGTTTAGGTTTTTTTTTTTTTTTAGGTTTATGGTTAGGTTTTTATTTTAGTTTCTTAGGTTTAGGTTTTAGGTTTTCATTTTAGGTTTATTTTTAGGTTTTATTTCTTAGTTTAGGTTTATTTTTAGTTTATTTTATTTTATTTAGTTTAGGTTTAGGTTTCATTTATTTTAGGTATAGGTTTAGGTTTTATTTATTTTAGTTTTAGGTTTATTTTTAGTTTAGTTTAGGTTTTATTTATTTTATTTTTATTTTAGGTTTAGTTTTTATTTTAGTTATTTATTTATTATTTTAGGTTTAGGTTTTATTTAGTTTTTATTTTATATTTTAGGTTTAGTTTATTTATATTTAGTTTAGAGAGTTTATTTTATTTTATTTTAGTTTTATTTTAGTTTAGTATTTTTATTTTAGGTTTATTTTAGATTTAGGTTTAGTTTAAGTTTATTTTTATTTAGGTTTAGGTTTTAAGGTTTAGGTTTAGGTTTTTTTGGTTAGGGTTGGGTTTTAGTTTAGGGTTTAGTATTTTTTATTTTTTTTAAGAGAACAAATTCATATTCAACATTTCTTCTTTTGATTTCATTAAGTAACACACCATGTTTTTTTTTAAGACATAGCGATGACATAGATAAAAAATGAGCACACATAGATTAAATCAAAACCTAGATAACTAGAGTTGTCTATTATAAAGACACAACACTCATAGCGAGATTGGATCGACCATTCTTCAATTTCTCTTCCCATCAAACCACCCCATCTCGGTGGATCCACCATCATATCCCTGATCTCTCCCTCCACCACCACCATGGATGTAACCTCCATCGCTCCTCCCACCTCCATAACCACCATTGCTCTGACCACCACCTCCATATTAACCAACACCTTCAGATCCCTCACCACCACTACGATAACCACCGCCTCTTCCTTCACCTCAATCGCTAGATATAAATTAAGCCTAGTTGACGGTGATGTTCCTGTCGTCAAGGTTCTGCCCATTCTTAGAGTTTAGGTTTATTAGGCTTTAGGGTTTAGATTTATTTTTTAATTAATTTAGTTACTTTAGGTTTAGGTTTAGGGTTTGGAGTTTAGGGTTAGTGTTTAGGATTTAGGGTTTAGAGTTTTTTTTCTTTTAGGGTTTAGGGTTTAAGTTAGGTTTAGGGTTTAGGGTTTTAAGGTTTAGGATTTAGGGTTTAGGGTTTTAGTGTTTAGGATTTGGGGTTAGGGTTTAAAGGTTAAGGTTTAGTGTTCAAACTTTAAGGTTTAGAGTTTTAAGGGTTTAGGGTTTAAGGTTACCTTAGGGTTTAGGGTTAGTTTATTGTTTAGGCTTTAGGGTTTAGGGTTTTTAGGGTTTAGGGTTTAAGCTTTTTAGGTTTTAGGGTTTAGGGTTACGTTTGGGTTTAACATTTAGGGTTTTAGGGTTTAGGGTATAAAGTTTAGGGATTAAGGTTTAAGGTTTACGATTTTAGATTAAGTAAACTGGTAGGTTTAGGTTTGTTTAGTTTATTTAGTTTATTTTTTACTTATTTTAGTTTATTTTATTTTTTATTTTTATCTAATTTAGTTTATTTATTTTATGTTTATTTATTTTATTTTATGTTTTTATTTTAATTTATTTTTTAGTTTTAAGTTTAGGTTTATGTTTATTTTTTAGTTTAGTTTTAATTTTATTTTATTTATTAAGTTTAGATTTTATTTTTTTTTATTTTAAGGTTTATGTTTAGGTTTTTATTATATTTTTTAGGCTTAGATTTTATGTTTTTATTTTAGGATTTTTATTTATTTTTTAGTTTAGGTTTAGGTTTTATTTATTTTAGTTTGGTTTATTTTAGTTTTGGTTTAGGTTTTTTTATTTTATTTTAGGTTTAAGTTTTTTAGTTTAAGGTTTAGGTTTTTTCTATTTATTTTAGGTTTTATTTTAGGTGTATTTTTTGAGGTTTAGGATTTTATTTAGTTTTTTTTTAGGTTGATTTTATTTTTATTTTAGGTTTAGTTTTTATTTTATTTAGGTTTTTCACTTTTTAGTTTAGTTTAAGTTTTTATTTATATTATTTTAGTTTAGTTTTTATTTTTTTATTTTATTTTCTTTTTAGGTTTAGGTTTAGGTTTTAGTTTTAGTTTTATTTTATTTTATTTTTTTATTTTATTTTGGTCTAGGTTTATTTATTTATTATTTTTAGGTCTAATTTAGTTTAGGTTTAGGTTTTTAGCTTTTTAGGGTTTAGGGTTTTGGGTTAGTTTAGGCTTTAGGTTTTTTTTTGGCCTTAGGGTTTAGGGTTTAGGGTTTAGGTTTTTGGGTTTAGAATTTAGGGTTTAGTATTTAGGGTTTAGGGTTTTAGGGTTTAGGCTTTAGGGTTTAAGGTTTAGGTGGTTTAGGGTTTGGTTTGTGCTTTAGGTTTAGGGTTAGGTTTAGTTTAGGTTTAGGGTTTGGTTTAGGTTTGGGTTGGTTTAGTTTAGGGTTTAAGGTTTTTGTTTTTTTTAAATAGAGAACAAATTTAGATTCAACATTTCATCTTTTCAATTTGATCAAACAACACACTAAGTTTTCTAAGACACAAGAGATGACATTGATAAAAAAAAATGCGCATAGAGCAAATCAAAAACCTTAGATAAGTAGAACCATCTATTATAAAGATAGAATTCCATATCGGATCTTCTTTTCTCAGTCCCATCAAAACCACCCCGCCCTCTCAAGTAGCGAGATCTACCATCATATTCTGATCTCTCTTCTACCACCATGATTGTAACCTTATTGCTCCTCCGCCTCCATAACCACCTTTCGACCACCTCCATATCAGTAGCACCTCTAGAACCCCCACCACCACTTGATAATGATGCCTCGCCTTCACCTCCATCTGGATATAGGTAAGTTTGGTTGATAGTCATGTTCTTGCTGACAAGGTTCTGCGCATTCTTAGGGTTTGGGTTTAGTTTAAGCTTATTAGGTTTTAGGGTTTATGTTTACTTTTTAATTTATTTAGTTACTTTAAGTTTAAGAGTAGGATTTGGGGTTTAGGGTTTAGGGTTTAGGGTTTAGGGTTTAAGGTTTAGGGTTTTATGGTTTAAGCTTTTAGGGTTTAAGGTTTAGGGTTTAGGGTTTAGGGTTTTTTTTTTAGGTTTATTTGGGTTTATTTAGGGTTTATGGTTTATGATTTTTTTTTAAATTAAGTAAACCGGTAGGTTTAGGTTTACTTAGTTTATTTATTTTATTTTTATTTATTTTAATTTATTTAATTATTTATTTTTATTTACATTTTTTTTTTAAATTTTATTTATTTCAGGTTTATTTATTTGAGTTTAGGTTTTTTATTTTATTTTCTTTTTTTTAAGTTTTATGTTTATCTTTAGTTTACTTGTATTTTATTTTATTTTTAGGTTTAGCTTTTATTTTTTTTTTTTTTAGGTTTAGGTTTAGGTTTTATTTATTTTTAGGTTTAGGTTTAGGTTTTATTTTAGGTTTTATTTTTTTTAGTTTAGTTTAGGTTTATTTTAGTTTATTTTATTTTTTTAGGGTTTATTTTATTTTAGGTTTAGTTTTATTTATTTTAGTTCATTTTAGTTTATGTTTAGGTTATTTTATTTTGTTTATTTTATTTTTTTTAATTTAGGTTTAGGTTTTATTTTTTATTTAACTTTAAGTTTTTATTTTAGGTTTATATTTTTATTTAATTTTATTTTATGTTTTATTTATTTTTATTTTACATTTAGTTTTTTATTTTATTTAGGTTTTTTATTTCTAAGTTTATTTTATTTTTTAGTTTAGTTTAGGTTTTTAATTATTTTATTTTAATTTACTTTTTATTTATTTTTAAATTTTTAGGTTTAGGTTTAGGTTTACATTAAGGTTTTAGTTTAGTTTTGATTTTATTTTATTTAGGTTTAGGTTTTTATTTTTTTATTTTTAGGTTTTATTTAGGTTTAGGTTTTTTTAGGTTTTTGGTAGGGTTTAAGGTTTAGGGTTTAGGGTTATAGGTTTTACAGTTTGGGGTTTAGGGTTTAGGATTTAGGGTTAAGGGTTTTAGGGTTTAGGGTTTGGGGTTTTGGATTTAGGATTTTAGGTTTAGGGTTTTTTTTTTAAATTAACAAAACCTTTATGTTTAGCTTTATGTAGTTTACTTTTTATTAAATTTAGTTTATTTTATTCTTTTAGTTTTATTTAGTTTAGTTTATTTATTATAGGTTTATTTAATTTAGTTTACGTTTTTTGTTTTAGTTCCTTTTTTTGGTTTAGGTTTAGGTTTATGTTTATTTTTTAGTTTAGTTGTACTTTTTATTTTATTTTGTAGGTTTAGGTTTTATTTTTTTACTTTTAGGTTTTTTTTTTAGTTTAGGTTTTGGTGTATTTTTAGTTTAGTTTATTTTATATAATTTAGGGTTTAGACTTAGTTTATTTTAGGTTTAGGTTTTGGTTTTATTTATTTTAGTTTAGTTTATTTTTTGTTTAGTTTAGGTTTATTTTTTTTTTATTTTTTTTATTTTATTTTAGTTTTGGTTTAGGGTTTAGGTTTATTTTTATTTATTTTTATGTTTTAATTTTAGGTTTATTTTTAAGGTTTAAGTTTTTATTTAGTTCTTATTTTATTTTATTTTACATTTTTTTATTTTACATTTAGTTTTTATTTTATTTAGGTTTTATTCTTAGCTTTATTTTATTTTATTTTAGGTTTATTTTTGATTTTTTGGGTTGTACATTTAGGTTTAGGGTTTAAGGTTTAGGGTTTTGGGTTTAGGATTTAGGGTTTAGGGTTTTGGGTCTAGTGTTTTTTAAAAAATTAAATTGGTAAGTTAGGTTTATTTAGTTTATTTTTATTTGTTTTTTATTTTTTTAGTTTAGTTTATTTATTTTAGTTTAGGTTTTTTATTTGGTTTATTTTTTTTTAACTTAGAACAATTATTCAACATTTCTTCTTTTATTTATAGTAAAACACTAAGTTTAAGACATGTTTACAAGTTTATATAAAATGAGCAGGCATAGAGCAAATAAAAAATCTAGAAGTTAGAACCATCTCTCTTGTACATTTTCATAAGTAGCTTGGTCATTGTAGTCTTATTCTGGTTCTCAGCAGAACCACTTGGCCTCTCAGTGGGGATCCACCATCATATCCCGATCTCTCCCTCCACCACCACCATATAACCTTTTGCTCCTCCCTCCATATCCACCACCTGCTAACCTCTACCTCCATATCCACTAGCACCTCTAGATCCCCACCACTTAACCTCCGCCTCGCCTTCCTTCCCAGATCTAGACTAAGCCTAGTTGACGGTGATGTTCCTGCCATCAAGGTTCTGCCCATTCTTAGGGTTTAGGTTTAGGTTTATAAGGTTTTAGGGTTTAGGCTTACTTTTTTAATTTATTTAGTTACTTGAGGTTTAGGTTTAGGGTTTGAGGTTTAAGGTTTAGGGTTCAGGGTTTACAATTTTATGGTTTATTCTTTTAAGTTTCAGGGTTTATGGTTTATTCTTAGGTTTATTTTATTTTATAGTTTTGTTTAGGTTTTTATTTATTTTATTTTAGTTTATTTTATTTTATTTTTTAGTTTAGGTTTAAATTTATCTTTAGTTTAGTTTATTTTATTTAATTTAGGTTTAGGTTTAGGTTTATTTTATTTTAGTTTATTTATTTTATTTTTTTATTTATTTTATTTTATTTATTTTATTTTTAGGTTTAGGTATTTTTAGTTTTATTTAAGTTTTATTTTTATTTATTTTTTAGGTTTATTTTTGGTTTAGTTTTTTATTTAGTTTTTTATTTATTTTATTTTAGGTTTATTATTTTTTATTTATGTTTAGTTTTTATTTTATTTTGGTTTTTTATTCTTTGGTTTATTTTATTTTTTAGTATAGTTTAGGTTTTTATTTATTTTAATTTATTTTATCTTTATTAGTTTATTTTATTTTATTTTTAGGTTTAGGTTTAGATTTTATTTATTTTTGTTTAGTTTAATTTATTTTTTAGGTTTATTTTATTTTGTTTATTTTTTTATTTTATGTTTAGGCTTTATTTTTTTATTCATTTTTTAGGTTATATTTTTAGGTTTAGGTTTTTATTTCATTGTTATTTTATCTTACTTTAGGATTATTTTAGTTTTATTTTTGTTTAGTTTTTATTTTATTTAGTTTTTTATTTTTGGTTTATTTTATTTTTTAGTTTAGTTTAGGTTATTATTTATTTTAGTTTAGTTTATTTTTATTAGTTTATTTTACTTTATTGTTAGGTTTAGGTTTAGGTTTTAATTCATGTTTTAATTTTAATTTATTTTTTCTTTTATTTAGGTTTAGGTTTTCTTATTTATTTTCTTTTCTTTATTTTATTTTTTATTTTAGGTTTAGTTTTTTTTTTTAGTTTAGGGTTTAGGTTTTATTTTATTTATTTTTTAATTTTATTTTAGGTTTAGGTTTTTTTATTTAGTTTTTGTTTTATTTTATTTTAGGTTTATTTTATTTTTATTTTACGTTTAGTTTTTAATTTATTTAGGTTTTTTATTATTAGGTTTATTTTATTTTTTTGTTTATTTTATTTAATTTTTAGGTTTGGGTTTAGGTTTTAGTTTAAGTTTTTACTTTACTTTACTATTTTATTGTATTTAGGTTTAGGTTTATTTATTTATTTTATTTATAGGTTTTATTTAGTTTTGATTTAGGTTTTTAGATTTTTATTATTTATTGTTTAGGGTTTCAGGTTTATCATTTTAGGGTTGAGGGTTTTAGGGTTTAGGGTTTTAGGGTTCTTTAGGTTTAGTTAGTTAGGGTTTAGGGTTTTCTTTAGTGTTTAGGGTTTTAAGATTTAATTTTAGGGTTTAGGGTTTAAATTAAGTTAGCATTTAGGTTTAGGGTTTAGGGTTAGTTTAGGTTAGGAGTTGGTTTATGGTTTTAACATTTAGGGTTTAGGTTAAGGGTTAGTTTAGGGTTTAGGTTTAAAAGAATTAAGTAAACTAGGTTTAGGTTTATTTGTTATTTTTATTTATTTTAGTTTATTTTATTTTTTATTTTATTTAGGTTTAATTTTTTATTTAATTTATTTATTTTAGGTTTATTATTTTAGTTTATTTTTTAGGTTTAGGTTTGGGTTTATGTTTATTTTCAGTTTAGTTTTATTTTTATTTTATTTTTAGGTTTATTTTTATTTTTAGCTTTAGGTTTAGGTTTTTATTTTATTTTTTTAGGTTTAGGTTTTAGGTTTTTATTTTAAGTTTATTTTTAGATTTTATTTTTTAGTGTAGGTTTAGGTTATTTTGGTTTATTTTATTTAGTTTATGTTTAGGTTTAGGTTTAATTTATTTTAGGATCACGTTTAGGTTTTATTTATTTTATTTTAGTTTTTAGTTTAGGTTTATTTTCTTTGTTTATTTTATTTTTTTGTTTTAGGTTTGTTTTTTAATTTAGGGTTTAGGTTTTTTATATTTATTTTTAGGTTTATTTTAAGGTTTAGGTTTTATTTAGTTTTTATTTTATTTTATTTTAGGTTTATTTTATTTTATTTTACATTTAGTTTTTTATTTTATTTATGTTTTTTATTCTAATGTTTATTTTATTTTTTAGTTTATTTTATTTTAATTTATTTTTCTTAGTTTATTTTATTTTATTTTTAGGTTTTGGTTTAGGTTTATATTTTATTTTATTATTTTATTATATTTAGGTTTAGGTTTATTTATTTATTTTATTTTTATTTTTTATTTAGTTTAGGTTTAGGTTTTTTTAGCTTTTGGGGTTTATGGTTTATAAATGAAACTCAATGAATTTTATTGATTATTCTCGTGGTGCAACCTAAGCATGAAAGGGAACCATAATTGTCGAATAGATGTAGATTCTTCTCAAGAATATCCTGGGATCGTTTCATGCTTAAGGGCTTTACCATCAAAACATTCAAGAAATTAATCAACAAGGCAGCAAGCCTACAAGAGGCAGCCAAATAGTTGCCCTTTCCCCACAAATCATCTAGGCCCAAACCTCATAAAGTGTTTAAGAAGAAGCCAGGGACAATTGTGTCAGTGGACAGAGGGATGTAGCCAACCAGAGTTCAGTATGAGAGACTATGAGCTCAACAGCCTCCTTTGCTACCTCCTCTTCCACCATATCATAGCCATTAGACCACAATGACCATTTCACCACCTAGAGCCTACCCGAGTATTCATATCCATCACAGGTAGCTACTTTCCACCTACTCTTGCTGATAGATTGAATAAGCCATATTCATTCAAGGGAGGTAGTTAGGAAAATATTTAAGAATCTCTTAAAGAAACTTGACTTTCGGTGACCGAGCCTGGGGAGTGGGCAAGAGCTATGATCTTAGCTATTTTCCACCATGTTAGGCCATGTCTTAGAGGATTGTATCACTTTTAAGGACTAGTCTACAAGTTGGGAGCCATAGTTTACCTTTATGATCATATCTATTGTAGTTTTTATCCTTTCATTTTTTGATTAGGCGAACTATCATTTCTCAATCAATATTCACCTCTTGAGATTGACTTGGAGTTAACTTATCCCATAGGAGAAGATTTATAGGTATGTTTTGAGAAGGTAGAACTTTCCACAAGCTCATCATTCCAAAAGTCACTAAAGTCAACTTATGCGATTTCAAAGTTCTACTTTCTAGGTAGCACCAGGATAAGGGTAAACAAGTCATTGGTTCCGGTGAGCATAGCCCTCCATAGAATGCTCCACCCATGGATATTCTTGTGGAGGACCAAGCCAGAGTTGATTACAATGTCCTAGCTCACCTTACAAAATTTCCCGCTAAGTTAAGCATATACGATGCCCTTGGCTTATCCAAATAGATAAGGTAATTTATAATCAATGCCTTACTTGAACTACAGATATACTTAGCTCAGCTAACCGCTACTAAAGAGGAGGCTTGACACTCAAAGGATATCTTAAGAGTTACATTCAGCGATGAACACTTACTCCTAGTGATGACCGAGCACAACCGCCTCTTTACATTTCAGTGGATGTTGGCGGTCTGCTATCCGAGTTTTGGTTGACCCAAGTGTATCAGTCAACATTATAAGTCTAAGAATCCTTCCCTACTTGAGGATCGACATCTCCAGACTTGAGAAAGAAAGGATGATGTTGAGAGGATTCAATGAATAAGGAGAGAGGGCCTTGTGGTGTTTATTTTTGGATGTATTGAGGGACAAGTGTAGAGTACTTTTAAGGTACATTGAGGTATGATGTACTATCTCAAAAGATAGATGAATCACTTTAGAATGGACCAAATCATCTAATAAGGACTCTAAGGCATGATGGGTCTTGAATGTACTAGCAATTTTCCCTTACTTTTCCCAAGCATGGAGTATTTTTTTTAAAGTACTACATTGAGGTATGTACTATCTCAAAGATAGAGGCATCACTTTAGAATGGACCAAATCATCTAATGACTACTAAAGCATGATGGGTCTTCTAATGTACTGATTTTCCTTACTTTACATGGATGAATAAAATAATGTTATATTAAACCAAGTCTTAAGTTCCCTATGGAGGCAAGCCTCCATTTAATTACATCTTGAAAAATGAAATTTTCTAAGAATACTCTCGATTAAAGTCGACAATTATCATCTCTAAGATTTCAAGCTAAGACTATGAAAAGATTAGTTGAATTTGGAAAATCAATTTGGAAAGTTCAAGGAGAAGACTTATTTTTTGGAATTTAAATGAAATAAGTAAGAAATGCTCATGATACTAGAAGCTAGTAAGCATTCCAATCTATATGGTTGGGCTTTATAATTTTGAAGTTGAGGAGATTTATATGTTTTGAGTTGAAATTTTATTAGATTACTAGAGCTTATAATCCACCAACAAGGTTGTGAGAATTCTAAGAGGTGAGATTTATGCCTCGAAATAGCTATAGGATCCTAAATCTAGGGAAGTGAGCTAAAGCATGACCTAAATCTAAAAGGTGGACATAAGGGTTTACCTCCACAGAGAGAATAAATTGTCGACTTAGACTTATAATAGCTTGGAGTGGCTTCCATTAACTACAATTTTAAAACCATGTAGAATGGTCTTATGAATTGCATGATAGGTATGGTTGTTATTTAATTAGAAAGAGACTAAAATTATAAACACACTCCTTAAGTGACTAGAGCATGAGTGGTATGAGCATATGACTTAATATATAGATGCAAAATCTTTTCAAATTTTATTTCATTTTAGACACATCATTTTGATAGAGGCTTTAGGATTTCTTATGCCTAAATGCATGATGAAATAGGTTATGGGTCAAATTATTAGAAGAAGGTGTTCTCCACCACAAGGGATGCCCTCACAGTTCAAGCATTCCTTTATCATGCGGATGGAGATCCTTCATGTCAAGAGAAAAAATATGCATGCATGATGTGAAACATACAACCATATAGCTAAGAGTTGCTAAATTTTTAATTATCTTATTTATGTCTTAGCTTTATGATGAGGTTATGATTTGTTTAAAATTTAGTTATGAGTGATTAGTTGGGTAGAAAAGTTATTTTTATCCTAAAGCCTAATCATATCCAATCACATTAAAGCATCAATCATTTAAGAAACTATGAAAAGCATGTATCCTAATGCACAATGCAAACATAACATCAAACAATTATATAAACTATCATAAAAGAATAAAAGGTACCGAAAAATACAACCCAAAGAGAGAAAAGATGGATAGCCGAGCTCTACCCTTATACAACCTGAAATATGAAAGAATAATTATAATTGTATTAAATATTATGGGGGTTTTCTTTCTTCATATCTCCATTTTTGATTTGGTTCTTTCTTTGATTTGGATGGTGCTTGCTTCAAAGGCATCATAGGGCACCCCAGACAAAGCCTTCTATCCAAATCATCCTAATGCCCCATAGCTAATCCTAATTCCTATTGCAAAAATTACATTTATGTGGGAAAACTAAATCTAACTACACACAAAATAGAGGTTGGCTAAATATACATATAATCCCAAGAAGTTGTATTTATAATTTGGACTTAGCACCCTACAAATGGGTAACTAAGTCCTCCTCTCTTAACTTGGATTATGCTTAAGGATTTAAGCAAATAGCAAAAAGAGCATTCACATTTATTTTTAAGCATCCCTTAAGCATAATCCCTTGTAGAAAATATGATTAGGCTAATATTGGCCTATCATACAGTCTATGAAGCATACACCCTAACATCCAATATAAATAATACATCATAAAATAAAACATGCATCATATAAAATAATCCAATGTTTAGGTTCACTTTAAATAATCTATTCAAAATGAAAGGCATCTTAAGAATACATTAATTGAATTAGTACCACATCACATATATTAAATCATTCCTTTTCATCACATGTAACATGCATATGATTTAATCCTAAGTGTATCTATGCATGCAATATATTTTAGCATACTTAAATGAATATATGTGTATGTTTAGAATTTATATTTTATTTGATTGAATTATTTGAACATATTAATTTAAAACTTTATCCAAATTCTTATACAAAAAGAACATAAGAATGAAATTAAATAGGCATGTGGCATTGTTAAACCAGGGAAGTGAGGTAATCAAATGACCTCCTTGGAGCTAGCTAAAGCCTTGTATTCTCGGGATGTCAAGACTATATACCCATTTGCATTCAAACATATGTAAATTTGTATACATGAACATAAGAAGTAAGCTCCAAATGATATGGCTAATTAATTCAACCACTTAGTCAATTATGAATGCATGCAATTTTAATGTAAAATGGGATTTTGATTCCTTAATTACATATACATATACATGTACAAAGATATGTGCAAGTATGTGTCATTATTAAACCAAGGAAGTTAGGTAATCAAATGACCTCCTTGGGGCTAACTAAACTTTTGTATTCCCGGGATGTCCACACTATATACTTACTTTTCTTGGACACACTTGGATGTATACATAAATGAGGGAAAAAAATCATGGAAATATTGTATATTTTGTTTAATTGAATCACTTATATATATATATGAATTAAAGCTCTATCCAAATTATAATGTTGAAATACATAAGAATGAAACCAAATGGGTACATGTCATTATTAAATTAGGGAAGTGATGTAATCAAATGACCTCCTTGGGGCTAGCTAAAGCCTCATGTTCCCAGGATATCCAGACTATATACCCATTACCATTCAATCTTATATAAATCAGCACATGAATAGAGGAAAGGGAACACAACAATCATACACTTAAGCTATAAGCACATGCATTTCTTATGTATTTATAACTAGCATCATAACACATATTATTATTAATTTATAAAATTTTGAAAAATACATTGTGATAATAGCCATGCATACATTAAATTAAATCAACACATGCAGGCTTACATAAAGGAAATCCATTTTATTTGAATTGATTTTGAAAAGATGGATGCATGAATTCAAATGACTTACCAATTTAACATGATTGGAATAACGACAATGAAATATAAGCATGTGATTCATTCAACCAAACTAGTTCTTATCAAATCAAACAAGATTATTTAAAGCAAACCAAAGCTTCTTTATTAATTATGTTTTGGATTTGATTTGATTTAAAGAGGAGAAGAGAAACCATCACTTGCTACTTTAAACCCATTCCCACATTAGTGATTTGATTTAATTTAAGAAAATGTAATTAAGTTTATTATATGGGTTAATTAAGTTGAACCCTTAATTAGATTAATTAATTACCCTTGCCTATGTCACCTTAAAGTAATTAACTAAATAATTATGAGCCATGATATGCATGGAAAATAAACTTGCAATGATCCTAGGAAATAAAAGGGGCCTAATGCAATTGGCTCATGATGAATAGTTAATAAGATTAAGGGACTTAATTAATTATTCTTATGGTTTTCCACACATGTGGACTAACCATAATTTCATTAAACTCCTTTAGGTTATTAAACACCTAAAGATCTATCCCATGATTTAATTAATTAAGGTATGATGTGATTATGATTTCAATTTGATTAAGTGATTTAATTAATTAGTTAAATCTTAAATAGTTTCATTATAAAAATGGGCGAAATGAACATAGATAAATGGGTCCCAACCCTATTCCTTAGTTCACTTACTGTTGAACAATGACTAATAAACTTAATTAATTAATTTATTATTATTCATGAGATTAATTAATCATTAATTAAAAGAGTAGTTAAGGTTTAATTAGTCAATTTTCCTAATTAAGTGAGCAATAAATCCCAAGAAAATCATGGGAGGCAGAGGTCATCCCATTAAATTAACCCATAAAATTTTGGATTAATTGCTCAAGTAATTAAGGATTAATTAAGCTAATAAATTTTGTAAATAAACCTTAATTACTATTCAAAATTTATTAAGATCAGTATTTAATTAATTCTTCACTGAAATAACTTTAAAATGAGTATTTATTTGCATTTTTTATTTTTCTATGATTTTTTATGATTTTTTGAAGTTTTTTAAAAATGATTAATTAAGCCAAATTAAAGCCTAATCTATTGGTGTCATGTGGCGTCTTGATGCAGTGCTTTCCACATGGTGTGGGATTGACTACTTAAAATTATCCATTCGGCCTATGTGGCGATGGAAGATGCTTTCTCACCATTTGATCAAGATCAAATGATTAATCCCATAGCATAATAGGATTAAATCATATCGATCTAGTGGATCTAATCATGACCATCCTTTACGATCTCACAGAATAGACAGTGCGTGATCTAATTTCACACAAGTGAGGGAGAATGGAGTCCATCCACCATTTCTCACTTGATTCGAGCTTACCCGAGCTCAAATCAACTCTAAAAGAATCCCACACCTTCATGACATCGATCAGAGGGGATCTAACAGTTAATATCAGACGAGAAGCAAGTTTTCCTCAGAAAGCTCCAACCCATTTTTGCCTAAGGATTGATTTTTCCTCACTAGAACTCAAGGTCGGTGGCTCAAATGATTGAGGAAGCTTCATCTAGTGGAGACGAAGCCCTGTTGAGAAGCAACTAGATCAATTCCTCGATGTTCCCTTAGAAGGCCATGAATCGATGATTTGGAGCTCAGCTTTGATCAAGGTCCCACCTTCGATGCTAAAAAAGCTTGGGAGATTATTTATTTTTGCTCGATGATGCCTAAGGAAGGTGCGTGCAAAGTTAATTTGAGTTTGATGGAGAAATAGGGAAGTTAAGTTAGAAATGAGAGTGTTTTACTTCAGGATAGACAAAAATGGAATTTTTTTTTTTTTATTGAGGAATGAGCTTGGGAGCTCAGGGAATGGCTCTAACGGCTCGCCTTGGGTAGCTAGGGCTCTAAGAAATGATTTTTGTGTGTGTTAGAGTTGAAAAAAGGAGGTGTATACCCCCCTTCATCTTGATCGAATGGTGGTATCTGGTTTGGCTTCTAGTGGCCATCTCGCCATCTTAGGGAGAAATGGGTGGCAGGGAGGAGGTGAGTTGGTTCGACTTGGTTGGTTGAAGGTGTGGAGGTGGCTGGAAAGGATGAATCATGGGTGTTCTATGGGTTTCCAATGCTCTAATGGGGAGGGTGAGGTGATTTCACCTTCCATGGGACATGGCTGACCCAACCACCCCTTGGGTCAAGTTGGGTAGTGTAACAGCTGCCTAGTTAGACCATTGGGAGAGTACCAAGTGGCCAAGGAATGGAAATGACCACTTACATGGGTGATTTGTCTCATGTGATACCTTTGAACCAAGGTTGTAATGATCATTTGGCATAGGAGATGATTTGGGCAGATTTGAAATGAGCAAAAAGTGGGTTAGCCAAAATTTCAAGTCAATTGGAGTTGATTTGGTTAGGTTTGGCTTGATTTGACTCATTTAGGTCAAATTGGGTTAGGTTGGGTCAAGTTGACCAATTGGTCAAATTGGGTCAAACTAAGGGTTGGGTCAAGTTCATATGATCATTTGGGATGTTTTGGTTTGGTTTGGTTTAGTTTGGCTTAGATTTAATTTTGGCTCATTTGAAATCATTTGGGCTCAAATGGGTTAAGTTGACCAATTTGACCAAATTGGCCAAATTGGCTTGGGTTGGGTGTTGGTTTGGGTTTAGTTGACCAATTGAAGATGATTGTAGGCTTTGGTTTCAATTAATTTGAAGTTGGTTTTGACTTAGGCCAAGTTGAACCTTTAGATCAATTTGGGTGAAGTAGGTCAATTGGGTCAAATCATGGCTTTGGTCAAGTTCAACAATCAATTTAGAACAGACTTGAGCCATTGGATGTAATCAAATTAGTTTATATTTTTATTTGACCCAATTTGGTCTTTTAAGTCAATTTGAGTCAACTTGAGTCAAGAGGGACAATTGGGTTTAGTTTGACTCAATTGAAGGTCAAGTCATATTCAAATATTGATTTTGATTTGGTATGAATCATTGGTTTTAAAGGATTTGGATTAGGTTGCAATTTGGCTAGTTTGGGTTCATATGGGTTAAGGGGTTGACTTGGTTTGACCCAATTTGTGATAATTAATCAACCTAGGGTGATCAACAATCATGATGGGAGGTTTTGATGGGCTTGGTTCAATCCAATTTGAGTAGGATGAAGACTTGGCTCAAATAGGTCAAATTGGCCACTTTGGGTTAAGTGGACCAATTGGGTTTAGTTTGGTTGATTTTGGGTTGAGTTTGATTTAGTTGAGTTTATATATGGATTTGGGATTGATATATAAATTCAATTGCAATTGGTTTGGGTTCAAATGGGTTTTGGTTCATTTGAACATTTCCAGTCAAAAGGGTTATGTTGGGTTTGACTTGGGTTGATTTTGGTTTGGATTGATGATTGTAGATTTCATTTATATTTGTGAATATGATTGAAGGTATGATTGATTCATGAGAAAATCAATTGAATTTGGGTTTTGGAATGAAGGAATTTGGCTAAGTCCATGGAGTTGGGTCATGTGGCTTAGGATTGGATTTTGATTTTGTTTGATCTTTTTTTGACTTTATTTTGATGATTTAAATGTATATTTCATTTAAATTTGTGAATATTATTGAAAATATGATTAATTTGTGAGAAAATAAATTGAGTTTGACTTGATTTGGATTAAGATTTGGCTAAGTCCATGGGATAAGTCATATAGCTTAAGAAGGGTTTGATTTAATTTGATTTAGTTTGATTTAGTTTTGATCATTTAAATGTAGATTTGATTTATATTTAGGAAGATGATTGAAGATATAAATTTATTATGAGAAAATAAATTTATTTTAGATTGATTTGGATTAAGATTTGGCTAAGTCCATGGGATAGGTCATATGGTTTAGGAAGTGTTTCAAGTTTGAATTTGATCATGGGCTTCAATCATTTGGTTTTGGAATTTGGGTTAGGATTTGGATTTGAATTTGATGTTTGAATTGAACTTGAGGTTTGGTTTCAAAAGGTGAACATGGATTAGATTTGGGTTGTAGGGTAGGTGGATTATCTTAATCCCTAAGGCATAACCTAATCTTATATTTAACCCTTCTAAGTCTTTAGGCTTAGGTTAAGTGTTTACCTAATTATTAGAAGTGTCTTATGACTATGGAAGTCTTTGTGTCTAGAAGACTCCTAAGTCTAAGATGGGAAGATTGAATCCGCACTCCAAAAGTGAGGTCAACAGGCCTTAGGCTCCATAGTGTTGCCCTTAGAGATAGATGATTAGAAGGCCGAAGCCAAGTTTCACATTATAGACTGGGATACATGAGAACAACATAGTTCCATCCTCTACATCGTATGAAGTTTGTGAGAGGTGGGATCATCTATGTCAAAGGAGATCTCAAGCCATTTACAGTTCACAGGTCAACATATATGAGGATGCGCTACCTCCCTCAAAATCAACAAGTCTCTCATGAACTTGGCCAAAGTTAAAAAAAAAAAGAAAAAAAAAAAAGATAAAGAAAAGAAAAGAAAATGAAAAGAAAATAAAAGAGTAAATAGACTTGGAGGAGGAAGTGGAGCATGACATTAGATTCCAGTTCATTACTCCATTCAACATATGGGTAGGATGACGACCTCTACTAGAGGAAGAGGCCGGTTTGAGGTAGTCAGGGGTGGAAAACCTCCTTATTGGCCACCCAATAGAAGATATGTCCAGTATCAGTATTATCCATATAGACTTAGAATCTAGTTCATAGATGAGTCTTATATGGTTAGCACACCAACTCCGGTATATTCCCTTGTAGGTGACACTTGAGCTAGATAGCGATGAAGATTGGGCTCCAAAGCAATGCATAAGTGTATCCAAGTCTATATGTGAAATAGTTAGGCATCAGTTGGGAACCTTAGCTCTAACCCCACTTTCCTCTCAAAAAGCTGAGGGTTTTGTAGTTAAAGAAGCTCCTAAGTCATCCACAGGGGTGAAGACTCAAAGGTTCTTTCTGGGAGCATTATCCTTAAGTCAAGAAGTTGATGTAGAACTTGAGGATGACTCATATAAAGATTTAATAGAATTACCTTTTGAGTGGTACTTTCATTGTATTTATAATTTAGCAAAGAAAGGGTTAATCCCACACACTTGGTCAAAGAATAAGTCAGACTACTTCGAAAGAATATAGAAGAATAAATGCAAAAGCTCTCAATCAAGATTGAGACTAGGATTTGATATATTGGGTCCAGTCGATGATGACAATTACTGCTTAGGATTCGGTACTTACCTTAAAAATGTTGGTGCTATATACCAGCGGTCTATGACTCAAATATTTGATGAACTCATTCATCATCAAGTTGAGTGCTATGTCAATGACCACATGGTCAAAAGTAGAGAAAATGAAGACCATCTCTTTGACTTGAGTAGTTTTGAATAGTTAAGATAATTTAACCTCAAAATGAACCCCCTAAAGTGTGCATTCGGAGTAGCTTCAAAGAAATTCCTTGAGTTTATTGTTTGACGCTAGGGAATCAAAATCAATTTAGAGAAGATCAAGGCAATATTAGAAATGCCACCCCTAAAAGTTTAACTCAACTTAGAGAACTTGGTGTGTTACTTGGCTGATGAAATAAAAAGAAGAAATTTTGAATGTGGATATGTTCTTTGTTAAAAAAAAAACCAAAAACTCTAAACCCTAAACTAAAACTTAAACCCTAATCCTAAAACATAAACTCTAAACCCTAAAACTACAACCCTAAACCCTAAACTAACCCAAAATGCTAAACCCTAAAATTAACCCTAAACCCTAAACCTACAACCTTAAACCCTAAACCCTAAACCCTAAAACCCTAAACTCAAAACCCTAAATCCTAAACTGTAAACCCTAAAAGTAAACTAACAAAAAATGAAACTAAACTAACAAAAACTAAAACTAATAAACTAATAATAAACAAAAAATTAATAATAGCCTAAGGAAAAAATAATAAAACTAACTAAATAATAACTAGAAAACTAATAAATTAAGAATAACAAAAATTAACTAAACTAATAAACATACTAATAACTAAATTAAACATAAACAAAAGAACCCCACTAATAAACTAATTAAAAATAAACTAAACTAATAAAACTAATAAAAACTAAATGAAACCTAAACTAATAACCAAAATAAAACCAACTAAACTAACTAAACTAAACCATAATAAATAATTAACTAATAATAGTAACTAACTAATAAACCTAAACCCTAAACATAACTAACCTAATAAATTACTAACTAATAATGAAACTAAACCCAATAACTAAACTAAATAAACTAAAACTAACAACTAATAACTAAAATTAATGAACTGAGTAAATAACTAATAAATAACTAATAATAATAACTAACTAATAACTAAACTAATAAACTAATAAACTAACTAAACTTAATAATAAACTAAAAATAATAACTAAAACTAATAATAAAACTCAAAAAAACTAATAAACTAAAAAAAATAACTAATCAACTAACTAAACTAAAAAAACTAATAATAAACTAAACTAACTAAAACTAATAACTAAGATTATAATAATAATAATAATTAACTAAACTAATAATAAACTAATAATAAATAAAACCTAAATAAATAAACAAAACTAATAATAATAAACAAACATAATAAACAAACTAATAATTATATAGGAATAAAACTAACTAAACTAATAAAGTAATAGCTAATAACATCTAAAAACTAATAATAACTAAAAAAACTCTAAATAATAATAAAACCTAATAACATTAAAACTAACTAAATTAATCTAATAATAATAATAATAAACTAAATAATGAATAACTAAAACTAAACTAAACTAAGCACTAAACTAAGTAAACTAATAAATAATAAACTAACTAATAAAATTAATAATAACTAATTAATAATAATAAACTAATAATAATTAAACTAACTAAATAAATATCTAATAATGAAACTAACTAAAACTAATAATAATAATAATAATAATAATAATAATAATAAAACTAAATAAACTAAACACTAAACCCCAGAACCTAAATTAATAAAACTAATAATAATAAACTAAACTAAAGAAAAATAACTAATAACTAAACTAATAAAACTAATAATAATAACTAAATAATAACTATAAAAACTAATAAACTAAAAATAAAACTAAACAATAACAAACTAATAACTAACTAATAAAACTTAATAAACTAATAAATAATAAATTAAAAACCAAATAATAACTGTTAAAAAATTAAAAGTAATAATAAACTAAATAAAACTAATAAGAAATAACTAATAACCTAAAAATAATAACTAATAAACTAATAACTAATAAATTAATAAACAAACTAATAAACTAAACTAATAATAATATAACTAATAAACTAACTAACTAAACTAAATAATAATAATATGCAATAATAATAACCTAAAATATAAACCTAAACTAAATCATAAACTAAAACATAAACCTAAAAAAAAAATAATAATAAAAACTAATCTAAAATAAAATAAATAAAAACCTAAACTAAACCAAAAAACAAGATATTCCTAAAAATAAAAAACCTAAATAAAATAAAACCTAAATGTAAAACAAGAAATACCTAAAATAAAATAAAATTCAAACTAAATAAAACCTAAAATTACAAAAATAAACCTGAAAATAAAACCTAAAAAAACAAAACCTATTCCATAAATTAAAAAAAACCTAAACATAAAATAAACAAAATAAAATAAACCTAAACCTAAACAAAAACAAACTAAATTAAAATAAATAAAACCCAAAATAGACCTAAAATAAACCCAAGAATAATAAACCTAAATAAAATAAAAAGTAAACATAAAATAAAAATAAAGTAAACCTAAAATAAAATAAAATGAAAACCTAAAAGTAAAAAAAAACAAACCTAATATTATGTAAAAACTGAATCCTAAACCCTAAACTAAAAAAAATCTAAATCAAAAATTAAAAAAATAAACCTAAACCTAAACTTAAACTAAATAAAAAAACTCAAAATAAACCTAAACCTAAACTTAAAAGTTAAACCTAAACTAAAAACCTAAAACGCCAACTTAAAACTTAAATCTAAATCTAAAAATAAAAAATAAAATCTAGACCAAAAAAATAAAATAAAAATAAAACTAAATTGAAAAGTAAACCTAAACCTAATCCTGAACCTAAAAATAAAATTATAACATAAACTTAACCCTGAAAATAAAAAATAAAACCTAAATTGAAAAAATAAAATTAAAATAAATCTAAACTGAAAAATAAACTTATACCTAAACTAAAATAATCATCTAAAATAAAAAACTTAAAATAAAATAAAAAAGCTAAAGTAAATAAACTAAGCTAAATAAAAATAAAAATAAACCTATATAAAAAAATAAAATAAACTAAACTAAAATAAAAAAAAAAAGTAAACAAAACCTATTTGTTTACTTATTTTTGAAAAATAAAAAATAAAATAAAAAACCCAAACCTTAAAACCCTAAACCCTAAAACTAGCCCTAAACCCTAAAACCCAAAACCCAAAACCCTAAACCCTAAACCCTAAAACCTACAACCCCAAACCCTAAACCCTAAACCCTCAGCCCTCAACCCTAAAAGCCTAAACCCCTAAACCTAAACTAAAAAAAAACTTAAAAATAAAATAAATAAAAAATATAAACATGAATAAAATAAAATAAATAAAATAAAATAAAAAATATAAGCTAATCTAAAATAAAATAAATAAAAACTTAAACTAAACTAAAAAATAAAATAAGCCTAAAAATAAAAAACATAAATAAAAGAAAACCTAAACATAAAAAAATACTTAAATAAAATAAAATGAAAATTAAATAAATCCTAAACCTAAAAAAATAAACCTAAAAATAAAACCTAAAAAAACTATTCTCTAAAGTAAAAAAGACCTAAAGATAAGATAAACAAAATAATATAAATCTAAACATAAGCTTAAATAAACTAAACTAAAAAAAATAAAACCTAAAAAGGCCTAAAATAAACCTAAGAATAAAAAACTTAAATAAAATAAAAACTGTTCATCAAATAAAAATAAAATAAACCTAAAATAAACCTAAAATAAAATAAAAAAACTAAATAATATCATAAACCTAAAAAATAAAACCTTAAAATAAATTAAAAATAAAACGTAAAAGCTAAACTAAAAAAAAACCTAAACCTATAAAAAAATGAAATAAAAAAAATAAAATAAACCTAAATGTAAACTAAAATAAACTAAACTAAAATAAAAACATAAAACCTAAACCTAAAAAAATAAAATAAAAACCTAAACCTAAACCTAAACATAAAAATTAAAAATAAAACCTAAACCTAAAAAATAAAATGAAAATTATACACAACTACAAAATAAACCTAATCCTAAACTTAAACCTAAACCTAAAAAATAAACTAAAATAAAAACCTAAATGAACAAAAATAAACTAAACTAAATAAAAATTAAAAAAAATAAAAATAAATAAAAATAAAAGTTAAAATAAACTAAAATAAATAAAAAATAAAATAAATAAACCTAAACCTACACGTTTACTTAATTTTTTTTGAAAAAAAACCCCTAAACCCTAAACACTAAACCATAAAAACCCTAAACCCTAAAGCCAAAACACTAAACCCTAAACCCTAAACCCAAAAACCCTAAACCATAAAACCCTAAATCACAAACCCTAAACCCTAAACACTAAACCTTAAAAACCTAAAAACCTAAAAACCTAAAAACCTAAAAACCTAAACCTAAATTAAATAAAACCTAAAAATAAAATATATTAAAAACCTTAAAATATGTAAACAAAAAAAATAAAATAAACTTAAAACCTAAACCAAAACCTAAAATTAAAAAATAAACTAACAAAAAAGCTAAAATAAAATAAGTAAAAAACTAAACAAAACTTGAAAATAAAATAAATATAAGAATAAAAAAAATGTAAATAAAATAAAGACTAAACTTAAAATTAAAACCAAATAAACCAAAAATAAAATAAAATAAAAACTAAATAGAAACCTAAACCTAAAATAAATAAAAAATAAAACCTAAATCCTCAACTAAAAAAAAAACCTAAACCTAAAATAAAAATAAAATAAACCTAAACTTAAACTAAAATAAATAAAACCTAAACCTAAACCTAAAATAAAGTAGATCAAAACCTAAACCTAAACTAAATAAAATAAAATTAACAAAAAATAAACCTAAACCTAAACTAAAAATTAAAACCTAAAAGTAAACCTAAAATAAAAACCTAAAATGTAGTCCTAAAAAAATAAAATAAAAACCAAAATCTAAAACTAAAAATAAAAAATAAACCTAAACCCAAAGAATAAGATAAAAATAAAACTAAACTAAAAAATAAGCATAAACCTAAACCTAAATTGAAAAATAATCTAAAATAAAAAACCTAAACTAAAATTATAAACATAAAATAAGTAAACTAAATTAAATAAAAAAATAAACCTAAATAAAAATATAAAATAAACTAAATAAACCAAAACCTACCGATTTACTTAATTTAAAAAAAAAACCCTAAATGCCAAACCCTAAACCCTAAACACTAAATCTTAAACCCTAAACCCTAAAATTAACCCTAAACCTACAACCCTAAACCCTAAACTCTAAAAAACCCCAAACCCTAAATCATAAGCTAACCTTAAACACTAAACCATACACCCTAAACCCTAAACCCTAAACCCTAAGCCCTAAACCCTAAACCCTAAACTTTAAACAATACACCGAAAAACATTAAACCTTAAACCCTAAACTATAAGCTCTAAAAATGCTAAACCCTAAAGCCTAAACCCTAAACCCTAAACTCTAAATCATAAACCCTAATCTATCCCTAACCCCTAAGCTAACCCTAAACCCTAAACCTTAAAAACTCTAAACCCTAAAGCTTAAATAATAAACCCTTAACACTAAACCCTAAACCCTAACCTCAAACAGTAAACCCTAAAACCCTCAACCCTAAAGCCCTACACCATAAACTCTAAACCTTAAACCTTAAGCCTTAAAACATAAACCCTAAAAACCTAGAAACCTAAACCTAAACTAAATAAAACCTAAAACTAAAATAAATAGAAAAACCTAAACCTAAATAACATAAAATAAAAAAAACCTAAACTAACGCCTAAACCTAAACCTCAAAATAAAAATAAACTAAAATAAAATAAATAAGAACCGAAACTAAACTTAAAAAATAAAATAAAACTCAAAATAAAAACGTAAAATAAAAATAAAAGTAAACATAAAGAAAAAGTAAAATAAATGTGAAATAATATAAAACAAAAATTAAATAAAAACCAAAACTTAAAAAATAAACTTAAAAAATAAAACCTAAAACTAAATAAAAAATAAACCCTAAACCCTAAACTAAAATAAATCATAAACATTAAATAAAAATAAAATAAATAAAATAAAATGATCCTAAACCTAAACAAAATTAAACTAAACTAAAATAAATAAAACCTAAACCTAAACCTAAAATAAACTAAACCAAACCTAAACCTAAACAAAATAAAATAAAATAAACTAAAAATAAACCTAAATGTAAACTAAAAAATAAAATTAAAAATAAACCTAAAATAAAATCCAAAACCCTAAACCTAAAAAAATAAAATTAAACCATAAACCTGAACTAAAAACTAAAAATAAAATATAAAATAAAAGTCAACTAAAAAATAAACCTAAACTTAAACCTAAAAAATAAATTAAAATAAAAAACCTAAACTAAAATAAAAAACTAAACTAAATAAAAATAAAAAATGAGGTAAAATAAAATAAATAAAAAATAAACTAAATATACTACATAATCCTAAACCTACTTATTTACTTAATTAAAACCATAAACTCGAAATCCTAAACACTAAACCCTAAGGCCTGAACCCTAAACCCTAAACCTACAACCCTAAACCCTAAACCCTAAACCATAAACTCTAAACCCTAAACCATAAACCATAAAAATCCCTAAACCTTAAACATTAAACCCTAACCCTAAACCCTAAATCTTAAAAGCATAAATCCTAAAACCCTAAATCCTAAACTCTAAACCCTAACCTTAAACCATAAATCCTAAACCCTAAACCCTAAAGCTAAACCTAAACACTAAGAATGGGTAAAACCTTGACGACAGGAACTTCACTGTCTACCAGGCTCAATCTAGCTCTGGAAGTGGAGGAAAAGGTGGAGGCGGTGGTTATCCTAATGGTGGTGGGGTATCTGGAGGTGTTGGTGGATATGGAGGTGGTGGTCGGAGTAGTGGTGGGTATGGAGGTGGGAGGAGCGATGAAGATTACAGCTGTGGTGGTTGTGGAGGGAGAGATTAGGGATATGATGGTGGATCCCACTACTCAAGATCCCAGGGTGGTTTGATGGGGACTAAAGAAATTAAAGAACAGTCCATCCGATCTATTGCTTATAAAACTATGTCTTCATAGTAGAGATGATTTAAGTTATCTAGGTTTTTTGATTTGCTCTATGCGTGCTCATTTTTTATCTATGTCGTCACTTGTGCTATAGAAAACTTGTGTGTTACTTGGTTGATGAAATCAAAAAGAAGAAATGTTGAATCTAAATTTGTTCTCTATTAAAAAAAAACTAAAAAGCCTAAACACTAAACTAAAACCTAAACCCTAAACCTAAAACATAAACCTGACAATTTGCTAGAGCCTTTTGTTGTGCTAGTTGAATTTTTGTTGATGCTTTTGGATTTGACTTTTTGGTTTTTGGTGTTGGTGGCTGCCATTCAACCCCTTTTGAGTGGTTGTTTTATCTTCTGGTGATTTACACTAGCTGTAACTTATGTTTCCTTCAGTTGATGGTTTCATTTCTATGTTATTTATTCATTTGTGGTTGCACACCCTGGTTAAGCTTGGTGACTACTTATTGTTGGGACTTTGTCTTGAGGGCTCTTATCTTAGTTTTGTTGGGTGTTTCTCTAGTAATTAGCATTGGTCTGGTGCTTGCTGATGGCTAGTTCTGGTTTTCCCTAGTTTAGATCTTGGATGGGTATTTGGTTAACGGCTGTTGTTGGTGTTCTAACTTTGTTCTAGCTTCTCTCTAAGTTAATATGATTAGTTTATTATGGTTTTCATTTGGTGGTTTGGCTGCTAGCTAGTTGCTAGCCAGTTGCTCTTTATTTAATGGTGATGGCTGGAATTCTATGAACTACTGGCCCTGGATGTTTGCTTGTATTAGGTATGTTAGCTATGATGGCTTTGATGTTACTCACCTCTTCTCTCTGGCTAGTAGCATTACATATGTATTGTTTCCCCTTAAGATGATCCTAACTTAGCCTGAGCCTTCTCTTTCTCAACTCTCTCATTTTCCTCTCTTTATCCTTATCCTTTTTAGTATGATTTTTTCCTTTGTAGTGTTTTACAAATTTTTATTATGGATCTTGCTTATCTTGCTTCCTTAACAGAATCATGAACTTTTGCTGACTCATCCTTATTATATTTTCAAGATTTCTATTAGTATTAGTGTGTCTTTTTCTCTTATGCTTTGTGGGCATCGTATTTTCTCTTTTATTTTCTTTTCTTTTTTCTACTGTACTTAGATGGGGTTTTAGCACTCTAGGTTTCTTGTAGCTCTGAGATTAGTAGAATTTTAGGGCTTTACATCTTTTAAGGACATTATATCTTTTCCATTTATGGTAATAAAATTCTAACTTTTACAAAAAAAAAACCATAAACCCTAAACAACACTAAACCCTAAAACCTTAAACCCTAAACCCTTAACCCAAACCTTAAACCCTAAACTCTAAACCCTAAACCCTAAACCCAAAAACCCTAAATCCTAAACCCTAAACTAATTTTAAATGCTAAAGCCTAAACACTAAGCCCTAAACCCTAAACACTAAACTATAACCCTAAAACCTAAACACTAAAAGCATAAAGCCTAAACCCTAAACCTTAAACCCTAAACCTAAAACCCTAAACCTTAAACCCTAACTTAACCCAAAGTAACTAAATAAATTAAAAAAAACCTAAACCCAAAAATAAAATTAACCTAAACCTAAACTTAACCCCTAAGAATGGGCAGAATCTTAATCGTCAGAACATCACCGTCAACTAGGTTCACTCTAGATATGGCAGTCGAGGTGAAGGTGGAGGTGGCAGTTATCACAGTGGTGGTGGGTGATCTGGAGGTGTTGGTGGATATAGAAGTGGTGGTCAGAGCAATGGTGGTTTTGGAGGGGGGAGGAGCCACGATAGTTACATCCATAGTGGTGGAGAAGGGAGAGATCAGGGATATAATGGTAAATCCCACTACTCGAGAGGTTGGGCTAGTTCAGATGGGAACTAGAGAAACTGAAGAACCATTGATCCGATCTGCTGCTTACGAACTATGTATTTATAGTTGAGACAGTTCTAGTTATCAATGGTTTTTGGTTTGCCCTATGTGTGCTCATATTTTATCTATTTCGTCGCTTGTGTCTTAGAAAACTTGGTGTGTTACTTGATTGATGAAATCAAATAGAAGAAATGTTGAATCTAAATTTGTTCTCTATTAAAAAAACCCAAAAACCTTAAACCCTAAACCCTAAACCTACAACCATAAACCCTAAACCCTAAACCCTAAATAGTAAATGTTAAACCTTAAACACTAAATAGTAAAACCCTAAACCCTAAACCCTAAACCCTAAACCCTTAACCCTAAACCCTAAACCCTAATTCTTAAACCCTAAGACCTACAACTCTAAACCCCAAACACTAAACCCCAAACCCTAAACCCTAAACCCTAAACCTTAAACCCTAAACCCTAAACCCTAAAAACCTAGAAACCTAAACATAAAATAAATAGAACCTATAAATAAAATAAATAAATAAACCTAAACCTAAATAAAATAATAAAATAAAAGCATTAACTAAAACCTAAACCTAATCTTAAACATAAATATAAAATAAAATAAACTAAAATAAAATAAATAAAAAACTAAACTAAATTTAAAATAAAATTAACCTAAGAATAGAAAAACCTAAAATAAAATAAAATAAACATAAAATATAATAAAATAAAAACCTAAACCTAAAAAATAAACCTTAAAATAAAACCTAAACACTAAACTAAAAAAATAAACCGAAAGTAGAAATAAAATAAATAAAATCAAATAAACTTAAACCTAAAATAAAATAAACTAAACTAAAATAAATAAAACCTAAACCTAAACTTAAACTAAATAAAAAAAATCAACTAAAAAAAATCTAAACCTAAACTAAAAAAATAAAACATAAAAATAAACCTAAAATAGAATCCTAAAACCCAAACTTAAAAATATAAAATAAAAACCTAAATCTAAACCTAAAAAAATAAATCTAAACCTAAAAATAGATAAAAAAAAATTCAACTAAAAAATAAACCTAATCCTAAGCCATAACTTAAAAAATAAAATAAAATAAAATACCTAAATTAAAATAAATAAACCTAAAATAAATAAACAAAACTAAATAAAAAATAAAAAATAAAATAAACTAAAATAAATAAAAAATAAACTAAATAAATCTACACCTACTCGTTTACTTAATTTAAGAAAAAATAAGAAACCCTAAATCCTAAACCCTAAACTCTTAAACAAAAACCACCAATACTATAACCTAAACACTAAACCCTAAACCCTAAACCATAACCCAAAAAGCGTTACCCCTAAAACCCTGCTAAACCTTAAACCGTAAACCCTAAGCCCTAAACCCTAAACTCTAAACCCTAAACCTTAAATCCCAGATGCTAAACTTAAACCTAAAGTAACTAAATAAATTAAGAAATAAACCTAAACCTAAACCTAATCCCTAAGAATGGTATCTCCTTCTGATGGAGGTCGTGATTATTTCTAGTTGGTACTGTTGAGCTTTGGTTGCCCTCTAGTCTTGGTGACTCTCTCCTCTTTTTGGCCTCCTATTGTATTGGTTTTAGGATGGTCGAGTGATTGGCAGGCTTTAGAGCTTACTTGTTTTCCTTTTTCCCTAACCTCTTTTTTCCCCGTGAAGGTTTATTGGATGGTGGCTGCTTGATGGTTGGGGTCTTTTCCAGCCTTTTGCTTTGATTTTTAGCTATAGGGCATCTTGATAATTGGTTGAGCTTGGCATGGGATTGGTTCCTTCCTGGGCTGAGTTACTCTCTCTAGAGCTGTTACCTACCATCTAGTTTTTTGTTCCTCTTTTATGGTTATTTTTTTGAAGTTTTTTTTATAGTTTTTGCCTATTAGCTGGATGGCCCATTGCTTATCATTTCTTTCTATTATGGGATAAACTTGTATGTGGTTTTGGCTATTCTAGGCTTTATTGCTATTTCTGCTAATTCTTGTTAATATGGTTGGCTGGGTTGCCTTGATGGTTTGCTGCAGCTGTGATGTTGGTTGGTGGGTCTACAAAATTTTTGGTTCTTTACCTTTGGTCTTTATTTATTTTGGGTGGCTTTGATGGTGGCTATTTCTTGGCTGTTATCTTGTTTGGCTGGTTTCTTTACTCTGGTTTGGCTGTATGTTTTATTGATTAGCTGCTTATTTAATCTTGATGATAGATACCAGAACTTGGCTCTTTGTTGTTGGTTGTTTGGTTTAATCGAGGTAAGTTGGCTATGATGGTTGGGATATTATCCTTCTAAGAGTACAATATGTGATTGTAACCCTTCTTCAAGTTTGGTTGATCACATATCTTATTGCCTTGAGATGAATGTGATGAAACAGCTCATCTAATAATTTTATTATTTTGTTCTTTGTACTTGAAGACTTCATGCTTATTCTATCTTAGTTTTTTTTTTTTTTTTTCTTTCTTGTAATAGGTAAGGTATTTACCTCTTTAGGCTAATTATAGCTCTTTGAGGTGTAGTTTAGAGATTTATCCATTTTAAGGATCTTTTATCCCTTTCTTTCTTGCAATAAAATTCTCCCACTTTTGATTTTAAAAAAAACCCTAAGAATGGGCAGAACCTTGATGGAAGGAACATCACTGTCAACTAGGCTCAGTCAAGATCTGGTGGTGGAGGTGAAGGTAGAGGTGGCAATTTTCACAGTGGTGGTGGGGGATCTAGAGGTGCTAGTAGATATGGAGGTGGTTGTTAGAGTAGTGGTGGTTATGGAGGCAGGAGGAGCAACGAAGGTTACAACCATGGTGATAGCGCAGGGACAGATCAGAGATATGATGGTGGATCCCGCTAGTTAAAAGGTCGTAGTGGTTTTTATGGGAACTAGAGAAACTAAAAATTGGCCAATCTGATCTATTATTTATGGAACTATGTATTTACAGTAGAGACGATTCTAGTTATCTAGGGTTTTTAATTTTCTCTATGCATGCTCATTTTTTATCTATGTCATCGCTTATATTTTAGAAAACTTGGTGTGCTACTTGGTTGATGAATTTGAAAAGAAGAAATGTTGATTCTAAATTTGTTCTCTGTAAATAAATACCAAAAACCCTAAACTAAACCCTAAACCTAAAACCTAAACCCTATACCCTAAACCCTAAACCCTAAACCATAAACCTTAAACCCTAAAACTTAAGCCCTAAACCCTAAACCCTAAACCATAAACTAAAAAACACCTAAACCCTAAACCCTAAACTTGGGGCCCGTGCATGCCTTTCCTTCTTGGCTTCCTGGTGTTCAAGAAACCCTCATTTTTTGGCTTTATCCATGGTTTCTTGATGATCTTCACTGGTAAGGCTCTCATTCCATGGCCTTTGGCTGATTCCCCTCTTTTCCACTAGTTTGAATGGCTATCTTGGAGTCAGATCTGGTATCTAGAAAGGCTAAACTAATGCCTAAAGCTGCTCCTCCTAGGACTAATGATTTCTTGGGTAAATCTAAGGTTGCTTCTTCTAAATCCTTCAAAGATGCCTTATCTGGTTAAGATGCATCAACCTCCCATGAATTTTTGATTAATCTTGTTCATACAATTTTTAAAGAAGCTCTGGAAATAATGTGCTCTGATTTGGATATTGAGAAACTTGCCGAGCCTTATGCTTTTACTCTGATTGCCATTTTTTTTTTGACGGCCTAATATGGATGATATTTGATTTTTCTTTCATGATTTAAAGCTTTCTGGTGTGTTTTATATTGGTTTGTTGGATGGTCATCATGTCCTCATAAATTATCTAATGATCTAGACTATAGCCAGATTTTCCCTCACCGATCTTATTATGTTAAAAATTGTCAAATGCTTTTCCTTAAATGGACTCCTTTTTTGACATTCAAGAAGAATCTCCTATAGTGCTGGTTTGGATTGCTTTGCCTAACCTTAGGATTCATTTTGTTAATTATCAATTTCTTCATTGTGGTTGGGTCTATTTTTGGTAGACCTTTACAAATTGATGAAGCAACCATGGCTAAATCTCACCCTTCAGTTGCTAGTATCCTTATTGAAATTGATATTATAAAGAAGTTTCCTAAGGAGATTTGAATAGGGTCCAAAAAGTATGGGTACTTTCAACCGATTGAATTTGAAAACCTTCCTGCTTCCTGCAATCACTGCAAAACCCATGGCCATTTCTTTTCAGATTGTTTCATTGCTCATCCTCAACTTAGAAAAAACATTTATTAAAAATCCTAAGTTGATTGATCAACCTAGAGATCTTTTAACTAATAAAAATAAAAGTTTTATTTCTTCTGAAAAAGATAAAGATGTTGCTGATTGAATTTTTTTAACTTCGAGAATGTTTTCAAAATGTTTCTAAAATATTCCAATTTTGGTTTCTAAATATTCAAGATGATATAGCTCTAAAAATTTTAAAGATAATGTCTTTCTCGATTTTCAAGAACCTTTAAAATAAAATGATGATTTTAATTCTTTTAATATGGATGTTGTTGATGGTTTGGATAAGATGGATGTTGTGCAACCCGCTTCTTGTTTGCTTAACAAATCTACTTTTGCTCCTTCTTTAACTATTATTTTTGATGATGTTTTTCCTATGGTTTCTTCTCAATTAATGGATACTAATGTTTTAGTTCCTTTTCAATTGGATTCTCCCACCAAATATATTGTGATTAAGAGTTCTAATGCTCCTTATGATGATTAATCTTTGGGAAATGAAACTGGTTCTCAAACTAATTTTGTGAAAAAGAAAAAATAGTTCAAAAATTTTCCTCCTAAAGTTTCTAGATCGACTCAATCTTCTTCATCTTCTTTGCCTAATAAGAATTAATGTTTAATATTTTTTTAAATTTTTGGGCATTGGTACTCTTGCTATTAGGAATAGGATTAAGAACCTTTGTAAGGTTTATAATTGCAGTTTCTTAGTTATTCTTGAACCTCTTATTTTTTCTTCTAAAATTATGCATGCGGCTAGAATGATTGGTTTCTCCAATTATTTTTTTTAACAATAGCAATAGGATTTGGTTATTTTGGAATAATTCTCTTTCTATTAATGTCATTAATGATTTTTATCAAGTTGTAAATGTGGATATTTTTTTTGGTGATTATCATGCTTTTGGCTCTTTTGTTTATGCTGCTTGTAATATGATTAAGAGGAGGATTCTTTAGGATTAATTATCTACTTATACTTCTACTGTTATTGATTCTTCGATTGTTGGTGGGGATTTCAATATGGTCCTTTCTGTGAATAAAAGAAAAGGAGATTCTTCGCTGAATTTACATTCTATGGAAGATTTTTTGATTATGTTCTTGGAGTGTAATCTGCATGATGTTGGTTTTATTGGCTCTCGTTTCACTTGGAATAATCATAAACTTTGGCAACGTTTGGATCATTCCTTTTTTAATAATTTTTGGTTTAATCATTGGCCTTTGACTTTGGTTGAGCACCTTAGTAGAACTCTCTCGAATCATGCTCATCTTTTGATTTCCATTAAGGATGTTGTTCATAATAAATATTGTTATTAAAAATTTTCATTTTCAAAATATGTGGTTGCAAGATAGTGGCTTTCTTGATGGTATTGCTTCTAATTGGTATGCTCCTCTTGCTCCTAATGATTCTGCTTTTGGTATGAAGAGATTTTGGCTTAAAATAAAAAGGCTTAACGATCATATTAATTGGTGGAATAGAAATTATTTCAAAAATCTTTTTGATAATATCAAGAACATGGAACAACAGGTGAAAGATTTGGAAGAACTTGTTATTAATGATTCCTCTTTTTGTTCTAACCTTGTCAAGTTAAAGATAATCTCACTAAGTTATGGATATGAGGAAACCTACTGGAGATAAAAGCCTGCTTCTAAACATCTTTTTGAGGGGGAAAGAAACACTAAATATTTTCATGCTTTGGTTATGAAAAGGAGAGTTCTTGGGAAAATTCATAAAATCAAGAATTCTGATGGTTCTCGGATCACCGAAAAAGAGGATATTTTTTCTTTAGCTTTTAACTATTTTAAAGATCATTTAAATAAAAATCATCACCTTGACCAGTTATCTAACCTTTCTATCATTTCTTCTATTATGTCTCTTGAGGATAATGATTGCTTGGTTTCTCCTCCTTCGGCTAAGGAAATTTTTAATATTCTTAATGCTATGAATGTTAATTGTCACAGATCGATGGCTATTCTACTTTATTCTTCTAAAAAGCTTGGTTTATTATTAAATTTGATCTTGTTAATGCCATGAAAGATTTCTTTCTTTGGAACTCTAATCCTAAATACTTCACTTCTACAAATATTATTCATATTCCCAAGAAAGATAATCCTGACTTCTAGAATGATTTCAGACCTATTAGTCTTTGTACTTTCTTTAATAAATTGATTTCTAAAATTTTGACTAGTAGGCTTGGTAAATTTCTTCCTAAGATTATTTCTCCTAATCAAACTGGCTTTGTGAATGGTAGGACTATCTCTGACAACATCTTGCTTTTGCAAGAATTAATTCATGATCTAAATGTAAAAACTATAGGTGGCAATTTACTTTTCAAGCTTGATATTACCAAAGCTTATGACAACATTTCTACAGATTTTGTTAACATCATTCTCTCTTTATTTGGTTTCTCTACTAAATTTATCTCTTTGGTCAACAATATCATTCTTGATATTTGGTTCTCTTTAGTTATAAATGGTTAAAACTTTAGCTTCTTTAAGTCTTCCCAAGGTATTGGACAAGGTGATCCTCTTTCTCCATCACTTTTTATTATTATTATTGAATATTTGTCTCATTGGCTTAATTCTTTGTTTGGGAAGAATTCTATCATGTATTTCAAGAATCTTGGTGGTTTGGCTATATCCCTCTTAAGTTTTGATGATGACTTCATTATATTTTGTAATGGATCATTACAATATGTTAAAAAATTGAAGGTGTTTTTGAATAAGTTTGAAAAGGAAAGTGGCCTCTTGATTAGTACTCAGAAAAGTTGTTTTATCAACTTTGTTTCTATTTTTGCTCATAGAATCAATAGAATAAAGGATATTACTGGATTTTCTCATCAATGTCTTCCTATCAAGTATTTAGGTTCTCGTTTATATTGTGGTCCTAAGAGGTCTCACCTTTTTGATGAGGTTATCTAGAACTTTCAGAATAAGATTTCTACCCTTGAATTTCATTTTTTATCTTTTGGTGGAAGATTAATTGTTATTAAAAGTATTATTTACTCTATTCCTTTTTATTTGCTACTTAATATTGTTTCTACTTCTCTTATTATTATGCAGATTGAAAGGCTTTTTAATAATTTTTTTGGGGCTCAAATCTTTCATCCAAAAGAGTTCATTGGCCCTCTTGGAATAACATGTGTGGTACTTTATTTGAAGGTCGTCTTGGCTGTAGGTCATTGTTGGATTCCAGTAATGGTTTTTCTTATAAACTTTGGTGGAATTTTAGGAAGAATGTTAGTCTTTGGGCTAATTTTATAAATTTCAAATACTGCAAAGGTAAAAATCCTTTAACTTGTAGCTATAAGAATGGTAACTCTATTGCTTGGAAATGCCTTTGTGTTATTATTTATGGAAATCTAATTCTGTCATTTTTTAGGGTATTAATAGTGGTTCCTCTTTCTTTTGGCAAGATAATTGGATGGGAAATCCTCTATTGATTCTATGCTTAATACTCACTCTACTTTTTTTTTTTTGAAAGTTAAGAATTTTATTTTAAATGGTGATTGGAATCATTCTATTTTGTTTGACTTGATTTCTGATTTCATTTGTAATAATATCACCAAGATTTTTATTGATTGTATTATTTTTGATCAAGTTTTTACCAGCATTTCTAGTAATGGTGATTTTTCCTTTAAAGATAGTTGGCACCATATTAGAGATAATAAACCCTCTTCACCTGTCATTTTTAAGATTTGGAATAACATTATTCCTACATCTTATTCTATTCTTGTTCGAAGGATTTTAACGAGTTGTATTACCGTTGATTCTTTACTTTTGGAGAAAGGTTTTCATCTTCCTTCTAAATGCTTGTTTTGTTTTCATATTGAGAATGTTAGCCATGTTTTTGTTAATGGTGTTATTGCCTCTAAAGTTTGGAATTCATAGGAGGACTTATTCAGCATTAGTTCTTTTAATAGTAATTTTACTTTAATGCAGCTCCTTAACTCTTACTTTCTTAATACTGTCAAAGGGCATATCAAAATTGTTGTGGTTGTTACATTGATTTGGTTCATTTGGCATGACAGAAATGATGCTAAACATCATAATGTGCCTATGATTCATAAGAGGATTATTGATAGGACTAAAGAAAAAAAGTTTCTTTATATAAGGCTGTGCTTCTTAATGGTACAATTTTAGAAGTTGCATGTTTGTTGCTTCTAAATTGGGTATTAAGTTCTTTATTGTGATATGCCTCCTTCTTATAAAATCATTTACTGGATTAAGCCTCTTAAAATTAACACTAATGGCTCTATTACAATTAACAAATGTGGTTGTGGTGGTATTTTTCATAATAATCTTGGGAGTATTATCTTGGCTTTTGCACTTGACAAATCTGGTTGTGGTAGTATTTAACGTAATAATCTTGGGAGTATTATCTTGGATTTCACTCTACCTTCTTATTGTGGTGAAGCTAATGGTTGTTTATCAATCTCTTAAGCTTTGTTTGGAGAAGAATTTTCTTTCCATTTGGTTGGAATCTAATGCTGAGATGGTTATTACTATGATCAACTCAAATCACAAGGGTAATGCTCAATTTTTCTACTAAAGAATATTAAAGCTATTAATTTTAATGTCTTTTAAAGTGACTCATATTTTTATAGAAGGTAATGCTAGTGCTGATTTTTTCCTGGTTCGGGGAGTAATCTTTTTTATTTTACTTTATGTTCCAATGATAATATTCTAAAGCAATAAAGAGGCCTTTCTAACTTAGATAAAGCTGGTTTGCCTTATGTCATATTTACTTAATTTTATTTTCTCCTTCTATGATGGTGGTTGCTATCCCTTATTCTTGGCTAAATTTGCTGCTTGGTCTAGTGCATTTCTATGAGGTTTGTTGTCAATGATGTTTTCTTTTTCCTTAGTTTTTTGTGATTGTAACCTTCTTCCGAGGTCTCAAAAAAAATTGCCCCTTTTCTATAACGAGCCTAAACCTTTCACTCTTCATCCCTTCCTTTTTTTTCTCCTTGTTCTTTCTATTAATTTCCTTTTGTGTCATTCTTGATTTTAGGTGTCGGCTTGAGCTTTCTAAACCGCTCTCCCTCTCCCCCTATTCTCTTTAAATAAATTTTTTTGCTTTTGTTTTGTTGCTCCTTAGGTTTTATTTTCTTTCTTGCTTCGTTGTAATAGTTTGAATTTTCTCTAGTTGATTGACTTGAGTGTTAGTTTTGAGGATTTTCCCCTCTTAAGGAATTTTGAACTCCTTTGTGGCATTGAAATTTCTCTCCACTGGGGGTTTTATCAAAAAAAAAAAATAATAAAATATAATCCTAAACCGTAAACCCCAAACCTTAAACCTTAAACCCTAAACCTTAAACTAACCCTAAACCCTAAACCCTAAAAAGCTAAAAACCAAAACCTAAACTAAATAAAATCTAAAAAGAAAATAAATAAATAAAACTAAACCAAAATATAATAAAATAAATAAAATAAAAATATAAGCTAAAACTTAAACCTAAACCTAAACTATAAAGAAAATAAATAAAAAATAAAAACTAAACTAAAATAAAATAAATAAAAACCTAAACTAAACTAAAAAATAAAAAACCTAAAAAAAAAAAAACTAAACCAAAAATATAAATATAAATAACCTAAAATAAAATAAATTAAAAACTAAATAAACACCTAAACCTAAATAATAAACCTAAAAAAAATAAAAAATGAAACTTAAATCCCAAAAAAAAAAAAACCTAAACCTAAAATAAAAATAAAATAAACCTAATCCTAAACTAAAATAAACTAAATGAACCCTAAACCTAAACCTAAACTAAATCAAATAAAATAAACTAAAAATAAACCTAAACCTTAACTAAAAAATAAAACCTAAAAGTAAACCTAAAATAAAAATGTAAAATCTAAACCTAAAAATAAAAAATAAAACCTAAACCTATACAATATAATAAAAATAAAACTAAATTAAAAAATAAACCTAAACCTAAACCTAAACCTAAAAAAATAAATGAAAATGAAAACCTAAGCTAAAATAAATAAACTAAACTAAATAAAAAAATAAAATCAAAAAATAAAATAAATTAAATAAATAAAAAACAAAACTAAATAAATAAACCTAACTAAATTTAAAAAAATAAATAAATAAAATAAATAAAAAATACTAACCCTAAATAAACCTAAACTAAATAAATAAAATAAATAAACTAAACCTAAATAAAAAACTTAATCCTAAATAAAATAAACCCTAAAACCTAAACCTAAAAAATCCCTAATCCTAAACCATAATAAAACCTAAACTAACCCTAAACCCTAAACTAAACCCTAAACTCTAAAAAAAATAAACCTAAACTAAACCTAAACCCTAAACTTTAAACCCTAAACCCTAAACTAAATCTTAAACCCTAAGCCTAAAACCTAAACCTTAAACTCTAAACCCTAAACCCTAAAGACCATAAACCCTAAACACTAAACCATAAATCCTAAACCCTAAACCCTAAAACTTAAAACCATAAATAGTAAACCCTAAACCCTACACCCTAAAACCTAAACCTAAATAAGAAAATAAAATAAATTAAATAAAAACCTAAACTAAAACCTAAACTTAAACCTAAACTTAAAAATAAAATAAAATTGAAATTAAAAACTAAACTAATATAAAATTAATAAAAACCTATACTAAATAAGTAAATAAATAACCTAAATAAAATAAAAACTAAACTTAAAATAAAAAAAATAAACCTAAGATAAAATAAAATAAGAGTTAAATAAAAACCACAAACATAAAAAATAAAACTAACAATAAAACCTAAAAATAAATAAAAAATAACGACTAAACCCTAAACCTAAATAAACTAAAAATTAACCTAAGCCTAAATTGAAAAGTAAACATTAAAAAAAGCATAAAATAAAAACCTAAAACCTAAACCTAAAAAAATAAAATAAAAACCTGAACCTAAACCTAATAATAAATATAAAACCTAAACTAATAAAATAAAATAAAAATAGTACTAAACTAAAAGATAAACCTAAACTTAAACCTAAACCTAAAAAATAAACTAAAATAAACAAAACCTAAACTAAAATAAATAAACCTAATATAAAGAAAATAAAAATAAAAAAAAAAATAACCTAAATAAAATAAAAAATAAAAACTAAAATAAAAAAAATAAATAAAAATAAACTAAATAAACCTAAACCTAATTTACTTAAAAATAAAACATAAACTAAAAATAAAACCCAAAATAAACCTAAAATAAAACCTAAACTAAACCTAAAATAATAAAATAAAACCTAAACCTAAACCTAAAATAAAAAAAAATAAAATAAAAAAAAAAACTAAAAAAATAACTAAAATAAAAAAAAAAAATAAACCTAAATAAAAAAAATAAATAAATAAAAAAAAATAAAATAAAAATAATAAACTAAATAAAATAACTAAACCTAAATACAATAAACTCTAAATAAAATAAAACCTAAACCCTAAACCCTAAACCTTAAACCCTAAAACCCAAAGCCCTAAACCTTAAACCTAAAACCCTAAACCTAAAAAATAAAAAAAAACTTAACCTAATCCTAATTATAAAAAATAAAAGTTAAACCTAAAAAATAAAATAAAAATAAAACTCAGAAAAAAACAAATCTAAACCTAAACCTAAACCTAAAAAATAAACAAAAATGAAAAAGAAACCTAAACTAAAATAAATAAACTTAATATAAATAAACTAAAAAATAAAAAATAAAATAAATCTAAATAAAAATAAAAATAAAATAAATTAAAATAAATGAAAAATAAACCAAATAAATATAATCTATTGGTTTACTTAATTTAAAAAACCCTAAACCCTAAACTAAAAATAAAACATAAAATAAATCTAAAATAAAAAACCTAAAATAAACCTAAAAAATAAAATAAAACCTACTAAATCTAAAAATAACACATAAAACCTAAACAAGAAAAAAATAAAATAAAAATAAACTAAACTTAAACCTAAACTAAAAAAAATATACTAAAAAAAAACCTAAACTAAAGTAAATAAACTAAATAAATAAAATAAAAATAAACCCTAATAAAATAAAATAAATAAATTAAAATAATTAAAAATAAACTAAAAAAATAAAACTAAACTAATTTAAAAGAAATAAAAATAAAAAAACCTAAACCTAAAATTAATAAACCTAAAAATCTAAACTAAAATAAAATAAATCAAAACCAAACTTAATAAAAAAAAAATAAACCTAAAATGAAAACCTAAATAAAATAAAACTAAACCTAAAATAAAAATAAAATAAACCTTAGATAAAATTAAATAAAAAGTAAATGATAACCTAAAGCTAAAAGATAAACCTAAATATAAAACATAAAAATAAATAAAAAATAACTCCTAATTACTAAACTAAAAAAAAACCTATACCTAAAATAAAAATAGAATAAATAAAACAAAGTAAATGTAAACCTAAACTAAAATAAACTAAACTAAAATAAATAAAACCTAAACTAAATAAAATAAAATAAACTAATAATAAACCTAAACCAAAACTAAGAAATAAAACCTACAAATAAACCAAAAATAATAACCTAAAACCTAAACCTAAAAAAATAAAATAAAAGCCTAAACTAAAACTTAATAATAAAAAATAAAATCTAAACTTAAAAATAAAATAAAATTAAAACTATACAGAAAATAAACATAAACCTAAACCTAAAAAAAATAAAAAAAATAAAAAAACCTAAACTAAAATAAATAATATAAATAAACTAAACTAAATAAAAATAAAAAACATAAATAAAAATAAAAAAATAAATAAACTAAAATAATTAAAAAATTAACTAAATAAACTAAATAAACATAAACTTGCCAATTTACTTAGTTTTTTTTATTTTTAAAAAACCTTAAACTCTAAACTATAAACCTTAAACCCTAAAAGCCCTAAACCCTAAATCCTAAACCTAAACCCTAAACTATAAAGCCTAAACCCTAAAACTAAACCTAAACTAAAACTAAACTAAATTAAAACCTAAACCTAAAACTAAACTCTAATAAACCTAAAAAATTGTAAACTTAAACTCTAAACTTAAACTAACCTAAACCACAAAACCCTTAACCTAAACCTAAACTAACTAAACCCTAAAACCTAAACCTAAACTAAACTATAAACAAAACCTAAACCCTAAACCTAAACTCCTAAACCCTAAACCTTAAATTAAACCCTAAACTAAACTTAAACTAAACTCTAAACTAAAACCTATACTTATAACCTAAACACTAAACCCTAACTCTTAAACCCTAAACCCAAACCCTAAACCTAAACCTTAAAAGCATAAATCCTAAAACCCTAAACCTTAAACCATAATCACTAAACCCTAACCATAAACTGTAAATCCAAAACTTGAAAAATAAAGTAACTAAATAAATTAAAAAAGAAACCTAAACCCTAAAAATTAATAATCCTAAACCTAAATCTAAACCCTAAGAATGGGCAAAACTTGCGGAGAACATCACCATCAAGCCGAGATCTCCATGGAGGGAAAATGCAATGGTTATCAGTGGTAGTGGGAATTTGGAGGTGCTAGTGGATATGGTGGTGTTGGTCAGAGCAATGGTGGTTATAAAGGTAGGAGGACATGAAGGTTACATGGTGGTGGAAGAAGAGATCAAATATGATGGTGGATCCAACTACTGAGAGGGTTCTCGATGGGAACTAAAGAAACGAAGAACCTCGATCCGACGCGCTTATCAATTGTGTCTTTAGAGAGACTCTAGTTATCTAGGGTTTTTAATTTTTTCTATGCATGCTCATTTTTTAACTATGCTATTGCTTATGTCTTATAAAACTTGATGTGTTACTTGGTTGACAAAATCAAAAAGAAGAAATGTTGAATCATAATTTGTTCTCTTTTAAAAAACTAAACCAAACTAAACCTAAACCCTATACCCTAAACCCTAAACCCTAAAAACACAAAAACCCAAAATCCTAAACCGTAAAACCCTAAACTGTAAACCCTAAACACTAACCCCTATAAAGCTAAACTAAAATAAAAAATAAAATAAAATATAAGCCTAAACTAAAACCTAAACCTAAACCTAAAATGAAAATAAAATAAAAAAATAAAAATAAAACTAAAATAAAATAAATAAATACCTAAACTAAACTAAAATAATAATAAACTTAAATAAAATAAAAACTACACCTAAAATAAAAATAAAATAAAATAAAAACCAAATAAAAACCTAAACCTAAAAAATAAACCTAAAAATTAATAAAAAATAAAACCTAAACCCTAAACTAAAAAAAAAAACATAAACCTAAAATAAAAAAATAAACCTAAACCTAAACTAAAATAAACTAATCTAAAATAAATAAATCCTAAACCAAAAATAAACTAAACTTAAACCTAAACATAAACTAAATAAAATAAAATAAATTAAAAATAAACCAAAACCTAAACTAAAAAAATAAAACTTTAAAATAAAAACCTGTACCTAAACCTATAAAAAAATAAAAATAAATCTAAACTAAAAAATAAACCTAAACCTAAAACATAAACTAAATAAAAACCTAAAATAAATAAACTAAACTAAATAAAAATAAAATTGAACCTAAAAATATAAAAAATAAAATTAACTAAAATAAATAAAAAATAAACTAAATAAGCCTAAATATTGACTTTACTTAAAAAAATAAATAAAAAATAAAATAAATAAATAAACTAAATAAACCCTAAACCTACCTAAACATTAAACCCTAAATAAACCCTAAACCCTAAACTAAAACCCATACCCTAAACCCTAACCCTAAACCCTAATCCCTAAACCTAAGCCCTAAACCTAAACCTAAATCCTAACCCCAAACCCTAAACCTAAACTAACTTAAACCCTAAGATAACCCTAAACCATAAACACTAAAACCATAAACCTTAAAGCCTAAACACTAAACACTAATCCTAAACCTAAACCCCTAAGCTATACAACCCTAAATCTAACCTAAACCCTAAACCCTAAACCCTAAACCCTAAACCCTTAACCCTAAACCTTAAATCCTAAACCCTAAACTTAATCCTAAAGAAACTAAATAAATAAAAAATAAACCTAAACCCTAAAACCTAATAAACCTAAACCTAAACCCTAATAATAGGAAGAACCTTAACGAAAGGAACATCGGCATCAACTAGGCTCAATATAGATTTGGCAATGTAGGTGATGGTGGAGGTGGTGGTTATAGTAGTTGTGGTGGGGGATCTAGAGGTGCTGGTGAATATGGAATTGGTGGTCGGAGTAGTGGTGGTTATGGAGGCGGGAGGAGTGATAGATGTTACAACAGTGGTGGTCACGGAGGGACAGATCAGAATATGATGATCCGCCGCTCAAGAGGTGGTGGTTCTGATGGAACTAGAGAAACTAAAGAATTAATCCAATCCGCTATGGAACGTGTCTTTATAAGTAGAGATAGTTCTAGTTATCTAGGGTTTTTGATTTACTCAATGTCTGCTCATTTTTTATTTATGTCGTTGCTTATGTCCTAGAAAACTTGGTGCACCACTTGGTTGGTGAAATCAAAAAGAAGAAATGTTGAATATAAATTTTTTCTCCGTTAAAAAAATCCTTAAACCCTAAACCCTAAACTAAAACCTAAACCCTAAACCTAAAACCTAAACCCTAAACCCTAAAACCATAAATACTAAACACTAAACCATAAACCCTAAACACAAAACCCTAAACCCTAAAACCCTAAACCATAAAGCTGTTGACCTGACTTTTAGAGTGAGCTCTCAACTTCCTTATCATAGATCTAGGACTCTCATGATTCCTTATAAGATAGTGAACACTTAACCTAACCTAGAGACTTAGAAGAGTTAGCCATAGGGGTAGGTTGTGCCTTAGAGATTTAGGAGAACTTGTCTACCCTATAGCCCAAACCAAATCCTTGCTTCATTCTTCCAAATCAAATATCAAATTTAAATCTAAATTTCAAAATCAAATCCAACTATCAAATGATTCAAACAAATGATCAAATTCAAACTCCAAATCCCTTCCTAGGCCCTTTGATTTTATCTTTTGGACTTAGCCTTAACCAAATTCATTTCACAATTCAATTGATTTTCTCAATTATCAAATTCTAAATCATAAATCAATTCCAAACTCCAAATGGTTGAAACCCAAATCAAATCAAATTCCTGATTTTAGCCCTTTAGCCAAATTCTTGAACTTGGCTAAATAATACCCAAATCAATTCAAAACTTATGGATTTCCTCATGATTCAAACATTCCTACAATCATAGATCCAAATATAAATACAAACTATAATTATCAAACCAAATCCAAGATAACCCAAATCAAACCCAAGTTAGCCTTTTGACTTGAAATTATCATATGAACCAAAATCCATATGGATCCAAATTACTTGCAATTGGATTTATATTTCTATATCAAACCCATTTATCAATATAATTAAACTTGAATCAAGCCATGATCAAGCCAATTAACCCATTTAGGTCCACTTGACCCAAAGTGACCTAAAAGACCTTTTCGAGCCAAGTTCTAATTCAACCCAAATTAGATTGAACTAAGCCCATCCAAACCTCACAACATGATCAACAATCATCTAGGTTAATCAATTGTCTTGAATTGGAAACTAAGTCAACTAGCCTTGACCAAGTCAACATTTAGCCCAAATGAAACCCAAATTAGAAAAAAATCTACCATAAGCCAAATTGATTGAAACCATTGATACAAACCCATTCCTAACCAATGATTGAACATGACCAAACCCTCACTTGAGCCAAACCAAGCCCAATTGGCTATTTGACCCAAGTTGACCCAAATTGGCCTAAAAAGGCCAAAATAGGGCAAATCACAATCCAACCCAAATTGATTGTAACCAATGGCTCAAGTTCATTCAAAATCACTTATTGAACTTGACCAAAACCATGATTGAGCCCAATTTGACCAATTGGTCAACTTGACCTAACTTAACCCAAATTGACCTAAAGGGTCAAATTAGCCAAAATCCAAATTATTTCCAAATTAAACCAAACCAAAGCCTACAATCATTTTCAATTAGCCAATTGAACTTGACCCAAACCTTGGTTTGACCCAATTTGACCAATTGGTCAACTTGACCCAACCTAACCCAATTTGACCTTAGGTTAAATCAAGCCAAATCAAATCAAATAAACTCCAAACCACTTGAAATTAGGCTAACCCACTTTTCACGCATCCCAAATCTGCCCAAACCAAACCCATATCCAAATGACCATTTTTCCCTTGGGTTTAGGGCATCCCATGAGATAAGACACATGCCCATTTGGTCATTTTATTCCCCTATCCATTTGACACCCAATCATAAGTCCACCTAGGCACCTAGGACCATGGTTGACCTGACCTAGAGGTGGTTGGGTCAGCCATGATCCATGGCAAGGTCAAATCACCTCCCCATCCCCATCAGAGTTTTTCAAACAACCATAGGACTCCCACTACTCCCTAAATAGCAACCTCCACACCATCACCTAACCAAAATGAGCCACATCATGCACCGAAGGACCTCCACCGCCTTAGTTTTGGCCAATTGATCGAGAAAAATCCAAAGAAGCTGTGACTGTTCGATCCAAGGAATGAGGGGGTATTCCCCCCTCATTCTCACTCAAACTCAGACACTAACAATTGTTTCAACTTTAGAATCCAAGGAGAGAGTTCCCAGAGAAATTTGCAAGCCATCCTACACTCCCAAAAATCCTCATTCTTAGTTTTACGTAAAACCATAATAAGGGAGGCCACCTTCAATTTTCATTTGCTCAAACCCCCACCAAAGTGCAATTAACTTTGCACACACCTTCCTTGGAGCCAAGCAAGTGAGAATGAATTGTTTCCCAAGCTTCTCGATGGTCATAGGGTAGAGTTCAATCAAGCCCGAACACCTAGGCCTAGTGGGCTGGTCTTCCGAGCAAACTACACCAAATCAAAGCTCGTGCATCTCAATAGAGCTTCATTTCTACCAAATAAAGCTTTCTCAATAGTTGGAACTGTCAGTCATAAGCTTCGATGAGGTATGCCATTGAAATAGATCCTTGAATGAAAATTGGTTGGTCTTTTGTGAAAGAAATTTTCATGTCATGCGATTTCCTCCATTTGATCTTCTTATTGTGCTTCCCCGAAGGTGTGGGATCATTTTTATCTCCATACGAACTTGGGTGAGCTTGGATCGAGCGATGATCTATGGACGGTAGCTATTGTTTGATGCTTGGGAGGCAATAGATCATGGAATGTCCATCCCCCATGATTGGGATGAACGGTCCCAATCTAATCACGCTTAGAACCTCTGATCAATCCTTCAAAACTGTGAGTTTAATCATGGTCATTCGATCTTAGATCAGATAGTCCATAGAGTTATCGCGAGCACCACCATCTGAGTCATCACTTGGATGTGATAACTTAAAGAATAAATCTCATCATGCCACATAGAAAGTGCGTTGCGTGCCATGTTAACCATCATGGCCATGGGATTAAGGCTCTAGTAAATTAATTAGTTTTTAATCCACGAAACCTCTAAATTCATAACTAATTCTAGAAAAATCCATAAAAAATACAAAATTAGGCTCATTTTAAAGATAATTTAAAGTAAAATCCAAGAAAATTATTATTAATTTATTTTGAGCAGTGGATTTAGCTTAATTGGAAATGTAATTAGTCTAATTACTCCCTTATTAACCATCCAATTACTCTCAAACTTTCTGTGCATGTTAAGGGTGATGACCTCTACCACCCCTATGTTATTGGGATTTTATTGGTTGCTTAATTAGGGAAACTAATGGGTTAAGACTTAATAAGTTTCTTAATATAATTAGTGATAATTAAGCAAATGAATAGTAAATTAATCAATCAATTAAGCTTATTAACCTCTGGTAATGATGACAAAGTCTAGATAATCCCTCTTAAATTATTAATTAATTAACAAAATTAATCAACAAATTATAAGGATTTAAGGATTGAGACTTAGGCTCCCTTCTTTATCTCTTTCTCTAAGCCCATCTCATTTTGATTAGTTAAGGTTAAGTAACATTTAATTGGTTAATTAATAAATTTAATTAATCTAATTGAATCTATTTCAAAAATTTAATCTTGGGTAGCTCTTTGGGTGTTCAATAATCCAAAGGGAGGTAATGAAATTATGGTTAGCTCACATGTGTGAAAACTATAAAAGTAGTTAAGTAAGATCACTTAAGCAATTAACTATTAATCATGAGCCAATTGCATTAGGCCTTTCATTTCTTAGAGCATTGCAAATTTACTTTCCATGGTTGCATATCATATTAGCTCATTATTAATTGGTTAATTAACTTAAGGTGATGTAGGTAAGGGATAAATAATTGGCTTATACCTAACCTAATTAAACCATAAAATAAACTTAAACCTTCTTTAAATCAAATTAACTCACACATGAGGAATGGGATTAGGATCAACAAATATCTTTCATTTCTAAATGAAATCAAACTAAAAAATTAAGAAATCTCATTAAAGGACCTTAGTTTATTTTAAGCGGCTTTATTAGTATGATTGTCCTTAGGAATTAATTGGAATGAATGAGATAATGTGCTTATGTTCCTTTATTTCTTTTCAATCATGTTAAATGTTACTTCCCATGTGTAATCATGCATTCATTTTTTTTTTAAATTAACTAAATGAAATGGTTTCTTTTATGTCAAATTGCATGTGTTGATATAAATTAAAAATAGGTGTGGCTATTATCATTATTAAATCAAAAGTTCTTTTCAAAAGCTCATAAATCAATAATAATAAATGAAGTGATATTAATTACAAATATCTATAGGTTTACATGTGTTGATAATATAATATATGCAATATGAAGCTCTCTATCTTTATCTTACATGGATTCACATATGAATTACAAATGTATAGTTCATTTGAAAAGCACACAACATTTGTCTAATTCAATTTCTATGCATTTCCAAGCTAAGACTTAGGAAGAATTTCATACCATATATGTAAATCATATAATCGAATCAAATATGACTTCTTGCATGACTTCTTCTTCTTGTGGTCCCTTTCATACATTCACATGTATTTGAGAAAAATGGTATATTAGTCTGGACACCCCGGGGCTGTGAGGCTTTAAGTAGCCCTAAGTAGGTATATACCTTATGCCCCTGGCATAGAATAATGGTGTTGTACCCACTTAAAACTATTATACATATGTATATGTGATGTGGCCAATGAATAAGAATCATAAGTCATATAAGTCAAATACATTTTTTCCATGGCTTTTTCCAATCATTGTAGTTACTTATACATCTATATGTATCTAAGAAAAGTGGCATATTAGTCTAGATACACTGGAGCTACGAGGCTTTAAGTAGCCCTAATTAGGTCTTGTACCTTATGCCCCTGGTGCAGAATAATGGCGATGTACTCACTTAAAACTTTTATACATGTGTATGTGTATCTAGCTAATGGATGAAATATCCCTCCTTCTATTAAAAAGGCATGCATTCATAATTCAATCAAATGAAATAATTAAATTTCAAACACACTTCTTTGCATTCATCATTCAAGTATGCTAAAATATAAATTGCATGTATAGGTATGCTTAAGGTTTAATCATATGCATGATATGCATGATGGAAAAAATGAATAAACATGTGTTATGTGATAGTAATTCATTCTAATTAATCTTATGATGCCTTTCTTATTGAATAAGGTTATTTATAGTGAATCTAAACTTAGGACTAATTAAAACATATAATATGCTATTCACTAAAGGAAATTGATTAATTAACTTACTTTAGAAGTGACTTAAGGTAGAGATGAAATAGAGGTTCTCTCTCTTTCTTAACTTTATAACACTTAGTTGTTAAGTGTAGACCGTATGAAACAAAAGAAAGCACTAAGTAAAATCTTTAAATCAATCAAATCACTTAAAGAAAAATCAACCTCTTTATAAATTAAATCCCTCACACTTAGCAAATTACAACTCTAAAGCCTAGTTAGGACATACCACACAAGCTTTAATTCATGCACATTAGACTAAGTCACCATTTGTAGCTTTATGTTAGGGAGTTGTATGGTTTGATGTATGATTATTTTATGATGTATTATTGTAGATTGGATGTTTGGGTGTATGTTCATAGTCTGGATGTTAGGCTGATATTAGCCTAATCATACTTTATACAGGGGGTTGTGCTTAAGGGGATACTAAATAAAAATATAAATGTTTTTTGGTGTGCAGGTTGCTTTGCCCCTAAACCTAACCCTAGTTAGGACAGGTGGGCTTGGTTACCCATGTGTAGGGTGCTAAGTCCAAATTATTCATATAATTGCTTGGGTTATATGGTGAGTTTAGCTGACATTTATTTTACAAGTGTAGCTAAATTTACTTTCCTTCTTTTAATGTAATTTTGCACTAAGATTAGGATGAGTATTATGTGGGACTAGGATGAGAATTGGTTATAATACCAAGTCTTATGTACCATGTGATGCCTTTGGAGTAAGCATATCCAAATCAATCCAAAAAGAAGGAAGAAAAAGAGAAAATCAAATGAAAAATGGAAGATGAAGAAATGAAGAAGGAAGAATGAAGACCCCCATAACATTCATCATTTGTAATTGTAATTATTCTGATGTAATCCGGGTTATATAAGAGTAAAAATTGGCTACCCACATTTCTTTTTGGGATGGCTTTGTAAAATTTGTTTGATATTTTGTTTAGCTTGTGCATTAGAAAAAGCATTCCTTTTCATAGTTTGTATATGATTGTTGATTGTTGTATGGCCTAGATGCGATTAGGCTCTTAGGATAAAAATAAATTTTCTATCCCATTATTAACTCATAACTAAACCTTGAAAATAACTCATAATTTTATACAAAAACCTAGGCATTAAATCAAAATAATAAAATATTTAGCAACCCCTTAGCTAGATGTTATAGGTTTAATATCATGCATAATCATCTTGTTTCACTCTTGTTAAGAGAGGGCTTCCATCTTTGACAAATAGAATGGACTTAACCTTAGAGAGCCTATGATGGAAGAACACCTCTTTCCCTTTTGGTTTGGCCCATAATCAACTTCTCATGCATTTAGGCATATAAAATCTTATAGCCTGTGTCAAAATAAAGAGTCCTAAATTAAATAAAATTTGATAACAATTTGCATTAGATTTAAGTCATTATTCATCCCCATGCTCTAGTCTCTTAGGGAGTGGGTTTAAGGACTTAGTCTCTTTTCTAAATAATAACAACCTAGCCATCTCGCAAAAATATATGACTTGCCTACATGGATTTAAAGCATAAGAGGAGTTAGTTGGCTGCCACTCTAGGCGATAATAAGTCCAGCAGTCAGGTGGTTTACTCTCTCTTATGTAGGTAAACCATATACCCACTTTCTCCTTAGATTTAGGTCATGATTTGTCCCTCACCAAAGTTCTCTAGATTTAGGATCTGAGGCTGCTATTTCTCTTTGTCGGCTGCAAGCATATGTCCTCACCTCGGTATTTTTATAATCTTATATTGTGGAATTATAAGTCTGAGATTTCTAATAAAATTTCAAATTAAATAAATAAATCTCCTCAATTTCAAAATATAAAGCCCAACCATAGGATAGATTGTACAGCTCACTAGGTTTTCTAGTATCATGAGTACTCCCTACTCATCTTCTTTGGTTTTGATAATAACTCTTCCCTTTTGATCCATCCCACTTGATCTTCTAAAATACAACCAATTGATTGATAGTACTATCTTTGAATTCTTTAGAAACAACAATCACCTACTTTAATCAAGAGTATTCTTAAGGGATTCATTTTTCTTAAGATGTAATTAACTGTGGGGGCTTGCCTCCATAGGGAACTTAATGAACCTGGTTGAAATAAACCCTACTTTACTTTTCCAAGTAAAGTATGAAAAATATCTCTGGTATATTCGAAGACCCATCATGCCTTAAGAGTCCTTATTAGGTGATTAGGTCCATCATAGGATAGTGATTTCTATCTTTTGAGATAGTGCACTATTCCTTGATGTCATACCAATCACCTCAAAAGTACATCCTGATCATGTCCTCATATACATAAATGAAACTAAAATAAACACCACAAAACTTTAAACATTAAACCCTAAAACCCTAAACTCTAGGCCAAACCTCAAAACAATAACTACCCTAAAACCTGAACCTAACCCAAAACCCTAAACTCTAAATTCTAATAGTAAACCTTAAACCATAAACCCATAAACCCAAACCTAAGCCATGACCCTAAAACCCTATCCCATCTAACCATAAACATTAAACTGGCAGCAAACCTAAACAAACCTTAAAGCTCTCTGAACTTTAACCCAATGATAAATAACCATGACCATAAAACCTAAACCTAAAACTAAAACAACCAAACCTAAAGCTAAACCCTAAAATACTGTATTCTAGGCTTAAACCTCTCCTAACTCTGAAACAGGCTGGGCCTAATAAACCCTCTGAGCTGGGCCCATCTGATAAGGCTAATCTGAGCTATGATCTACTGAGACTAACCTCTCTGACTTAAACTAACTCTAGATCTAAAGCCCAGGCCTACTGATAAATAACTAGGCCTAGCCTAAATAAACCTGGGCTAAGGCCCAGGCTGACTATCTTTCTGAGCCTGACTGAGGCTGGCCTAACTCATATACTCCATACCTGGACCTGGGCCCTACCCTACTATGTCCTGGGCTCTGAAAGGCCTAACTATCCTCTACTGCCCTCTGGCCTGTGCCATGAGCCTAGATCCTAGCCAAAATGATCTTAAACTAAACTGAGCCTAAACTGGCCTAAATCTACCAAACAATGACCTGGGAACCTGACCCTAAAACCTGAGCCCTGGGCCTCTAAATACCCTAAACCCACCTAAACCTAAAACCTCTCTACCTAAAATCTAAATTCTAAACTGAAGCTAACCTAAACCTAAATTAAACTTAAACCCTAACCTACTAAACTAAACCTAACCTAAACCTAACTACCTTAAACCCAAAACAACTAAAACCTATTAAATCCAAAACCACTTAATTCCAAGTGCTCAGTGATTTCCCTTCCCCTGATTTTGGTTTTCATTTTCATGCCCTATTTTGTGATTCTCGTTGGATTCCTTCTTGAATTGAAGGTCACTGGCTTATTCCATGTTTTCATTGGAGTAATACCGTGGCTTTGCTTCTTCCCTGATGATTCATTGGGGAAACTGAAGGATCATATGGATCCAGCTATGGCATCAACTATCTTGGCTTCAATTGCTTTGAAATCATTCGAAGACATTCTCGTTTTGATTTCTCTCCCTAATATGCTAATTTATTTCATTAACCATCAATTCCTTTTTATTGTGGGTGCTTTATTTAGTCGGCCATTATAAATTGACTAGACAATGTCTATAAAATCTTGTCCTTCAGTGGCTAGAATCCTTATTGAATTGGACATTACCATGAAACACCTTAAAGAAATCTGGTTGGTATATGAAAATTATAGTTATTTGCAAAATTTTGAATTTGAAAATTTCCCTCTCGTTTGTTCTCACAGTAAAATCCATGGGTACGATGATTCTGAATGCTTCATTCTTCATCCTCACCTAAAAAAATCCTTGTTAAGGAAACTTCTATTCCTGACCCTAGGCCAATCACTATTGAATATTAAATAGCTACTTCAAAAAAAAGGAATTTTTGAATGCTCCTAATAAGGATATTTTACCTCTTACTTCTTCTATGCAATTGAAGGCTTTTAATGTGAGCAATATTAGTTTTTCTAAACTTTTGGATGATGATTCTATTTCCTTCGATTCAATGCTTGCAACCTTGCCAGCTTTGATTGATGAAAATGAATCTTTGATTGAAAATATAAATGAAGATATTAATGTTACACAACATTCAAATTCAATGGATAATTTGGCTTTAATACCTCATGATAATCAGGTTGAAAGAATTGATTTATTTTCCAGATTCAGAATGATTTAAATTCTAAAAAAGATTTGGCTTTATCTAATAATTTGGTTCATGTAAAGGAAGGGCTTGGCGTTCACACTTGCCTTTTAATAAATGTGTTTATGCTCTCTCTCTCTCTCTCTCTCTCTCTCTCTTACTATTCTCGATGCTAATTTGGATTTAATAAATTCTAATGTCATGGAAGAAGGAGAACTCATTTCTAATCAGAAGATTTCTTTTAAATCTATAACTAATGTTGCTAAATCCTTAACAGATGATGATTATATTGGACAAGAAAATGGTTTCTAAACTTATCATTCTAAAAAGAGAAAAAAATGTTAAAAATTCTCTCCCAAATTGCCGAGAAACACTAGATCGGTTACGGCCTCGCTCTCCTCTCTTAATTAACCTTTTCTTAACCCATTTTTATTTCTTTATGTTTAATTTTATTGTTTGGAATGTTAGAGGGATCGGTACCCTCTCTATTCATAATCGTATTAGAAATCTCTGTCATATACATAATATTTCTTTACTTATTTTTTCTAGAGCCTCTTATTCATGATAACAAAATTAACTATGTTGCTAGAATGATCAGTTTAAATAATTTTTTCTCTAATGTCAGTAATAAGATTAAGTTTTTTTGGAATAACTTTGTAGAAGTTTCTATTCTTGATGATTTTTAAAAAGTTGTCAATGCTCAAATCTCTTATGGTGATTATTGTGTTTTGGGCTTAGATCTAGTAGAAATCTTCTTTGGGATAATTTGAGGAATTTTGCTACCTATGTCAATAAACCTTTGTTTGTTGGTGGTTATTTCAACACTATTTTATTCACTTCTGAACGAAGTGGTGGTTGCTCTCCTAATTTTCATTCCATGGAAGAATTTTCTAATATGATCCTTTATTATAATTTGTTTGATATTAGTTTTAAAGGTTCTAATTATACTTAGTAAAACTCTAGACATTGACAAAGATTGGATCAGATTCTTTTTAATGCTCATTAGATTACTCAATGGCATATTACTTCTGTCGATCACTTAAGCAGAACTTTTTCTGATCATGCTCCTCTTTTGGTTTCTAGTAAAGATAATTATAATAGATTAAAAAAATTCTCTCCTTTTATATTTTAGATAATATAGATTCAACAAATTAATTTTTTTAAAGTTGTGGCTAACAATTGGAAAGCTCCTTTACATCTTGTTAATTCGATTATGGGGATGAATAGATTTTAGTTTAAGCTTAGATGACATAAGCAAAATCTAGGTTGGTGGAACAAGCATTGTTATAAAAACCTTTTTGATAATATCACATATATGGAAAAATTGGTTTATGATCTTGAGGTCTCTATTATGTCTGATCCTTCTAAGATTAAGGACTTGACTGAGGTGAAAGATAAACTTGTTAATTTTCAAAATATGGAGATACAGCTTTAAAAAGCTGCTAGTAAACATATTGCAGATTGTGATAGGAATACTAGGTATTTCCATGCTTTAGTTATTAAAAAGAGAGCTTTAAATAATATTAATACAAATTAAAGATGGCAATGAAGAATGGATTATGGAGAATAATGTTATTAAGGTTTCGATTATTAATTACTTTAGAAATATGCTTAATAAGAGTTGCTCTTATGAAGCTATTGTTAAATCGCACTTGATTCCTTCTATTATTAGCATTGATGACAATGATTTGCTTACTATTGCGCCTAATGAAGATGAAATTTTTAAAGTTCTTAATAACATGAACATAGATTACATTTGGTAGTGCGGAGGTTTCACTACTCAATTTTTCAAAATTGTTGGTTTATTATTAAAATGATTTGATTGAGGTTGTGGTTGATTATTTTTAATGGTAATCTATTTCATAGATATTTTTCTAGCACTTATATTGTTCTCATACCCAAGAAAAATAATCTAGACTATTGGAGTGATCTTAGACCTATTAGTTTTTGCACCTTCTTCAATAAGCTGAATTCCAAAATTCTTGCCATCAGGCTTAGTCTTTTAATTCATAAGATTATCTCTCTCAACCAAACTAGTCTTATTAGAGGTAGATCTATTTCTGACAACATTTGACTTGCAGAGGATTTAATTCATGACTTAGATGCTAAGACTAGAGGTTGAAATGTTCTTTCTAAATTAGATATTACCAAAGCTTTTGATAATATCTCTTGGGATTTCCTTTTCCATATTATGAATTTATTTGGTTTTCTGATAAATTTACTTTTCTTATTAAAACTTGTATTAATAATGCCAGGTTTTCTATTTTGCTTAATAGGAAAGCTTTGGGCTTCTTAACTTCTTCCCATGGCTTAAGACAAGGGGATCCTTTATCTCTTGCTTTATTTATTATTTTTGTTGAGTACTTATCTAGTAGCATCAATGAGTTATTTTTAAACAATCCTAATATGTACTACAAAAATCTTGGTGGTCTATCTATTTCCCACTTAAGCTTTGTAGATGTTTTCATTACTTTTTGCAATTCTTCTATTCAACATATAAAAAACCTTAAGATTTTTTTAAAATAAATTTGGTAGAAGAAAAAGTGGTCTTTCTATCAATGATAACAAAAGCTATTTTATTATTTCTTCAGGTATCTCTAATAATAAAATCGATCAAATATGCCATATCACTAATTTTAAACATCGACACTTACCTCTTAAGTACTAGGGTGCTCCTCTATTTGAAGGTCCAAAATGATCCCATATTTTTTATGAGTTAATTCAAAAAAAAATTTAATAAAATTTTTATTTGGGAATTCCATTTACTTTCCTTTGGTGACAGGCTCACTATTTTTAAAAGCACTCTCAAGTCTATGCCTCTTTATTTGATTCAAACTATTATTCCCACTAAATCTACTCTTATCAGAATTTATCGCTTACTTAATAAATTTTTTTTGGGATCCAATAATTATATTAAAAGAATGCATTGGACATCCTAGCATAAATGTTATGGTCCTTTGGGTGAAGGTGGTCTTTGTTGCAAACATATTCATGAAGCAATGACTGCCTTCTCTCATATGTTTTGGTGAAATTTCAAAAAGAATGATAGCCTTTGGGCTAATTTTATGATGGAAATATATTGTTAAGGTAAACACCCTCCTATCTTTGCTTATAAAGTTTGTGACTCTCCAAATTGGAAAAGGCTTTGCTCCATTAAAGGGGTTGTTGAATCATTAATATCTTGGGGTATTCATTCAGGCTCTTCTTTCTTTTGGCAAGATAATTGGATTAGCAATGGCTCTTTTGACTCCCTTTGATCAACACACTCTACTGCTATGATCAAAGTTAACTCTTTTTGGCTTAATAATAATTGGAATGAAAACAAACTTGAGAACTACATTTCTATTTCTATTTTTAACAAGTTTTGCAACATCACTATCTTTTCTAATAAACATGATCAAATTCTTTCCAAGCTCTCTTACAATGGTGATTTTGTTCTTAAAGAGGTTTGGAAATTTATTAGAAATAAACAAAACACCTCTAATGTTTTCATTAAACTTTGGAACAATATGATTTCTATTTCTTATTATGTTTTAGGTTGGAGGATTTTGAATGACTTCATTCCTGTAGACTCTTTGCTCTGGCTTAAAGGGTTTTATTTACCTTCTAAGTGCTATTGTTGCTATCATATTGAAAATGTTAATTATGTTTTTATCAATGGTGCTATTACTTCCAAACTTTGGATATGGTATGATGATTTTTTTAACACTAACTATTTTCATGGCTCTCTTTCATTATATCAACTTCTTGAAGTTTGTTTCCATAAAACTGTGAAAGGTTATATGAAAGTTTTAATTGGATGGATAGAAATGATGCTAAATATCGAGGCATCCCTATGAACCATAAAAGGATCTTTGCTAGAACTAAAGAAAAATTCATGCTTTGTTTAATGCAAATTTAATTAGTAATCTTTAATTTAGATGTGATAAATTTCTGGCTGAGAAATTGGGTATCACTTTGCATGATGACCCTTCCTACAAGAGTATTAGGATTATACATTGGATTAAGCCTAAAGAAAATTTTATTATGATCAATACTAATGGTTTCATTTCCCCTAATAAATATGGTTGTGATGGAATTCTTAGGGATTCTAAAAGTACTATCATTTGTGCTTTTGCCTACCGCTCAAAGCTTGTTCTGTTATTTATGTTGAGCTCATGGTTGTTAATAAAACTAATGATATCAAAGAAATCTTTAATATTAGGATTGAAGTTCATGCTCTTCTTTTACTTGATATGCTCAATACTAATATTATAGGGAATGTTGATTTATTTTATCTTATTAATCACACTAATAGGGTTCTTTCTCAAGTTTGCTACAATATTTCTCACATTCTTTATGAAGGTAATGCTTGTGCAGATTTCCTGGCTAATTTGGGAGCTGAATTAAATGATGTAACTTTATTTGATAACCATAGCTTACTTAAGCATCCGCATGGTCTAGTCAATCTGGATAACACTAGACTACCTTACCTCGATTTTAACTTTCGGTTATTTTGTTGATCATATTGCTATGGTAGTTTTATACAGTCTACTTTTTGGTTGTTTTTTTTGTGCTTCCTTCAACAGGAATTGGTTTTTGCTATTTTTCATTAGGGTCCTGGTCAATCTCACTTTATATTAAAGTTGCCTTGTTGGTTTTAGTTTATTTCAAAACTTAAATCCCCTTCTTCTTTGACCCATTGTATACTTGACTAACCCTTATTTGGGTCATAGTGGTGCTATTTTTAATTAGTTTTCCTATCCTCTAGGACTGGTGGTTTTCTTTCTATGGTTTACGCTATGCTTCTTTTTTCACATAGCTAGTGATGTTTTGGGGGGTCTCCTATTGAGTTATGACTGTTCTTGATTTTGGCCTACCCCTCATACTAATTGATGGTGGGTTTGTCTTAGGTTTTTGCTGGCTGTTACCTTATTTGAATTAGATTTTTGGCTGCTATGGTTGGCTCTGCTAGATGTTGCAATTTGCTTCTTCCATCTACCTGACTATTTTTGGTAGTCATTTTTTCATGGCTACTGTTGGTCTCTTCTAGTTTGTCTTAGTTTTGAGCTTTTTGGTGGTTATTGTTCTCCGTTCCTGGTTTCTCTTGGGGTCTTTAGATGGTTGGTTTTTCCCTCTGCCTTGTGGATTAGAGGTAGCTTTTTTCTAGTTGTTGCCCTCCTATTTTCTCTTATGTGGTGATTATATGCTCTTTTGGGTTTGGAAGGGGATTTGTTTGCCTTTGGCCTTATTTCTTTCCTCATTGATTTGCTGCTTGTGGTTGAGTGGTTCTCATTGGCATTTTATACTGTGGTTTTTTGTCTAGCTAAGTGACTACCAATTTTATCTCTCGATTTTTTTGGAGATCTCTAGGTTGGTTTTGGCTATGCCTGCTGTTGTTCTTTCCCTCTATTTTCTGATTTGTATTGGGTTAACATCATGTTTTAGCTAGATCTTTCTTGGTGTAACTTCTGTTGTTTGGTTGTTGGGTGGCAGCTATTGGTCTATTCAAAATTTTCTTAGGTTTTGTTTTTTTCAATTCTTTTTGGTTGTTTTCCTTGTTTGGGTTGGTGTTTTCTTTTTGTTAGTTGTTTTCTTTGTTGATTGGAATGAGGGCAGCTGCTTTGTGGTTTTTTTTTCTTCTAGACTTGGGTTTCTGTTTACAAGAGCAGATGGCTATGGCTATTTTTTGTCTATGCCTATTGGTTTCTTGGCTACTCTATCTTGGATTGGTTTGGTTTTCTTTGAGTTTGTGGCTCTCTCTAGCTTGGTGTCATGGGATTAGCTGTTGTCTTGTCTTGGATGCTTGTGCCTTGGCTTGGTGTCTTGGGATTTAGATTGGCTATTGGTATTGAATCCCTATGGTTTATTTTGCTCTACTTTCTTCCCGATATCTGCATCTTTGTTGGTGGTGCAAGATTTCCTATTTTTCTTGCTGCCTTGGTGGTGGTTTTGATGGTAATTTTTGGATGCCCTCTTGGTCTCCCTATAGCTTTCCTCTCTCTGGTGTTGCTTATATTCTACTATTTTGCTACTTGGGTGGAGGTTTACCCTTAGATTCATATTAATATTGCTCTGGAGATAGTCATGGGTTGTTGTTATGCTTTTGGGGCTATTTTGTTGGCTTGTGTTTTTACCCCAATTCATGCTGACTGCTCCTTTTTTGTGTTTCTCTTCCTTTTGGTGGTGGCTTTGGTTGAATTACTGCTTGGTTTTTTTAGCTTGGTCACTGATCTTGCTGTAACTTTTGGGGTGCTAACTTTATATGATTGGTCTGTTGTGGGTTTAGATTGGTGGGTTGGTTGCTGGCTGGCTGCTTTCTCTATTTGTTTCGTGCAGGACCTGGGTCACTATGGGCTATTTTCCTTGGATGGTTTGCTTATATTAGGTATGCTGGCTATGATGGAATTGATGTTTCCTCATAACTTCTCTCTGATTGGTAGCATTACATATGACTATAACACTTCTCAAAAATTTTGGATGCTCATATGTATTGTTTTCACTTGAGATGATCTTAACTGAGCCCAAGCCTTCTCTTTCTCAGCTCTCTCTAAATTGTTTACTTTATCCTTTTCCCCTGAGCTATGATTATTGTCTTTGTGGTGTTTTGAAGAATTCTTTTGCAGGTTGGAACTTAACAGATGGAATGAGCTATACTCACCAACTCATTTGTTCTTTGTGGATCTTGTTTATCTTGCTTTCTCAAAGGGATCAAGAGGCGCCCAGTCATTTACTACTTTCATGAGTTATAATAGTCTTATTTTGTGTCTTTTCTCATATGTTTTAGCTCTTGTATTTGTTTTTGTTTTTCTTTTGTTTTCTTTTCCATTTCTATTGTACTTAGATGGGGGTTTGGCTTTTTAGGTCTCTTGTAGCTCTGAGAGTAGTAGAATTTTGAGCTTTACCCCTATTAAGGACATTGTATCTTTTAATTTTATGGTAATAAAATTCTAACTTTTCCCAACAAAAAAAACCCTAAACCCTAAATCCTAAACCCTAAAACCTACAACCCCAAAACCTTAAACCCCAAACCCTAAATCCTAAACTCTAAACCCTAAACCCTAAACACTAAATCGTAAACCCTAAAAACCTAAAAACCTTAACCTAAACTTAATAAAATGAATAAATAAAATAAATAAATAAACATAAACCTAAACAAAATAAAATAAATAAAATAAAAACCTAAACCTAAACAGAAAAATAAAATAAAATAAAATAAAATAAAAACTAAACTAAAATAAAATAAATAAAAACCTAAACTAAAATAAAAAACAAAATAAAGTTAAAAATAAAAAATCTTAATAAAATAAAAACAAAACCTAAAATAAAAATAAAATAAACCTAATATAAAATAAAATAAAAACTAAATAAAAACCTAAACCTAAAAAATAAAACTAAAAATAAAATCTAAAAATAAATAAAAAATAAACCCTAAACCCTAAACTAAAAAAAATTTAAACTTAAAATCAAAATAAAATTAACAAAATAAAATAAACCTAAACTAAAATAAACTAAACTAAAATAAATAAAACATAAACCTAAACCTAAAATAAACTAAACTTAAACTTAGACCAAAACTAAGTAAAATAAAATAAACTAAAAATAAACCAGAACTTAAACTAAAAAATAAAACATAAAAATAAACCTAAAATAAAAACCTAAAACCTAAACCTAAAAAAACAAAATAAAAACCTAAACCTAAACCTAAAAATAAAAAATAAAACTAATAAAATAAAGAAAAATAAAACTAAACTAAAATAAAACTAAAATAAACTAAAATAAAAACTAAAACATAAAATAAATAAACAAAAATAAATAAACTAAACTAAATAAAGTAAAATAAAATAAAATAATAAATAAAATAAAATACTAATAAATAATAAATAAATAAATAAACTTAGAGGGTTTACTTAATTTAAATAAAAATCAAACCTTAAACTCTAAACCCTAATCTGGCTACCCTCCCTAACCCACAATCTAAACCCCAATTAAACCACTCCCTCCCTAAACCCAAACTACCATATCACCCCCTCCACAATCCTAAAAACCCTACCCCACCATCCCTAACTAACCACCCTACTAAACCCTACCTAAACCTACACTCCCTAAATCTTAAACCTAAACAAAATGCTGAAAACCCTAGGCAAACCCACAAAACCCTAAACTCTAAACCCTAAAACCCTAAACCCTAAATCGTAAACCCTAAACCTTAAAAACTAAACCTAAACATTAAAATAAAAAATAAAACCTAAACCTAAAAAATAAAGTTAAAATAAAACTAAATAAATAAAATTAAACCTAAACATAAACCATAAAATAGACTAAAATAAAAAACTTAAATGAAAATAAATAAATTAAATTAAATAAAATAAAAATAAACCTAAAAATAAATAAAAAAAATAAAATAAACTAAAATAAACTAAACCCTAAACTAAATAAATTAAATAAACCTAAACCTATCGCTTTACTTGATTTAAATAAAAAATAAAAAATAATTAAATAATTAAATTAAAAACCTTAAACCACAAACCCTAAACACCCAAACCACAAATCCTAAAATCAATGGAAACATTAAACCCTAAACATTAAACCCTAAATACCACAACTAAACCTAAATCTTAAAACACCCTAAACCACTATCCTAAACCCTCCCTACACCCTCCCTAAACTAAACCCTCCCCAGGCCACTGACTAACCCTGACACTGACCACTCTCTCCTTTACCCCCAGGCCCCAAACACTTAAATAAACCACTAAACCACACTCTAATGACTATCCAGCCACTAAATCCTAAACCCCCCTAAACCAAACTCTGACTACCACAACTGAGCCTACTTTGGGCCCTCCTGACTCTGGGCCCTACTTAAACCCTGGGCTCTGTGCCCTGGGCCTGAGCCCTGATCATGATCCATAAACCCTTTACCCTGGGCCCTAAACTCCTAAACTCCCTAAACCACCACCCTAAATCCTCCATGACCAACCAAACCCTAAAATCCACCTTCACTAAACACTAAACCATAAACAACTAAAACCTAAAACCTAAACTAAACTAAATAAAACCTAAATGATAAATAAAAAAAAAAACCTAATAAAATAAAATTAAATAAACTAAACTAAAACTTAAACCTAAACCCTAAAAGAAAATAATAAAATAAAATAAAATACTAAAATAAAATAAATAAACCTAAACTAAACTATAAAATAAAATAAAAAAATAAAAAAACTAAATAACATAAAACTAAACTAAAATAAACATTAATAAAACCTAAAATAAAATAAAATAAAAGATAAAACCTAAATAAAAATAAACCTAACAAATAAAAAATAAAACTTAAACCTTAAACTAAAAAAAAACTAAAATAAAAAAATAAAATAAACAAAATAAAATAAACAAACAAAAACTAAACCTAAACCGAAACCTAAAATAAACTAAACCAAAACCTAAACCAAAATTATATAAAATAAAATAAACTAAAAATAAATCTAAACCTAAAAATAAACCTAACATAAAAACCTAAAACCTAAACCTATAAAAATAAATTAAAAACCTAAACCTAAACCTTAAAATAAAAAGTAAAACCTAAACATAAAAATTAAAATGAAAATAAACCTAAACTAAAAAAATAAGCCAAAATGTAAACCTAAAACTTTAAAATAAACTAAAATAAAAAACCATAATGAAAAGAAATAAACTTCAAAAAATAAACAAACTAAATATAAATAAAAATTTACTTAAATAAAAATAAAAAAATAAAATAAACTAAAATAAATAAAAAAATAAATTAAATAAACTAAATAAATGCAAACCAACTGATTTACTTCATTTTAAAAAAAGTAAACTTAAAAAAATCTAACTGAGCCATGACCCTGACCCCACTGACAACCAACCCCACCCTAAATCCTCCCCAAACCCTGACCAACCACTACCTAACTGCTATAATAGCCATGGATCCAGGCCCTATAATGGATCCTCCCCCCTAAAACTTACTAATGCTCCTAAAACCCTCCACTTCCCAGGCCCAGGCCACTAACCCAGGCCTCCCAGAAACTACCACTGGGCTCTGGGCCCTCCTAAACCTGGGCCCTGGGCCCTAACTGATCCCAAACTGGGCCACTGGGCCCTAAACTGGGCCACCCTGACCTCTATCTCTAACCACAAAACCTCCAACCACAGGCTCTGGGCTCTACCCTAAAACCTAAAAATAAACCTAAAGTAAATAAAACCTAAAAATAAAATAATTATAAAAACCTAAACCTAAATAAAATAAAAAATAAAATAAAATAAAATCCTAAACTAAAACCTAAACCTAAACCTAAAACTAAATTTAAACCTAAAAATAAAATAAAAAAAGATGAACTAAACTAAAATAAAATAAATAAAAACCTAAACTAAAATAAAAAATAAAATAAACCTAAAAATAAAAAACAAAATAAAATAAAAAATGAACCTAAAATAAACATTAATTAAACCTAAAATAATTATATTAAATTAAATAAAAACCAAAAACTAAAAATTAATCCTAAAAATATATAAAAAAGAAAACCTAAACCATAAACTTAAAAAAAAATCTAAACCTAAAAGAAAAATAAAATAAACAAAATAAAATAAACCAAAACTAAAATAAACTAAACTATACGAAATAAAAGCTAAACCTAAACCTAAACATAAACTAAATAAAATATAATAAACTAAAATAAACCTAACCTAAACAAAAATTAAAACCTAAAAATAAACCTAAAGTAAAATCTAAAATATAAACCTAAAAAAATAAATTAAAAACCTAAACCTAAACATAAAAATAAAAAATAAAACCTAAACATAAAAAATAAAAATAAAAATAAAATTAAACTAAAAATAAACTAAACGTAATCTAAAAAGTTAAAACCTAAAAAATAAACTTAAAATAGTAACCTAAAACCTAAAACTAAAAAAATAACATAAAAACTAAACCTAAACTAAAAAATAAAAAATAAAACCTAAACCTAAAACTAAAATAAAAATAAAACTAAACTAAAAAGTTAACATAAACCTAAACAAAAACCTTAAAAATAAAGTAAAATAAAAAACCTAAATGAAATAAATAAATCTAAAATAAATAAACTAAGCTAAATAAAAATAAAAATGAACCTAAATAAAAATTTAAAATAAAATAAACTATAATAAATGCAAAATAAACTAAATAAACCTAAACCTACTAATTTACTTAATTTTAAAAAAATAATTAAATAAACCCTATAACCTAAACCCTAGACCCTAAACCCTAAAAACCATAAACCCTAAATCCTACACTCTATACCTTAAACCCTAAACCCCAAACCATAAACCCTAAACCCTAAACAACTTCAAACCCTAAAACCCTAAACTCTAAACCCTAAACCCTAAACCCAAACCCTAAGCCCATCACTCGCTCTTTCCTCTCGGCTGCGCTCCCTCTCTGGCGATTTTGTGTTCCCATGCAATTTTCTACGGTTTGGCCACATTTCGGGCTCCTCCGATCGTGATCGCTATTTTACTACTTGGTTGCACTTCCTCTCTCATCTTGGTTGCTTATGTGACTCTCTCTGGATCGTTCAATGGCAGAGGCATCGCTCTCTGCCCAACTGAGCCCATCGCTCCTAGATGCACCGACTTTTCCTCCTAATCCTAATGGTACTTTGGATCTGATTTCATCCGTTAATGTGCCTGCTATCAAGTCCTTTAAGGATGCTCTTTCTGGTAAGATCCCTAACTCTAATGCCTCGATTAACTTAATTTCAACCTCATTCCATTTAGTTGGGTTATGTGTTCTGACCAGGATGTGGAGAAATTAGCTAAGCCTTTTGAGTTCTCTTTGGTTGGTAAATTCTCTTGATGCCTACTCTAGATAATATCTGATCTTTCTTCCATAGCTTAAAGCTTTCGGGAGTCTTCACTATTGGGCTGATTGATCCTCGACATATCCTCATTTAGTTATCAAATGATTTAGATTAGTCTCGAGTCTTTTCTCGTCACTCCTATTTTGTGTATAATTATAAAATGCGGCTCTTGAAATGGTCACCCCTTTTTGATGTCAAAGAGGAATCTCCTATTGTTCCTTTATGGCTTGCTTTTCCCAACATGAGAATTCACTATGTTACTCACCAAGTTCTATTTGCGATTGGTGCTCTATTTGGTAGACCCCTTTAAATTGATCAAGCCACTGCTACTAGATCTCGACCATCTGTTGCACGTATCTTGGCTAAGATTGACATTACCAAAAAATACCCCAAAGAAGTTTGGATCGGATGGGAAAAATTTGGATATAATCAGAAAGTAGAATTTGAAAATTTCCCTATCTTTTGCACTCACTGTAAGATCCATGGTCATGATCATTCTGAATGCTTTGTGCTACACCCTAACCTTAAAAAGAATATACCACAGGATACTAATAACTCTCTTAGAATTGGGAAAACCAATAAGTTAGCTTATGTGCCTAAAGATACTCATAATGGAATTCATCCTCCTACACCTACCCCTTTATTACCTACTGATTTATCTAATGAAAAACATTTAGAGCTTGTATAAATACTACTAACAATCCTTTGCTTCATTTAAATCTTAATGACAATTTGAATGGGAATCTTATATTGGATCAAAATAATGTTGATCCTTTGGTGTCAGACCAAAATCTAAATATGCATCATGGCAATGAAAATGATATTTGTACTATTAATGGTGCAAGAACCTCCCCTTCTATTTCTCTACAGAGTCATACTCAGGCAATCCAAATTTCTCATTCTAACTCTGATGCTGAAGAAGGAGAAATGACCACTACTAAAACATTGACTCATACTACTCTTATTATGGATACCAAAAACCAATCCTTTTCTGATGGAGATACTTTGGGTACTGATAAACCATTCCAAACTATTATTAAAAAAAATCTTATAAAGCCAAAATGACTAATAATAACTTCACTAGAACAACACGTTCATCTCTGACACCTCACAAATAATTATGTCCTCTCTCTTCCTTTTTTTACTTTCCTTTTTTTCTTACCTTTTCCTTTTTTGGTTTTTATTATGATTAATTTTCTTATTTGGAATATCAGGTTGTGGGACTCTCCACATATCGTGTTAGGAGTCTCTGTCGAACTCATAACATCAAATTTCTTAATATTATTGAGCCTTTCATTAAGTCTTCCAAGATTGCCCATGTTGCTAGATCGCTTGGATTTCAAAATTTCTTCTTCAATCTTAATAATAAAATTTGGTGTTTTGGAATAATTCCATCACCATTTCCATCATTGATGATCTTGATCAATTGGTTAATGTCAAAATCTCATTAGGTGAGTTTTTGACTTTTGGTTCCTTTATCTATGCTTCTTGTAATAGAGCCGGTAGGAACATCCTTTGGAATCACTTAAGAACCTTTGCCTCCTCGGTTAACCTTCCCTGGTTGGTTGGGGTGATTTCAACACTATCATTGCTTCTTCAAAAGGAGGGGAGGATGTTTTCCTAACCTCCATTCCATGGAAGACTTCTCTAATATGAACCTAGATTGCAATCTGATTGACATTAGTTTTTCAGGGTCTGATTACACGTGGCATAACTCTAGACTTTGGTAGCATTTTGATAGGACCCTCTTTAATTCTCTTTGGATTAATCAATGGCCTCTTACTTTTATTGAGAATTTGAGCAGAACTTTGTCTGATCATGCTCCTCTTTTGATCTCTATCAAAAATCCCCCCCTTAACCCTTCTACTCCCTCACCTTTTAGATTCCAAAATATGTGGACCCAACATGGTGATTTCACTAATATTGTTTTCACTAATTGGATAGCTCTGTTCACGGGATAATTACATGATTCAATTTTGGCTTAAGCTCAAGAGGCTTAAACAAAACCTCAATTGGTGGAACAAGTATATTTTTAAAAATCTTTTTACCAATCTTAAAGCTATGGAACAAGTGGTTTGTTCTCTTGAAGAGGCTGTCTTAACTGATCCCAGTAAGCTTGATGAGTTGAGCATTGCCAAAGATAGCTTGATTAATTACCAAAATATGGAGGAAACCTATTGGCGTCAAAAATCCGCTAGCAAACATATGGCTGATGGCGACAAAAACACTAGGTATTTCCATGCTATTTGCAATAAACGGAAAGATTTAAACTCGATTAAGAAAATTAAGAACTCTAATGATGGCTGGATAACTGATAATAATGAAATTAAGGAATCTGTCATACATCACTTTCAAAATTTATTAAACTCTAATCCTTCATTAGAAACCCCCTCCAACACCCATCTAATCCCTCCTATGATTAGCAATGAGGATAACCATTTTCTCACTATGTGTCCCTCGAAAGCAGAGATTAGTAGTACTCTCAATAGCATGAACACTGATTCTGTTGCTAGCCCTGATGGTTTTACGACTCATTTCTTTCAGCATTGTTGGCCTTTTATTAAATCTGATCTTGTTGATGTTGTTATTGATTTCTTTGATGGCAGCTCTATTCCCAGATATTTTCAAGTACTTATTGTCCTTATTCCCAAAACCAACAATCCTGAATCTTGGGGCAATTTTAGACCTATTAGTCTTTGCACCTTTTTCCAAAAACTCATTGCTAAATTAATTAATAATAGGATTAGCCCCATGCTATCTAAAATCATATCTCCTAACCAAACTGGCTTCGTTAAAAATAGAGCCATATCTGATAATATTCTTCTCGCTCAAGAGCTAGTTCATGATATTGATGTTTCTTCCAGAGGAGGTAATATTCTCTTCAAACTGGACATCTCTAAAGCCTTGGACAACCTCTCGTGGAATTTTCTCTTTCAAATCTTACATTTGTTTAGTTTCTCTGATAATTTTATCCGGCTTATAAAATGTTGTATCACTAACGTCTGGTTTTTTGTTATCATAAATGGTGAGTCCCTTGGTTTCTTTACTTCGAGCCATGGTTTGCGTCAAGGTGACCCTCTTTCTCCTTATCTTTTTATCATTGCTGTTGAATATCTTTCGAGGAGCCAAAAACCTAACATGGTTTATAAAAGTCATGGTGGTTTCCCTGTTCTCATCTTTGCTTTGCTGATGATTTTATAATCTTCTGCAATGCCTCTCTTCAACATGTTAAAACTATTAAGAATCTCTTAAATGATTTTGGCAAAGTTAGTGGACTCTTCCTTAATGAAAGAAAATGTGGTTTTATTTCCTCAGCTGAGATTCTTACCAATAGACTAAATCAAATCTCCAGAATTACTAATTTTTAGCAAAGTCAACTTCCCATTAATTATCTGGGCTCTTTTTAAAGGCGGAAAAGATCTCATCTTTTGATGACCTTATTCAAAAATATCTAATAAAATTTGGGAATTTCATTTTACTCTATTTTGGTGGTAGCTTGCCTGATTAAGAGCCACTCTTAATTCCATGCCTTTATATCTCATCCAAACCAATGTGCCGACCATTTCTATCATCAACAGAATTGAGCGTCTCCTAAAACAATTTTTCTGGTGCTCCAATAAATCTTCTAAAAAAATGCACTGGACCTCTTGGTTTAAAAGTTATGGCACTTTTGACGAAGGTGGTCTTGGTTGTAAATCCATAAAAGAAGTTATCTATGCCTTTTCCTATAAACTATGGTGGAATTTTAGGAGTAATCATAGTCTTTGGGCTAATTTCATGACTGCTAAATATTGTCAGGGTAAACACCCCCTCATTTGTCCCTTTAAACCGGATGATTCTCCTGTGTGGAAAAGACTTTGTTCTGTCAAATGGGATGCTGAATTCTTAATTTTTTGGGCATTAAGTCTGACACTTCTTTCTTTTGGCAAGATAACTAGAGTGGAGGTGGATCCATTGATGACTTACTCTCCACCCATTCCACTGCCGCTATTAGAGTAAACTCTTTCTGGCATAAAAATAAGTGGAACAATAGTAAGCATGCTTATTTTATCCCTTTTACTTTCTTGAATATGGTTTCTACTATTCCTATCACTCTAAACAATCAAGACCAGATTCTCTTTAAGCTCTCACATAATGGTGATTTCAACCTAAAAAATGTGTGGCTCCACATTAAAGATACTCATGATTCCTCCTATGTGTTCTCCAAACTTTGGAATAATAATATTCCTACTTCTTATTATGTTCTTACTTGGCATATTCTAAAAAATTTTATCCCTGTTGATTCCTTGTTGTGGGGAAAAGGGTTCCATTTACCCTCTAAATGTCAATATTGTTTCCATATTGAGAATGTTAATCATGTTTTTGTTAATGGGGTCATTGCTTCTAAGCTTTGGATTCGGTATGATGATCTTTTTAACACTGTCAATTTCAATGGCTCTCTTTCTTTATATCAACTTCTTGAAGTCTATTTTGATAATACTATTAAAGGTCACATTAAAGTCATCACTGATATCACTCTTATCTGGTTCATATGGATGGACCGAAATGATGCAAAACATCGTGAGATCCCTATGAACCACGTGAGGATTATTGCTAGAACTAAAAACAAAATTTGTGACTTATTTAAAGCCAATCTCATTCATTACATGCTTCAAAGTAAATTTGAATAAAATGGGCTTTAACCTGTCGAACCAACCTTACTGTCAAAATGACAAGATTATTTATTAGAAAAAACCTCTTGACCATATTATTAAAATTAATACTGATGGCTCTGTCTCTCATAATGGCTTTGGTTGTGGTGGCATTTTCTGGAACTCTAAGGGTATAGTACTATGTGCTTTTGCTTTTCCCCTTATTTCTTGCACTATCCCATTTACTGAGCTTATGGCAGTCTACAAAGCTCTTGAGATTTGCTTCCAAAATGGCTGGCTCAATATTTTGGATCTTGTTGTGGGAGGCTTTCCCCTTTTTTTCCACACCAAGGTTCTTTCTGAGGTTTTCCCTCTGTTCTTTCTCTTACCTCGCGTGTGTCTTGAACTTTGATTTCTTGGTTATCCTTTTATGCTTCTTTTACATTGCCTGGGTGGAATCTCTGGCATTCTGTTGTTTCTTTCTGCACTATTTATTTTTTTGCATTGGATGGAGTTTCTTCAAATTCATTCTGGCTATTTTATTCAACAGATCCTTTTTATGCAAGATGTTTCTGAGATTAGGGCATTGGTCAATCTCTTTTACAGCTCTTGTCTGGAGAGCATTTGTTTTTTGCTAGCCATTTTCTCTTGCTCCCTGCAGGAATGGGTTTTCATGTTTTCCTCTCTTTTTGGTTTCTACTTTATTTTTTCTCTCATTTTGGGCCTTGCTACCAGGCTATATATTCTGATTTGGAAAGATCTTATTATTCCTTTCAATGCTAGTCATTGGTTTTTTGGGACCTGTTTCTAGATTGTTGTCTTTGTGACTTATGGATGTTCTTTGATTCTCGATTTTCCAACTATTTGTGTTACTATCAGCTGGGCTATTTTTGATCACACATGCTGCTACTCTTTTCCCTTTCATCAACTTGTTGGTCTATCCTTTCTTAGTTGTTGGCTGAAATGGACCTTTGAGGCTACTATCAATCTTGCTATTTCTAGACTTGTCTCCCATGCTCAGTAGGTTTGGAGTTACTTAATGGATTTTCATTCTGCCTTTGCTGAGGTTATGGTTACTACTATTTACTTAGGTGAGAATTACTTGAACTCACTCATTCTCTATTTTATACCTTTGTTCTTAAAGATTGCTTTTTTTAATGGGTGTAAAAACTGTAAAAATGTCTCCACTGTTGGTTTTTGGAATTTTGAGTATCTTACCCTGCAAGTTTTCTTTGTTTTTCTTTCTATCTTTGCTGCTTACATCTGGGCTGATGTTGGTCTTCCCTGCTGTTGGTTTCCCTCTGTATGCTATGATGGGAACAAGCAAATCTTGAAGATCACTCTTCTATTATGCTTGAACTTAATCAATGGTTTATCTTATATGCATAATTGGGTTTTTGGCCAACTTCCTGGTTATTACTGTCATTATCTTTGGATTTTAGGGTCCTTTGTCTAGCAGGTTGTCTTTGTGGTTATTATTTGTTTCTTGCCTTTCAGTTCTCTGAATGTCTTTACTGTTATCAACTAAACAACAGTTGATTTCTCCTGCTGCTATTTTTTCCCATTTGGTGTTGTTAAAATTATGCAGATCCCTGTGATTATACATCTAATTATTTGGATCTTTATATATGCTCTATTTACTCTGAATGGGTGGACTTTTAGCCAGCTTGTTGGTAATTACTATCTTGATTCTAGGCTGAACTGGATTAATACTCTAATTGATATTTCTGGGGTTTTGGTTTGTTTTGCTCAGCAAGCCTCTATACATCAAATTTGCCATTCTGATTATTTTTGGTCATTGGTGTTTGGACTGCTGCATTTTTGATAAATGTTTTATGCTCTATCTACTTGGTCACTATATATTGCAGTGTCTGCATTGATTGAGTGGTTATATGACCATCTTGCTGTCCCTTGCTGTCTTGGCTACTGCTATCTTGGTTGTTTTTTGTATTGGTTATCTACTATCTTATTTTTTCTGGATTCCAATGTTGACCCTCATTTGAATCCCCTTTTGGATTTATCCTCTGGTGGGTTCCAATGTTGCACTAACTGCTTTGTTATCGGGGTTGTCTTTCTGAGTGACCTTGCTGTTTATGTCTGGGCTGCTTTTCTTTTCCTGATAGTTGTGATCTACATTTACTGCTACTATTTCTTTTCCCACCTGGGTTCTATTAGGCCTGTGCTGCTATCTCCTTGGAATGCAATGTCTATTCTGAATGGGTGGTACTATGGACAGTTGTTGCCTTTTGTTGTCTTGCTGTCTTGCTTGTTTGTTGATCTGGATTACCCGATTCTTTGTCTAGCTTGCTACTACTAGAGCTGTATTTCTGACTGTCTTTATTTGATGCTATTTTTGGTATTGGGTTATGCTGCCTTCCTTTACAATTGTTTTTTTTCCTACTACTGATATGGATATTAATAAGGGGTTTGTTCACATCTGCATTCATTATTATGATTGGGCTCATTTTCTGAACCTTACTCCTAGGCTGTACTCCTGCTCTGAAAGATTCATATATATATCATATGTTTGGGATGATATTATTTATGGGCTCATCGACTTGCTTAGCAGGATTTCAGCTTTTCTCTTATATTTTCTTGTGGATGGTTTTATCTTTGGCCTTTTCATATGTATAAGTATCCTCATGTCAGGGTGACAATATTGATGATTCTTTTCCTGCATGGGACCACTTATATTTCTGACCTTGGCAATTTCCTCCCTATATTACATATAGTTTTGTTTAGGTTTGCAGGTAATAAAGCCCATAAGACTTTCAACAACTGGCTACTTTCTTCTCACAGGTTTGTTGGCTATGATGGCTATGATGATTTCACTCCCTTTTTGTTTGGTAGTAGCTCTTGTGATGTAACCCTTCTGCTGATGTTTGGATGCTCATATTTGCATCTACCCCAACTTGGTGTGACTGAGCTTGAGCCTTCTCTATCACAACTCCTTACTATCATTCTTAGATTATGCTATTTTCAACTATCATTTTGTTTGTATTACCTTAACTGCTCTAATTTCTTTTTGTCCACATTTTTGCAGGTGCTTCTCTCTTATCTTATTCCAAGTTTTCTCCAATGTCATGCATTCTCAAGTCCTGCAGAGCATTGGCCCTAATCTGCCTTTGGCTTATTATGTTAATCTATTTGTATCTTTTGATTACTTTTATGTCTTATTTTGCTTTTGGCTGTACTTAGATAGGGGATTTACTCCTTAGGCTGATTGTAGCTCTTTGAGCAGTAGTTCTGGAGTTTATCCCCTTTAAGGACCTTGTATCCCTCTTTTTGTGGCAATAAAATACCCCCTACATGGGGTTTCCCAAAACAAAAATCCCAAACCCTAAGCCCTAAATCATAAAGCCTAAATCCTAAACCATAAACCCTCAACACTAAAACTTACCCTAAAATCCTAAACCCTAAACCCTAAACTAACCCTAAACCCTATTCCCTAAAGCCTAAAAACTAAAACCTAAACCCTAAACCCTAAACCTTAACCATAAACCCTAAACTCTAGCTCTACTAGAGGTGCTGGTGGATATGATGGTGGTTATGGAGGTGGGGGATCTAGAGGTGCTGATGGATCTAGAGGTGCTGGTGGATATGGATGTGGTGGTTATGGAGGTAGGAGGAGTGATGGAGGTTACAACCATGGTGGTGGCCGAGGGATAGATCAAGGATATGATGGTGAATCCTACTACTATAGAGGGTGGTTGTTCTAATGGGAATTGGAGAAACTGAAGAGCGGCTGATCTGACCAATTGCTTATGGAAATGTGTCTTTACAGTAGAGATGCATCTAGTTATCCAAGGTTTTTTATTTGCTCTATGCATGCTCATTTTTTATCTATGTCATCACCTGTATCTTAGAAAACTTGGTCTCTTGCATGGTTGATGAAATCCAAAAGAAGAAATGTTGAATCTGAATTTGTTCTTTATTAAAAACCCATCACCTTAAACCTTAAACCCTAAACCCTAAACCTTATACCCTAAAAACCCTAAAAACCCTCAAACCCTAAACCCTAAACCCTAAACCCTAAACTAACTTAAACCCCAAACCTATAACCTAAATCATAAACTGTAAACCCTAAACTAACCTAAACCTTAAACCCTAAATCCTAAACAGTAAACCCTAAACAGTAAACGAAAAAACCCTAAACCCTAAAATAAAACCCAAACATATAATAAGAATAAAACTCTAAAATAAAATAAAATAAAAACTAAATAAAAACCAAATCCTAAAAAATAAATCTAAAAATAAAACCTAAACACAAAACCTAAACCCTAAACTAAATGTAAACCTAAACATAAAATAAATAAGATAAAATAAACCTAAACCTAAACTAAAATAAACTAAACTAATATAAATAAAATCTAAACCTAAAATAAACTAAACCTAAACCCCAAATAAAATAAAATAAAATAAATTAAAAATAAACTTAAATCTAAAATAAAAAATAAAACCTAAAAATAAACCTAAACTAAAAACCAAAAACCTAAATCTAAAACTAAAAACAAAAATAAAACCTAAACCTAAAAAATTAAATTAAATTAAAACTAAACTAAAAAATTAACCTAAACCTAAACCTAAACCAAAAAAAAATTAAAAGAAAAAACCAAAACTAAAATAAATAAACTTAAAATAAATAAACTAAATTAAATAAAAATAAAAATAAACATAAAAAAATAAAATAAACTAAAATAAATAAATAAAACTAAATAAACCTAAACCTACCAGTTTACTTAATTTAAAAAATTAAAACAAAATCCTATCCCTAAACCTAAAACACTAAAACTAACCCAGAACTCTAAACTGTAAACCCTAAACATAAAACCCTAACCCCTAAACCCTAAACCCTAAAACCTTAAACCCTAAATCCTTAACCTTAAAGTAAAACCCTAAACCCTAAAACCCTAAATCCTACACCCTAAACCCTAAAACTTATAACCTTAAACACTAAACACTAAACCCCAAACTCTAAACCCTAAACCATAAACCCTAAACCTTAAATCTTAAAAACCTAAAAACCTAAAAACCTAAAAACATAGACCTAAACTAAATAAAACCTAAAAAATAAAATAAAAAAAAACCTAAACCTAAATAAAATAAAATAAAACTTATACCAAAACCAAAAATAAACTAAAGCTAAACCATAAACTAAATAAAATAAAATAAAATAAAATAAAACATAAACCTAAACCTAAGTAAAATAAAAATAAAATAAAATAAAATAAAAACATAAACTACAACCTTAACCTAAACCAAAACCCAAAAAGAAAATAAAATAAAAGATAAAAACTAAATAAAAATAAAATAAATAAAAACCTAAACTAAACTAAAAAATAAAAAAAACATAAATAAATTTGAAACTAAACCTAAAGTAAAAATAAAATAAACCTAAAATAAAAACAAAATAAAAACCTAAACCTGAAAAATAAAAGATAAAAATAAATAAAAAAGAAAACCTAAACCCTAAACTAAAAAAAACTTAAACCTAAAATAGAAATAAAATAAACCTAAACCTAAACTAAAATATAAAATAAACTAATCTTAAACCTAAACGTAAAATAAATAAAATAAAATAAACCAAAAATAAACCTAAACTAAACAAAAATATTAAACCTAAAAATAAACCTAAAATAAAAACCACAAACCTAAACATAAAAAAATAAAATAAAAACCTAAATCTAAACCTAAAAATAAAAAATAAAACCTTAACTTAAAAAAAATAATAATAAAACTAAAGTAAAAAATAAACATAAAAACTAAAAATAAACTAAAATAAAACCTAAAGGAAAATAAATAAACTTAAATAAACTAACTAAAATAAAATAAATATAAATCAAAATTAAAATTAAAAATATAATAAACAAAATGAAAAAAAATAAACTAAAATAAAGTTTACTTAATTTTAAATAATATAAATAATAAAAATAATAGAAAAGCCCTAACCCTAAACCTAAAACCCTAAAACTATCCCTAAACCTACAACCCTAAACCCTAAAACTATCCCTAAAGCCACAACCCTAAGATTTAACACTAAAACCTAAACCCTAAACTCTTAATAAATAAATAATATAATAAAAACCCTAACTCTAAACCCTAAACACTTAACTTACAACCCAGAACCCTAAACTCTAAACGCTAAACTGTAAAACCTTCAACCCTAAACCCTAAACCCCAAACCCTAAACCCTAAACACTAAACCCAAAACCATAAACCCTAAAAACCTAAAACCTAAACCAAAACTAAATAAAACCTAAAAATTAAATAAATAAGAAAAGCCAAAACCTAAATAAAATAAAATAAAAGCATAAATTAAAACCTAAACACAAACCTAAACCCAAACCTAAACCTAAACTTAAACTTAAAAATAAAATAAAATAAATAAATTAAAAATTAAACTAAAACAAAATAGATAAAAAGATAAACTAAACTAAAAAAAATAAAAGATACCTAAAAATAGAAAACCTAAATAAAATAAAAACTAAACGTAAGATAAAAAAATAAACCTAAAATAAAATAAAATAAAAACTAAATGAAAACCTAAACCTAAAAAATAAACCAAAAAATAAGACCTTAAAATAAATAAAAAATAAAACCTAAACCATAAACTAAAAAAAAACCTAAGCCTCAAATAAATAAAATAAAATAAACCTAAACCTAAATTAAAATAAACTAAACAAAAAAACCTAAACCTAAACCTAAATTAACTAAACCTAAAACTTAATCTAAATAAAATGAAATAAATAAAAAATTAACCTAAACCTAAAGTAAAAAATAAAACCTAAAAATGAACCTAAAACAAAAACCAAAAACCTAAACCTTAAAAAATAAAATAAAAACCTAAACCTAAACCTAAAAATAAAAAATAAAACCTAAACCCAAAAAAATAAAATAAAAAGAAAACTAAACGAAAAAATAAACAAAAACTTAAACCTAAACCTACCTAAACCTAAAAAATAAACTAAAATAAAAATGTAAACTAAAATAAATAAACCTAAATTAAATAAATTAAATGAAAATAAATAAAAAAATAAACTAATTAAACCTAAATCTATCAATTTGGTAAAAAAACCATAAATCCTAAGCCCTAAATCCTAGACCCTAAATCTTAAACCCTAAACCCTAAACCATAAACCCTAAAACTAACCCTAAATACTAAACCATAAACCTAAAACCCTAATCCCTAAACTAACTCTAAACCCCAAACCCTAAATAAAAAATTTTAAGAAAATACTCTAACTCTAAACCCTAAACCCTAAACCTTAAACCCTAAACCCTAAAACCTAAACTCTAAACCCTAAACTCGATGCCCTAAACCATAAAAGCTACAACCTTATACCTTAAACCCTAAGCCCTAAACCCTAAACCCAAAACCCAAAAACCTAAAGCCTAAAACCCTAAACCGTAAACACTAAACCCAAACCCTAAACCTTAAACCCTAAACCCTAAACTAACCCTAAACCATAAACCTTAAACCTTAAACCCTAAAAAGCTAAAAACCAAAACCTAAACTAAATAAAACCTTAAAAAATTAAATAGAAAAAACCTAAATCAAAATAAGATCAAAAATAAATTAAAATAAAAAGTAAACAGAAACCTAAACCTAAAAATAAAAAAAACCAAATAGAAATAAAATAAATAAAAACCTAAGCTAAACTAAAAAATAAAAAATCTAAATAAAATAAAAACTAAACCTAAAATAAAAATAAAATAAACCTAAAATCAAATAAAATAAAAACTAAAAAAATCTAAAAATAAATAAAAAATAAAACTTGAACCCTAATATAAAAAAGTCTAAACCTAAAATAAAAATAACATAAACCTAAACCTAAACTAAAATAAATAAAACCTAAACCTATACCTAAAATAAACTAAACCTAAACCAAAAGCCAAACTAAATAAAATAAAATAAACTAAAAATGAACCTAAATCAAAACTAAAAAATAAAACCTAAAAATAAATCTAAAATAAAAACCTAAAATCTAAACCTAAAAAAATAAAATAAAAACCTAAACCAAAACCTTGAAAAAAAGATAAAATGAAAACCTAAAAAAATAAAATAAAAATTAAACTAAACTAAAAAATAGACCTAAACTTAAACCTAAACCTAAACCTAAGAAAAATAATAATAATAAAAAACCTAAACTAATATAAATAAACTAAACTAAATAAGAATAAAAAATAAACCTAAATAAAAATAAAAAATAAAATAAACTAAAATAAAAGAAAATTAAACTTAATAAACTAAGTAAACCTTAACCTATCGGTTTACTTAAATAAAAACAAATATAAACGCTAAACCCTAAACCCATATCCCTAAAAAACCCTAAACACTAAACACTAACCATAAACCCTAAACCCTAAAAGCATAAACCCTAAACCCTAAACCCTAAACCTAAACCTAAATAAACTAAATAAATTAAAAATTAAACCTAAACCATAAAACCAAATAAACCTAAACCTAAACTTATATCCTAAGAATAGGCAAAACCTTGATGGCAGGAATATCACTGTCAACTTGGCTCAGTCTAGATCTAACGGTGGAGGCGAAGGCGATGCAGCCGTTATCGTAGTGGTGGTGGGGGATCTGGATGTGGTGGTGGATATGAAGGTGGTGGTTAGAGTAGTGGTGGTTATGGAGGCAGGAGATTGGGGATATGATGGTGGATCACACTACTCGAGGGGTTGAGGTGGTTCTGATGGGAACTAGAGAAATTGAAGAATGGTCGATTCGATCTACTATTTATGGAACTTTATCTTTATAATAGAGATGGTTCTAGTTATCTAATATTTTTTAGTTTCTCTATGAGTGCTCATTTTTTATCTATTTCTTCGATTGTGTCTTAAAAAACTTGGTGTATTACTTGTTTGATGAAATCAAAAAGAAGAAATGTTGAATCCAAATTTGTTCTCTGTCAAAAAATAAATAAATAAAAACATAAAACCCTAAACTAAAATCTAAACCCTAAACCCTAAACGAGAAACCCTAAAACCCTTAACCTTAAACCCCAAACCCTAAACCCTAAACCTAAACCTCAAACCCTAAACTCCTAACCACCCAAAACCAAATTGAAATCGATAACCCGCTGCACTTCCTCTCTGGCAATTTTGTGGCAATTTTGTGTTCCCGTGCTATTCTCTGAGGTTTGGCCGCAATTCAGGCCTCCCCAATCGTGTTTTTTTGCGCTTCCCCTCGTAGCTAATGTGATTCTCACCGTATCGATCAATGGCGGAGGCTTCTCCCTCCACGCAACCTAACTCATCTCTCCTAGATGCGTCGATTTTAACCTCCGATCCTAAAGGTACTCTGGATCTGATTGCTACTGTTAATGCGCCTGCTGTAAAGTCCTTTAAAGACGCTCTTTCTGGTAAGACCCCTTGTGCTAATGCCTCATTTAATTTAATTTCTACATCATTTAGGTGGATTGGTGTCATGTGTTACGTCGGGATGTGGAGAAATTAGCTAAGCCTTATGAGTTCTCTTTGGTTGGTAAATTCTCTTTACGGTGCCCTACTCTAGATAATATCGATTTTTCTTCCATAGCTTAAAGCTTTCGAGAGTCTTCACTATTGTGTTGATTGATCCTCGACACATCCTCATTCAATTATCAAATGATTTAGATTACTCTCGTTTCTTTGCTCATCGCTCCTATTTTGTGTATAACTGTCAAATGTGCCTCTTGAAATGGTCACCCCTCTTTGATGTTAAAGAAGAATCCCCTATTGTTCCTTTATGGCTTGCTTTCCCCGACATGAGAATTCACTATGTCACTCATCAAGTTTTGTTTGCGGTTGGGGCTCTATTTAGTAGACCCCTTCAAATTGATCAAGCCACTGCCACTAGATCTCGACCATCTTTGCATCTTGGTTGAAATTGACATTACCAAAAAATACCCCAAAGAAGTTTGGATTGGTTCAAAAAAAAATCGGATATAATCGAAAGTTGAATTTGAAAATTTCCCTTACATTCTCCTTTGTAAGATCCATGGCCATGATCACACCGAATGTTTTGTGTTACACCCTAACCTTAAAAAGAATATCTCACAGGACACTAGTACCTCTCTTGGAATAGGGAAAACCAATAAGTTAGCTTATGTGCCAAAAGCTACTCATAATGGAATACACCCTCCTACACCTGCCCCCTTAGTACCCATTAATTTGTCAAATGGAAAACATTCTGAGCTAGGCATACATACTACTATTGAGGTGTCTTCTGAGACTAATGACAACTTACCTAGCACTACTCCTACTTGCAATAATTTGGCTTCTCATGACAAACCATTGCTTAATTTGAATCTTAATGAAAATCTGAATGGAAAATCTACATTGGATCAAAATAATGTTGACCCCTTGGTGTCAAACCAAAATCTAAATATGCATCATGGCAATGAAAATGCTATTTGCACTATTAATGGTGCAAGAACCTCCCCCTCTACTTCTCTACAGAGTGATACTCAGGCTATCCAAATTTCTCATCCTAACTCTGATACTGAAGAAGAAGAAATCACCACTACCAAATCATTGATTGATACTGCTCATATTCTAGAAAATAAAAACCAATCCCTTTTCGATGGAGATACCTTGGATTCTGATAGACCTTTCCAAACTATTCTTAAAAAAAATCTTATAAAGCCAAAATGACTAATAATAATTTCACTAGAACCACACGTTCTTCCCTTACACCTCATAAATAATTCTGTCCCTCTCTCTTCCTTTTTCCTTTTCCTTTTCTATCTTCTCTTTCTTTTGACATTTTTATTATGTTGAATTTTCTTATTTTGAATATCCGGGGTTGTGGGACACTCCCTGTCCGCAACCATGTTAGGAGCCTCTGTTGGTCACATAACATCAAACTTCTTGTTATTATTGAGCCTTTCATTAACCCTTCCAAAATTGCCTCTGTTGCTAGATCACTTGGTTTTCAAAATTTCTTCTTCAATCTTAATAATAAAATTTGGTGTTTCTGGGATAATTCAATCACCATTTCCATCATTGATGATCTTGATCAATTGGTTAATGTTAAAATCTCTTTAGGTGACTTTTCGGCTTTAGGTTCCTTTATCTATGCCTCTTATAATAGAGCAGGTAGGAACATCCTCTGGAACCATTTAAGAACCTTTGCCTCCTCAGTTAACCTTCCCTGGCTGGTTGGGGATGATTTCAACACTATCATTGCTTCTTCAGAAAGGAGGGGAGGATGTTCTCCTAACCTTCATTCCATGGAAGACTTCTCTAATATGATCCTAGATTGCAATCTGATTGACATTGGTTTTTCAGGGTCTGATTACACATGGCACAACTCTAGACTTTGGCAGCGTCTTAACAGGATCCTCTTTAATTCTCTTTGGATCAATCAATGGCCTCTCACTTCTGTTGAACTTTTGAGCAGAACTTTATCTGATCATGCCCCTCTTTTGATCTCTATCAAAACTCCCCCCATTAACCCTCCTATTCCCTCATCTTTTCGCTTCCAAAATATGTGGACCCAACATGGTGATTTCACTAATATTGTTTCCACTAACTGGATGGCTCCCGTTCTCCCAGATAATTCCGTTAAAGGCATGCTTCAAATTTGGCTTAAGCTCAAGAGGCTTAAACAAAACCTCAATTGGTGGAACAAACATATTTTTAAAAATCTCTTTGCCAATCTTAAAGCAATGGAACAAGTGGTTTGTTCACTTGAAGAGGCTGTCTTAACCAACCCATAAGCTTGAAGAGTTAAGCGCTGCCAAAGATAGTTTGATTAATTACCAAAATATGGAAGAAACCTATTGGCGTCAAAAAGTAGCTAGCAAACACATTGCTAATGGTGACAGAAACACTAGGTACTTCCATGCTATTTACAATAAATGAAAAGCTCTAAACTTGATTAAGAAAATTAAGAACCCTAATGGTGGCTGGATAATTGATAACAATGAAATCAAGGATTCTGTCATTCATCACTTTCAAAATTTATTAAATTCTAATCCTTCATTAGAAACCCCTCAACACCCATCTTATCTCTTCTATGATTACCAATGAGGATAACCATTTGCTCACTATCGTCCCTCGGAGATTAGTAGTACTCTCAATAGCATGAACAATGATTACGTGCCCGATGGTTTCGACTCATTTCTTCCAACATTATTGGCCTTTTATTAAATCTGATCTTGTTAATGCTGTTATTGATTTCTTTGATGGCAGCTCCATTCCCAAATATTTTTCAAGTACCTCTATTGTCCTTATTCCCAAAACCATCAATCCTGAATCCTGGGGTGACTTTAGACCTATTAGTCTTTGTACTTTTTTTCAAAAACTAATTGCTAAACTTATTAATAATAGGATTAGCCCCCTGCTCCATAAAATCATCTCCCCTAACCAAACTGGTTTTGTTAAAAATAGAGCCATTGCTGATAATATTCTCCTCGCTCAAGAGGAGGTTCATGACATTGATGTTCCTACCAGAGGAGGTAATATGCTTTTCAAACTGGATATCTCTAAAGCCTTTGACAACCTCTCGTGGGATTTCCTTTTCCAAATCTTGCATTTGTTTGGTTTCTTTGATCATTTTATCCGGCTTATAAAAATTTGTATCACTAACATCTGGTTTTCTATCATTTTAAATGGTGAGTCCCTTGGTTTCTTTTCTTCGAGCCATGGTTTGCATCAAGGCGACCCCCTTTCTCCTTCTCTTTTTATCATTACTGTCGAATATCTTTCGAGAAGCCTCAATGACCTTTTCATCAAAAAAACCTAACATGGCTTTTAAAACTCATGGTGGTTTTCTCTGTTTCTCATCTTAGCTTTGCAGATGATTTTATAATCTTCTGTAATGCCTCTCTTCAACATGTTAAAAATATTAAGAGTCTCTTAAATGATTTTGGCAAAGTTAGTGGTCTCTTCCTTAATGACAAAAAATCTTGCTTTATTCCCTCTAAGATTCCTCTCAATAGATTAAATCAAATCTCCAAAATTACTAATTTTAAGCAAAGTCAACTTCCCATTAATTACCTCGGGGCTCCACTTTTTAAAGGCCAGAAAAGATCTCATCCTTTTGATGACGTTATTCAAAAAATTTCTAATAAAATTTTGGTTTGGGAATTTCATTTACTCTCTTTTGGTGGTAGGCTAACCTTGATTAAGAGCACTCTTAATTCCATGCCTTTATATCTCATCCAAACCATTATCGACCATCTAGCATCAGAGAATTGGCGTCTCTTAAATAAATTTTTACGGGGCTCCAATTCCTCTTTTAAAAAATGCACTGGACCTCTTGGTTTAAAAGTTGTGGCACTTTTGATGAAGGTGGTCTTGGTTGTAAATCCATAAAAGAAGCTATCAATGCCTTTTCCTATAAACTCTGGTGGAATTTTAGGAGTAATCACAGTCTCTGGGCTAATTTCATGACTGCTAAATATTGCCAGGGTAAGCACCCCCTCATTTGTCCCTTTAAGCCGGGTGACTCCCCTGTGTGGAAAAGACTTTGTTCTATCAAATGGGATGCTGAATCCCTAATTTTTTGGGGCATCAACTCACGGTGCCTCTTTCTTTTGGCAAGATAAGCTGGAGTGGTTGTGGTTCCATGGATGACTTACTCTCACCCATTCCCTTACTATTAAAATTTCTTTACGGCATAACAATAAGTGGAACAATAGTAAACTGTGATTTTATCCCCCTTCTACTTTCTCGAATATGGTTACTACTATTCCTATCACTCCTCAAAATCAAGATCATATTCTCTTTAAGCTCTCTCATAATGGTGATTTCAACCTCAAAAATGTGTGGCTCCACATTAAAGATACTCATGATTCCTCCAATGTATTCTCTAAACTTTGGAATAATAATATCCCTATTTCTTATTCTCGTTCTTTGGCATATACTAAAAAAAATTTTATCCTGTGATTCCTTATGGGGTAAAGGGTTTCATATACCCTCTAAATGCCAATGTTGTTTTCATATTGAGAATGTTAATCATGTCTTTGTTAATGGGGTCATTGCTTCTAAACTTTGGATTTGGTATGATGATCTTTTTAACACTATAAATTTCAATGGCTCTCTTACTTTATATCAACTTCTTGAAACTTATTTTGATAATACTATTAAAGGTCACATTAAAGTTATCATTGCTATCACTCTTATCTGGTTCATATGGATGGACTGAAATGATGCAAAACACCATGGGATTCCTATGAACCATGTAAGGATTATTGCTAGAACTAAAAACAAAATTCATGACTTATTTAAAGCCAATCTCATTCATTACAAACATTTCAAAGGCTGTAAATTTGTGGCCAATAAATTGGGCATAAATTTGCCAGATCAACCTTCCTGTCGAAATGAAATGATTGTCCATTGGAAAAAACCTCTTGATCATATTATTAAAATCAATACTGATGGCTCTGTCTCTCATAATGGTTCTGGTTATGGTGGCATTTTCAGGAATTCTAAGGGTATAGTTCTATGTGCTTTTGCTTATCCCCATATTTCCTGCACTGTTCCATTTTTTGAACTTATGGCAGTCTTCAAAGCTCTTGAGATTTGCCTCCAAAATGGCTGGATCAATATTTGGATCGAGGTGGATCTTTGCTCTCGATTGATCTCTTGACTTCCACTAAGATGAGCGACAATTGTACTACCTCCTCAAGCAAACTAGATCTCTTTTTTCCCAACTGAATTTTACATCACTCATGTTTGGTGTGAAGGAAATGCTTGTGCTGACTACCTTGCCAACCTGGGTGCTAGATCCAATGGTATCATCTTCTTTGATCAACACACCTTACCCAAACACTTGTGTGGGCTGGTTAACCAGGACAATTTTGGGTTACCTTATCTCAGAACTTAATCAATTCATTTGATGTTTTCTGTCCATTCATATTTTTTCTGTTTGCTTCTTTAATTTTTGGTTCTCTATTCCTTTTTGTACCTTTTGTGGATGTTTAACACAGAGGATATCAGTGTCATGCTTTAGTGTTTCAATAGCTCCTCCTTCATTAGGAGGCTCACTGCTTTTGGCATTTACATTGATAACAGGCTCCTGTTGAGCTATGTGCATACGGATATTCATCATAGGAATTATGTTGAGCAATGTGTCAGCTGCTATTGGTTTTATATCCCCAATCCTACTTGGGTTTCTTATACCAATCGGCTTCCTAATCCTAGGAGGCTTAATCTTTGCTGGATGGAGATTTTTATTTTTATGGGTTTAGCTACTCTCATGTGGGGGGTTTCCTTCTTTTCTCCCACCTGCTATGGCTATTTTTTCCAGGTTTTCTTACAGGCTGCTGCTGACCTCCTTATACTTTATGATAGACCTATTATTGGGTAGAACATAGATATTACTTCTTGGCTATCATTATATGCTTCTTTCACTTTGCTTGGGTGGAATCTCAGGCATTTTGCTATTTCTTTTTGCACTGTTTATTTTTTGTCCTGGATGGAGTTTATTCAGATAGTTTCTGGCTGCTTTACCTAGGATATCCTTTCTGTGCAGGATGTTTCTGAGATTGGGGCTTTGGTCAAGTTCTTTTACTACTTTTGTCTGAAGATCAATTGTTTTTTGCTGGTTGTTTTCTTACATTCCCTGCAGGAATGGTTTTTCTTGTTGGCCTCTCTTTTTAGTTTTTACTGTGTTTACCCCCTTTTCTCAGTTTTCTTTCGCTCTTATTCTTGTAAGGAAATGGTCTTCCCTGTAGATGTTTTCACTCTTTATGCTATGATGGGAACATGCAAGTCTTGAGATCATTTCATTCTCGCTTGAATTTAATCAATGGTTTATCTTATATGCATAACTTGGTTATTGGCCAACCTATTGGTTATTACTATCATTATCCTTGGCAATACTAGGTTAATGTGACTAAGCAACCTGCTACATAACATTCTGCTCTGTATGTGTCTTACTGGATTGGTTTGTGGTGGGGAGCTGTTCATTACCTATCCCTCCCTATCTGCTACCTTTTCCTCATCCCTACTAGTTTTTGTAACTGTAGCCAGCTGAGTTGGGGTTTTGCTGACTATCTTGGTACTTGCAGCTTAATTATTTTAACCCAAAGTAGGACTGCTATTGAGCACCAATTGGTTGCAACTTTCCTTATTGCTGCTATTTTGCTATTTGTGATATTATTTGCTTTCTCTAATGGGTGTATTAACTGTAATAATGTCCCCATTTTTGATTTTTGGATTTCTATTTTCCTTGTCCAGCAAGATGCTAACATCTGGATTGTTGTTTGTCTTCCTTGTTGTTGTTTTCTCTCCCTATGCTATGATGGGAACATGCTATACTTAAAGATCTTTTTTCTATTATGCTGGAAGTTAATCAATGGTTTATCTTATATGCATAATTGGGTTATTGGCCAACCTACTGGTTATTATTATCATTATCCTTGGCAGAGTTGGATTAAGGTGATTAAGCACCACATTCTTGATCGATTTCTCTGAATGTCACTTACTGGATTGGCTTGTGGTGGGGAGCTATTCATTATCTATCTCTCACTTTCTTTATATATGTTTTTGGGTGGCCTCTTGGCCAGCATGTTGGTCTTAGCTATCTTGTTTGTTGGCTAAACTGGATTAACTCTCTTCTTGCTGTCTCTGGGGTTTTGGTTTATTTTGTTCAGCATGCCTCTATTGAAGTTGTTGATTGCTTGGTGGACTTTGCTTTGAACCCCCTGATTGGTTTATTATATGCTTATCATCGGATTTCATTGGTCTATCTTATCAGCTGCAATTTTTTTCATCCTTTTTCTGATAAACTTGCATCTACTGCACTGTTTATATTGGATGGGTGGCATTATGGCATGCTAGCTGGTTTTTGTTGTTTTGATTATTTCTTATCTTGGAGATTTCCTACCTTGGTTTATCAGGACACCTATGTTGGCTCCATCTTTGTTGGTTGTAGGATTTCAGGGTCCTTTGTTCAGCAAGCAGTTTCTATCCTTGCTGTTCTAATGGTGATGGTTTTGAGATTAAATGCGAGTTCCGCCTTCAAGATAACTATTTTTATGCTCTATCTATTTGGTTATTAACTACGCCATATCTACTCGATTGAGAGGTTTTATGGCCAACTTGCGCCCTTTCTGCCTCTTGAATGTTCTTTCATTATTGTTTGGCTATTTTTTGCCTTTATTCATTGTCCTATTTTTCTGGATTCTAATGTTGATACTCATTTCAATCCTCTTGTTCACTTTTCTTCTGGTGTGTTTCATTGTTGCATTAGCTATTTTGCTATTTATTTTTCAATGCCCGGTGTTGTTTATGCTGGCTCTTGTTCATCTCGAGTTCGATCTACATTACTGCCGTTGTCTCTATTCCTATTCTCTGGTTTTGTAGTTTTATGCTTCGAAAGAGTGGTATTATGGACAGTTGCTGCCTTTTGCTGTCTTGTTCACTTGGTTATTTTTTGAGCTGGATTATCCAAATTTTGGCCCTGTATGCTGTTATGGGAGCTGTAGTTCTAACTGTCTTTACTTGGTGCTATTTTTGGTTGGTTGTAGTCCATTTCCTGTGTTGAGCTATGCTGCCTTCCTTTACAATTGTTTTTCCAATTCGATATGGATAAAAAGGGGTTATTTCTTGCCCTGAAAGTTTCATTTATATATCATATGATTGGGAAGGTGTTAATTATAAGATCATTGACTTGAGCGTGGATTTCGAAGTTGTCTCATCTGCTATTTTCTTGTGGAGGGATTATATGATGGTTTGCTTTATTACTTGGATATCCCTTCTCATGAGGCTCTGGCTAAGATGACTAATTCTCTTATGTTTATATATTCTCATGTCAGGATGACTATATTGATGATACTTTACTTGAATGGGACACCTTATCATTCAGCTCTTTGCAATTTCCTCTCTATTTTAGATATGATTTTTTTTAGGATTGCAGGTAATAAAGCTCACAAGACTATCAACAACTGGGTGTTACCTCCTCACAGGTTTGTTGGCTATGATGGCTGTGATGATTTCACTCCCTTTTGGTTTGGTAGTAGCTCATGTGTTGTAACCCTTCTGTTGAAGTTTGGATGCTCTTATTTGCATCTGCCCCAACTTGGTGTGACTGAGCCTGAGGCTTCTCTATCAAATTTCCTTACTATCGCTCTCAGATTATATTATTTCCATTTATCTCTTTGTCTGTATTACCTTACCTGTCCTAATCTCTCTCTCATTATAATTTTGCAGGTGATTCTCTCTTGTTCTCTTGCAGGTTTTCCCCATATTACCATGCACTCTTACATCCTTCAAAGCATTGGCCTTAATCTTCCTTTAACTTATTATGTTAATCATCTTGTATATTTTGATTGCTTTAATGTCTTCTTTTGCTTTTGGATGTACTTAGATAAGGGATTTACTCCTTAGGTTGATTGTAGCTCTTTGAGTAGTAGTTTTGGAGTTTACCCCCTTTAAGGACCTTATAACCCTTTTTTTGTGGCAATAAAATACCCCCACATGGGGTTTCCCTAAAAAAAAAAAATACCCTAAATCTAAACCTAAACCTAAACCCTAAACCCTAAAATCTAAAACCCTAAACCCTAAACCCATAACCCCATAATCTCGAAAAAGCTAAAAACCTAAACCTAAACTAAACAAAACCTAAAAATAAAATAAATAAAAAGACTTAAACCAAAATATAATAAAAAATAAAATAAAATAATAACTTAAGCTAAAACCTAAACCTAAATGTAATCTTAATCCAAAATTTTAAAAGTAAATAAAATAAAAAATAAAAACAAAAAAAATAATAAATAAAAACCTAAACTAAACTAAAAAAATAAAAAACTTAAAATTAATAACTAAACTTAAAATAAAAATAAAATAAATCTAAAATAAAAAAAATAAAACTAAATAAAAACCTAAACCTAATAAAAAAACTTAAAATAAAACCTAAAAATAAATAAAAAATAAATTTTAAACCCTAAACTAAAAAAAACCTAAACTAAAATTATAATAAACTAAACATAAACCTAAACTAAAATAAACTAAACTAAAATAAATAAAACCTAAACCTAAACCTAAAATAAACTAAACTTAAACCTAAACCTAAACTAAATAAAATAAAATAAACTAAAAATAAGCCTAAAGCTAAACTAAAGAACAAAACCTAAAAATAAACCTAAAACTTAAACATGAAAATTAAAATAAAAACATAAACCTAAACCTAAAAAAAAAATAACACTTAAAACCTAAAAAATAAATTAAAAATAAAATTGAATTAAAAAATAAACCTAAACCTAAAAAATAAACTAAAATTAAAATCCTAAACTAAAATAAATAAACTAAACTAAATAATAATAAAAAAACCTAAATAAAAATTAAAATAAGATAAATTAAAATAAATAAAAAACTAAACTAAATAAACATAAACCAACTAATTTACTTAATTTAGAAAATAAAAAAAGGAAAAAAAAACCCAAACCCTAAAACTAAATTAAAACCCTAAACCCTAAACCTTAAACCTACAACCCTAAAACCTAAAGCCTGAACCCTAAAACCTTATACCCTAAACCCTAAACCCTAAAACCTAAACCGTAAACCCTAAAACCGTAAACTCGAACCCTTAAATCATAAACCCTAAACCCTAAAACCCACAACTCTAAACCCAAGGCCTTAAACTCTAGACCTTAAACACTAAACACTAAAATCCTAAAAACCTAAACCTGAACTAAATAAAACCTAAAAATAAAATAAATAAAGAAAACCAAAACCTAAATAAAAAATAAATAAAATAAAACCCTGAACTAAAACCTAAACCTAAACCCAAACCTAAAAATATTATTAAATAAAAAATAAGAACTAAAATAAAATAAAATAAATAAAAACCTAAAATAAACTAAAAAAAATAAAATAAACCTAAAAATAAATAACCTAAATAAAATAAAACCTAAATGTAAAATAAAAATAAAATAAAATAAACATAAATAAAAACTTAATCCTAAAAAATAAACCTAAAAATAAAACTTAAAAATAAATAAAAAATAAAACCTAAACTATAAACTAAAAAAATTAAACCTAAAATAAACAAAATAAAATAAACCTTAACCTAAACTAGAATAAACTAAACGAAAATAAATAAAACCTAAAATAAGCCTAAAATAAACCTAAGAATAAAAAACTTAAATAAAATAAAAACTAAACGTAAATAACAAAATAAACCTAAAATAAACCTAAAATAAATTAAACTAAAAACTAAATAAAATCGTGAACCTAAAAAATAAAAACTAAAATTGAAACCTATAAACTAAATAAAAAATATAACATAAACCCTAAAATAAAAAAACCTAAACCTAAAATAAGAATGAAATAAACAAAATAAAATAAATCTAAACCTAATCTAAAATAAACTAAACTAAAATAAATAAAACTTAAACCTAAACCTAAAGCTAAAATAAACTAAAAATAAATTAAATCTAAACTAAAAAAATAAAACCTAAAAATAAACTTAAAAATAAAACCTAAAACCTAAACCTAAAAAATAAAATAAAACCTAAAAATAAAATCTAAAAAATAAAACATAAACTTTAAAAATAAAATAAAGAAAAACTCAACAAAAAAAATAAACCTAAACATAAACCTAAACTTAAAAACTAAAATGAAAGACATAAATTAAAATAAATAAAGAAAAAATAAATAAACTAAATTAAATAAAAATAAAAAATAAACAAAAATAAAAATACAAAATAAAATAAAGTAAAATAAATAAAAAATAAACTAAATAAACTTAAACCTACTACTTTACTTAATTTATTTTAAAAAAACCTAAACCATAAGCTAACCCTAAGCCCTAAACCCTAAAACAGAAACCCTAAACCCTAAAAACCCAAAAACCTAAAGCCTAAACACTAAACCCTAAACCCTAAACCGTAATCCCTAACCCTTTACCCTAAACCCTAAAACCTTAATCCCTAGAACCCTAAGCCTTAAACCCTAAACCCTAAGCACTAAACCCTAAAAACTTAAAAAAGCAAAAAACATAAATCTAAATTAAAAAAACCTTAAAATAAAATTTATAAAATAACCTAAACCTAAATTAAATAAAAAATAAAATAAAATAAAAACCTAAACTAAAATCTAAACCTAAACCTAAAAATATAAAAAATAAACTAATAAAAATAAACTAAAATAAAATAAATAAAAACCTAAACTAAACTTAAAAATAAAATAAAATTATGAAAAAACATAAATAAATTAAAAACTAAACGTAAAATAAAAACCAAATAAACCAAAAATAAAATAAAATAAAAGCCTAAACCGAAAAAATAAACCTAGAAATAAAACATAAAAAATAATAAATAAAAAATTAACCTTACACTTAAAAAAAACCTAAACTTAAAATAAAAATAAAATAAACATAAACCTAAACTAAACTAAAACCTAAAATAAAATAAATTAACATAAAATAAATAAACTAAATTAAATAAGATTAAAAAGTAAACCTAAATATAATATAAAATAAACTAAATAAACAAAAGGTAAAATAAAAATAAAATAAACATAAAATAGAATAAAATAAAATAAAATAAGAACTAAATGAAAACTTAAAAAAACTTAAAATAAATAAAAAAATAAAACCTAAACCCTAAACTAAAAAAAAACCTATACCTAAAATAAGCAAAATAAAATAAACTTAAACCTAAACAAATAGAAACTAAGAAAAATTAAATAAAAACTAATCCTAAACCTAAAATCAACTAAACATAAACCCTAAACTTAATAAAATAAACTAAACTAAAAAGAAACCTATTTTAGAACTAAAAAATAAAATCGAAAAATAAACCTAAAATAAAACCTAAAATCTAAACATATAAAATAAAATAAATACCTAAACTTTAACCTAAAAAGAAAAAATAAAACCTAAACAGAAACAATAAAATAGAAATAAAACTAAACTAAAAAAATGACTTAAACCTAAACCTAAACCTAAAAAATAAACAAAAATAAATAAACCTAAAATAAATAAACTAAACTAAATTAAAATAAAAACTAAACATAAATTAAAATAAAAAATAAAATAAACTGAAATAAATAAAAAATAAACTAAATAAACCTAAACCTATAGGTTTACTTAATTTTCTTTAAAAAAAACCTAAACCCTAAACACCTTAAAACCTAAAGCCTAAACATTAAATCCTAAACCTTAAATCCAAAACCCTAACCATAAATCCTAATGCCTAAAACCCTAAACCCTAAAACCCTAAACCCTAAACCCTAAACCCTAAACGCTAAACGCAAAACCTTAAACCCTTAACCATAAAAATTTAAAAAGCTAAACCTAAACTAAATAAAACCTAAAAATAAAATTTATAAAAAACTTAAACCTAAATAAAAAAAATCTTAAACTAAAACCTAAACCTTAACCAAAAAATAAAATAAAATAAAATAAAATAAAATTAATAAAAACCAAAGCTAAGCTAAAAAGTAAAATAAACCTAAGAATAAAAAACCTAAATAAAATAAAGACTAAATGTACAATAAAAAATGACCTTAAAATAAGATAAAATAAAAACTAAATAAAAATAAAACCCTAAAAAATAAACCTAAAAATAAATAATAAATAAAACCTAAACCTAAGCCTAAAATAAACTAAACCTAAACCTAATCCTAAAATAAATAAAATAAACAAAAAAAACCTAAACCAAAACTAAAAAATAAAACTTAAAAATAAGCCTAAAATAAAAACCTAAAATGTAAACCTAAAAAGATAAGTAAAACCAAAACATAAAAAATAAAGTAAAAAATATAACTCAACTAAGAAATAAACTTAAACCCAAACCTAAAAAATAAACTAAAAGAAAAAACTTGAACTAAAATAAATAAACTTAAAATAAATAAACTAAATAAATAAAAATAACAATTAAGATAAGCTGAAATAAATAAAAAATAAGCTAAATAAACTAAATAAACCTAAACCTATCGGTTTACTTAATTTTAAAAAAGAAACCATAAACCCTAAATCCTATACCCGAAACCCTAATCCCTAAACACTAAACCCAAAAAAAAACCCAAAACCCTAAACCCTAAAGGCATAAATCATATATCTTTAAACCCTAAACCTTAAACTATAAAGCCTAAATCCTAAACCCTAAACCCTAAACCCTAAACCCTAAACCCCAAACCCTAAACCTAAACCTAAAGTAACAAAATAAACTAAAAAATAAGCCTAAATCCTAAAACTTAATAAACCTAAACTAAACCTAAACACTAGAACGAGCAGAACCTTGACGGCAAGAACATCACCTTCTACTAGGCTCAGTCTAGATCTGGCAGTGGAGGCTAAGGTAGAGGCATCACTTATCGCAGTGATGGTGGGGGATCTAGAGGTGTTGGTGCATATGGTGGTGGTGGTTAGAGTAGTGGTGGTTATGGAGGCTGGAAGAGCCATGGAGGTTACAGCCATGGTGGTGGCAGAGGGAGAGATAGGGAATATGATGGTGGATCCCGCTACTCGAGGGGCCAGTGTGATTCTAATGGGAACTAGAGAAACCAAGATCAGATCCGATGATTTATGGAACTGTCTTTACAGACACTAGTTATCTGTTTTTGATTTGCTCTATTCATGCTCATTTTTATCTATGGCTTGTGTCTTGGAAAACTTACTTGTTCAGAAATCAAAATGAAGAAATGGAGATTCTGAATTTGTTCTCTGTTAAGAAAAAAAACCAAAAATCCTAAACCCTAAACCATAAACCCTCAAACCCTAAGCCATCAACCCTAAACTATAAACCCTAAACACTAAATCATAAACCCTAAAAAAAAACCCTAAACCCTAAACCTTAAACCCTAAACTAACCTTAGACCCTAAACCCTTAACCATAACCCTAACCCTAAACCCTAAACCCTAAAATCCTAAACCCTAAACCCTAAACTAACCCAAGACCTTAAACCCTAAACCCTAAAAATGCTAAACCTAAAGCCTAAACCCTAAACCTTAGACCATAAACCTTAAACTAATCTTTAACACTAAGCTAACCCTAAACCCTAAACCCTAAACCTTAAACCCTAACCCTAAACCCTAAACCCTAAACCCTAAACCCTAAACCCTAAACCCTAAACACTAAAATCCTAAAAACCTAAAAACCTAAACCTAAACTAAATAATACCAAAAAATAAAATAAATAAATAAACCTAAATCTAAATAAAGTAAAATAAATAAAATAAAATATAAACATAAATTAAAACATAAACTAAAACCTAAAAATTAAATAAAATAATCTAATAAAATAAACTAAACTAAAATAAATAATAAGCTAAACTAACCTAAAAAAATAAAATAAACCTAACAATAAAAAAGTAAATAAAATAAAAACTAAACATGAAATACAAATAAATTAAACCTAAAATATACCTAAAATAAAATAAGATAAAAACTAAATAAAAACCTAAACCTAAAAAATAAACCTAAAAATAAAGAAAAAGTAAAACCTAAATCTAAGCCTAAAATAAACTTAATCTAAACATAATCCTAAACTAAATAAAATAAAATAAAATAATGTAAAAATAAACCTAAACACAAACTAAAAAGTAAAACTTAAAAATAAACCTAAAAAAACCTAAAACCTAAACCTAAGAAGATAAATAAAAAAATTAAACCTAAACCTTAAAAAAAGTAATATCAAAACCTAAAAAATAAAGTAAAAATAAAACTCAACTAAAAAATAATCCGAAACCGAAACCTGAAAAATAAACTAAAATAAAAAACTTAAACTAAAATAAATAAACCTAAAATAAATAAACTAAACTAAATAAAAAAATAAGATAAGCTAAAATAAATAAAAAATAAGCTAAATAAACTAAATAAACCTATACCTATCAGTTTACTTAATTTTAAAAAAGAAACCATAAAATTAAATCCTAAACCCTAAACCCTAAACTCAAAACCATAAACCCTAAAAAAAACCCTAAACTCTAAAAGCATAAATCGTAAATCTCTATACCCTAAACCTTAAACCGTAAAGCCTAAATCCTAAAACCTAAACCCTAAACCCTAAACCCTAAACCCCTAACCCTAAACCTAAACCTAAAGTAACAAAATAAACTAAAAAATATACCTAAACCCTAAAACCTAATAAACCTAAACCTAAATTGAAACCCTAAGAATGGGCAGAACCTTGACGGAAAGAACTTCACCGTCAACCAGGCTTAGTCTAGATATGATAGTGGAGGCTAAGGCAGAGGTGTTGCTTATCGCAGTGGTGGTGGGGGATCTGGAGATGCTGGTGTATATGGAGGTGGTGGTTGGAGCAGTGGTCGTTATGGAGGCAGGAAGAGCCATGAAGGTTACAGCCATGGTGGTGGCAGACGGAGAGATCGGGATATGATTGTGGATCCCGCTACTCAAGGGGTCGGGGTGATTCTGATCGGAACTGGAGAAACTGAAGAACGGCTAATCCAATCTGTAGCTTATGGAACTATGTCTTTATAGTAGACACAGTTCTAATTATCTAGGGTTTTTGATTTACTCTATTCGTGCTCATTTTTATCTATGTCATTGCTTGTGTCTTGGAAAACTTGGTGTGTTACTTGGTTGAGGAAATCGAAATGAAGAAATGTAGATTCTGAATTTGTTCTCTGTTAAGAAAAAAACCAAAACCCTATACCCTAAACCATAAACCCTCAAACCCTAAACCATCAACCCTAAACCATAAACCCTAAACCCTAAATCCTAAACCCTATACAAAAACCCTTAAAACCTAAACTAACCCTAAACCCTAAACCCTAAAAAACTCTAAACCCTTAACCCTAACCCTAAACCCTAAACCCTAAAACCCTAAACCCTAATGAATTTGGCAAAGAAAGTGGCCTCTTTCTCAATGATGGAAAATGTTGTTTCACTCCTTCCTCCAAAATCCCTACCAATAGCTCAACCAAATCTCTAGAATTATTAATTTTTAGCTACATCAACTTCCTATTAATTATCTTGGGGCTCCGCTTTTTAAAGGTAAAAAAATATATCATCTTTTTGATGATCTTATCCAGAAAATCTCCAATAAAATTTTTGTTTGGGAATTACATTTACTCGCTTTCGGTGGTAGGCTCACCTTGATTAACAACACTCTTAATTCCATGCCTTTATATCTCATCCAAACCATTGTGGCGACCATTTCTATCATTAAAATAAATAAAACCTAAACTAAACTAAAAAATAAGAAACCAAATTAAAAAAAAACTAAAACGTGAAATAAAAATAAACAAACCTAAAATAAAATATAATAAAATCTAAATAAAAACCTAAACCTAAAAAATAAACCTAAAAATAAAACATAAACATAAATAAAAAATAAAACATAAACCATAAACTAAAAAAAACTAAACCTAAAATAAAAATAAAATAAACCTAAACTTAAGAAAACTAAACTAAAATAAATAAAACCTAAACCTAAACCTAAAATAAACCAAACCTAAACATAAACCTAAACTGCATAAAATAAAATAAAATAAATTAAAAATAAACCTAAACCTAAACTAAAAAATAGTACATAAAATTAAACCTATAATAAAAACTTAACACCTAAACTAAAACAAATAAAATAAGAACCTAAACCTAAACCTAAAAATATAAAATAAAGCATAAATCTAAAAAAAAAATATACCTAAATAAAATTAAAAAATAAAATAAACTAAAATAACTAAAAAATAAACTAAATAAACCTAAACTTACCAGTTTACTTAATTTAAAAAATAAATAAATAAAAACAAATAAAAAGCTAACTAAATACTAAACTAACTAATAACTAACTAACTAAAACAAACTAATAAATAACTAAGCTAAATAATTCCCAACTATTGAGCTCTCAACCCGTCCGTCATCATTGTCACTCACAGAACTCCCTGAATTAGATCGTAGAGGCTCTAATTTCATTTCTTCAACATGGGGAAAACACGTGGTATGGGAACTGGTCAAAAACTGAAGACACATAGAAGAAATCAGAGGTGGGTAGACAAATTATACAAGAAAAGTCGCCTTGGAAATGAATGGAAGAAGCCATTCACATGATGTTTTCTTGCAAAGGCCATTATGCTTGAAAAAACTGGCAGGCAAAACAACCCAACTCTGCTATCAAAAAATGTGCTAGGGCCCAATTGATCAAGAATGGGATAAAGATTGCAACTTTTGTTCCAAATGATGGTTATTTGAACTTCATCGAGGAAAATGATGAGGTATTGATTGCTAGATTTGGCTGTAAAGGGCATGATGTAGGAGATATTCCTGGAGTTAGGTTCAAGGTTGTGAAGGTTTCTGGCGTGTCCCTCTTGGCTATTTTTTAAAAAGAAGAAGGAAAAGCATAGGTCTTAGTCAATTACGTCCTCAGTATTTTGGTCACTTAGCATCTTTGTGTTTGTGCACCTATGGTTTTAACCTTTTATTCTTGAGATCCATCTTTTATTAAAGCAAACAAGTGCGAATTTTTTTCTTTTTGGAACTGCTTTTAGCTTTTATGTTAGGTTTATTTCTTGAAGCTTTGTAAAAAAAAAAACCCTAAAATCCTAAACCTTAAATCCTAAACCCTAAACCCTAAACCCTAAACCCTAAAACCCTAAACACTAAACCCTAAACCCAAAACCCTAAAATCCATAACCCTAAACCCTAGTCCCTAAACCCTACATTAAACCCTAAACCCTAAAAACATAAAAACCTAAACCAAAATAAAATAAAAAAATAAAAAAAAATTAAAAACATAAACTAAAACCTAAACCTAAACCTAAAAAGAAAAAAAAACTAAACGAAAATAATTTAATTAAAAACCTAAACTAAACTAAAAAATAAAAAACCTAAATAAAATAAAAACTAAACCTAAAATAAAAATAAAATAAACATAAAATAAAATAAAATAAAAACTAAATAAAACCTAAACAAAAATCCTAAATATAAAAACTAAAAATAAATAAAAATAAAACTTAAACCCAAAACTAAAAAAAATATAAACTTAAAATTAAATTAAAATAAACCTAAACCTAAACTAAAATAAACTAAACTAAAATAAATAAAACTTAAACCTAAACCTAAAATCAACCAAACCTAAACTTAAACCTAAGGTAAATAAAATAAAATAAATAAAAAATAAACCTAAACCTAAACTAAAAGATAAAACCTAGAATAAACCTAAAATAGAAACCTAAAACCTAAACTTAAAAAAGTAAAATAAAAATTAAACCTAAACCAAAAAATAAAAAATAAAATTGAAACTTAAAAAATAAATGAAAATAAAACTAAAATAAAAAATACACCTAAACATAAACCTAAACTTAAAAAATAAACTAAAATAAAAAAACCTAAACAAAAATAAGTAAACCTAAATATATAATCTAAACTAAATTAAAAAATAAACCAAAATCAAAATTATAAATGAAATAAACTAAAATAATTAAAAAATAAACTAAATAAACCTAAACCTACGAGTTTACTTAATTTAAAAGAATAATAATAATAGAATAATTAAAAAAATCCCTGACCCTAATCCCATTAACCCTAAACTCTAAACCCTAAGCTACAAACCTAAACCCTAAACCTAAACCCTAAAACTATAAACCCTAAACCCTAAACCCAAAACTGTAAACCCTAAACCCTAAAACCTTAAACACTGAACCCTAAATCGTAAAACCTAAACCTTAAACCCTAAATCCTAAACTCTAAACCCTAAACCCTAAACCCCAAACCTCAACCCTAAACCCAAAACCCTAAAACCCTAACCCTAAACTCTAAACCCTAAAAACCTAAGAACTTAAACCAAAACTAAATCAAACCTAAAAATAAAATAGAAAAAAAATCAAAACCTGAAGGAAATAAAATAAAAATAAAAACCTAAACAAAAACCAAAACCTAAACCTAAACCAGAACCTAAAAATGAATTAAAATAAAAAAATAAAAACTAAATTAAAATAAAAAAAATCTAAACTAAACTAAAAAAATAAAATAAACCTAAATTAAAAAACCTAAATAAAAAACAAAAAGTAAAAGAAGAATAAAATAAACCTAAAATAAAATAAAATAAAACTAAATAAAAACATAAACCTAAACAATAAACCTTAAAATAAAACCTAAAAATAAATAAAATGTAAAACCTAAACCCTAAACTAAAAAATAAAACTTAAACCTAATCTTAAACTAAAATAAACTAAACTAAAATAAATAAAACCTAAACCTAAAGCTAAAATAAACTAAACCTAAACCTAAACATAAACTAAAAAAATAAATTAAACTAAAAATAAACCTAAACCTAAACTAAAATATAAAACATAAAAATAAACCTAAAATAAAAATCTTAAACCTAAACCTAAAAAAATAAAATAAAATTAAACCTAAAATAAAAATAAGCCTAAACCTAAACCTAAACCTAAAAAATTAACTAAAATAAAAAACCTAAACTAAAATACATAAACTTAAAATAAATAAACAAAACTAAATAAAAATAAAAATAAATGTAAATTAAAATAAAAAAGAAATTAAATTAAAATAAATAAAAAATAAAATAAATAAACCTAAACCTATGAGTTTACTTAATTTAAAAAAATAATTAAAAAAAACCCTAACCCTAAACCCTAAATCATAAACCCTAAACCCTAAACCCCAAACCCTAAAATAAACTCTAAACCCTAAACCTACAACCTTAAAGCCTAAACCCTAAATCTTGAATCTTAAACTCTAAACCCTAAACCCTTAACTCCAAACCCTACTGACCCTAAACCCTAAACTCAGATCCCTTAAACTCTAAGAATGGCCAGGCAGGTGAAGCGGAAACATCATCCGCGCTAAGCTCAATCTAATTCTTACGGTGGAGGGGAAGGCAAAGGCTACAATTATCATAGTGTTGGTGGGGGATCTAGACGTGCTGGTGGATGTGGAGGTGGTGGTCAGAGCGGTGGTGGTTAAGGAGGTGGGAGGAGCGATAGAGGTTACATCCGTGGGGGTGGCGGAGGGAGAGATCAGGGATATGATGGCAGATCTCGCTACTCGAGAGGCAGGGCTGGTTCTGATAGGAACTAGAGAAACAGAAGAACAGTTGATCTGATCTTATGCTTATGGAACTTTCTTTATAGTAGAGATAGTTTCACTTATATAGGGTTTTTGATTTGCACTATGGGTGCTTATTTTTTATCTATGTCATCACTCGTGTCTTAGAAAACTTGGGGTGCTGCTTGGTTGAAGAAATTGAAAAGAAGAAATGTTGAATCTAAATTTATTTTCTATTAAGAAAAAACCTTGAATCCTAAATTCTAAACCCTAAACTAAAACCTAAACCCTAAACCTAAAATAAAAACATAAACTCAAAACCCTAAAACCTAAACCCTAAACTCTAAACCCTAAAAACCCTAAACCTCAAACACTAAACCCTAAATCCTAAACCATAAACCCTAAACCCTAAACCCTAAACCCTAAACCATAAAACCCTAAACCCTAAACCCTAAACCTTAAAAACCTAAATACTTAAACTTAAACAAAATAAAACCTAAAAATAAAATAATAAAAAAGTAAAAACTAAATAAAAAAATTAAAATAAATAAATAAAAACCTAAACCAAAACCTAAAATAAAATAAAATAAAAAATAAAAACAAAACTAAAATAAAATATATAAAAACCTAAACTAAACTGAAAAATAAAATAAACCTAAAATAAAAAAACCTAAATAAAATAAAAATAAAAAGTAAAATAAAAATAAAAAAAACCAAAAATAAAAACCTAAACTTAAATTATAAACCTTAAAATAAGAACTAAAAATAAATAAAAAATAAAACCTAAACCCTAAACTAAAAAAAAACCTAAACCTAAAATAAAAATAATATAAACCTAAAGCTAAAATAAAATAAATAAAATCTAAAGCTAAAGATAAAATAAACTAAACTTAAACCTAAACTTAAACTAAATAAAGTAAAATAAACTAAAATTAAGCCTAAACCTAAACTAAAAAATAAACCTAAAAATAAACCTAAAATAAAAACCTTGAGCGTAAACCTAAAAAAGAAAATAAAAATAAAACTAAACTAAAAAATAAACCTTAAACTAATCCTAAACCTAAAAAATAAACTAAAATAAAAAACCTAAGCTAAAACAAATAAACTAAACTAAATAAAAATAAAAATAAAGCTAAATTAAAATTAAAAATAAAATAAACTAAAATAAATAAAAAATAAACTAAATAAACCTGAACATATGATTTACTTAATTTTAAAAAAATATTAATAATAAAATAATTAAAAAAACCCACAATCCCAAACCCAATCCTAAACCAACCCTAAACTCTAAACCCTAAACCTACAAACCTAAACCTTAAACCCTAAACCCTAAAACCCTAAACTCTAAACCCTAAAGTTATAATCTACAACCTTAAACCCTAAACCCTAAACCCTAAAATCTTAAACTCTAAACCCTAAACTCTAAACCCTAAACCATAAATCCTAAAACCTACAACCTTAAACCATAAACCCGAGTCCCTAAACCCCAAACTCTATGAATGGGCAGAACCTTGATGGAAGGAATATCAACGTCAACTAAGCTCAATCTAGATCTGGCATTGGAGGAGAAGGCAAAGGTGGAAGTTATTGTAGTAGCGGTGGGGGATCTGGACGTGCTAGTGGATATGGAGGTGGTGGTCAGAGCAGTGGTGGTTATAGAGGTGGGAAGAGCAGCGAAGGTTACAATTGTGGAGGTGGTGGAGGGAGAGATCAGGGATATGATGGCGAATCCCGCTACTCGAGAGGCAGGGCTGGTTCTAATAGGAACTGGAGAAATGGAAGAACAACTGATCTGATCTACCACTTATGGAACTATCTTTATTGTAGAGAAAATTCTACTTATATAGGGTTTTTTTATTTGCACTATTGGTGCTCATTTTTTTATCTATGTTGTTGCTTATGTCTTAGAAAACATGTGGTGCTACTTGGTTGATGAAATTGAAAAGAAGAAATGTTGAATCTTAATTTCTTCTCTACTAAAAAATACCTTGAACCCTAAATTCTAAACCCTAAACTAAAACCTAAACCCTAAACCTAAAACCAAAACCATAAACTCAAAACCCTAAACCCTAAACCCTAAAACCTAAACCCTAAACCCTAAACCCTAAGAACCCTAAACCTCAAACCCTAAACACTAAACCCTAAACCCTAAACCCTAACACCCTAAACACAAAACTCTAAAACCATAAATCCTAAACCCTAAAATTATAACACTAAATCCTAAATCTTAAACCATAAACCCTAAACCCTAAATCTTAAACCACAAACCCTAAACCCTAAACCCTAACCCCTAAACTAACCCTAAATCCTAAACCCTAACCCTAACCCTAAACCCTAAACCCTAAACCTTAAATAAAGATGCCATTAAGAGTAGATATAAAGAATGACCTAATCTTAACATAGTTATGGTAGCTGAAGAAAATGTCTTTAAGAGACTTTCCCTTATGTATTAGAGATTTGAAAACCCTAAACCCTAACCTAAATCATATTATAATATAATTTATTATAGTATAATGTAGCATCATATATTTGAGCATGTTGTGATGTTTTTTTTTGATGTTATATGTTGTTTTGAAATGTTTTAGTATATTATGATATTGTGCCATATAGTCTATATTAATATAAATTATAAAAATATTTATTTAATAAATTAGATGATGAAATTTGTTAAATTTGAATTGAGAATTAGGTTTTAGTATCAAAAGTATTATGTGTGAATTGCAGTCTAAAAGGTAAGATTTTATGTTAAAAATAAATATTACAAGTTGTAGCATATTATAACATCATATATCATAATATATTATTCTTGGCATTTTAAATTCTTTTAGTATTTTTCAATAATGCAGTCAAGCTTACACTAGTATTATTTATAAAAATGTTGATTTAGACTTTAAAATGGAGGAATTTGGCAAAATTCATAATAAGTAGAGCATGGCATCATAATATATTATTTCAATTTAAAATATGTAAGTGATACGACTAAAATATATAGTTTTTTATTGTTTAGACTAATTTTATAATTTTTTATCTTAAGAAATTCCTTTTGATGTGATATGCAATATAATATAATATAATTTAATATGTTATAGTGTATTATAATATAGGATGCCATACCATAGTGTAGCATCATGCATTATAGCATAATATTGTGTATTACTACATGTTGTTTAGCATATTTTAGTTTGTTATAGTATGATGTAGTAGAGTTTGTACTAGTATAATTCTTAAAAACACTGATTTATAGGATGAGATGATGGATTTGACCAAATTAAGGTAGACTTTATTGAACATCATTAGGGGTGTGCTATATTATGTCATTTAATCAAAAGAATGGAATTTCTCCTTCAAAATAAATGTTCATTTTTCAACTAAATTTTATAAATTTTTTGCTTAAATTGATTCATTTTAAGGTGTATTGTAAGGTAATATATTATATGAAAGAATATTCAAATATAATGTACATAACAATATAATTCCACATATATATTAATGTGGTGGTGTGTTACTGATGTTATTGAACATTTTAGCTTGTTTTAGTTTTGTTATAATACCGTGGTGAATAATTTCCTATTGGGGAGTTTCCTTTCAAATCTGTTGATTAGAAAAGAAATAGGAGACCATATAGAAATTTGTCCTTTTTTTAGATTGCCATGCAGATCTGCAGATGTACTTATTCAGGTGATCGAGTACGTCATCAAGGAATAGTATACTGGCTCGAAAGATAAAAGTCACTACCCTTTAATTGGCCTAATCACCTCAATAAAGACTCCTAAAGATGATGGGTCTACATATGTACCAAAGATTCTTCCCCTACTACACATGGAGAAGTAATGCAGGGTTTATTTTAAACCGGGTTCATTAAGTTCCTACAAAGGCAAGCCCCCATAGTTAATTACATCCTAAGGGATATGATCCCTTAGGAAAACTCTCGATTAAGGTAAATGATTATTGTCTTTGAAGATTTCAATAGGAAGGGCTATCAATCGATTGGTTTATTTTGAAGATCAAATGAGATTGGTCAAAAGAGGGAGTTATTATCGAAGCCAAAATGGAAGATAAGTAGGAGATGCCCATGATGTTAGGAAACCTAGCGAGCATCTCAAACTATCCTATAATTGAGCTTTATATTTTAGAAATTGATTTAGTTTGTTTGAGTTGGATCTTTTCATTATATTTTAGGACTTAAGATCCCTTAACACAAGATTAAGGAAATGCCTAAGAGGTGAGGAATTATGCATATGGCCCAAAAGGGGAAAAGAAATCTCAGAAACTAAATTTAGGGAGCTTCGGCGAGGGCCAGAAGCACAACCTAAATCTAAGGCAAAAATGGGTATTTTGTTTGCCTCCACAAGAGAGGACAAACCACCCAACAGCTTGGACTTACAACTACCTGGGGGTGGCCACCAACTAACTCCTATGATTTTAAATACATGTAGGCAAGTCTTTATGCTTATGCAAGATAGCTAGGATGTTTATTTATTAGAAAGAGACTAAGTCCTTAAACTCATTCCCTAAAGAGACTAGACCATGTGCCTTGTTACTCTGGTTGTTGGTGGATGAGATGGTTTCTGCTCTAGCTTTATTCTATTTTCTGCACTGGTTGGTTTGTTGGCTCTCCTCTTGAACACGAATTACTTTTTGTTGGATTTTCATGATTGGATGGGTGGCTTTCTAGTGGGAATTGTTGTTGGTTGTTTCCTTTATGAACCTTCTTTTGAAGAATTTCCTGGCTACTTTTTTGGGTTTGCCTCCTAGTTCCTTATTGTTTATTGCTAGATCCTTCTTTCTCCTTGGTTTTGCATTTGGTTATTCTCCTGGGATTAGCCTCCATTGGGTGCATTATTTCCAGTACATTTTATGTTGTTATTATGCTTCATGTTGGGTTAGTCTTTGTTGCTGGGGAAGTTTGGTTTTTTGGTATGTCCTGGCTAGCTACTACTGTTGCCTTTCTATGGCTGTTGTGCTTTTTTTAGACCTCTATTATATGGTACTTTATCAGTTTTCTACTTTTCCTTGGCTACTAGGGATGCTTCTTTTATTGGTTACGTATTATGGGTTGTTCTCTGGTGGTTTCTTTATGGCTATTTTACGTAGCCCTTTTGGTTGGAGGACTTATAGTTGTCCTTAGAATCTTGGTTGGTTGATTTTTTTTCCTTGTTGGTCTTTTCCTTCTTCTTGGAAAATTTACTGGAGCCTTTTGCTGTGCTGGTTGGACCTTTGTTGATCCTTTTGGATTGGACTTTTTGGTTTCTAGTGTTTAGTGGCTGCCTTTGGCCCCCTTTTGTGTGGTTGTTTGTCCTCTGTTGATTTGCACTGGCTGTAACTTATGTTTCCTTCAATTGATGGTTTCATTTCTGAGCTGTTTAATCATTTATGGTTGCTCACCGTGGTTTGTCTTGGTGACTGCTACTTTTTGGGACTTTGGCTTGAGGGCTCCTATCTTGGTTGTGTTGGATATTTCTCAATTAATTAGCATGGGTCTGGTGCTTAATGATTGCTGGTTCTGGTTTTCCCTAGTTTGGAGCTTGGATTGGTATTTGGGTAATGGTTGTTGTGGGTGTTTTTTACTTTGTTCTAGCGTCACTCTGGGATATTGTGATTAGTTTGTTATGGTTATTGTTTGGTGGTTTGGCTGCTAGCTAGTTGTTGGCTAGTTTCTCTTTGTTAAATGGTGCAGGATCTAGAACACTATTGACTGCTAGCCTTGGATATTTTCTTGTATCAGGTATGATGGCTATGATGTTACTCACCTATTCTCTCTTGTTGGTAGCATTACATATGATTTTAACTCTTAAGTTTGGATGCTCATATGTATTGTTGCCCCTTGAGATGATCATAACTGAGCTTTAGCATTCTCTTTTCCTCTCTTTATCCTTATCCTTTTTAGCTATGACTTTTCCCTTTATAGTGTGTTGCTGATTTCTTTTATGCTGCTATTGAGTCATTCTTTTACTATTTTCAAGATTTATTTTAGTCTTACTCTATGTCTTTTTCTCTTATGATTTTTTGTTATTGTATTTGCCCTTTTGTTTTGTTTTCTTTTTCTAATGTTCTTAGATGGCAGTTTAGCTATTTAGGTTTCTTGTAGCTCTGAGGGGGGTAGAATTTTAGAGCTTTAACCCTTCTAAGAACATTGTATCTTTTCCTTCTATGGTAATAAAATTCTAACATCCCCCCCCCCCCAATCCCAAAAAAAATACCCTAAACTCTAAACCCTAAACCTTAAACCCTAAAAGCATAAAACCTAAAAACTTAAACACTAAACCCTAAACCCTAAACCTAAACCTAAACCTAAAGTAAATAAATAAATTAAAAATTAAACATAAACCATAAAACCTAATAAACCTAAACCTAAAGCCTAAGAATGGGCAGAACCTTAATGATAGGAACATCATCATCAACTAGGCTCTGTCCAGATCTAGTAGTGGAGGTGAACACAGAGGTGGCAGTTATCACAGTGGTGGTGGGGGGTCTGTCGGTGCTAGTGGATATGGAGGTGGTGGTCAAAGCAGTGGTGGTTATGGAGTTGGGAGGAGAAACAAAGTTACCACCATGGTGGTGGCTGCGGGAGAGACCGGGGATGTGCTGGTGGATCCTGCAACTTGAGAGATCAGGGTGGTTCTGATGGGAACTGGAGAAACTGAAGAACGACCAATCCGATCTACTACATATGGAACTGTGTCTTTACAGTAGATGGTTTTAGTTATCTAAGCTTTTTGATTTGCTCTATGTGTGCTTAATTTTGATCTATGTTGTCTCTTATGTCTTAGAAAACTTGTTATGTTACTTGGTTGATGAAATCAAAAAGAAGAAATGTTGAATCTGAATTTATTCTCTATAAAAAAACCCTATCCTTAACTAAAACTTGAACCATAAACCTAAAACTTAAACCCTAAACTCTAAACCTTAAATCCCAAAAACCCTAAACCTTAAACCCTAAACCCTAAATCCTAAAACCTAAACCCTAAACCCTAAATCATAAACCCTAAACCCTAAACCCAAAACTAACCCTAAACCCTAAACCCTAAAAAGCTAAAAACCTAAACCTAAACTAAATAAAACCTAAAAAATAAATAAATAAAAAAACCTAAACCAAAATAAATTAAAAAATAAAATAAATTAAAAACCTAAACTAAAACTTAAACAAAAACCTAAACCTAAACCTAAACCTATAAAGGAAATAAAAAATTAAAATTAAAATAAAATAAAATAAATAAAAACCTAAACTAAACTAAAAAATAAAATACCTAAATAAAATAAAAACTAAACCTAAAATAAAAATAAAATAAAATAAAAACTAAAAAAACCTAAACTTAAAAAATAAACCTAAAAATAAAACCTAAAAATAAATAAAAAATAAAACTTAAACCCTAAACCTAAAATAAATATAAAATAAACCTAAAGCTAAACTAAAATAAATAATACCTAAACCTAAAAGAAATAAACTATACCTAAACCTAAACTAAAAAAAAATAAAACCTTAAAATAAACCTAAAAGCATAACTTAAAAAAATAAATTAAAAACCTAAACCTAAACTTAAAATAAAAAATAAAACCTATACCTAAAAAATAAAATAAAAATAAAACTAAACTAAAAAATGAACCTAAACCAAAACCAAAACCTAAAAAATAAACTAAAATAGAAAACATAAACTAAAATAAATAAACTAAAGGAAATATAAATAAAAATAAACTTAAATAAAAATGAAAAAATAAATAAAAAACTAAATAAAGTAAATAAACCTAAACCTATGAGTTTACTTAATTTAAAAAACAATAAAAAAGAATAAAAATAAAAATAAAAGAACCCTAATCCTAAACCCTAAACCCTAAACCCTAAACCCTAAACCCTTAAACCATAAACCCTACACCCTAAACCCTAAACCCTAAACTCTAAACCCTAACCCTAAACCCTAAACCCCAAACCCTATACCTAAACCTAAAGTAACTAAATAAATTTAAAAGTAAACTTAAATCTTAAAACCTAATAAAGCTAAACCTAAACCTAAGAATAGGCAGAACCTTGATCGTAGGAACATCACCGTCAACCAGGCTCAGTCTAGATCTGGCGGTGGAGATGAAGGCGACGGCGATGGTTATCATAGTGGTGGTGGGAGATCTAGAGGTGCTGGTGGATATGGAGGTGGTGGTTGGAGTAGTGGTGGCTATGGAGGCGGGAGGAGCGATGGAGGTAACATCCATTGTGGTGGCAAAGGGAGAGACCAGGGATATGATGGTGGATCCCACTACTCGAGGTCGGGGTGGTTTTGATGGGAACTAGAGAAATTGAAGAACGGTTGATCCAATCTGCTGCTTATGGAACTATGACTTTATAATGGAGATGATTTTAGTTATCTAAAGTTTTTGATTTGCTCTTTGTGTGCTCATTTTTTATCTATGTCATCGCTTGTGTCTTACAAAACTTTGTGTGTTACTTGGTTGATGAAATTGAAAAGAAGAAATGTTAGATCCGAATTTGTTCTCTATTAAAACAAATAAAAAATCCTAAACCCTAAACTAAAACTTGAATACTATACCTAAAACCTAAACCCTAAACCCTAAACCCTAAACCCTAATCCCTAAACCCTAATCTTGAACTCTAAACCTTAAAAGCATAAACCCTAAAACCCTAAACTCTAAACCCTAAACCTACACCCTAAACCTTAAACCCTAAACCCTAAACCCTAACCCTAAATAGTAAATCCTAGACCTAAAGTAACTAAATAAATTAAAAAATAAACCTAAACCCTAAAGCCTAATAAACCTAAACATAAACTCTAAGAATTGGAAGGACCTTGACGGCAGGAATGCCATTGTCAGCCAGGCTCAGTCTAGATCTAGCGATGGAGGTGAAGTCAGAGGCTGCGGTCATCGCAGTGGTGGTTGGGGATCTGGCGATGCTGGTGGATATTAAGGTGGTGGTTGGATTAGTGGTGGTTATGGTGGCAGGAGGAGCATTGGAGGTTACAGTTATGGATGGTGGCGGATGGAGAGATTGGGGATATCATGGTGGATTCTGTTACTCAAGAGGTCGAGGTTGTTTTGATGTGTACTGGAGAAACTGAAGAATGATCGATCTGATCAGCTACTAATGGAACTTTTCTTTAGTCTTTACAGTAGAGACAGTTCAAAATATCTAAGGTTTTTTATTTGCTCAATGTTTGCTCATTTTTTATATGTGTTGTCTCTTCTATCTTAGATAACTTGGTGTGTTACTTAGTTGATGAAATTGAAAAGAAAAAATGTTGAATCTGAATTTGTTCTCGCTTAAAAGGAAACCCTAAACTAAAACCTGCACCCTAGACCTAAAACCTAAACCATAAACTTTAAATTGCAAACCCTAAAAACCCTAAACACTAAACACTAAACCCTAAACCCTAAACCCTAAACCCTAAAACCCTAAACCATAAACCCTAAACCCTAAACCTAAACCCTAAACTCTAAACCCTAAACCCTAAACTCTAAACTCTAAACCTAAACCCTAAACCCTAAACCCTAAATCATAGAAAGCTAAAATCCTAAACCTAAACTAAATAAAACCTAAAAAAATCCAAAATAAAAATAAAATAAAATAATAAAATAAAAGAAAAACCTAAACTAAAACCTACACCTAAAGCTAAACCCTAAATAAAATAAAATAAACTAAAAATAAATCTAAACATAAATTAAAAAATAAAACTTAAAAGTAAACCTAAAATTAAAACCTTAAACCTAAACCTAAAAATAAAATAAAACCTTATCCAAACCTAAAATAAAAAAAATAACCTAAACCTAAAAATTATAATTAAAATAAAACTAAACTATAAAATAAGCATAAACCTAAACCTTAAAAATAAACTAAAATAAAAAACTTAAACTAAATAAATATACCTAAAATAAATAAACTAAATTAAATAAAAATAAAAAATAAACCTAAATAAAAATAAAAAATAAACTATACTAAATTAAATAATAAAATATACTAAATAAATTAAATAATCCTAAACCAACTAATTTACTTAATTTAAAAAAAAAATTTTAACCATAAACCTTAAATCCTAAATCGTAAACCCTAAACCCTATAACTAACCTTAAACTCTAAACCCTAAACCTACAATTCTAAACTCTAAACCCTAAACCCTAAAAAACCCTATAAACCCTAAACTAAGCATAAACCCTAAACCCTGAACCCTCAACACTAAAGGCTAAACACTAAACCTTAAACCCTAAACCCTAAACCCTAAATCCTAAAACCCTAAACCCTAACCCAGCCCTATGACAAACCTTAAACCCTAAACCCTAAACCCTAACCCTAAACCCCAAACCCTAAACCTAAACCTAAACCTAAAGTAACTAAATAAATTAAAAAATAAACCTAAATAATAAAACCTAGTAAATCTAAACCCTAAGATTGGGCAGAACCTTGATGACAGGAACATCACCGTCAACCTGGCTCAGTCAAGATCTGGCGTTGGAGGCAAAGGCATAGGCGGTGATTATCATAGCGGTGGTGGAAAATCTGGAGGTGCTGGTGAAGGTGGAGGTGGTGGTCGAAGCTATGGTGGTTATCGAGGAGGGAGGAGGGATAGATGTTACAGCTATGGTGGTGGCGGAGGGAGAGATCGAGGATATGATGGTGGATCACGCTACTCGAGAGACCATGGTGGTTCTGATGGGAACTAGAGAAATGGAAGAATGATTGATATGATCTGCTCCTTATGGAATTGTGTCTTTATAGTAGAGACAATTCTAGTTATCTAGGGATTTTGATTTTCTTTACGCGTTCTCATTTTTTATCTATGTCATCGCTTGTGTCTTAGAAAACTTAGTTTGTTACTTGGTTGACGAACTCAAAAAGAAGAAATGTTGAATTTTAGTTTATTCCTAGTTATAAGAAAAAGCCAAAACCCTAAAATTAAACTTTAACCCTAGACCTAAAACTAATACACTAAACCCTAAACCCTAATAACCCTAAACCCTAATAATCCTAAACCCTAAACCTTAAGCCCTAAAACCCCAAACCCTAAAACTTAAAACCTATGCCCTAAACCCTCTTCCCCAAACCCTAAACCCTAAACTTAAACACTGAACCCTTAACCCCAAACACTAAAAAGCTAAAAACCTAAACCTAAACTAAACAAAACCCAAAAATAAAATAAATAAAAAACTTAAACCAAAATAAAATAAAAAAATAAAATAAAACCTAAGCCTAAACTAGAACCTAAACCTAACATAAACCTAAACCTAAACCTAAACTAAAAGAAAAGAAAATAAAAAATAAAAACTAAACTAAAATAAAATAAATAAAACTAAACTAAACTAAAAAATAAAAAACCTAAATAAAATAAAATTCAAATATAAAATAAAAATAAAATAAACTTAAATAAAGTAATATAAAAACTAAATAAAATTCTAAACCTAAAATATAAACCTAAAAAGAAAACCTAAAAATAATTAAAAAATAAAACTTAAACCCTAAAAAAAACTAAACCTAAAATAAAAATAAACATAAACATAAACCTAAACTAAAATAAACTAAACTAAAAAATAAAACCTAAACGTAAACCTAAATTAAACTATACCTAATCCTAAACCTAAAAAAATAAAAAAATAATAAACAAAAAATTAATCTAAACCTAAGCTAAAAATTAAAACCTAAAAATAAACTTAAAATAAAAACCTAAAAAAATAAAATAAAAACCTAAACATAAATCTAAAAATAAAAAATAAAATCTAAACCTAAAAAATAAAATAAAAGTGAAACCTAAACCTAAACCTAAAAAAATAAACTAAAACAAAAAATGTATACTAATATAAATAAACAAAAGTAAATAAAAATAAAAAAAAACCAAAATTAAATAAACTAAATTAAATAAACTAAATTAAATAAAAAAATTAATTAAATAAACTTAAACCTACTAGTTTACTTAATTTAAATATATATATATATATATATATAAAACCCTAGCCCTAAACCGTAAACCCTAACACTAAACCCTTAAACCTTAACCCTAAACCTAAAACCTAAACCCTAAAAACCCTAAATCTTAAAACCTATAACCCTAAACCTTAAACCGTAAACCCCACGCCATAAACCCTAAACTGTAAACCCTAAAAACCTAAATCCTAACTTAAACTAAATAATGCATAAAAATAAAATAAATAAAAAAACTTAATCCTATATAAAATAATAAAATAAAAAAAATAAAAGCATAAACTAAAACCTAAACCTAAACCTAAACCTAAACTTAAACCTAAACCTAAAAATACAATAAAATAAAAAATAAAAACTAAAATATAATAAAATAAATAAAAACCTAAACTAAACTAAAAAATAAATTAAACATAAATTTAAAAACCTAAATAAAATGAAAAAAAGTAAATGAAAGTAAAATAAAATAAAAACTAAATAAAAACCTAAACCTAAAAATACAAAAATAAAAAACCTAAAACCTAAAATAAACAAAATAAAATAAACATAAACCTAAACTCAAATAAATAAAACCTAAACCTAAACCTAAAATAAATGAAACCTAAACCCTAAACTAAATAAAATAGAATAAACTAAAAATAAACCTAAACCTAAACCAAAAATAAAAAACCTAAAATAAACCTAAAATAAAAAACTTAAAACGTAAACCTAAAAAAATAAAATAAAAACCTAAACCAAAACCTAAGAATAACAAACAAAACCTAAACCTAAAAAATAAATTAAAAATAAAACTAGACTAAAAAATAAACATAAACCGAAAAATAAACTAAAATAAAAAATCTAAACAAAAATAAATAAACATAAAATAAATAAACAAAACTAAATAAAAATAAAAAATAAACCTAAATAAAGATAAAAGATAAATAAACTCAAATAAATAAAAAATAATCTAAATAAACTAATTAAACATAAACCTAGCGATTTACTTAATTTTAAAAAACCCATAAACCCTAAAACTAACCTTAAACCCTAAACCTACAACCCTAAACCCTAAACCCTGGGCCCTAAATCCTAAATCTTACCCTAAACCCTAAATGCTACCACTAAATCATACCCACCCTGTACTAAACCTTTAAAACCACAAACCTGACTCCAGGCTGACACCTTTATTGACCTGATCCTAAATCCTGGGTTTTCCCTAAACTTCCTAAATGACCACCTGGGTTGAACTTACTGAAACCCTGGGCCTACCACTGACCCAATCAGCCCAGGCTTTCCCACTAAACCCTGGGCCCACCCAGGCCCTTAAATCCTAAACCCTAAATCCTGGGCCTAGATCATGACCTAAACCCTGATGGGTTTACACCCTAACCTAACTAAATAAACTTAAAATAAAATAAATAAAACCTAAACCTAAATAAGATAAAAAATAAAATAATTTAAAAAACTTAAACTAAAGCCTAAACCTAAACCTAAAAAGAAACTAATAAAAATAAACTAAAACAAAATAAATAAAAACTAAAACTAAACTAAAAAATAAAATAAACCTAAGAACAAAAGTACTAAATAAAATAAAACTAAACATAAAATAACTAAAATAAACCTAAAATAAAATAAAATGAAAACTAAATAAAAACCTAAACCTAAAAAATAAACCTTAAAACAAAACCTAAAATAAATAAAATAAAAACTAAACTAAAATAAATAAATCCTAGACCTAAACTTAAACCTAAAGTGAAACTAAATAAAATAAAATAAACTAAAAAAACAAACCTAAACCTAAACTAAAAAATAAAATGTGAAAATAAACATAAAATAATAACCAAAAGCCAAAACCAAAAAATAATAAAATAAAAACCTAAACCTAAACCTAAAAAATAAAACATAAACGTAAAAAATAAAATAAAAATAAAACTCAATTAAAAATAACTATAAACCTAAACTAAAACCTAAAAAGAAACAAAATAAAAAACCTAAATTAAAATAATTAAACTTAAAATAAATAAACTAAATTAAATAAAATTAAAAAATAAACCTAAATATGAATAGAAAATAAAATAAACTAAATAAACTAAATAAACCTAAACCTACAGGTTTACTTAATAATAATAAAAAAAGATAAACCCTAAATCCTAAACCTTAAACTTTAAACCTAGAATTCCAAACCCTAAACCCTAAAAAACCCTAAACCCTAAACCCTAAACCCCTTAGCCCTAAAGCATTAACCCTAATACCCTAAACCCTAAACCCTAAACCCTAACACTAAATCCTAAACCCTAAACCCCAAACCCTAAGCCTAAAGCTAAAGTAACTAAATAAATTAAAAAACAAACCTAATAAACCAAAACTTAAACCTAAACCCTAAGAATGGGTGGAACCTTGATGGACAGAACATCATAGTCAACAATACTCAATCTAGATCTGGTAGTGGAGGCAAAGGTAGAGGTAGCGATTATTGCAGTGGTGGTGGGATCTAGAGATTTGGTGGATATGGAGGTGGTGTTCGGAGTAGTGGTGGTTGTGGAGGCGGGAGGAGTGATAGAGGTTACAGCCAAGGTGGATCTCGCTACTTTAGAGGTCGGGGTGGTTCTGATGGGAACTAGAGAAATTGAAGGATGACCCATTCAATCTATTACTTATGAAATTGTGTCTTTATAGTAGACACGGTTCATGTTATCTAGTGTTTTTGATTTGCTTTATGCCTGCTTATTTTTGACCTATGTTGCCGCATGTGTCATAGAAAACTTGCGGTGTTACTTGGTTAATGAAATCAAGAAGAAGAAATTTTGAATATAAATTTTTACTCTATTAAAAAAAACTATAAACCATAAAGCATAAACTAAAACCTGAACCCTAAACCTAAAATCTAAACACTAAACCCTAAAAGCCCTAAACCCGAAACCATAAACCCTAATCCTAAAACCCTAACCCCTAAAACCCTAAACCCTAAACCTTAAACCTAAATAAATAACCCAAAACCTTAAACCACAAACCCTAAATCCTAAACCCTAAGCACACTTTAAACACCAAACCATGAACCTCAAACCCTAAAAAGCTAAAAATCTAACATAAACTAAATAAAAAAAACTTAAACCAAAATAAGAAAATAAAATGAAAACATAAACTAAAATCTAAACCTAAACCAAAACTTAAACCTAAAAGAAAAAAATAAACTAAAATAAAAATAAAATAAAAACTAAACCTAAAATAAAAATAAAATAAACCTAAAAAAATTAAAATTAAAATTAAATAAAAACCAAAATTGAAACAATAAACCTAAAAATAAACCCTAAGAATAAATAAAAACCAAACATAAACCCTAAACTAAAAAAAAACCAAAACCTAAAATAAAAATAAAATAAACATAAACCTAAACTAAAATAAGCTAAACTAAAATAAATAAAACCTAAACCTAAACCTAAAATAAAATAAACCTAAACCTAAACCTAAACTAAATAAAATAAAATAAACTAAAAAGCTAAACCTAAATAAAAAAATAAAACTTAAAAATAAAACCTAAAACTTAAACTTAAAAAATAAAATCAAAATTTAAACCTAAACCTAAAATAAAAATAAAACCTAAACCTAAAAAATAAAAGATAAATAAAACTAAATTAAAAAATAAACCTAAACCTAAACCAAAAAAAATTAATCTAAAATAAAAAACATAAACAAAAATAAAAAACCTAAAATAAATAAACTAAACTAAATAAAAATAAAAATAAACTTAAATAAAAAAATTTAAATAAAATACACTAAAATAAATAAATAAAAACTAAATAAGCCTTAACCTAGTAATTTACATAATTTTAAAAAATAAAAAACAAAAATAATAAATAAACAATATATACCTGTGCCTGGCCTAACCTAGATCCTACTCTAAATCTAAACCTACTGCCCTAAACCCCAGACCATAAACCCTGTGCCCCCCACCTTGACCCTGACCCTGACCCTAGACCCTGTACCTAGTGGCAGACCCTAGTCCAGACCCAAACACTACCATCCACCCAACTGACCTGACCATGACCTACCACCTCCTGACCCTGGGCTCTGGGCCCTATCCTGATCCTGGGCCCTAACTGAGCCACTTAACTCTAAATCTGACACACTTAAATCCTGGGCCACAGATCACAGGCCCAAACTCTGGCCAGCCAATGGGACCCACTGACCTGGGCCCTCTGACCCTCCTGGGCCCTGGGCCCTGGGCTAAACTCACCTGACCTGGGCCACTGACCTGGGCCCTACCCACCTGGGCCCTTAGGCTGACCCCTCACTGAGGATGAGCTGGGCTAAACCTAAACTGACTACGTTACGCTAACTGGGCCAAAACTTAAAAACACTACCACAGGCCCTAAATCCTCCACTGACTGACCATGACACTACCCTAAACCTAAATAAACTTAAATCCTAAACCCTAAACCTTAAAAACCTTTAAAACCTAAATTAAATAAAATCTCAAAATAAAATAAATGAAAACTTAGACTAAACTAAAAAATAAAATAAAGATAAGAATAAAAAAACTAAAATAAAATAGAAACTAAACTTAAAATATAAATAAAATATTCCTAAATAAACCTAAACTAAAATAAAATAAACCTAAAATAAATAAAAAAACTAACTAAATAAACTAAATGGACTGGGCCCAATCGGTTTGCTTGGCACTTTTTCAAAAGGCTCCTGGGCCCTGGGCCCTAAATCCTGGGCCACCTGGGCCCTACTATACTCTAACTCCTAAACTCCTATGTTAAACAACCCTAGGCTCTGGCCCTAAACTGACCACCCCAAACCCTGCCTGACCTGGGCCCTAAACCACTCCTATGTGACCTCTAACCTGAGCCATGAGCCTAACCACAACCATGAGCCAGATCATGGGCCCTGATCCTGATCACTGATCCCCAGATCACTGACACCTGGGCTCTAAACCCTGGGCCCTAAACCCTAAACCCTGACCCTAGGCACTGAGGCGTGGGCACTCCTAAATCTGACCTGACCTGTTCTAAAACATTAAATCTTAACCCAAACCTGACCATAAAACCACAACCTGGGCCCTGACACTAAATCATAAACCTTAAAGCCCTCAACCCTAAACCTTAAATCCTAAACCCTAAATGTTAAATGCTAAACCCCAAACCCTAAAACCTAAACCCTAAACCCTAAACCCTCAACTAACACTAAGCCCTTAACTAACTCTATACCCTAAATTATAAAAGCTAAAAACCTAAACATAAATTAAATAAAACCTAAACATAGAATAAATATAAAAACTTAAACCAAAATAAAATAAAAACCTAAACCAAGACCTAAAAAGAAAATAAAACAAAAAATAAAAACTAGACTTAAATAAAATAAATAAAAACCTAAACTAAACTAAAATAAATAAAAAAACTAAATAAAATAAAAACTAAACCTAAAATAAAATTTAAATAAAGCTAAAATAAAATAAAATAATAACTAAATAAAAACCTAAACCTAAAAAATAAAAATAAAAATAAATAAATAATAAAACCTAAACCCTAAACTAAAAAAAAGGACCTAAAACCTAAACCTAAACTTAAACCTAAACCTTAAATAACATAAAATAAACTAAACTTAAACTTAAACCTAAACAAGAAAATAAAACCTAAAAATAAACCTAAAATAAAAACTTAAAACATAAACCTAAAAAAATAAAATAAAAAGCTAAACCTAAACCTAAAAATAAAAAATAAAACCTAAGCCTAAAAAATAAACTAAAAATAAAACTAAACTAAAAAATAAACATAAACCTAAACTTAAACCTAAAAAAAACTAAAATAAAAAACCAAAACTAAAATAAATAAACTAAATAACAACAACAACAATAACAACAAGCCATTATCCCACTAAGTGGGGTCGGTTACATGAATCTTTAGTCTCTATTATGTCTTATTATGTGTCAAATTGTCATTAAATTCAAGTATACTATGGTAATTTTACATACATTTCAGGTCTACCTCTACCGTTCTTAACATAAAGAAAATATAATTCATCTACTCTCTTAAACGGGTCACTGCATGGCTGGCACTTTATGTGGCCAAATCATCTAAGGCCACTCTCTCCAAATTTATCTGCCATTGGAGCTACTCTAAATTTTTCCCGAACATACACATTTCACATTTTATCTCTAAGAGTAAAGCCACTCATACACCTGAGCATTCTCTCCAACACTAAACTTAGTCTCATGCTTCTCTTTTATTGGGCAACATTCTACCATAAATCATTGCAGGTCTTACTACCACTTATAAAATTTTTCCTTAACTTTATGCGGTACTTTTCTATCACACAATAGACTGTATTACTCCACTTCAACCATCCAACATGAATTCTAATAATAACATCTCCATCTTTCACCATCATTTTGAATAATATAGCCTAAATATCTGAAACGCTCACTCTTTTTAATGACTTGTTCACCTAATGTCACAACACCACCACTATAACTTTTACAACTAAAATTACAATCCAAAAATAAACTAAACAAAATAAAAAAATAAACCTAAAGAAAAATAATAAATAGTAAATAATAAATAGTAAATAAATAAATAAATTTACTAAATAAATTAAATAAACCAAAACCTACCAGTTTACTTAATTTAGAAAAATAATAAAAATAAAAAATTAAAAAAACCCTAACCCTCAACCCTAAACCCTAAAACTAATCCTAAACCCTAATCCCTGAACCTTAAAACTACAACCTTAAACCCTAAACCCTAAACTTTAAAACCCTAAAACTTAAACTCTAAACCTTAAACCCTAAGCCCTGAACCCTAAAACCCTAAATCCTAAACCCTAAAACCTACAATAATAAACACTAAACCCTAAACCCGAGCACCTGAACATTAAACCTTAAACCCTAAAAACCTAAAATAAATAAAACCTAAAAATAAACCAAATAAAAAATATAAAAAATTAATATAAATTAAAGCCTAAAGCCTAAACTAAAAAAAAATGTAAACCTAAAATAAATAAAATAAATTAAACCTAAACCAAAACTAAAATAAACTAAATTAAAACAAATAAAACCAAACCTAAACCAAAACCCTAAACTAAATAAATTAAAATAAACAAAAAATAGACCTAAACCTAAACTAAAAAATAGAACCTAAAAATAAACCAAAAACCAAAACCTAAAAATAATAAAATAAAAACCTAAACCTAAACCCAAAAATAAAAAAAAATAAAACCTAAACTAAAAAATAAAATAAAATAAAACTAAACTAAAAAAAACATAAACCTAAACCTAAACATAAAAGACAAACTAAAATAAAAATCCTAAACTAAAATAAATAAACCTAAAATAAATAAACTAAACTAAATAAAAATAAAAAATAAACTTAAATAAATAAAATAAAATAAACTAAAATAAATAAAAAATAAACTAAATAAACTTAAACCTATAGGCTTACTTAATTTAAAATAAAACCATAAAACCTAAACCCTAAACCCTAAACCCTTCTGGACCCACAAACCCTAAACAGGCTCAAACCCTACCCTGACCCACCTTAAACTACCCTGGGCCCTAAACCTGAGCCATGCTGCAGAGCCCTCCCTAAATCTTAAACCCTACCACCCCACCTAAATTCTAAACCCTAAATCTCCTCCCTGACCACTCTACCCTGATCACTGATCAGTCCACTAAACTCACTAACCACTCCATGAGCCACTGACCACTGAGCCCTAAAGCTGAAAGCCCAGGCCCTGATCTCTGCTGGCCCTAAACCTAAACCTAAACCCTAAACCCTAAATCTACTATGGCCCAAAACAAAATTCTAAAACTTACTGACCTAAACCACTAAAACTTAAACCCTAACCATGTAAAGCCATGGGCCTGAGTCCTCGTCCAACCTAAACTTTAAACCCACCCTAATCCCTAAACCACCCTCAGACACTCAAACCCAACCATAAACCCTAAACCACTAAAGCCTCATGACCTCCCTAAAGTTAAAACCTAAACCTAAACTAAATAAAACCTAAATATAAAATAAATAAAAAATAAGATTATAAAATAAAATAAAATAAAAAACTAAACTAAAACCTAAACTTAAACCCAAAATAAAGTAAAATAAAAAATAAAAACTAAACTAAAATAAAATAAATAAACCCACTACACTAAATAAATAAAAAAATAAAACTAAACCTAAAATAAAATAAAAATAATAAAAACCTAAACTTAAAAAATAAACCTAAAAATAAATAAATTTTAAACCCTAAATTAAAAAAAACTAAACCAAAAATAAAATAAAATAAACCTAAACAAAAACTAAAATAAACTAAGTTATAATAAATAAAACCTAAACTTAGACCTAAAATAAATTAAACCTAAACTTAATCCTAAACCCTAAATAAAATAAAATAAACTAAAAATAAACCTAAACCTAAAAGAAAAGATAAAACCTAAAAATAAACCTAGACTAAAAATGTAAAACCTAAACCTAAAATTAAAATTACAACCTAAACCTAAACTTAAAAATAAAACATAAAACCTAAACTTAAAAAATAAAATAAAAATAAAACTAAACTAAAAAAAAAACCTAAACCTAAAAAATAAACTAAAATAAAATATCTAAACTAAAATTAAGAAACCCAAAATAAATAAATTAAACTTCAGCAACAACAATAACAAGCCATTATCCCACTAAGTGGGGTCAGCAACATGAATCCTTCATCTCCATTGTGTTTTATTATGTGCCAAATGCTCATTCAATTCAAGTATACTTAAGACATTTTTTATACATCTTAACCATGTCTTTTTAGGTCAACCTCTACCTTTCTTAACATAAGGAAAATCCAATGCATCTACTCTCCTAACCGGGTCATTGGATGACCAGCACTTCATGTGGCCTAACCATCTAAAGAAACTCTCTCTAATTTTATCTGCCACTGGAGCTACTCCAACTTTTCCCAAACATACACATTCCACATTTTATCTCTAAGAGTAAAGCCACTCATCCACCTAAGCATCCTATTCTCTACAACACTTAACTTAGTCTCATGCTTCTCTTTTATTGGCCAAAATTAGACCATAAATCATTGTAGATCTCAACACCATCTTCTAAACTCTTGCCTTAAGTTTCAGCGATACTTTTCTATCACACAATAGGCTAGATGCATTGCTCCACTTCAACCATCCAACTTGAATTCTACAGATAAAATGTCCATCAATTTCACCATCATTTGGAATAATAGAGCCAAAAAATTTGAATCACTCAATCTTTTTAATGACTTATTCACTTAATGTCACAACACTACCACTATAACTTCTACAACTAAAATTACACTCCATAAATAAACTAAACTAAATAAAAATAACAATAAAAAATAAACTAAACTAAAATTAAAAAAAAAACTAAGTAAACCTAAATCGATGAGTTTACTTAATTTTAAAAAAAATCCCTAACCCTAAACCAGAAACCCTAAAACTAACCCTAAACCCTAAACGCTGAACCCTAAACCTACAACCCTAAATCCTAAACCCTAAAACCTAAACTGTAAAATCCTAAACCCTAAACACTAAACCCTAAGCCCTAAACCTTAAAACCCTAAACCCTAAACCCTAAACCCTAAAAAACCAAAACCTAAAACAAACCCCCACAAACCTGAGAAACCCAAAACCTAAAATGTAACCTAAAAAATAAAATAAACAACCTAAACCTAAAAAATAATAAAATAAAATAAAATAAAAAACAAACCAAAACTCTAAACCTAAACATAAAAATAAAATAAAATAAAAAATCAAAACTAAACTAAAATAAAAAAAATAAAAACCTAAACTAAACTAAAAATAAAATAAACCTATAAATTAAAACCTTAAATAAAGTAAAAACTAAACATAAAATAAAAATAAAATAAACCTAAAAGTGAAATAAAATAAAAACTAAATAAAAACCAAAACCTAAAAAATAAACCTAAAACTAATATCTAAAAATAAATAAAAACTAAAACCAACACCCTAAACTAAAAAAAAACTAAACCTAAAATAAACAAAATAAACATAAACCAAAACTAAAATAAACTAAACTAAAATAAATAAAACCTAAACCTTAACCTAAACCTAAACCGTAAATTAAATAAAGTAAAATAAACTAAACATAAACCTAAACTAAAAAAAACCTAAAAATAAACCTAAAATAAAAACCTAAAACCTAAACCTAAAAAAAATAAATTAAAAACCTAAACCTAAACCTAAAATAAACCTACATAAAATAAAATAAAATTAAACAACTAAAATAAACATAAACTACATCAACATAAAAATAAACTAAAATAAAACTAAAAAAATAAAATAAACCTAAATAAATAAAATAAATTAAAATAAAATAAACCTAAATAAAAATAAACTAAAATAAATAAAATAAACTAAATAAACATAAACTGTCGGGTTTGCTTAATTAAAATAAACTATAAACCCTACCCAAACCCTAAATCCTCCCTAAACCCTAAACCCTCAAACCTGACCTGACCCTAGGCCACCACTAAATAACCCTAAACACTAAATCCTAAATCTAATTCCTAAACTTTAAAACTAGCAAACATAAATCATAAACCATAAACCCTAACCCTAACCATAAACCCTAAAATTGATCTCCAAACTAAACCCAACATAAAACAACCTTAAATCCACAAAACCCAAAACACTATGCTAAATGACCCTAATCCAACTCTAAACTAACTGATCACTGGGTTAACCCTAAATTCTAAACCATAAACCCTAAAGCCCTAAACATTAAAGACTAAACACTAAACCTTAAATCCTAACACTAAACATTAAATCCTAAAACACCTAAACCACAAACTGATTCTAAATACAACCCTGAACCTAAATCATAAAACCTAAAACCTAAACCTAAAGTAAATAAAACTTAAAAATAAAATAAATAAAAGAAACCTAAACTAAATAAAATAATAGAATAAAATAAAATAAAAACATAAACTAAAATGTAAACCTAAACCTAAAAATAAAATAAAATAAAAAATAAAAAAACTAAAATAAAATAAATAAAAACATAAACTAGACTAAAAAATAAAATAAAGCAAAGAATAGAAAACCTAAATAAAATAAAAACTAAACAAGAAATTAAATAAAAATAAACCTAAAATAAAAAAAATAAAAACTAAATAAAAAGCTTAACCTAAAAATAAATAAAAAATAAAACCCAAACCCTAAACTAAAAATAAAAACTTAACTTAAAATAAAAATAAAATAAACCTAAACCTAAAATAAAATAAAATGAACTAAAATAAATAAAAGCTAAACCTAAACCTAAAATAAATTAAACCTAAGCCCTAAACTTAATAAAATAAAACAAACTAAAAATAAACATAAGCCAAACTAAAAAAATAAAACCTGAAAATAAACCTAAAATAAAAAACCTAAAACCTAAACCTAAAAAAATTAAATAAAACCTAAACCTAAACCTAAAATTAAAAAATAAAACATAAACCTAGAAAAGAAAATTGAAATAAAACTAAACAAAAAATAAACATAAACCTTAACCTAAACCTAAAAAATAAACTAAAATAAAAAACTTAAACTAAAATAAATAAACCTAAAATAAATAAAACATACAAAATAAAAAAAATCAACTTAAATAAAAATAAAAAATAAAATAAACTAAAATAAATAAAATATAAACTAAATAAACTAAAAAAAACTAAACCTATCGGTTTACTTCATTATTTTTTTTAAAAAAAACCTTAACCCTAAAACTAACCCTAAACTCTAAACCATAAACCTACGACACTAAAACTACAACCTTACACCCTAAACCCTAAAAAACTCTAAACCATAAACCCTAAACCATAAACCGTAAACCCTAAACCTTAAACCCAGATCCTAAACTTTAAACCCTAAATGCATAAACCCTAAAACCCTAAAACCCTAAACACTAAACCCTAACCCTAAACCCTAAACGCTAAACCCTAAACCCTAACCCTAAACCCTAAACCCCATAGTAAAAACCCTGAACCTAAACTTAAAGTAACTAAATAAATTAAAAAGTAAACCCAAACCCTAAAACCTAATTAACCTAAACCTAAACCCTAAGAATAGGTAGAACCTTGACGACGGGACCATCACCGTAAACCAAGCTCAGTCTAGATCTAGTGGTGGAGGCGAAGGCAGAGGCGGCGGTTATTACAGTGCTATTGGGTGATCTGTAGGTGCTGGTGGATATGGGGGTGGTGGTCAGAGCAGTGGTAGTGGCGGAGGGAGAGATCTGTGATATCATGGTGGATCCCACTAATCGAGAGGCCAAGGTGGTTCTAATGGGAAATAGTAAAACTGTAGAATGGTCGATCCGATCTGTTGCTTATGGAATTGTGTCTTTATAGTAGAGACGATTCTAGTTATCTAAGGTTTATGATTTGTTATATGCGTACTCATTTTTCATCTATATCATCGCTTCTATCTTAGAAAACTTAGTGTGTTACTTGGATGATGAAATAAAAAAGAATAAATGTTGAATCTAAATTTTTCTCTAAGTAAAACTAAACCCTAGACCTAAAAGCTAAACCATCAACCCTAAACCTAAACCAAAAAATAAGCAAAAATAAAAAACCTACACTAAAATAAATAAACTAAACTAAATACGAATAAAAAATAAACCTAAATAATAAGAAATAAAATAAAATAAAATAAAATAAATAAAAAAATAAATTAGATAAACCTAAACCTACTAGTTTACTTAATTTTTTTTTAAAAAAATACCCTAAACCCCAAACCCTAAACACTAAACCCTAAATCCTAAACCCTAAATCCTAAACCCTAAAACTTACCTTAAACCTACAACCCAAAACCTGCACCACCCTTGCCTAAATCCAGATAATTCATAACTAACCCTTAACCCTAAACCCATCTTAAACCTAATGACCCTATCTTATCCATACTGAGCCCCAACCCTACCACACCACTAACTCCTGATCACTGGACCTCCACGGACCCTGCAACCTCCCAACCTCAAAACCCAAAACCTGCTAAATACTAAACACTAAAACTTAAATGCTAAACCCTAACCTAAACCCTAACCACATAAACCCTAAACTAATCCTTCCACAAACCTAAAACCTAAACCTAAACTAAATAAAACCAAAAAATAAAATAAATAAATAAAATCTAAACTTAAATAAAATAAAATAAAATAAAATTAAATAAAATTTACATATAAACTAAAACCTAAACTTTAAAAAAAATAATAAAAATAAATTAAAAATAAATAAATTAAAACCTAAACTAAACTTAAAAAAATTCTAAGAATAAAAAACATAATAAAATAAAAACTAAAATAAAAACCTATTTTTCTATTATATTTTGGTTTAGGTTTTTTTATTTATTTTATTTTTATGTTTTATTTAGTTTAGGTTTAGGTCTTAGCTTTTTAGGGTTTAAGCTTAGTTTAGGGTTTGCGGTTTAGGGTTTAGGGTTTAAAATTTGGGGTTTAGGGTTTAGGATTTTTAAGGAAACCCAAAAAGGGGAAAATTTTATTGCCACAAAGAAAAGAGTACAAGGTGCTTAAGAGAATAATTCCATTTACATTTAGCTTGGAGACAAAAATACCCTATCTAATACAACAAAAGTAAGGAAACTAAATAAAAGCAACAAAAGACTAAAAACAAATAAGAAATAGCATAGGAAACAGGACGATCAGCCAAAGCCCACTACTAGAGTCAGAAGTCTTTTGAGAGTTGCACAATCCACATCAAGGATCCAAAACATGTAGAGAACATGTAAAAGAATACTACAAATAACTAGAAATAGTAATTAGCATAGTTAGAGAAAATCAAGCTTTAGCACATAATAAAAGAGCAACATAAGAGAAAATTTCTAATAAGGCTCAGGCATAGTCTCTTGCGTCTTTAGGGGCAACCACAAATGTGAGCATCCAAACTTCAAAAGAAGGGTTACAGTCACATATGTTGCTACCAGCCAAAAGATAATTGAAAAATCATCCCAGCCATCATAGCCACTTACATCGATGAAGGCAATCCTTCGAAGAGTGAAAGTCAACAATTCTCTAGTACCTACAGCATAAGCAACAGAAAAAGCTTGCCCATAAAACACCTAGCTGACTAAGGGTTACCAAGCACGAAAGGAAGTAGCATCAACAAAACCACCATAGTAGAAATGAAAGAGCAGCTGCCAAGATATCACCCAGAAAACAAACCCACCATGGATAGGAACCAAACCAACTAGAGTCACCAGACAACCACAAGTAACAACCCAAGACCAAAATAGTAACTACAACTAGCACCAAGAAACCAATAATTCCTAACCAGATTAAAGGTCAAGGACAACACTAATAGCAGCCACTAGTCCAACCTAGATAGTAGAGGCAAGAAATAAAAAGGTAGTCGCAATACCTCCATTAAAAATAAAAAGATAGCCATAAAAAACAATAGCAACCAGCCACCATAAGGCCAAAACCAGAATAAAGAAAAGCCACTAAAAGGTCAACCCTAGCAGTTAAAAATAGATTAGAAAGAAAACCAAAAAGAAAACCAACCAAACCAACCAGCACAACCAACCAAACCATCTAGCCCACAAGACCAACCATCCAATTATCAAAGAAGCAGATGAGCCAACTCCGATAAGGAAACAACTAGTCCAAAAGGGAGGAAATCCCAACATAGAGGAAGATAAGCATAGTGATAACCAACAGGAAGCCACCCAAAATAACCAAGAAGAAAATGGTAATCACCCAATCAGACAAAGGAACCATAGCCTAGGAGGACCACCCAACCAAAAATAGCCAACTAGAGTGGTAAGGAAAATAGACCAAGGCCTCATCCAGACATAAAACCACTAAAAGGCCAAGCAAAAAACTCAAGAGTGAAAAGATTGACAACAGCCATCAAATAATAGCCACCCAAGATAGCCATGTAGAGGGTAGTAGCAAACAACAGAACCCACCAGGCATAAAAATAGCTGCAAAAAACATCCCTATGTAAGGAAACAACCACCCAAAACTAGAGGCAAACCCAAGACCAATTAAGTAAGGGGAAAAGCCAAAAGTACATAAAGGCATAACCCAAAAAGTGGCCACCACAATATCAAGGTAGCACATGAAGAAACTATTGACATTTAGATCCCTAAATAAAATATTTAGCCAAAAAGAACACCTCTCCAACAAAAGAGGCTGAATAGCCATCCACCACCTCAAAGAGATCTCCCAAGTATTAGAACACAAACCAGATAAGAGAGTGAAATAACTAGAAAATGCAACAAAAAGAAAATGCACACAGAGAACCTAAAATACACAAAGTAAAATTAATCTCTTAGATAAGGTAATCCAGTGATACTAGGAAGCCTAGTGAGCATTCCAATCTATCCTATGATTGGACTTTATAATTTTGAAGTTGAGGAGATCTATATGTTTTGAGTTGAAATTTAATTAGATTACTAAGGCTTATAATCCACCAACACAAGGTTGTGAGAATTCCTAAGAGGTTAGGATTTATGCTCGTAGCCCAAAAAAAAATAGCTACCTCAGATCCTAAATCTAGGAACCTTTACTATGAGCTAAAGCATGACCTAAATCTAAGCGATAGGTGGACATAAAGATTTACCTCCATAAGAGAGAATAAATTGTCTGACTTCTGGACATATAACTGCTTGGAGTGGCCGACAATTAACTACTCCTACCATTTTAAAACCATGTAGTTTGATCTTATGAATTACAAGATATCTAGGGCAATTATTTAAATAAAAAGAGACTAACATCCTAAACACACTCCCTAAGAGACTAGAGCATGAGTGGTATGAGCATATGACTTAATCTATAGATGCAAAATATTTTCAAATTTTATTTCATTTTAGACACATTATTTTGACAGAGGCTTTATGATTTATTATGCCTAAATGCATGATGAAATAGGTTATGGGTCAAATCAGCTAGAAGAAGGTGTTCTCCACCACAAAGGATGCTCAAAGGTCAAGCATTCCTTTATCATGCAAGGATGGAGATCCTTCATGTTCAAGAGAGAAAGAATATGCATGCATGATGTGAAAAATACAACCATACATCTAAGGGGTTGATAAATCATTTAATTATCTTATTTATGTATTAGGCTTTATGATGAGGTTATGAGTTACTTAATATTTAGTTATGAGTGATTAGTTGGGTAGAAAAGTTATTTTTATCCTAAGAGCCTAATCAAATCCATGCCACACATTAAAGCATCAATAATTTAAGAAATTATGAAAATTATACCATCCTAATGCACAATGTAAACATAACATCAAACAACTATATAAACTATCATAAAAGAATAAAAGGCGGTCGAAAATGCCATTCTATACAAAGAGAGAGAAAATATAGGTAGTCGAGCTCTACCCTTATACAACTTGGAATATGAAAGAATAATTATAATTGTATTAAAGTCTATGGGGGTCTTCTTTCTTAATATCTCCATTTCTGATTTGGTCCCTTCTTTAATTTGGATGGTGCTTGCTTCAAAGGCGTCATAGGGCACCCCAGGACAAAGCCTTTTGACCACTGCTCATCCTAATCTCCCATAGAACTAATCCTAATTCCTATTGTAAAAATTACATTTATGTGAGAAAAGTAAATCTAACTACACCTGCAAAATAGAGGTTAGCTAAATATACATATAATCTCAAGCAATTTATTTTTAAGCACCCCTTAAGCACAATCCCCTGTAGAAAATATGGCTAGGCTAATATTGGACTATTATCTAGACTATGAAACATACACCCTAATGTCCAATCTAAAATAATATATCATAAAACAAAACATACATCATATCATACACCATCCTTACTTAGAGCTAGAAGTGGTGACTCAATTCTAATGTGTGTATTAATGCTTGTGCGGTAAGTCTTGTTAGCCATTAGTGTTGTATATTTCTAAGTGTAGAAGGATTCAATTTAACATGAAAGGTTAATTTCACTTGTAGTAGTTTAATTGATTTGAAAATTTTAATTTGTGTTTTCTTTTGTTTCATTTGATTACACTTAGCAACTTAGTGTTATATAGAGAGGAAAAGAAGATTGACCTATTTCATCCTACCTAAAGTCACTTTTTAAAGTATATAAATTTGACTTAGTTCTCTTTAGTGAATGGATTATTAAATTATTTAATTAATCCTAAGTTTAGGTTAACATTAAATAATCCTATTCAAAATGAAAGGCATCTTAAGCTTAATTTAATTAAATTACTACCACATGACATATATTAAATCATTCCTTTTCATCACATGTAACATGCATATGATTTAATCCTAAGTGTATCTATACATGCAACATATTTTAGCACACTTAAATGATGAATGTTTGTGCATGTTTAGAATTTATATTTTATTTGATTGAATTTTTTAAACTTATGAATTTAAAAGTTTATCTAAATTCTTATACAAAAAGGACATAAGAATGAAATTAATTAGGCATGTGCCATTGTTAAACCAGGGAAGTGAGGTAATCAAATGACCTCCTTGGAGCTAGCTAAAGCCTCATATTCTCAGGATGTCCAAACTATATACCCATTTGCATTCAAACATAAGTAAATTCATATACATAAATATATAAAGTAAGCTCCAAATCATATGGGTAATTAATTCAACCACTTAGTCAATTATGAATGCTTGCAATTTTAATGTAAAATGGGATTTTCATTCACTAATCACATACACATATATATGTACAAAGATATAGGCAAGTACATGTCATTGTTAAACTAGGGAAGTGAGGTAATCAAATGACCTCCTTGGGTAACTAAAGCCTCGTATTCCCGAGATGTCTAGACTATATACTTGCTTTTCTTGTACACACATGGATGTATACATAAATGAGGGAAAGAAAACCATGCAAAGATTGTATATTTTTTGATTGAATCATTTATATATATTAATTAAAGCTCTATCCAAATTATAATGTTGAAATACATAAGAATGAAATCAAATGGGTATGTGCCATTGATAAACTAGGGAAGTGAGGTAAACAAATGACCTCCTTAGGGCTACCTCAAGCCTCATTTTCCTAGGATGTTTAGACTATATACCAATTAGCATTAAATCTTATATAAATTAGCACTTGAATTGAGGAAAGAGAACTCAACATTCATACACTTAAGCTATAAGCACATGTACTTCTTATGCATTTATAACTAGTATCATAACACATATTATTATGATAATAGCCTCATATTTATTTATAAGCTTTTGAAAAATATATTTGGATTTAATTATGATAATAGCCACGCATATATTAAATTAAACAACCATATACAAACTTACAGATAGGAAATCCATTTTATTTTACTTGACTTTGAAAAGATGGATGCATGAATTCAAATGACATACCGAATTTAACATGATTGGAAAAAGTCAATCAAATATAAGCATGTGATTCATTCAACCAAACTAGTTCTTAAGGACAATCAAATCAAATAAGATTATTTAAAGAAAACAAAAGCTTCTTTATTAATAAAGTTTTATATTTAATTTGATTTAAAGAGGATAAGAGAAATCATCACTTTTTGTTTTAAACCCATTCCAACATTAGTGATTTGATTTAATTAAAGAAATGTAATTAAGTTGATTTTATGGGTTAATTAAGTTGAACCCTTAATTAGATGAATTATTTACCCTTACCTATGTCACTTAAATTAATTAACTAAATAATTATGAGCCAACATGATATGTTTGGAAAATAAACTTGTAATGATCCTAAGAAATAAAATGGGCCTAATGCAATTTTCTCATGATTAATAGTTAATTAATTACGAGACTTAATTAATTACTCTTTTAGTTTTCCCACACATGTGGACTAACCATATTTTCATTAAACTCCTCTAGGTTATTAAATGGCTAAAGATCTACCCCATGATTTAAATAATTAAGGTTAGATGTGATTATGATTTCAATTTGATTAACTAATTTAATTAATTAGTTAAATCTTAATTAATTTCATTTTAAAAATAGGGTGAAATGAACTTAGGGTAAGGGATTGCAACCCTATTCCTCAGTTCACTTACTATTGAACAATGATTAATAAAATTATTTAACCAATTTATTACAATTCATGAGATTAATAAATCATTAATTAATTAAAAGAGTAGTTAAGGTTTAATTAGTCAGTTTTTCTAATTAAGTGAGTAAGAAATCACAAGAAAATCATGGGAGGCAGAGTTCATCCTACTAAAATAACCAACAAAATTTGGGATTAATTACTCAAGTAATTATGGAGTAATTAAGCTAATTAATTTTTTGATTAAACTTTAATTACTATTCAAACTTAGTTAACATCATTGTTAATTAATTATCTTTTAAAATATCATTAAAATGAGTATTTATTTGCATTTCTTATTCTCTATGATTTTTCATGATTTTTAGAATTTTCAAACATTAAAAATGATTAATTAAGCCTACTTAAATCCTAATCCTATTGGTGCCATGTGGCACGTTAATGCGTTGTGCTTTCTATGTGGCACCGCAGGATTGGCTACTTAAAACTTATCTAACTCAGCACCTACGTGGCGGTGGCAGACGTGCTTTCTCTTAAGATGACTATGATTAGTCCCACAGCTTAATGGGATTAAATCAGATTGATCTAGCAAATCTAATCACATCCATTCATTTCGATCATGCGAAATGGATGATGCATCATCTAGCATCATGCGAGTGAGGAAGAATGGTGTCCAACCGCCATTGCTCACTTGATTCGAGCTTACCTGAGCTTGGATCAACTCCAAAAGGATCCCATACCTTCATGACATTGATTAGAGGGGATCCAATGGTCAAGATCACATGAGAGGCAAGTTTTCTTTTTAAATTAGGTAATCCCGTAGGTTTAGGTTTATTTATTTTACTTTGTTTATTTTTTCTTTATTTTAATTAATTTTATTTTTTAAGTTTATTTAGGTTTAATTTTTTTATTTAATTTAGTTCATTTATTTTATGTTTTTTATTTGAGTTTAGGTTTTTTATTTTAGTTTATTTTTAGGTTTAATTTAGATTTATTTTATAGTTGGGTTTTATTTTTATTTTATTTTGTAGGTATAGGTTTTATTTTTTTATTTATTTTTTATTTAGGTTTAGGTTTAAGTTTTAGTTTAGGTTTTCATTTTTTAATTTCATTTATTTATGTTTATTTTTTTAGTTTAGTTTTATTTTTATCTTATTTTTAAGGTTTATGTTTAATTTTTTTTTTTTTTTATGTTTTAGTTTACGTTTTTATTTTTTTTATGTTTTAGGTTTAGGTAATAGGTTTCTATTTTAGGTTTATTTTTAGGTTTTATTTTTTAGTTTAGGTTTAGGTTTATTTTTAGTTTAATTTATTTTATTTAGTTTACTATTTAGGTTTAGTTTATTTTAGGTTTAGTGTTTTATTTTTTATTTTTTTAGGTTTAGTTTTCTATTTAGTTTTTGTTTCATTTTATTTTAGGTTTATTATATTTTTATTTTATGTTTAGTTTTTATTTTATTTACATTTTTTTAGGTTTATTTTATTTTTTAATTTAGTTTAGGTTTTTATTTATTTTATGTTAGTTAGATATGATTATTTATTTTATTTTAATTTTAGGTTTAGGTTTAGGTTTAGGATTAGGTTTAAGTTTAGGTTTTAGTTTAGGTTTTTATTTGATTTAATTTTTTTTAATTTACTTAGGTTTAGGTTATATTATTTATTTATTTTATTTTTAAGTATTTAGTTTAGGATTAAGTTTTTAGGTTTTTAGGGTTTTGGGTTTAGTTTTAGGGTTTAGAGTTTAGGGTTTGGGGTTTAGGGTTTAGGGTTTAGGGTTTATGATTTTATGGTTTAGGGTTCAAGGTTTAGGATTTTTAGGATTTAGGATTTAGGTTTTAGGTATAGGATTCAGGTGTTAGTTTATGGTTTACAATTTTTGATTATTTTTTTAATAGATAAAAAATTCAGATTCAACATTTCTTCATTTTGATTTCATCAACCAAGTAACACACAAAGTTTTCTAAGACACAAGTGAGAGATAGATAAGAAATGAGCAAGCATAGAGCAAACATAAAACCTTAAATAACTAGAGCCATCTTTTCTCTAAAGACACAGTTCAATAAGTAGTAGATCGGACCATGCGTTCTTCAATTTCTCTTATTCCTATCAGAATCACTTCAACCCATTGAGTAGCGGGATCCACCATCATATCCTCATTCTGTCCCTCTGCCACCACCACGGCTATAACCTCCATCACTCCTCCTGCCTCCATAACCACCACTGCTCTGACTACCACCGCTGTGATAACTGTCACCTCCTTCTTCACCTCCACTGCCAAATCTAGATAGAGCCTGGTTGATGGTGATGTTCCAGCCATCAAGGTTCTTCCCATTCTTAGGGTTTAGGTTTAAGTTTTGGTTTATTAAGTTTAAGGGTTTTGGTTTATTTTTTTAATTTATTTAGTTACTTTATATTTAGGTTTAGGGTTTAGGGTTTAGGGTTTAGGGATAGGATTTAGGGTTTAGTGTTTATGGTTTAGGGTTTAGGGATTAGGGTTTAGGATTTAAGGTTTAAGATTTTAGGGTTTATGCTTTTATGGTTTAGGGTTTAGGGTTATGATTTAGGGTTTTTTAGGGTTTAGGGTTTAGGGTTGTAGGTTTAGGATTTACAGCTTAGGGTTTAAGATTTTGTGTTTAAGGTAGGTTTAGGTTTATTTAGTATATTTAGTTTATTTATTTTATTGATTTTAATTTACTTTATTTTTTTATTTTTATTTAGGTTTATTTTCTATTTTTATTTAGTTTAGTATATTTATTTTAGTTTAGGTTTTTTTTATCTTAGTTTATTTTTTAAATTTAGGTTTTGGTTTAGGTTTATTTTTTTAGTTGAGTTCTAATTTTATTTTAATTTTTAGGTTTAGGTTTTATTTTTTATTTTTATGTTTATGTTTAGGTTTTTATTTTATTTTTTTAGGTTTAGGTTTTGTTTGTTTAGGTTTATTTTAGGTTTAATTTTTTTAGTTTAGGTTTATTTTATTTGTTTATTTTATTTTATTTAGTTTATGGTTTAGGTTTAGTTTATTTTAGGTTTAGGTTTAGGTTTTATTTATTTTAGTTTTGTTTATTTTACTTTAGGTTTAGGTTTATTTTATTTTGTTTATTTTAGGTTTAAGTTTTTTTTTTTAGGATTTAGGTTTTTTTTTAGTTTTATATTTACGTTTATTTTTAGATTTAGTTATTTATTTAGTTTTTATTTTATTTTATTTTATTTTAATTTTATTTATTTTTATTTTACATTTAGTTTTTATTTTATTTATGTTTTTTATTCTTAGGTTTATTTTATTTTTTTAGTTCAATTTAGGTTTTTTATTTTATTTTAGTGGTTTTTTGTTTTTTTATTTTATTTTATTTTTAGGTTTAGGTCAAGATTTAATTTAGGTTTTTATTTAATTTAATTTTTTTTATTTTATTTAGGTATAGGTTTTTTTATTTATTTTATTTTTATGTTTTATTTAGTTTGAGTTTAGGTTTTTAGGTTTTTTGGGTTTAGGGTTAAGTGTTTAGGGTTTAGGGTTTAGGGTTTTAGTGTTTAGGGTTTTAGGGTTTAGGGTTTAGGGCTATAGTTTAGGGTTTAGGGTTAATGGTTTAGTGTTTAGGCTTTAGGGTTTAGGGTTTTTAAGGTTTTTAGGGTTTAGGGTTAGTTTACGGTTTAGTGTTTAGGGTTTAGAGTTTAGTCTTTAGGGTTTTGAGCTTTTAGGGTTTAGGGTTTAGGGTTTAGGGTTTATGATTTAGGGTTAGGGCTTAAGGTTTATCGCTTACTATTGTCAGTTTAGGGTTGTTAGTTTTAGGGCTTTGGGTTTAGGCTTTAAGGTTTATGGTTATTATTTTTTAAATTTATTAAATTAACAAGTTTTGGTTTAGGATTTAGGGTTTAGGGTTAGTATTAGGGCTTAGGGATTAGGGTTAGGGTTTTTTATTTAAATTTTAGGGTTTAGGGTTACAAGATTAGGCTTGTAGGTTTAGGGTTTTGGGATTAGAGTTTTGGATTTTGGGTTTATGGTATTTTTTTTTAAATTAAGTAAACTGATAGGTTATGATTATTTAATATATTCAGCATATTTTTGATTTATTTTAATTTATTTTATTTTTAATTTTCATTTAATTTTATTTTTTATTTTTATTTAGTTTAGTTTATTTATTTTAGGTTTATTTATTTTAGTTTAGGTTTTTTATTTTAGTTTATGTTTTCTATTTTAGTTTAATTTTTAGGTTTATTTTTAATTTACTTAGTTACTTTAGGTTTAGGTTTAGGGTTTGGGAATTAAGGTTTTGTGTTTAGGGTTTAGGGTTTAGGGTTTATGCTCTTAAGGTTAAGGGTATGGGGTTTAGGGTTTAGGGTTTAGGGTATTTTAGGGTTAAGGTTTAAGATTTAGGGTTTAGGGTTGTAAGTTTAGTGTTGTAGGTTTTTGGTTTAGGGTTTGGGGTTAATTTTAGGGTTTACAGTTTAGAGTTTTTTTTAACTAAGTAAACCGATAGATTTAGGTTTATTTAGTTTACTTAGTTTGTTTTTTATTTAATTTAGTTTATTTTTTTATTAGGTGTATTTTTTATTTTTATATAGTTTAGTTTATTTAGTTTAGGTTTATTTAATTTAGTTTATGTATTTTATTTTAGTTTAATTTTTAGGATTAGGTTTAAATTTATATTTATTTTTTAGTTTAGGTTTAGGTTTAGGTTTTGGTTTTATTTATTTTATTTTAGTTTACTTTTATTTTATTTTTATTTTAAGCCTACAATTTTTTTTTAGTTTAGGGTTTAGGTTTTAGTTTAGAGTTTGGGGATTTTGGTTTTTTTAATAGATAATATATTCAAATTCAACATTTTTGTTTGATTTCATCAACCAAGTAACACATCAAGTTTTCTAAGACACAAGCCACACATAGATAACAAATGAGCATGCATAGAGCAAACCAAAAACCCTAAATAACTAGAGTTATCTCCATTATAAAGACACAGTTCCATAAATAGTAGATCGAACTGGCCATTCTTCAGTTTCTCTAGTTCCCTTTAGAATCACTTTGACCTCTTGAGTAGCAGGATCCACCATCATATCCATAATCTCTCCCTCCGCCACCACCATGCCTGTAACCTCCATCGCTCCTCCCGCATCAATAGCCATCACTGCTCCAACCACCACCTCCATATCCACCAGCACCTCTAGGTCCCCCACCACCACTGCGATAACTGCCGCCTCCACCTTCGCCTCCACCGCCAGATCTAGACAGAGCCTGGTTGATGGTGATGTTCTTGTCATAAAGGTTCTGCCCATTCTTAGGGTTTAGGTTTAAGTTTTGGTTTATTAGGTTTTAGGGTTTAGGTTTTTTTTAATTTATTTAGTTACTTTATGTTTAGGTTTAGGGTTTGGGGTTTAGGGTTTAGGGTTTAGGGTTTAGGGTTAGGGTTTATGGTTTGAGGTTTAGGGTATAAGGTTTTAGGGTTTATGCTTTTAGGATTTAAGGTTCAGGGTTTTTTTAGTTTAGGGTTGTAGGTTTAGGGTTTAGGGCTTAGGGTTTAGGATTTAGTGTTTAAGGTAGGTTTAGGTTTATTTAGTATATTTAGTTTATTTATTTTAGTTTACTTTATTTTTTATTTTTATTAGTTTATTTTTAATTTTATTAGTTTAGTTTATTTAATTTAGTTTTGGTTTTTTAATTTAATTTATATTTTAGATTTAGGTTTAGGTTTAGGTTTATTTTTTATTTGAGTTTTAATTTTATTTTATTTTTTAAGTTTAGGTTTTATTTTTAAATTTTAGGTTTTGGTTTAGGTTTTTATTTTATTTATTTTTAGTTTAGGTTATAGGTTTATTATTTTAGGTTTTATTTTTTAGTTTAGGTTTAGGTTTCTTTTTAGTTTATTTTATTTTATTTAGTTTAGGGTTTAGGTTTAGTTTATTTTAGGTTAAGACTTAGGTTTTATTTATTTTAGTTTAGTTTATTTTAGTTTAGGTTTATTTTATTTTAAGTTTATGTTATTTTTAGTTTAGGGTTTAGATTTTATTTTTTATTTATTTTTTAGTTTTATATTTACATTTATTTTTTAGGTTTAGGTTTTCATTTAGTTTTTATTTTGTTGTATTTTAGGATTATTTTATTTTTTGTTTACATTTAGTTTTTTCTTTATTTATGTTCTTAATTCTTAAGTTTATTTCATTTTTTTAGTTTAGTTTAGGTTTTAATTTATTTTATTTTTAGGTTTAGGTTTAAGTTTTAGTTTAGGTTTATATTTAATGTAATTTTTTTATTTCATTCATGTTTAGGTATTTTACTTATTATATTTTTATGTTTTATTTTATTTGAGTTTAGGTTTTTAAGTTTCTAAGGTTTAGGGTTTAGGGTTTAAGGTTTTGGTTATAGGGTTTAGGGTTTAGGGTTACGATTTAGGGTCTAGGGTTTAGAGTTTAGTGTTTAAGCTTTAGGGTTTAGGGTTTTAGGGTTTATGGTTTAGGGTTAGTTTTATGTTTAGGGTTTAGGGTTTAGTTTTTAGTCTTTAGGGTTTAGGGTTTTTAGGGTTTAGGGTTTATGTTTTAGTCTTTATGGTTTAAGGTTTAGGGTTAGTTAGAGTGGGTTTAGGGCAGCGGGTTTAAGGTTTAGGGGTTTAGGGGAGGGTTCTTAGGGTTTAGGGTTTAGTGTTTAATACTAGTTTAGGAGCTTTAGGATTAGTTTAGGGTTGTAGTTTTAGGGAATAATGTTTAGGGTTAGTTTTAGTTTAGGGTTTCGCATTTTGGGTTTAGGATATATGGTTTAGAGTTTAGAGTTTAGGGTTTATGATTTTTCATTTTAGTCTAAGTAAACCAGTATGTTTTGGTTTATTTTATATAGTTTTTTTAATATTATTTAGTTTATTTTATTTATTTTAGTTTAGGTTTTTTATTGTAATTTCTTTTTATATTTAAGTTTAGGTTTACGTTTAGAGTTTATTTTAGATTTAGGTTTTATTTTTTATTTTTAGGCTTAGGTTTAGGTTTCTATTTTATTTTTTTAGGTTTAGGTTTTAAGTTTTTATTTTAGGTTTATTTTTAGGTTTTATTTTTTAGTTTAGGTTGAGGTTTATTTTTAGCTTATTTTATTTTATTTAGTTTATGGTTTAAGTTTAGGTTTTGTTTATTTTAGTTTAGGTATAAGTTTTTTTTATTTTTTTTATTTTAGGTTTAAGTTTTGCTTTTTGTTTAGGGTTTAGTTTTATTTTTTCTTTATTTTTAGGTTTATTTTTTAAGTTTAGGCTTTATTTAATTTTTATTTTATTTTATTTTAGATTTATTTTAATTTTATTTTACATTTGGGTTTTATTTTATTTAGGTTTTTTTAGGTTTATTTTATTTTTTATTTTAGTTTAGATTTTTATTAATTTTATTTTAGTTTGGTTTTTCTTTTTAATTTTATTTTTTTAGGTTTAGCTTTAGGATTAAGTTTTAGTTTAGGTTTTAATTTTTTTTATTTTTTATTTTATTTAGGTTTAGTTTTTTTTAATTGGTTTTATTAAGTTTTGGCTTAGGTTTTATTGATTTTATGGTTTAGGGTTTAGGGTTTAGGATTTAGGGTTTAGGGTTTAGGGTTTAGGTGTAAGGTTTAGGGTTTTATGTTTTATGATTTAGGGCAAGTTTTAGGGTTTAGGGTTTAGGGTTTAGGATTTTAGGTTTTAGGGTTTATGGTTTACGAGTTAAGGTTTAAGGTATAAGGTTTTCAAGTTTAGGGTTTAGGGTTTAGGGTTTAGTGTTTATGGTTTAGGGTTTTAGATTTAGTTAGGGTTTAGGTTTAGGGGGAGTTTTCTATCTTTTATTTTTTATTTTTAGGGTTTAGGGGTTAGGGTTTGAAGTTTAGTGTTGTAGGTTTAAAGTTTAGTGTTTAGTGTTAGTTTTAGAGTTTAGGGTTTTAGGGTTCAGGGTTTAGGGTTGTAAGTTCTAGGTTTAGGTTTGTAGGTTTAGGATTTATGGTTTAGGGTTAGTTTTAGGGTTTAAGGTTTAGGGCTTAGGGTTTAGGATTTAGGGTTTAGGGTTCTTTTAAAAATTATGTAAACCAGTTGGTTTAGGTTTAGGGTTTAGGGTTTGTTTTAGGGTTAGGGTTTAGGGCTTAGGGAAATTGGTTTAGGGTTGTAGGTTTATGGTTTAGGGTTTAGGGTTTAAGGTATTTTTTTTAATTAAATAAACCAATAGATTTGGTTTATTTAATATATTTAGTTTATTTTTTATTTTGATTTAGGTTTATTTTTTATTTTTATGTACTTTAGTTTATTTATTTTAGTTCAGGTTTTTTATTTTAGTTTAGGTTTTTTTTTATTTTAGCTTATTTTTTAGGTTTAGGTTTAGGTTTAGGTTTATTTTTTAGTTGAGTTTTATTTTAATTTATTTTTTAGGTTTAGGTTTTATTTTAGATTTTTAGGTTTAGGTTTAGAGTTTTATTTTTTAGTTTAGCTTTAGGTTTATTTTTAGCTTATTTTGTTTTAATTAGTTTAGGTCTAGGTTTAGGTTTCATTTATTTTAGTTTAAGTTTAGATTTATTTTATTTTTATTTTAGGTTAAAGTTTTTTTTAGTTTAGGGTTTAGGTTTTATTTTTTCTTTATTTTTAGGTTTATTTTTTAGGTTTAGGTTTTTATTTCATTTTTCTTTTATTTTATTTTAGGTTTATTTTATTTTTATTTTATGTTTAGTATTTATTTTATTTATGTTTTTTTAGGTTTATTTTATTTTATTTAGTTTAGTTTAGGTTTTTTATTTTATTTTAGTTTTTTTTTATTTTTTTATTTTTAGGTTTAGGTTTAGGTTTTAGTTTAGGTTTTTATTTTATTTTATTTTTTATTTTATTTAGGTTTAGATTTATTTATTTATTTTATTTTTAGGTTTTATTTAGTTTAAGTTTAGGTTTCTAGGTTTTTAGGGTTTAGGGTTTAGGGTTTACAATTTAGAGTTTTTTTTAACTAAAAAGATTTAGGGCTTAGTTAGTTTAGTTATTGTAATTAGGTTATAGTTTTATTATGTTTATTTATTAATTATTAGTTTATTTAGGGTTTAGGTTTATTGGTTTAGTTATTATTATTATTATTATTATTATTATTATTTTAGTTATTAATTTTTATTTTAGGGTTTATTTGGTTTTAGGTTTTTTGTTTATTTGGGTTTATTGGGGTTATTATGGTTTAGTGTTTCCTTAGTTTTGTTTTTATTTTTGGGGGTTTTATTAATTTTAGTTAGGTTTTTTATTTTGTTATTATTTAGTTAGTAGAATTATTTTATTATTTTTTAGTTTATTAGTTATTATTAGTTTATTTAGTTTTTTTAGCTTTTTGGGGTTCAATTTTATTTTAGTTTATTAGTTTAGGGGTTTTAGGTTTTTAGTTTTATTTAGTTTTAATTTTTAGTTTAGTTATTATTGGGTTTTATTGGTTTGGTATTATTAGTTTAGGGTTTAGTTTTATTATTTATTAATTTATTATTATTATTATTATTATTATTATTTTTTTAGTTAGTTTAGTTTATTTATTAGGGTTTCATGATTTTAGCTAGCTTATTATGTTTTAGTTATTATTATTAGTTTTAAGTATTTTTATTAATTTTAGTTTTTAGGTTTATTATTAGTTTTATTATTATTTATTTAGTCAATTTTATTAGTTTTAGTTAGGTTTTATTATTTGTTATTAGTTTATAATTAGTTTTATTATCATTATTTGCTTAGTTTTATTTTATTAGGTTTAGCTTTATGGCTAGATTAGGATTTGGGGTTTTAGGGTTTATGGTTTAAGGTGTAGGGTTTTAGGGTATAGGGTATAGGGTTTAGGGTTAGGGTAAGGGTTTAGGGTTTAGGGTTTAGGCTTTAGGTTTTAGGATTGTAGGTTTAGGGCTGAAGGATTAGGGTTTAGGCTTTAGGTTTTAGGGTTGTAGGTTTAGGGCTGAAGGATTAGGGTTTATGCTTTAAAGTTAGTTTTAGGCTTTAGGGTTTAGGATTTACTGCTTAGGGTTTAGGGTTTAGGGCTTAGGGCTTTTTTTAATTAAGTAAACCGATAGGTTTAGGTTTATTTAGTTTATTTAGTTTATTTTGTATTTTTATTTAGGTTTATTTTTTATTTTTATTTAGTTTAGTTTATTTATTTTAGGTTTTTTTATTTTAGTTTAGGAATTTTATTTTGGTTTATTTTTTAGGTTTAGGTTTAAGTTTATGTTTATTTTTTAGTTAATTTTTATTTTTACTTTATTTTTTAGGTTTAGGTTTTATTTTTTATTATTAGGTTTAGGGTTTATGTGTTATTTAGGTTTAGGTTTAGGTTTTAGGTTTCTATTTTAGGTATATTTTTAAGTTTCATTTTTTAGTTTAGGTTTATTTTTATTTTTATTTATTTTAATTTATTTAATTTAGGGTTTAGGTTTAGGTTTTATTTATTTTACTTTAGTTTATTTATCATAGGTTTAGGTTTATTTTAGTTTATTTATTTTATGTTTAGGTTTTTGTTTTAGTATAAGGTTTAGGTTTTATTTTTTATTTATTTTTTGGTTTTATTTTTAATTTTATTTTTTAGATTTAGTTTCTATTTAATTTTTATTTTATTTTATTTTTGATTTATTTTAATTTTATAATACGTTTAGATTTGATTTTATTTAAGTATTTTTATTTTTTGGATTATTTTATTTTTTTAGTTTAGTTTAGGCTTTTATTTATTTTGTTTTAGTTTAGTTCTTTTTTATTTTATTTTGTCTTATTCTTAGGTTTAGGTTTTGGTTTAGGTTTTAGTTTAGGTTTTTATTTTATTTTATTTTATTTATTTTATTTAGGTTTAAGTTTTTTTTAAGGTTTTTTATTTTATTTTATTTTATTTAGGTTTAGATTTTATTTAGTTTAGGTTTAGGTTTTTTGGTTGTTTGGCTTTAGGGTTTAGGGTTTGGGGTTTAGGGTATAGGGTTTAGGTTTGTAGGGTTTAGAGTTTAACATTTAGGGTCTTAGGGTTTGATGTTTAGGGTTTAAGGTTTAGGGATTAGGGTTTGGGGTTTTAGGGTTTAGGGTTTAGGGTTACAGTTTAGGGTTAGTTTTAGGGATTAGGGTCTATGGTTAGGTTTTTTTATTTTATTTAAATTTTATAATTTAAGTAAAGAGGCAAGTTTATGTTTATTTAGTATATTTTTTATTTATTTTAGTTTATTATATTTTTATTTTTATTTTCATTTAGTTTTATTTTTATTTAATTATATTTAATTATTTTATGTTTATTTATTCAAGTTTAGGTTTTTTTTATCTTAGTTTATTTTTTAGGTTTGGGTTTAGATTTAAGTTTATTTTTTAGTTTAGTTTTATTTTTATTTTATTTTAAAGGTTTAGGTTTAAATTTTTATTTTTAAGTTTAGGTTTATGTTCTTATTCTATTATTTTAGGTTTAGGGTTTTGGTTTTTATTTTAGGTTTAATTTTAGATTTTATTTTTTTGTTTAGGTTTTAATTATTTTAGTTTAGTTATTTTAGTGTAGGTTTTGGTTTATTTTATTTTTTTATTTTAGGTTTAGGTTTTTTTATTTAGTTTAAGGTTTAGGTTTTAGTTTTTATTTATTTTTATGTTTTATTTTTAAGTTTATATTTTAGGTGTAGGTTTTTATTTAGTTCTTATTTTATTTTATTTTAGGTTTATTTTATTTTATTTTACGTTTAGTTTATATTTTAGGGTTTTTTATGGTTTAGGGTTTAGGGTTGTAGGTTTAGTGTTGCAGGTTTCGAGTTTAAGGTTTAGGATTTAGGGTTTATGGTTTTTATTTTTAGGTTTATTTTATTTTTTATTTTATTTAGTTTATTTTATTTTTTTTTTTGTTTAGGTTTATTTTTATTTTTATTTAGTTTAGTCTATTTATTTTAGTTTAGGTTTTTTTATTTTAGTTTATTTTTTATGTTTAGGATTTGGTTTAAGTTTATTTTTTAGTTGAGTTTTATTATTATTTAACTTTTTAGGTTTAGGTTTTTAGGTTATTAGGGTTTAGGGTTTAAGGTTTAGAGTTTAGGGTTTAGGGTTTAGGGTTTACTGTTTAGGCTTTATGGTTTAGGGTTTTTAGGGTTTAGGGTTTAGGGTTTAGGGTTTCAGGTTTTGGGTTTGGGGTTTAGGGTTTATTTTAGGGTTTAGATTTTAGGGTTAGGGTTCATTTTTTATTTTTATTTTCTTTAAGGATTTAGTGTTTATGGTTTAGTTTTTAGGTTTAGGGTTCAGGTTTTAGTTTAGGTTTATTTTTAAATTAATTAAACCTAGCGAGTTTAGGTTTTTTTAGTTTATTTTTGGGGTTTAGGGTTTTTGGTTTAGGGTTAGCTTAAGATTTAGGTTTTTTGTAATCAAGTAAACCAGTAGGTTTAGGTTTATTTAGTTTATTTTTTATTTATTTTAGTTTTTATATTTTTTATTTTTATTTAGCTTTATTTTTTTATTTAGTTTAGTTTATTTATTTTAGGTTTATTTATTTTAGTTTAGGTATTTTTAGATTCATTTATTTTTTAGCATTAGGTTTAGGTTAAAGTTTATTTTTTAGTTGAGTTTTATTCGTATTTTATTTTTTAGGTTTAGGTTTTATTTCTTATTTTTAGGTTTAGGTTTAGGTTTTTATTTTATTTTATTTAGGTTTAAGTTTTAGGTTTATTTTTAGATTTTATTTTTTAGTTTAGGTTTATTTTAAGTTTATTTTTTTTTATTTAGTTTAGGTTTAGGTTTATGTTTCATTTATTTTAGGTTTAGGTTTAAGTTTTATTTATTTTAGTTTAGTTTATTTCACTTCAAGTTTAGGTTTATTTTATTTTGTTTATTTTACTTTTATTTTAGGTTTAGGTTTTTTTTAGTATAGGGATTAGGTTTTATTTTTTATTTATTTTAAGTTTATTTTTTAAGTTTATGTTTTTATTTAGTATTTATTTTATTTTATTTTAGGTTTATTTTAGGTTTTTTTATTTTTATTATACATTTAGTTTTGATTTTATATAGGTTTTTATACTTAGGTTTATTTTATTTTGTTACTTTATCTTAGGTTATTATTTATGTTATTTTAGTTTATTTTATTACATTTTTAGGACTTAGTTTAGGTTTTTATTTTATATTTTCATTTATTTAAGTTTAAGTTTATTTATTTATTTTACTTTTAGGTTTTATTTAGTTTAGGTTTTGGTTTTTAGATTTCTAAGGTTTAGGTTTTAGGGTTTAGTGTTTAGATTTTTAGGGGCTTTTAGTATGGCTTAGGGTTATGGTTCAGGGTTTAGGCTTTAGGGTTTAGTTTTTAGGCTTTAGGATTTAGGTTTTTTAAGGTTTAGGGTTTAGGGTTTAGGGTTAGCTTAGGGTTTAAGGTTTAAGGTTTTTAGGGTTTAGGGTTAGTTTTAGGGTTAACGATTTAGGATTTATGGTTTAGGGTTTAGGGTTTTGAGTTTTTTTTTAAAATTCAGTAAACCGATAGGCTTAGGTTTATTTAGTTTATTTTCTATTTATTTTAGTTTATTTTATTTTTATTTTCTCTTAGGTTTATTTTTTATTTTTATTTAGTTTAGTATGTTATTTTAGTTTATGTTTTTTATTTTAGTTTAATTTTTAGGTTTAGGTTTAGGTTTATGTTTCTTTTTTAGTTTAGTTTTATTTTTATTTTATTTTTTAGGTTTAGATTTTATTTTCTTTTTTTAGATTTATGTTTAGGTTTTTATTTTATTTTTTGTAGGTTTAGGTTTTAGGTTTTTATTTTAAATTTATTTTTATGTTTAGATTTATTTTAAGTTTATTTTATTTTATTTAGATTAGGGTTTAGATTTAGTTCATTTTAGGTTTAGGTTTAGGTTTTATTTATTTTAGTTTAGTTTATTTTAGTTTAGGTTTAGGTTTATTTTATTATATTTATTTAAGGTTTAGGCTTTTTTTTAGGTTTAGAGTTTAGGTTTCAATATTTATTTATTTTTAGTTTTGTTTTTAGGTTTAGGTTTTTATTTAGTTTTTATTTTATTTTACTTTAGGTTTATTTTATTTTTATTTTACATTTAGTTTTTATTTTATTTAGGTTTTATAACTTTGGGTTTATTTTATTTTTTTAGTTTAGCTTATGTTTTTATTTATTTTATTTTAGTTTAGTTTTTATTTTTTAATTTTATTTTATTTTTAGGTTTAGGTTAAGTTTTTAGTTTAGGTTTTTATTTTATTTTATTTTATGTTATTTTGTTTAAGTTTAGATTTTATTTATTTATTTTTATTTCTAGGTTTTATTTAGTTTAAATTTAATTTTTTAGGTTTTTAGGCTTTTAGGATTTTACGGTTTAGGGTTTAGGATTTAGGGTTTAGGGTTTAGGGTTTAAGGTTGTAAGTTCTAGGATTTATGGATTAAGGTTTGTGGTTTAGGGATTTAAGGTTTAGGGTTTAGGGCTTAGGGTTTAGGGTTTAGTTTAGGGTTTAGGGTTTAGGGTTGCAGGTTTAGGGTTTTGAGTTTATGGTTTAGGGTTACTTTTAAAGTTTAGGGTTTACAGTTTGGTTTTTCTAAAAAAATTAAGTAAATTGGTATGTTCAGGTTTATTTAGTTTATTTTATTTAAGCCAACTATCCACATATTGAGAAATTTGCTAGTGCCTATCCTTTTACGGCATGGAGGGAAATGTGATATCGAACTGCGAGAGTATCATGGACCAGCGAGCCAAACATAGCATTTAGTTTGATATTGGTTCTAGAGATCAAGTTCACCTTATGAGAAAGCATGTAGTTTGTGGCTTGATGCAAAGATCAAAGCTAGGCAATGTTTCTCAATAGGTGGATAGTTTACTAGCAATTTCACTTTCCAAAATGATAGGTTCAAAATTTTCATATAAACATTTATTTTAAATTTAACAAAATACAATGATATATACTTATAATCACCAAATTTAGGTTTAGTTTTAGGTTTATTTTTTAGTTTAGTTTTATTTTTATTTTATTTTTTTAGGTTTTGGTTTTATTTTTTATTTCTAGATTTAGGTTTAGGTTTTTATTTTATTTTTTTAAGTTAAGGTTTTAGGTTTATTCTTCAGTTTTATTTTTGAGTTTATGTTTAGGTTTATTTTTAGTTTATTTTATTTTATTTAGTTTAGGTTTAGGTTTAGATTTTGTTTATTTTACGTTTAGGTTTAGGTTTTATTTATTTTAGTTTAGTTTATTTTAGTTTAGGTTTAGGTTTATTTAATTTTGTTTATTTTAGGTTTATTATTTTTTTATAGTTTAAGGCTTAGGTTTTATTTTTAATTTTTTTAGGTTTATTTTAAGGTTTATGTTTTTATTTAGTTTTTATTTTATTTTATTTTAGGTTTATTTTATTTTTTTTTCATTTAGTTTTTATTTTAAATAGTTTTTTATTTTTAGTTTAGCTTAGGTTTTTATATATTTTACTTTAGTTTAGTTTTTATTTTTTATTTCAATTTATTTTTAGGTTTATCTTTAGCTTTAGCTTTAGGTTTTAGTTTATATTTTTATTTTATTTTATTTTATTTTGGTGTAGATTTTATTTTTAGGTTTTATTTATTTTGGGGTTAGGTTTTTAGCTTTTCAGGGTTTAGGGTTTAGGGTTTAGGGTTTGGGGTTTACAGTTTAGGGTTTATCTTTTTAGCATTTATGATTTAGGGTTTAGGGATTTGGGTTTTAGGGTTTAGGGTTTTAGGGTTTAGGGCTTAGGGTAGGTTTAGAGTTCAGGGATTAGGCTTTAGGGTTTAAGGGTTTAGGGTTTTAGGGTTTAGGGTTTAGAGTTTAGGGTTTAGGGTTAGTTTTAAGGTTTAGGGTTTAGGGGGTTTTATTAATTTTATTTTTTTTATTTTTTTATTTTTTAAAATTAAGTCAACTGGTATGTTTAAGTTTATTTAGTTAATTTTTTTTATTTTAGTTCCTTTTATTTTTTTTATTTTGATTTAAGTTTATTTTTATGTTTATTTAGTTTAGTTTATTTATTTTGGTTTAGGTTTATTATTTTAGTTTTTTTTTGTTTAGGTTTAAGTTTAGGTTTATTTTTTAGTTTATTTTTATTTCTATTTTCAATTTTAGGTTTAGATTTTATTTTTTATTTTTTATATTTAGGTTTAGGTTTATTTTTTAAGTTTTATTTTTTAGTTTAGGTTTAGGTTTATTTTTAGTTTATTTTATTTGATTTAGTTTAGGTTTAGGTTTAGGGTTAGCTTAGGGTTTAGGGTTAGTTCAGGGTTTATGGTTTAGGCTTTAGGCTTTATGCTTTAAGGTTTAGGATTTTTGTAGTTTAGGGTTTGGGGTTTAGGGATAGTTTAGGGTTTATGGTTTAGGGTTTTCGGGTTTAGGGTTTAAGGTTAGTGTTAGTGTTTAGGGATTAGGGTTTAGGGTTATGGGTTTAGGGTTTAGGGTTAGTTTAGAGTTTAGGGCTTTTAGGATTTAGGGTTTAAGGTTTAGGGTTAGTTTTATGATTTATAGTGTAGGGTTTAGGATTTATGGTTTAGGGGTTAGGGTTTAGGTTTTAAAAAAATTAAGCTAGTTTTAGGTTTATTTAGTTTATTTTATTTTATATTTTATTTTGTTTATTTTTAAATTTTATTTAGTTTAGTTTATTTATTTTAGTTTTATTTATTTTAGTTTTGGTTTGTTTCTTTTAGCTTATTATTTAAGTTTAGTTTTTGGTTTATGTTTATTTTTTTAGTTTAGTTTTATTTTTATTTTATTTTTTAGGTTTATGTTTTATTTTCATATTTATGTTTGTTTGGGTTTTTATTATATTTTTTTAGGTTTAGGTTTTAGGTTTTTATTTTAGGTTTATCTTTAGATTTTTTTTTAGTTTAGGTTTATGTTTTTTTGTAGTTTATTTTATTTTATTTAGTTTAAGGTTTAGGTTTAGTTTATTTTAGGGTTAGGTTTGGGTTTTATTTATTTTAGTTTAGTTTATTTTAGTTTATGTTTATGTTTATTTTATTTTGTTTATTTTAGGTTTAGGTCTTTTTTAGTTTAGGGTTTAGGTTTTTTTTTATGTTTTATTTTTAGGTTTATTTTTTAAGTTTAGGTTTTTATTTAGTTTTTATTTTATTTAGGGTTTTGTGTCACCTTCCTTCAAGATGTTTGATGGCAGTGGGAACCCACAATAATACATTACACACTTTAGAGCCAACTATTGCAACACAGGTGGCAATAGCGCACACCTCTTCCGCATTTTCTTAGCAGTCTGTCAGGTGTTGCATTTGATTGGTATCGCCAGGTTTGTGATCGAGTTGTAGCACCTCTTCATCAAGAGGTTTGAAGGAGCTCAGCAGAGGGTGATTGTAGGTGACCTCATTGTAGAGAAATAGAAACTCAACGAGTCCCTTGTTGATTACATTCTCAAGTCGCGCAACCTGAGTATAAAATGCGAACAACGGCTATCCGAACACATGTGATTGAGATTCTTCTCAAGAATATCCATGGGACGATCGCCTTCATGCTTAAGGGCTTTACCATCAAAACATTCAAGAAATTAATCAACAAGGAAGCTAGCTCATAAGAGGAAGCCAAACAGTTGCCCTTTCCCAACCAATCATCTAGGCCCAAGCTACAGAAGGTGTTTAAGAAGAAGCTAGGGACAGTTGTGTTAATGGATAGAGGGAAGGAGCTAGCCAAAGTTCAGTATGAGAGACTACGAGCTCAAAAGCCTCCTTTGCCACCTCCTCTTCCACCACCTCGCCATCATCTCGCCTGTGACCACAACCATTTCCAACACCTCAGTAGCCTACCCAGAAGCAATATTCTTATCCATCGCCAGGTAGCTACTTTCCACCTACTCTTGCTGATAGATTGAATAAGCCAAATTCATTCAAGAGGTAGGTAGTTAGGAAAATCTTCAAGAATCTCTAAAGAACGACTTTGAATTACTGGGAGCCTAGAGGAAGTGGGTAAGAATGATGATCATAATTGTTGCCCCTACCACCGCATGTTAAGCCATGTCTTAGAGGATTGTATCATTTTAAAGGACTAGCTTGAGCACAACTACAAGTTGAGAGCCATAGTTATCCCTAAGGAATACTTATTAGAACAACCATCCAATTCTATTAGACTAATCCTTGGGAATACTTGCGATACTCTTAAGATCGAAGATGGTTAGGATATTTCTCTATTCCGAACCTCTAAGAAGATCATTTCTAAGATCAAGAAGCTTTCCTTGCAGGTTCTGCAAGCTCTCAACATCAAGAAAGGTTTGCTAGTTGCGAAGATAACTTGGGGGGAGGTGACAACCCGAGCTTGTAGCTCAACATACTTGCCCAGGATAGTCTAGTAGAAGCTACTGTCCGAGTCCAGCACTCCCTCCACCGTTCCAGCTACCACCTCTTCTGCTAGCTCCTCTTCTACCGGCAGGAGCATTGTATATGCGGATAAAGCCCCTAAATCCTTTACTCTGCTTACTTTACTTGATTTATATCATGTACCTCCACCCAAAAAAGATTAATGAAGAAAGCTAATTCTACTTATATATTGTGTACTTATTATACTCTTGATTTTATTCCTATTGAAAGCTATCTAAGTCTAAATAAAAATAATAGCTCTAGTAATTCTGATCATTTTCTTTATAATTTAGAGTTGGTCTATCCTTCTCTAAATCAATTAGGTTCCCCTCTTTAGATTGACATGGAGTCAACTGACTCTGAGGTTCCCATAAGTGAAGTTATAGGTATGCCCGATGAGATGGTAGAACTTTCCACAAGCTCATCATTCTAAGAAGTCACTGAAGTCAACCTACATAGTGGCAAAGTTCTACCTTCTAGGGTAGCACCTCAGGATAAGGGTAAGAAAAATTTGATTATCATGTCCTAGCTCACCTTAGAAAGTTTCCAACTAAGTTAAGCATATATGATGCCCTTGTCTTATCAGAAGAGATGAGGGAATCTCTAATCAAGGCCTTACTTGATCTAGAGATATGCTTAGCTCAGCTGACCGCTACTAAAGAGGAGGCATGCCACTTGAAGGAAATCCTAGTAGTTACATTCAATGATGAAGACTTACTCCTAGGGACGATCGAGCACAACCACCTCTTTACATTACAGTGGATTTTGGTAGATACAGGCTATTCAGAGTTCTGGTTGACCAAGGTGTATTTATCAAGATTATGAGTCTAAAAACCTTTGCCTACTTGGGGATCGACATCTCCAAACTCCAAAAAGAAAGGATGATGTTGAGAGGATTCAATGAACAAGGTGAGAGGGCCTTGTGGTGTTTATTTTTAGATGTATGGGGGAAGGTGGGGAGGGGGGAAGGGGAAGGCGAGACTCCAAGCAGATCATAAGATGGTACTTTTTGAGGTGATCGTGTACAACAATAAGGTATGATATACTATCTTGAATGATAGAGGCATCACCCTACAATGGACCTAATCAAGCAATAAGGACTCCTTAGGCATGATGGGTCTTCGAATGTACCATAGATTTTTCCCCTACTTTCCGTAGATGAGTAAAGTAGGGTTTATATTAAACCAGGTTCTTAAGTTCCTTATGGAGGCAAGGCTCCATAGTTAATTACATCTTAAATAAAATTACTTAAGAAAATTCTCAATTAAAGTAGACAATTATTATCTCCAAAGATTTCAAGGTTAGACTATCAAAAGATTGGTTGTATTTCAAAAATCAATTGGGAAAGTTCAATGAGAAGACTTATTTTTGGAATCCAAATGAAATAAGAAGGAAATCGATGATACTATGAAGTGAGTGAGCAATCTATCCTATGGTTGGGGTTATAATTTTGAAGTTGAGGAGATTTATATGTTTTGAGTTGAAATTTAAGTAGATTACTTTGGCTTATAATCTAGAAACATATGGTTGTGGGAATGCTCAAGAGGTAACGATTTATTCTTGTAGCCCGAAGGAAATAGCTACCTTGGATCCTAAATCTAGGGAGCGTTAGTACGAGCTAAAGTACGACCTAAATCTAAGCGACATGTTGACATAAGGGTTTACCTCCACAAGAGAGAATAAATTGTCTGACTTCTGGACTTATAACTGCCTCGAGTGGCTGCCAAATAACTCCTCCTATGAATTTAAAACCATGTAGTCTGATCTGATGAATTGCAAGATAGCTAGGGTAGTTATTTAATAAGAAAGAAACTAAAGTCCTAAACACAATCCATAAGAGACTAGGGCATGAGTTGTATGAGCATATGACTTAATCTATAGATGCAAAATCTTTTCAACTTTTATTTCATTTTAGATAGATCATTTTAATAGAGGCTTTAGGGTTTCTTATGCTTAAATGCATGATTAAATAGGTTAAAGGTTAAAGCAGCTAGAAGATGTTGTTCTCCACCATAAGGGATGCCCTCATAGTAGAAGCATTCCTTTATCATGCAAGGATGGAGATCCTTCATGTTCAAGAGAGAGAATATGCATGCATGATGTGAAATATACAATAATATAGCTAAGCAATTGCTAAATCTTTTAATTATCTTATTTATGTCTTAGGCTTTATGATGAAGTTATGAGTTGTTTAAAATTTAGTTATGAGTGATTAGTTGGTAGAAAAGTAATTTTATCTTAAGAGCCTAATCATCCAAGCCACACATTAAAGCATCAATCATTTAAGAAACTATGAAAAGCATGTCATCCAAATGAATAATGTAAACATAACATCAAACAATTATATAAATTATCAAAAAAGAAGAAAAGGCGTTGTCGCATACAACCCAAGAGAGAAAAAGATGGGCAAGCTATTCTACACATACAACCTAGAATATGAAAGAATAATTATAATTATATTAAATGCTATGAGGGTCTTCTTTCTTCATATCTCCATTTCTTATTTCATTCCTTCTTTGATTTCGATGGTGCTTGCTTCAAAGGTCATAGGCACCCAAGACAAAGCCTTCCCGCTCATCCTAATCTCCCATAGCACTAATCCTAATTCCTATTGCAAAAAATTACATTTATGGGGAAAAGTAAATCTAACTACACCAAAATAGAGGTTAGCTAAATATACATATAATCAAGCAATATATTTATAATTTGACTTACTACAATGGCTAACTAAGCCACCTATCCTAACTTGATTATGCTTATTTAGGAGCAAATGCAAAAAAAGCATTCACATTTATTTTTAAGCATCACTTATGCATAAACCCCTACAAAAAATATGATTAGGCTAATATTGGCCTATCATCCAATCTACAAAGCAAACATTCAATCTAAAATAATACATCATAAAACAAAATATACATGACATCGTACACTATCCTAACTTAGAGCTAGAAGTGGTGACAATTTTATGTAAAGTAAGTCTTGTTAGAATTAGTGTTGTATTTTCTAAGTGAAGGATTCAATTTAACATGAAAGGTTGATTTCACTTGAAGTAGTTTAATTGATTTGAGAATTTTAATTTTGTTTCATTTGATTACACTTAGCAACTAAGTGTTATAAAGAGAGGAAAAGTGGATTGCCCTCTTTCATCCCTACCATAAGTCACTTTCTAAAGTATATTAATTTGATTTAGTCCTCTTTAGTGAATGACTTATTAAATGATTTAATTAATCCTAAGTTTAGGTTCACTTTAAATAATCCTATTCAAAGGCATCTTAAGATTAATTTAATTGAATTACTACCACATGACATATATTGAATCCTTTCCATCACATGTAACATGCATATGATTTAATCCTAATTGTATCTATGCAACATATTTTAGCACACTTAATGATGAATGCATGTGTGTATGTTTAGAATTTATATTTTATGTGATTGAATTATCTAAACATATTAATTTCAAACTTTATCCAAATTATTATACAAAAAGTACATAAGAATGAAATTAAATAGGCATGTGTCATCGTTAAATCAAGGAAGTGAGGTAATCAAATGACATCCTTGGAGCTAGCTAAAGTCTTGTATTCTCGATGTCTAGACTATATACCCATTTACATTTAAACATATGTAAATTTGTATACATGAAGAAGTAAGCTCAATCATATGGCTAATTAATTCAACCACTTAGTTAATTATGAATGCATGCAATTTTAATGTAAAATGGGATTTTCATTCACTAATCACATATACATATACATGTACAAAGATATAGGCAAGTATGTGTCATTGTTAAACCAAGAAAGTGAGGTAATTAAATGACCTCATTAGGGCTAACTAAAGCCTAATATTCCTGGGATGTCCAGACTATATACTTTCTTTTCTTGGACACACTTGAATGTATACATAAATTAGGGAAAGAAAAGCATGCAAAGATTGTATATTTTTTTTATGGAATCACTTATATCTATGAATTAAAGCTCTATCCAAATTCTAATGTTGAAATACATGAGAATGAAATCAAAATGTGCCATTCCTAAACTAGGGAAGTGAGGTAATCAAATGACCTCCTCGTGCTCCCGGGATGTTCAGACTATATACCCATTACCATTTAATCTTATATAAATCAACACATGAATATAGGAAAGAGAACTCAACATTCATACACTTAAGCTATAAGAACATGCATTTCTTATGTATTTATAACTAGCATCATAACACATATTATTCTTTATTTATAAGCTTTTAAAAATACATTTGGATTTAATAGTGATAATAGCCATGCATATATTAAATTAAATCAACACATCCAAGCTTACATAAAAGAAATCCATTTTCTTTTACTTGATTTTGAAAAGATGGATGCAAGAATTCAAATGATATACCAAATTTAACATGATTAGAAAGAGGACTATCAAATATAAGCAAGTGATTCATTCAACCGAACTAATTCTTAAGATAATCAAATCAAATAAGATTATTTAAAGCAAACCAAAGCTTCTTTATTAATTAAGTTTTGATTTGATTTAATTTAAAGAGGAGAAGATAAATCATCACTTGCTATTTTAAACCCATTCCCACATTAGTGAATTGATTTAATTTAAGGAAATGTAATTAAGTTGATATTATGGGCTAATTAAGTTGAACCATTAATTAATTAATTACCCTTACCTATGTCACCTTAAAGTAATTAACTAAATAATTATGAGCCAACATGATATGCATGGAGAATAAACTTGCAATGATCCTAGAAATAAAAATAATGCAATTGGCTCATGATTAATAGTTAATTAGATTAAGGACTTAATTACTCTTATGATTTTCCCACACATGTGATCTAACCATAATGTCATTAAACTCCTTTAGGTTAAAAAACTCCTAAAGATCTACCCCATGATTTAATTAATCAAGGTCTGATGTGATTATGATTTTGATTTGATTAAGAATTTAATTAGTTAAATCTTAATTAATTTTATTTTAAAATAGGGGGTTAAATGAAGTTAGGGAAATGGGTCCCAACCCTATCTCTTAGTTCACTTACTATTGAACAATGATTAATAAACTTAATTAACCAATTTATTGCTGCTCATGGGATTAACTAATCATTAATTAACTTAAAAGAGTAGTTAAGGTTTAGTTAGTCAATTTTCCTAATTAAGTGAGTAATAAATACCAAGAAAAGCATGGGAGGTCATCCCATTAAATTAACCCACAAAATTTAGATTAATTGCTCAAGTAATTAAGGAGTAATTAAACTAATTAATTGTAATTAAACCTTAATAATTATTCCAAATTAGTTAAGATCATTTTTAATTAATTCTCCTCAAATACTTTAAAATGAGTATTTATTTGTATTTTTATTTCTCTATGATTTTATTATTTTAGAAGTTTCAACCATAAAAAATGATTAATTCCTAATTAAAGCCTAATCTTGGAACCATGTGTCGGCACGTTCTTTTGGCAATCGCTATTTAAAACTTATCCACTCATGCCTATGTAATGGCTTTTCACCGCCATCCAATCTAAAATCAGATGGCTACGATTTATCCCACAACTTAATAGGATTAAATAAGATTGATCTAGAGGATCTATTCATGATCATCCCTCATCAATGATAGACGTGTGATCAAACATCCGCGAGTGAGGGAGAATGGGGTCATTGTTTGATTGCTTACTTGATCCGAAGCTGATCAACTCCAAAAAGATCCCACACCTTCATGACATCAATCGGAGGGGATCCAATGATCAAGTTCACATGAGATGCAAGTTTTCTTCAAAAAGCTCCAACCCATTTTTACCTAAAGATTGAAGCATACCTCACCGGAGCTCAAGACCGTGGTTCAAATGAGGAAGCTTCATCTAGTGAAGATGAAGCCTGAGCAAAATTGGATCAATTCCTGTCACCTCAAAGGCCATAAAATAATTTAGAGATCTTTGATTGAAGTCCTCTGCCCAAGCTTGGGAGATGATTTATTCTGCCCAAAGAATTTGAGTTTGATGGAGAAATGGGAAGAATGGAAATGTGTTTTTATTGAGAATGGCATTTTGATCTAGAATGAGCTTGGGAGCCTAGGGAATGGCTTTAACGGCTCATCTTGGGCAGCTAAGGCTCTGAGGAATGATTTTGTGTGTGTTTGAGTGGAAATGAGGGGGTGTATACCCCTTGATCTTGAATGGGATCAGTTTGCTTCTAGTGGCCATCCACCCAAGGAGTCGTGGCAAGGAGGAGGAAATTGGCTCTGCTTGGTTGGTTGAAGGTGTGGAGGTGGCTAAGAAGGAATCATGGGTGTCCTATGGGTTTCAAATGCTCCAATGGGGAGGGTGAGGTGATTTCACTCCCATGGGTCATGGTCACCCAACTACCCCTTGGGTTGTAAAGTGTCCTAGTGCCTAGTGGACCATTGGGAGAGTACCAAGTGGCCAAAGAATGGAAATAAATACTTACATGGGTGATTTGTCTCATGTGATGCCATTGACCCAAGGGTGCAAAAATCATTTAGCATTGGATTTGATTTGGGTAGATTTAAAATGAGCCAAAAATGGGTTAGCCCAAATTTCAAATCAATTAGAGTTGATTTGGTTAGGTTTCACTTAATTTGATTGATTTAGGTCAAATTAGGTTAGGTTGGGTCAAGTTGACCAATTTTTCAAATTGGGTCGAACCAATGGATGGGTCAAGTTCATATGATCATTTGAGATGCTTTGGTTTAGTTGTTTTAGTTTAGTTTGGCTTAGATTTGATTTTGTCTCATTTAAATTCATTTCATTTGAGTCAAATGGGTTAAGTTGACCAATTTGACCAAATTGGCCAAATTGGGTTGGGTGTGGTTTGGGTTTAGTTGACCAATTGAAGATGATTGTAGGTTTTGGTTTCAATTAATTTGATTTGGTTTTGATTTAGCAACTTGAACCTTTAGGTCAATTTGGACTAAGTAGTCAAGGGTTCAATTGGGTCCAATCATTTGGTCAAGTTCAATAATTAATTTGAATGAACTTGCCATTGGTTGCAATCAATTTGGTTTATATTTTGATTTGACCCAATTTGGTCTTAGGTCAATTTGGGTGAACTCAAGAGGGCCAATTGGGTTTGACTCAATTGAAGGTCAAGTCAAATTCAAATTTTGATTTTGATTTGGTATGAATCATTGGTTTCAAGGATTTGGCTTAGGTTACAACAATTTGGGTTACAAGGGTTGACTTGGTCAAATGACCAAGTTGACTTGGTTTGACCTAATTTGTGACAATTGATCAACCTAGGGTGATCAAGAATCATGATGGGAGGTTTTATGGGCTTGGTTCAATTTGGGTCATGGAATTCAATTGGGTTTAGTTGGCTTGATTTAGGTTGAGTTTGATTTAGTTGAGTTTATATATGGATTTAGGATTGATATATAATTCAATTCAATTGGCTTTGGGTTCAAATGGGTTTTGGTTCATTTGAACATTTCAAGTCAAAAGGGTTAAGTTGGGTTTGACTTGGGTTGATTTTGGTTTTGATGATTGTAGATTTAATTTATATTTATAAATATAATTGAAGGTATGATTGATTCATGAAAAAGTAAATTGATTTAGTTTTGATGATTTAAATGTATATTTCATTTAAATTTTGTGATGAAAAAAATATGATTGATTTGTGAGAAAATCAATTGACTTCATTTGATTAAGATTTGGCTAAGTCCATGAGTCATATGGCTTAGAGGGTTTTGATTTAATGATTTAGTTTGATTTAGTTTTGATCATTTGAATGTATATTTATATTTAGAAGATGATTGAAGATATAAATTTATTCAATTGATTTTTTTATTGATTTGGATTAAGATTTGGCTAATTCCGATAGGTCATATGGCTTTAGAAGGGTTTCAAGTTTGGATTTCATCATGGGCTTCAATCATTTGGTTTTGGAAATTTGATTTGGATTTGGATTTGAATTTGATGTTTGAATTGAACTTGAGGTTTGTTTGAGAGAACATAGATTGAATTTGGGTTGTAGGGTAGTGGATTATCCTAATCCTTAAGCATAACCTAATCCAATGGTTAACCCTTCTAAGTCTTTAGGCTTAGGTAAGTGTTTACCTAATTGTTAGAAGTGTCTTATGACTAGGGAAGTCTTAGTGTCTAGAAGACTCCTAAGTCTAAGATGGGAAGATTGAACTACACCCAAAAAAGTGAGGTCAATGGCCCAGTCTACAGTGTCCCCTTGGAGATAGATGACTGGTAGATCAAGACAAGTTTATGATAGACTTGGATACATCTTTGCTTGCTTGGGAGACCATGGATACATGAGAATAACATAGTTCCATCCTCTCTACATCAGTGTATGATGTTTGTGAGAAGTGGGATCATCTACTATTTCAAAGGAGATCTCAAGCCATTTATAGTTCACGAGATCAGCATATATACGGATGCGACTTACTACCTCCCTCAAAATCAACAAATCTATTCTCGCAAACTTGGCCAAATTTTAAAAATAAAAGAAAATCAAAAATAAAAATAAAGAGAAAAAGAAAAAGAAAAGAAATTAGGAAATGAAAAAGAAAATAAAAGGGAGCATAAATAGACTTGGAGGATGAAGTGGAGCCCATCATTAGATTTCACCCATAGTTCTTTACTCCATTCGAACATATGGGTAAGATGATTTGACATCCACCAGGCAGAGGAAGAGGCTAGTTTAGAGGCAGTCCCGGGGATGAAAAACTTCTTTATTGGCCACCCAATGAAAGTTATATCCCTGCTTCCCATAGTACACTCGCTATCCATATAGATTTAGATTCTAATTTATAAGATGAGTCTAATATGGTTATAACACCAGCCAACTCTTCTCAGCAGTAGATTTCTTTGGAGGTGACACTTGAGCCAGATAGTGATGAAGATTGTGCTCCAAAGTAAAGCATAAGTGTATCCAAGTCTATATGTGAAATAATTAGGTATCAGTTGGGAACCTTAGCTCAAACCTCACTTTCCTCTCAAAAAGTTAAGGGTTTGGTAGTTAAGAAAGCCCATAAGTCACCACAAATGTGAAGACTCAGAGGTTCTTTCTAGGAGCATCATACTCAATTCAAGAAGTTTATGTATAACTTGAGGATGATTCATATAAAGATTTAATAGAATTACCTTTTGATTGGTACTTGGCTCGTGTTCATAATTTAGCAAATAAAGGGTTAATCCCACATACTTGGTGAAAGAATAAGTCAGACTACTTTGAAAGAATATGGAGGAACAAATGCAAAAGCTCTCAATCAAGATTGGGATTAGGATTCAGTACTATATGTCCAATCGATGATGATGTTTACTTCTTAGTCATCACAAATCATTTGTAATCTGATAGGTTCTTTTCAAATCATATTAACTCATATGAGGAGTTGTGCTTAGAAACTTTAGATGATCTAAATGATTTTGAAATCAAAGATGCACCGGTGTTTGAAGAAGAGATCAAGTCAAACATCGATGAGCTCAAGAAAATTAACTTTGGAATTAATGAAGATCCATTCCCAACATACACCAGTTCTTTGTTGAATGAAATTGAAACCAATGACTTAGTTAGACTATTGATTGAGTTTAAAGACTGCTTTGCATGGAGTTATGAAGAGATGCCTAGATTGGCTCCTAATGTAGTGGTCCATAAACTACCAATAGTACCTACTGCTAACCCTATCAAGTAAGCTTCTATATGCATGGGATTAGACATATAATAATAGGTTATTTCTGAAGTCAACAAATTGATCAATGCTAGCTTCATTCAGAAAAAAATACCCTACTTGGTTGGCCAGTAGCATCCCAATTAAGAAAAAGGATGGCCAAATTCACATATGTATCAATTTTAGAATACCAAACACATTGGGCATCACTTAGAATACCAAAATTTTCTAAGTAAGGATCCCATTTTCAAATCGAATTCAACAAATCAAACACATGACACGCATCATCACAAATAATAAAAATGCAATCAAAATTTATTTTCAAACATACACTTGTATCTCATTTAGCATACATAAATTTTTTAAGTGAAGATTCCAAAATCAAATCCAAAACAAATTCAATTGACCCTCCATTTAGCATACCCAAATTTGTTAAATGAGGGTCCAAAACATAAAATCAAATTGTGAGCTAATGGAAGCATCAATTAAGAGCCTCTCCAAAACATTTGAACCTCATTTAACATACATAAATTTGTTGAATGTGGGTTCTAAATATAAATCAAATTCAAAGTCACTCCTCCTATGGTGAAAAATTTCAAATATGGGAGTCAACTTTCAAATCTATTGGATGAAATGAAAGAGACAAGCCTATAGAAGTTCATCTTTTTAAGACGCCATCTGCAGATGTTCTTATTCAGGTGATCGAGGATGTCATTAAGGAAATAGTATACTATGTTGAAAGATAGAAATCACTAGCCTTTAATGTACCTAATCACCTTAATAAGGACTCCTAAAGATGATGGGTCTGCCAGAGATTCTTCCTTTCCCCTACTTTACATGAAAAAGTAAAGCAGGATTATTTTAAATCGGGTTCATTAAGTTCCCTATAAGGGCAAGCTACCATAGTTAATTACATCCTAAGAAATGGGGATTGCTTAGGAAAACTCTCGATTAAGGTAAATGATTATTGTCTTCAATGATTTTAATAGGAAAGGACTATTAATCAATTGGTTCATTTTTGAAGATCAAATGGGATCAAAGGGGGGGGGGGTTATTATCTAAATCAAAATGGAAGATAAGTATGAGATGCCTTGAAGCAACCATCTCAAGACTAATCAAAATTGGATGATGACTTCCAAGTTTAGGTTTTATGGTTTAGGGTTTAGGGTTTATGGTTTACTGTTTTAGGGTTTAGTGTTTAAGGTTTAGGGTTTTTTTTTGGAAAATTATGGAAATTTTATTGCCCAAAATAAGGACTACAAAGCCTTTAAAAGAAATAAATCTCTAAACTAATACTCAAAGAGGTATAATAAAACCTAAATAGATGAATTCATAAACTAATATAATATTAAATAAAGAGAAGCAAAAGAAAAACCAAATCAACAACAGGAAGATCCATATGAGCAATAGCAAAATCCACTTGATTTCTTTGATAACAACAAAATCAACTGGCTCGACTGCCAACATATAAAAGGAATCTGCAATAATCTAAGGAAAGGATGAGTACAATTAAGTAGGCATAAAGAGAAAGAGCAAAGTAAAGAAAAGGCTCAGGGTCAGTTGCAATCATCTCAAGGAGCAACACTATGTGTAAGGATCCATACTTCAGAAGAAGGGTTAAAATTACATATAGTGCTACCAACCAAAACAAGAAATAGAGGGAAACATCGAGGCCATCATATCCAGCATACCTCATGTAGGCAGTCATCCAGAGATCATCATCCAATAGTGCTACAAGGTCTTCCAACCAGCAAACAGAACATCCAAGCACAAAGCCACCAAAATAACCAAGACTAGTAAGGTAGACCAATAGCCATCCATCAGGGATAGTGGCAATACAATAGGAAACCACCAAAGCCAATACCAAAAGGGAGGAGAAATACCAAAAAGAGTAAACATCATTAACAAGGATACTAACAGAGTCTAGAAAAGATAGGCCCAGTGCCAAAGAACCGTCCCAAGATTTTCCCCAAAGCAATAGCAAACCAATACCTAAATAGAAGGGACAGCTAACAACAACATCAGCCACCAATCCAATCCAGGCAGAGGATAACCCAAGCATACTTGCAAAAGATAAAAGGGGGAGCTGCACCTCCACCAAGGTAGATAAACAAAAAGACCAAAGGAGCATCCAGCAAGGCTACCACCAAAAATAGCCAATGCAACAGCGAAACCACCACCACAAACCAAGAGCAAGATATTAGGAAACAAGGAGAGAAAAGTACACCAGAAGAGGTAATACCCACAACCAAAATAAAATCCAAGACACCAAACCTAGTGACCAACACCCAAGGAAAACCAACAGCCACTAAACAGCCTTCAACCAGCCAACCCAGAATGACAACAAACCAAAAATGAAGACAAAAAAAAACCCACAAGATCTCACCTACAACAAAACAGAAGTAAAGAGCCAATAAAGCCACCTAGCTCAATAGCAAACAACATTTATGCTAAGAAAAAATAGACCCATAGCTAAGCTACCACCAAATAAGAAAAAAGCAAAAGATAAGCAGTTGTAGCCAACAGAGGAAGACCATTACATGAGGAGGCTGAAAACATAACCAATAGAACCAAACCAAAACCAGCAATACTAATTACCAAGGCCCAATCAACAAAATACAAAATATAATAGCCAACAAATAGCCTTCACCAGGCCAAATCCAAACTAAAGATAAACCACCAACAACCCCCCAGATCTACCACAAACAGAGGAGGTAAAACCAACCAACACAGCCACCTAGTCAACCAACCCTGCCAACTAATATAGCCAATCAACTGAGCCAACCAACAAGGCCACCCAACCAGTCACCACAACACCAGAAGATCCAACTCAAATAAGGAAGCAACCAACCCAGATATGAGATAAACCTCATTTAGAGGGGAAAATCGATAGCAGGCATAACTAGAACCCAATAGGAGGCCACCAAAAATAACCAAGAAATAATTGTGATAATCACCTAGCCATGCAAATAACCATGGAAAAGAAAGCCTATGAGGACCACAAACCCACCAGTAATAAACTAGGGAGGAAAGGAAAGTGACCCAAGCAAAATAAAGTCCCTTCTAGACCCAAGAGAACAAATAGCCACCACCAAAGAGAAAATAGGAAGGGAATACAACACATCAAGCTTGAAGCGATAAGCCAGAGGGAACAACCAATAACTAGTAGCCATTGAGCCAAAATAAGAAAGGAAACTAATAACCAACAAAAAGACCAACACTAAGATAGAAATAAAAAGACTAACAATAGCCTTCAAATAAACACCACCTAAGACAACAAGGTAAAGTGTTGAAACAAACAACAACATCCACCAAACAAGGTAACACTCATAGAAAATGATGTTAGCCAAGACCCTAAAGAAGAACATCAAGGAGCACTCCAAATATGGGAAAGCACAAAAGCGGCAATCAATTAAAAGGCTCAAAGAAAACACCATAGCTAAAGACCAATAAAAAAAGCCACAAGTTAAAGTCTGAAGTCAGGTAGTCCTGAGTTATCTAGATTAACCAAGCCTCTCAGTAGCTTAGGTAAGTTTTAATTATCTAATATAGTGAGCTCATTTAATTCAACAACTAAATTGGCTAAAACATCCTCACAAGCATTACCTTCACGAAGAATATGAGAAATTTTGTAGCAAACTTGAGAGAGGAGGGTTTTGTGTGATTAAGGAGATAAATTAAATCAACATTCCCCATTTTATTAGAAGTGAGCAAATCAAGTAAAAGAAGAGTGTCAACTTCAATCCAAATATTAAAGAGGCCTATGTTCAAAAATATATCAATAGTTTTATTAAAAACCATAAGCCAGCATGAATAATAGAACATGCTTTGAGGAGATAAGAAAAAGTAGAAATGATAGTACCATTGGAATCCATAATATTACAACCACAACTATTTTTATTAGGTGAAACTAAACCATTAGTATTTATTTTAATAAAGTTCTCATTAGGTTTGATCCAATGGATATCTTAATATCCTTATTGAAAGAAATGGTAGGCAGAATGAGACCTAATTTTTTAGCCACAAAGTTGTAACCTCTAAAATGGATATTGCTAATTAAATTAGCATTAAACAAAGCATGAATTTTTTTTCTTTAGTTCTAGCCAGGATCCTTTTATGATTCATAGGAATAGCACGATATTTAGCATCATTTCTATCCATCCAAATGAACCAAATAAAGGTAATTCCAATTATTATTTTGATATGACCTTTCACAATTTTTTGGAAACAAGCTTCAAGAAGTTGATATAAAGAAAGGAAACCATAAAAATAGTTAGTGTTAAGTAAATCATCATACCATATCCATAATTTGGAAAAAAATGGCACCATATATAAAAACATGATTAACATTTTCAATATGAAAGCAACAATAGCACTTAGAAGGTAAATAAAACCCTTTATTCTAGAGCAAGAAATCTACAAGAATAAAGTTATTCAAAATCCTCCAAGATAAAACTGAATAAAAAATGGGAATGATATTCTTCCAAAGTTTAATGAAGGCATTAGAGGTGTTCTGCTTATCTTTGATAAAATTCTAAACCTCTTTAAGGATGAATTCACCATTATAAGAGAGCTTAAAAAGAATTTGATCAGGTTTGTTAGGAAAAATATGGACATTTCTAAAGTTATCAAAAAGAGAAATAAAGATATATTTTTGAAGTTTATTTTCATTCCAATTGTTATTAAGCCAAAAAGAGTTAACTTTGATAACAACAATAGAGTGTGTAGATAAACGGGAGTCAATAGATCCATTGTCAATCCAATTGTCTTGCTAAAATAAGGATGAGCCCAAATGAATATGCCAAGATATTAAGCATTCAACAACCCATATAATGGAGCAAAGTCATTCTCAAATGGGAGAGTCACCAACATTATAACCACAGATAAGAGGGTGTCTACATTGGCAGTATTTTTCCATAATAAATTTAGCCCAAAGGCTATCATTCATTCTAAAATTCCACTAGAGCTTATGAGAGATAAAAATAATTGCTTCACAAATATGTTTGCAAACAAGACCAGCTTCACCAAAAGGACCACAACATTTATGCCTCCAATGCATTCTTTTAATAGAATTATTGGATCCTTAAAAATATTTATTAAGCAAGCAATGAATTCTGATAAGAGTAGAATTAGTAGGAATAATAGTTTGAATCAAATACATACATTGAATTGAGAGTGCTTTTAAGAATAGTGAGCCTACCACCAAAGGAGAGTAAATGAATTCCCAAATAGAAATTTTATTTAAAATTTTTTGAATTAACTCATCAAAAAGATGGGATCATTTTGGACCTTTAAAAAGAGGAGCACCCAAGTACTTAAGAGGTAAATGTTGATGTTTAAAATTAGTTATATGTAGTATGTGATTGATTTTATTATTGGAGATACTGGAAGAAGTAATTAAAATAGCTTTTATTATCATTGATAGTAAGACCACTTTCTCTATGAAATGTATTTAAAAGATTTTTAATATTCTTGATATGATGAATATAAGCATAACAAAAAATAATGAAATCATCCACAAAGCTTAAATGGGAAAGATGAAAACCACCAAGAGTTCTCTAATACATACTAGGATTATTTAAGAATAAATCATTGATGCTCCAAGGTAAGTATTCAATAACAATGATAAATAAAGTAGAAAATAAAGGATCCCCTTGTCTTAAGCCATGGGAGGAAGGAAAGAAACCCAAAGCTTCCCCATTAAGCAAAATAGAAAACCAAGCATTATTAATACAATTTTAATAGGAAAAAATAAATTTAGAAAACCCAAATAAATTCATAATGTGAAAAAGGAAATCCCAACAGATATTATCAAAAGCTTTGGTAATATCTAATTTGAAAAGAATGTTTCCTCCACTATTCCTAACATCTAAATCATGAATTAATTCTTGGGCAAGTAAAATATTATAAGAAATAGATTTACCTCTATGAAAACTAGTTTGGTTGAGAGAGATCTTATGAAGAAGAGGACTAAGCCTGTTGGCAATAATTTTGGAAATTAGCTTATTGAAGAAGGTGCAAAGACTGATAGTTTTAAACTCACTCTAATAGTCTAGATTATTTTTCTTAGGTATGAGAATAATAGAAGTGCTAAAACAATATCTAAGAAAATGATTACCATTAATGAAATCAACCACAACATCAATCAAATCATTTTTAATAATAAACCAATATTTTTAAAAAAATTGACTAGTGAAACCCTCTAGTCCATCAACATAATATATCTTCATGCTATTAATAACTTTAAAATTTTCATCTTCATTCAACAAAATAGTAAGCAAAGCATTGTCATCATTAGTAATAAAAGAAGGAATCAAGTGCGATTTAGAAATAGCTTCATAATAGCAACTCTTATTAATCATATTTCTAAAATAATTAATAAGCAAATACTTAATATCATTATTCTCTGTAATCCATTCAACATTATCATTTTTAATTTTCTAAATATTTTTAAAGCTCTCTTTTTATTAATAAAACATGTAAATACCTAGTATTCTTATCACCATATGTAATATGTTTACTAACAGCTTTTTTATGCTAATAAGTTTCTTCCATATTTTGAAAATTAACAAGTTTATCCTTCGCCTCATTTAAGTCCATAATCTTGGAAGGTTTCTTCATAATATAAACTTCAAGATCATAAACAAAATTTTCCATATCCTTCATATTAGCAAAAAGATTTTTAAAATAATGCTAGTTCAACCAAACCAAATTTTGTTTAAGTCATTTTAGTTTAAACTAGAGTCTATTCATCCTCATAATTGAATTATTAAATGTAAAGAGCTTTCTAAATTTAGCAAACAACTTAAAAAATTAATTATAAGTATGAAATTAAAGAATGATACACTATCTCGATAGATAGAAATCATCACCCTATAATAGGCCTAATAACCTATTAAGGACTCCTAAGGCATGATGGGCTTTCGAATATATGAGAGATCTTTCCCCTACTTTATATGGAAAAGTAAAGTAGGGTTTATTTTAAGTCGGGTTCATTAAGTTCCCTATGGAGGTAAGCCCCTAGAGTTAATTACATCCTAGAATGTGAATTCATTAGGAATACTCTCGATTAAAGTAGAAATTAAGGTCTCCAAAGATTTCAAGGCTAGACTATGAAAGGATTATTTGTATTAAAAAATTAACTGGGATTGTTCAAGGAGAAGACTTATTATTGAAGCCAAAGAGAATGAGTAGGCAATGCTCATGATACTAGGAAGCCTAGTGAGCATTCCAATCTATCCTATGGTTGGATTTTATATGTTTGAAGTTGAAGAGATTAATTTTATTGAAGTTGAAATTTTATTAGAAAGCTAGGACTTATAATCCAACAACACAAAGTTGTGGGAATGCCTAAGAGTTGAGAATTTATGCTAGTAGCTCGAAGGAAATAGCAACCTCAGACACTATATTTAGGGAGCTTTGGCATGAGCCAAAGAACCACCTAAGTCTAAGAAAAAATGGGCATAAGGTTTACCTCTACAAAAAAGAATAAGCCAGTCGATTGCTAGGCTTATAACCACCTAGGGTGCCTGACTAACTCCTATGATTTTAAAACTATGTAGGCAAGTCTTATGCATTTGAAAGATAGTTGGGCATTATTAATTTAGAAAGAGACAAAAGTCCTTAAACCCACTCCCTAAGAGACCAGAGCATGAGTGGTATGAGTAATGACTTAATCTACAAATGCAAATCTTTTCAAATTTTATTTGATTTTGGACACTTCATTTTGATAAATGTTTTTTGGATTTGGTATGTCTATATGCATGATGAAGTTAGATTGTTGGCTAAATAAATGGGAAATTGGTGTTTTCCACCATAGAGGAGGCCCTCAAAGGTCAAGCCTTCCCCTATCATGCAAGGATGGAAACCCTCTCTTAGTAAGATTAAAGCAATATGCATACATGATGTGAGACATACAACATTCAGCTAAGGGGTTGCTAAATATTTTAATTATCTTGACTTAATGCCTAGGCTTTATGTGAGGTTATGAATTATTTAAAACTGTAGTTATGTGTTGTAGTTGGATATAAGATTTATTTTTCTCTAAGAGCCTAATCGCATCCAAGCCACACATTCAAACATCAATCATTTTAAGAAATTAAGAAAACCAATTTATAACTATCGTGAAAGAATAAAAGGTCGATATGGTCGGGTACCGTTGTACAACCCAAAAAGAAAAGATGGGTAGCTGAGCTCTACCTTTATACAACCTGAAATTACAAAATAATAGTTATAGTTTATAATGAATGAATGCTATAGGGGTCTTCATTCTTCTTTCTTCAAGTCTTCATTTCTTTCCTTTGATTTAATTTTCTCCACTTCAAAGGCATCACATGGCCTCCTAGGATAAAGCCATCTAGCCAATGCTCATCCTTATCCCCCATATCACTAATCTTAATTCCTAATTACAAAATTACATTAAGAATAGCAATAGTAAATCTAACTACACTGGTAAAATAAAGGTTAGTTAAACATACATATAATCCCAAGCAGTTATGTCATAATTTAGACTTAGCACCCTACACATGGGTAACTAAGCCCACCTGTACTAACTTGGATTATGCTTAGGGGCTACACAACCTTTAAAGAGTGCATTGGTATTTATTTTTAAGCAGCCCATTAAACATAATCCCCTACAGAAAACATGATTAGGCTAATCATGGCCTACTATCTAGTCTACAAGGCATACACCCTAATATCCAGTCTACAATAATACATCACAAACTAAAATATACATCATACCTAGCACTGCCCTAACATAAAGCTAGAAGTACTGACTTAACTCTAATGTGTGTGTTAATGTTTGTGTGGCATGTCTTGCTAGGCATTAGAGTTGTAGTTCTCTAAGTTTAAAAAGATTTAATTTAACATGAAGTGTTGGTCTCACTTGAAGTTATTTAATTGATTTGAGAATTTTAATTTGTGTTTTCTTTTGTTTCATTTTATTACACTTAGCAACTAAGTGTTATAAAGTGAAGGAAAGAGGATTGCCCTCTTCCATCCCTACCTTAAGCCACTTTCTAAAGCATGTAAATTTGATTTAGCTCTCTTTAGTGAATGGCTTATTATAAATTATAACTTAATCCTAAGTTTAAGCTCACTTAAAATAATCTTATTTAATATGAAAGGTATCTTAAGATTAATTCAATTGAATTACTATCACATGACATATGTTCAATCATTCCTTCCCATCACATGTAACATGCATATGATATTAATCTTAAATATACATACACAATAAGTTTTATACGTTAGATGATGAATGTAGATGTGTATATTTGTAAAAAAGGAGATCTTAATTCATTAGCTAAATGCACATACAAGTGTTTCAAAGCTTTAAGTGGATACTTTGCCATTGTTAAACTAGGGGAATGAGGTAAACACCTCTTGGGGTTACTTAAAGTCTCACATCCCTGGATGTCCAGATTAGATATACCCACTATTCTTGAATACACATGAATGTAAAAATGAATACAAGAATGGAAAATCATGCAAAAGTTGTATTTATTTCAATTGAATTAATTATACATGTGAGCTAAAGTTGAAAAGGATATTCTCATTCATTAGTTAAATGCACATACAAGTGTATAAAATTTTAACCAGATATTTATCCATTATTAAACTAGCGGAGTGAGGTAAAGACCTCTTGGGGGCTACTTAAAGACTTGCATCCCTAGAATGTCCAGACTAGATATACCAACTATTCTTGAATACACATGAATGTACAAGTGACTACAAGAATGGAAAATCATGCAAAAGTTATATTTCTTTCAATTGAATTATTTGTACATGTGAGCTAAAGTTGAAAAGGAGATTTTCATTCGCTAGCTAAATGCACATACAAGTGTATAAAAGTTTTAAGCAGATACTTTGCCATTATTAAACCAAGGGAGTTAATTAAAGACCTCCTTGGGGTTACTTAAAGCCTTGCAAACCTGGAATGTCTAGACAGATATACCCACTATTCTTGAATACACATGAATGTACAAGTGACTACAAGAATAGAAAATCATGCAAAAGTTATATTTTTTTCAATTGAATTATTTATATATGTGAGCTAAAGTTCTATCTAAATTCTAACATAGAAATACAAACAAATGTTGTCCTTTTCAAATGTACTATACACTTGTTAACATTCAAACTTTATGCAAATCCATATATACTAAAGAAAGAGAACTCCATATCACATATTCTATGCCATAGACATATGCAAGCTTATAAAAATTTATAACTATTATCACTCCAAATGTTATAGTTGACTTAAAAACATAACTTGTTAACATTCAAACTTTATGTCAAGCTTATAAAAATAACTTTGATTTAATAGTGATAATAGGCACACTTATATTAAATTAAATCAACACATGCAAGCTTGACATAAAGGGAACCATTTATTTAGTTAATTTTGCAAAAGATGAATCCATGAATCAAATGACATACAACATTTAATATGATTGGAGAGGAATAACTAAACATAAACTCATGATTTTGTTCAATTAAATTAATTTTTAAAGACAATCATACCAAATAAAAACATTTGAAGCAAACCAAAGTTTCTTATGTCACTTTTAAATTTTATGTTTCAATTTGATTTAATGAAATGAAGGAAAGTTTGCTGATCCTAACACATTCCCATGTTTGTGAATTGATTTAGTTTAATAAAGTGTAAGTAAGTGGATTTTATAGATTAATTAAGCTGTAATATGCATTAAATTCACTAATTAACCCTTACCTATGTTACTTAAAAGTAATTGATTAAATAATTATGAGCCAACATGATATGCATCGAAAATAACTTGCAATGATCTTAAGAAATGAAAAGGTCTAATGCAATTAGCTCACAATTATTGATTAATTAGATTAAGGAACTTAATTAATTACTTTTATGATTTACCAACACATATGGGTAAATCATAATTTCATTAACTTTCTTTAGGCTATTAAACACCTAAAGATCTACCCATGAATTAATTATGAAGATTAGATATGATTGTAATTTTAATTTGATTAATAAAATTATTAATTAATTAGTAAATTTCTCTTAATTTTCTAAATTGATTAATTATCCTCCAAATGAAATGGAATGGGTGGGTCCCAATCCTATTCCATAAATCCCCTCTTAATGAAATAAATTAGAGGAAGCAGGAAAGAGGTCCTAATCATTTTCCTCCAATATTTTATATGAATAACTAATCAAATAAAGCTTAATCAATTATAATTAATAGTTAAATTAGTTATAATTAAGGATATGTCTCATAACTAAATTTTCTTCTTGACTTTTAAGATCAACATATAACAATTAGGGATTGAGTAGATTTTTATAATTGACTTTCATAAATTATGCACAGATTATATTTGATTATAATATTTATAATGTTGTTGGTTTAGTTAACTTTTTTATACTATGTTTTACTTAAATTTCATAAAAATTTAATTTGTACAATTTTTGGGATTTTGTTTGATCACATATTATTTCTTTCTTTTTTATTGTAAAGACTGATTAACTCCTCTTTTAGATCTGATTGAATTTAATAATAAATAGATTATTGGATTAATCATGATCTTTCAATCAAAGATCAATTGACCCATGAGTAATCATGGCTTGATAGATGGAATCAAATCATTATGTCATTCAGCATAATCAAAACTATTCACTTCAAACACATAAAATGAATAGTCTTACTTTTGTCTCTAAAGTCTCACTAAAAGGATTAAGAAGTAAAGTGCATGGGCTCTAAAGGTTGGATCCTAATGACACTCGCATTTAACACATCAAACATGAGATCCCTAAAACTTTCTAAGCATTTTAAAATCATACATCACCGGAGCTAATGTATGGTTGATTTCGACCATGAGGTGGCTTCATTTGGAAGAAACAATGCCCTATTGAGGTTTTTGTTGGGTCAAATCAATACTTCAACTAGCATTCTTTTTCTTGGCTCCTATGGTTTACTTCATCCTCACTTGCTCATAGACACTTGGCTTTGGGCATCTTATTGGAATAGGAAAATCTAGATTCTTGACTTTTTTTGAATGTTCTTTGAATAATCTTATCCACATATATAGTCTCATTCAAATGATCAAACTCATGCTATAATATGCGAGCCATCCATCCAGAAGCAATAATTTTGATAGGTTGACCAAAATGATCATGACCTATGACCTTCACCTATAGATGCCACTCTACCATAGCTCTAAATCCATCAATGCTCAAACATCTTTCAAAGAACAAAGTTATTTTTCTCCCCTTCTTCTGAAACTTTGGATTAATTTTTACCAGTAGATCAAAAGGTCGATGGTCTTGTGCCTCAATTTCACTTTAGAGCATAGATAATGTATTCCTTTGTGTCTTCAAGAATAATAATCTCCACCCAGATTATATATATGATGTGTTAGGGCATTGAAAACAATAGGTTCAAAAGCTTTTAGAAGATGAGCATACCACTATGGATCATTAAAGAACCTTCCAGGCGCTACCAACAGTACCTTTGATTTGGAATTTCTATACAGATCATTGAGGATGGCTTTCAGAGCAATTAAATCCCTAACATACTATTCTTCATCAATACTTACACCTATTTCATGTCAACTCACTCAGCTCATTTCCCTCAAAGAATAATAGTTTATGAGCGGAGGTGATGCCGGGGCTTTCCGCATGACAGCAATCATGTCATCTATGATCCTTTGGATCTTCTTCGATCCAATCTCGTCCAAGGAGACCTCAACGACGGGCTCGTGGAAGACCAGATCACTAGCCTTGATAATTTTAGGTAGGGATTCTTTCTTCACACTGAATCCAGAGAACCATCTACTGGAGACCTTCAAAGGGGTTCTTCTCCCACCAACGATGCAATGGGAGAAGCGATGAAGAATGGGATGGATGCCTGGGGCTATAAAGTCATGGTATTTATGAAAGAGTATGGTGACATAGAAAAGATTTTGCTGGTGGCATGCTATGCTAGTGGCACGGTTCGATTGATCAATAGAAAATTCATAGGATGTCTCATGTGCTTTTTGTAGGTAGCCAGATTTATGGGGGCTAATTAGGATCAAGGAAGTTTCGATCAGCTACCTGCTGCATGCTACTATGTGTCTCAATTTTGGAACAAGTGAGGGAAGAGAGGTCACCTGCTGGAGGAAGAGGGAGGCATGGATGCAGCTTGGGTTGGCTAGGCCTCGCTTGGTTGAGAGGAAGAGATAGACGTGAGGGAGAGTTCATTTTCATCTTTGTGTTCAGCGGAGGAGAGGTGCTTAGAGAGGTTTTTTATTTTTTTAGGGCTGGATGGGATGAGAGAAGTGCTCTCAAGTAAAGTATAAATGAGAGGGCTTCGACTTCTTTTGGCTAAAGGGAGATGAAAAAAAAGATGGGGCCTCATTTTTTTTTTAGTGTGTCGTGTTTTCTGGAGAGAGAGAGAGAGAGAGATGTCAACTTTGTCCAACATGCCTCAACTTCACCAACATTCCCTCTTATTATTTCTTTATTTTTTTACATATTTTATGCGTTGTTAGGATCAAATAAACTAGCAAGGCATAGGTCATTTAATAGTTTTGTCTTTTCACTTTTTTTTAAAAATTTTGGTGAATCTGATTTTTTTAAATTAAATGATTTTAAAAGTTTTACATAATTTTAATAACTTTAGTAAATTATTGAATGATAATTTATAAGTTATATGTATAAAATAAGATAATTTTAGTTATGATTAATAATTATTGATAATATGGATTCATAATTTGATAAATTAATTATTTAAATTTAATGATTAATATATTATAAATATAACATTTATTTTTAGTTTTTCTTTTGATTTAATTCTAAATAAATTTCATTTGAAGTTTAGAATTGGTTTAATCTCTCTCTCTCTCTCTCTCTCTCTCTTCATAGTTCATTTTAGATTTAAAATGGATTGTGTGTGATAAATAATAATTTTTTATTTATTATTATCATTTTCTTTTTATATATATTAGTGACTTAACATTCAAATCATGATTTAATTTAATTTAGGTAGAACTTGGAATATGACTTGATGGTTTTTATTATGACTTTAGGTAGAACTTGGAATGAGGATTGAAGGATTGATTGATTTTAGGTAGAACTTGGCTAAGTCCATGAAATTGGCTTAAGGGTTTGGATATGGATTTGATTTTATTTGGATTTAGGTTTGGATCATGATTTGAAGTTGAGTTTGAGCTTGAATTTGATAAATTGATTGAAGGGTTGATTTTGTCTTTGAGAAAATCAATTGAATTTGGATTGATTTGGATTGATTTGGATTTGGCTAGGGCTAGTCCATAAGATAAATCATAGGGCTTAGGAAGGGTTTCAATTTTCGATCTGATCATGGGCTTCAGTCATTTGATTTAGATTTGGATTTGGATTTTATATATTTGAATTGAATTTTAGGTTTAGTTTGAGAAGGTGAACACAGGTCGAATTTAGGCTATAGAATAGGTGAGTCTCCTTAATCCCTAAGGCATAGCCTAATCCTATGATTAACCCTTCTAAGCCTCTAAGTTTAGGTTAAGTGTTTATCTATTAACTATAAGTGTCTTTTGACTAAGGAAGTCTTAGTGTCGAAGATCCTTAGGTCTAAGAAGAATAGGTCCAAAGTGAGGTCAACATTAATATGTTGAATCCACATGTTCTGAAATCTGAAAGGAGAGAAATTCTTTAATCTATTAGAATTATTTTTAATAGAACCCAAAAGAGGAGCATGATCAGATAAGGTTCTACTTAATTGATCTATAGAAGTAATAGGCCATTGAGTGATCCAATGAGTATTAAAAATAGACCGGTCCAACCTTTGCCAAAGTCTAGAGTTTTAGCAAGTATAATTAGAACCCTTAAATCCAATATTATTCAAATTACAATCAAGGATCATATTGGAAAAATCTTCCATGGAATGAATATTAGGAGAGAAACCACCACATCGTTCAGAAGAGAACAAAATAATGTTGAAATCACCACCAACAAACCAAGGTTTATTGACAGAGGTGGCAAAATTAGTTAAGTTATCCCAAAGAAGATTTCTACCAGATCTATTTCAAGATGCATAAACGAAAGAGCCCAAAACACAATAATCACCATAAGAGATTTGAGCATTGATTACTTGATGAAAATCATCAATAATAGAAACATCTACAAAGTTAATCCAAAAACACCAAATCTTATTGCTAACATTAGTGAAAAATTTATTGAAACCAATCATTCTAGAAACTTGGTTAATTTTATTAGCATGAATAAGTGGCTCAAGAATAATAAGTAAAAAAATATTATGGATACAACAAAGATTTCTAATATGGTTACAAAAAGAGAGGGAACAAATCCCTCTAACATTCAAAACTAAAAAATTAAACATAAAGAAAAGAATGGGGGGGGGGGGGAATAAAAATTAATTTGGGAGAAGAGAGGGAGGCCACAATAGCTCTAGTGTTTCTTAGCAATTTGGTAGGAGAATTTTTAACTTTTTTTCTTTTTTGAATAGAAAGTTTGGAGGCCATTTTCTTTTCCCTTCGAAGCATCATCCGAAAAGTATTTAACAACATTAGTCACATATTTAGGAGAAATCTCCCGATGAGAAGTGAATTCTTCTTCTTCCAAGATAATAGGATTTATTAAAGATAAATGAGCTTTGGAAATAGCAAGGGAGGGAGAAAAAATTGATTTATTAAAAAATCAAGTGGGAACACGAAACCCTTCCTCAAAACTAGTCAAATTATTAGATAAAAGCAAATCTTTTTGAGAAGCTAAATCATCCTGAATTTTGAATATGGAATCAATTTTATAAACCTGATTATCATGAGGTATTAAAGCCATATTCTCCATTGAATTAGAATGATGCATAGTATTAAATTCCTCATTTTTGTTCTCCATTAAAGCTTCATTTTTATCTATCAAAGCCAGCAAGGATGCAAGGATCGAATCAGAGGAAACAAAATCCAGATTCAAATGTTTAGAAAAGTTATTATTATACACATTAGAAGCCTTCAATTGCTCAGAAGAAGTGAAAGGTAAATCAACCTTATTAGGAACATTCAAAGAATCATTTTTTTTAAGTAGTTTTTTAATATTTAATAGTGTTGGCCTGGGATTAGGAGCAAAAGTTTCCTTAATAGAGATTTTCTTTTTTAGGTGAGGATGAAGAATAAAACATTCAGAATTATCATGCTAGTGGATTTTACAGTGAGAAAAAAAGACAGGGAAATTTTCAAATTTAATTGTTTGCATGTAACAATAATTTTTAGATCCTAACTACATTTCTTTGGGGTGTTTCTTGGTTATGTCCAATTCAATAAAGATTCTAGCAACTGAAGAATGAGACTTCATAGCCATTGCCTGATCAATTTGCAATGACCGACCAAATAAAGAATTGACAATAAAAATGAATTCACATATTAGGGCGAGAAATCCTAACCGGAATGATTGAGAATTAGGGTTTAAGATTTAGAGTTTAGGGTTTGGGGTTTAGGTTAGAGTTTAGGGTTAAAGGTTAGGGTTTATGGTTTAGGCTTTAAAGTTTAGGGTTTTTATGGTTTAGGGTTTAGGGTTTAGGGTTAGTTTAAGGTTTAGGGTTAGCTTAGGGTTTAGGGTTTAGGGTTTAGGGTTTAAAGGTTTAGGGTTTACTATTTAGATTTTATGGTTTAGGATTTAGGGTTTATAATTTAGGGTTTATGGTTTGGGTTTAGTGTTTAAGGTATAGGGTTTAGAGTTTAGGGTTTTAGGGTTCAAGGTTTAAGGTTTAGGGTTTAGGGTTTAGAGTTTTTTATGGTTTAGGATTTAAGGATTAGAGTTTAGGGTTGTCAGTTTTTGATTTAGGGTTTAGCATTTAGGGTTGTAGGTTTAGGTTTTAGGGTTTAAAGTTTAGGGTTTAGTTGAGTGTTTAGGGTTTAGGATTTAGGATTTAGGATTTATTGTTTAGGGTTTTTAGGGTTTAGGGTTTAGGGTTTAAGGTTTTTTTCTTTTTTTATTTTCTTAATTTTTTAAATTAACTAAATTGGTAGGTTTTGGTTTATTTAGTGTATTTAATTTATTTTCTATTTATTTTAGATTATTTTTTAAGTTTATTTTTATTTTTATTTACTTTAGTTTATTTATTTTAGGTTTTTTATTTAATTTTCTTTTTTAGGTTTATGTTTAGGTTTAGGTTTAGGTTTAGGTTTATTTTTAATTTTAGTTTTATTTTTTTTTATTTTTAGATTTTATTTTTTAATTTTTAAATTTGGCTTTGGGTTTTTATTTTATTTTGGTTTTTTATTTTTAGGTTCATTTTATTTTTAGTTTAGTTTAGGTTTTTATTTATTTTATTTTTCATTTTATTTAATTATTAGGTTTAAGTTTAGGTTTAGGTTTAGGTTTTAGTTTAAGTTTTTAGTTTATTTTATTTAGGTTTAAGTTTTTTTATTTATTTTAATTTTAGGTTTTATTTAGTTTAGGGTTTAGGGTTAGTTTAGGGTTTAGGGTTTTGGGTTTAGGATTTGGGGTTTGGGGTTTGGGGTTTAGGGTTTAGGGTTGTTGGTTTTAGGATTTAGGGTTTAAGGTTTAATGTTTAGGGTTTTAGGCTTTAAGGTTTAGGATTTAATGTTTAGGGTTTTAGAGTTTAGGGTTTAAGGTTTAGGGTTTTAGAGTTTAGGGTTTACAATTTTTTTATTTAGGGTTTATGTTTTAGTTTAGGGTTTAGGATTTAGGGCTTAGAGTTTAGGGTTTAGAGTTTAGGTATTATTTTAAGGGTTTATGTTTTACTTTAGGGTTTAGGGTTTATAGTTTTTTTTAAGATAGAACAAATTCAGATTCAACATTTCCTCTTTTTGATTTCATCAACCAAGTAGCCGACCAAGTTTTTTAAGACACAAGCGATGGCATAGATAAAAAATGAGCATGCATAGAGAAAAAACTCTAGATTACTAGAATCATCTCTACTATAAAGATATAATTCCATAAGCAATAAATCAGATTGTTCATTCTTTAGTTTCTACAATTCCCATCAGAACCACCCCTGCCTCTCATGTAGTAGGATTTGCCATCATATCCCTAATCTCTCCCTCCTTCACCACCATGAGCCTCTGTCACTCCTACCGCCTCCATAATCGCCACCTCCATATTCACTAGCACCTCCACATGCCCCACCACCACTATGATAATGCCCTCCACCTCCCCCAATGTCGATCTAGATTGAGCACGGTTGGCGGTGATTTTCTAGATAAGGTTACGCTCATTCTTAGTGTTTAGGTTTAGGCTTAGGCCTATTAGCTTTTAGGGTTTAGGTTTACTTTTTTTTTATTTAGTTACTTTATGTTTTAGTTTAGGGTTTAAGAATTAGGGTTTAAGGTTTAGGGTCTTGGGTTTAGTGTTTTAGGGTTTATGATTTTAGGGTTTAATGTTTAGAGTTAAGGTTTAGGGTTTCGAGTTTAGGGTTTAAGCTTTAGTGTTTAAGGATTAGGGTTAGCTTAAAGTTTAGGGTTAGTTTAGGTTTAGGTTTAGGGTTTAAGGTTTAAGTTTAGTATTTGTTTAGAGTTTAGGTTTGAGTTTAGGAGTTTAGTTTAAGGTTTAGGTTTAGGGTTTAGGTTTAGGTTTAAGTTTAAAGTTTAGACTTAGGAGTTTAAAATTTAGGGTTTTAATTTAGGTTTATTTTAGGGTTTAAGTTTTAGGTTTATAGTTTATGGTTTAGGTTTAGTTTAGTTAATTTAAGTTAAGTTAGTTAGTGTTTAAGGTTTAGGTTTAGGTTTAGGGTTTAGGATTAGTTTAGGTTTAGTTTAGGTTTAGGGGAGGGTTTAGGTTTAGGTTATTTAAGATTATGTTTTAGTTTTAGGGTTTAGTGTTTAGGGTTTCAGGTTTAGGGTTATAGGTTTGGGATTTATAGTTTAGGGGTTAGTGTTTAGGGTTTAGGGTTTATGGCTTAAGGTTTAAGGTTTAGGGCTTAGGGTTTAGGGTTTAGGGCTTAGGGTTTTTAGGGTTTAGGGTTTATGGTTTAGGGTTTAGGGTTATTTATTTATTTATTTATTCTTAAATTAAGTAAGGTGGTAGGTTTAGGTTTATTTAGTTTATTTTTTATTTATTTTAATTTATTTTATTATTTATTTTTATTTAATTTTATTTTTATTTTTATTTAGTTTAGTTTACTTATTTTTGATTTATTTATTTTATGTTTATTTATTTTAGGTTTATTTATTTTAGTTTATTTGTATTTTTATTTTATTTTTTTTAGGTTTCAATTTCTATTATATATATATATTTTTTGGTTTAGGTTCTAGGTTTTTATTATAGGTTTATTTTTAGGTTTTATTTTTTTACTTTAGGTTTACGTTTAAGTTAAGTTTATTTTATTTTATTTATTTTAGGTTTAGGTTTAAGTTTAGTTTATTTTAGGTTTAGTTTTAAGTTTTATTTTTTTTAGTTTAGGTTTATTTTATTTTGTTCATTTTATTTTTATTTTAAGTTTAAGTTTTTTTTTAGTTTAGGGTTTAGGTTTTAATTTTTATTTATTTTTAGTTTTATTTTTTATGTTTATATTTTTATTTAATTTTTATTTTATTTTATTTTAGATTTATTTTATCTTTATTTTAGGTTTAGGCTTCATTTTATTTATTTTTAGGTTTATTTTATTTTCTAGTTTAGTTTAAGTTTTTATTTATTTTATTTTAATTTAATTTTTTTTATTTTTAGGTTTAGGTTTATATTTTGTTTTATTTTATTATTTTATTTAGCATTAGGTTTTCTTATTTATTTTATTTTTAAGTTTAATTTAGTTTAGGTTTATGTTTTTAGGTTTCTAGGATTTGCGATTTAGTGTTTAGGTTTTAGGGTTTAGGGTTAGTTTAGGGTTTAGGGTTTAGTCTTTGGGGTTTAGGGTTTAGGGTTTAGGGTTGTAGGGTTTAGGGTTTAGGGTTTTAGGGTTTAGGGTTTATGGTTTAGTGTTTTAGGGTTTAGGGTTAAGGGTTTCAGGTTTAGGGTTTAGGGTTCAGGTTTTTAAAGTTATGGTTGAGTTTAGCGTTTAGGGTTTAGGGTTAAGGCTTTAAGGTTTTTGGGATTAAGGTTTTTTAGTTTAGGGTTTAGGGTTTGGTGTTTAGGATTTTGGGTTTATGGTTTAGGTTAGTTTAGGCTTTAGGGTTTAGATTAGTTTAGGGTTTATGGTTTAGAGTTTAGGTTTTGTAGTTTAGGGATTAGAGTTTTATGGTTTAGGGTTTTAGGGTTTTTAGGGTTAAGTTTTAGGGTTTAAGGTTTAAGGGTTTTTTTAAAAAAAGAACAAATTCAGATTCAATATTTCTTATTTTTGAATTCATCAACCAAGTAGTAGACCAAGTTTTCTGAGATACAAGCGATGACATAGATAAAAATGAGCATGCATTAAGCAAATCAAAAACCATAGGTAACTAGAACCGTCTCTTCAGTTCCATAAGCAGCAAATCGGATCGATCGTTCTTAATTTTCTCTAGTTCCCATCAGAACCACCTTCGCCTCTCGAGTAGCGGGATCTACCATCATATCCTAGATCTATCCCTTCGGCACAACCAAGGTTGTAACCTCTCGCTCCACCCGCCTCCATAACCACCACCTCCATAATCACCAGCTCCTTTAGATCCATCAGCACCACCAGATCCCCCACCTGCAGTTCCTATCTCCCTAACCACCACCTCCATATCCACCATCACATCTACCACCACCTCCAGTAAGGTTAGGGTTTAGAGTTTAGGGTTAGAGTTTATGGTTTAGGGTTTAGAGATTAGGATTTAGAGTTTAGGGTTTTTAGGGTTTAGGGTTTTTAGGGTTTAGGGTTTATGGTTTAGGGATAGCTTAGATTTTAGGGTTAGTTTAGGGTACGGTTTAGGGTTTAGGGTTTTTGGGTTTAGGGTTTAGTGTTTAGGGTTTATGGTTTGGGTTTAGGATTTAGGGTTTCAGTGTTTGGGGTTGTTTAGGATTTAGGGTTTAAGGTTTAGGGTTTATATTTTTATTTATTAATTTTTTTCTAAATTAAGTAAATGAGTAGGTTTAGGTTTATTTAGCTTATTTTTTATTTATTTTAGTTTATTTTATTTCTCATTTTTATGGAGGTTCATTTTTGTTTTTATTTAGTTTAGTTTATTTATTTTAGATTTATTTATTTTAATTTAGGTTTTTTATTTTATTTAATTTTTAAGGTTTATGTTTATTTTTGAGTTTAGTTTTATTTTTATTATATTTTTTATGTTTAGGTTTTATTTTTTTATTTTTATTTTTAGGTTTAGTTTTTTATTATAATTTTTTAGGTTTCAATTTTAGGTTTTTATTATAGGTTTATTTTTAGGTTTTATATTTTTAGTTTAGGTGTAGGTTTATTTTTAGTTTAATTCATTTAATTTAGTTTAGGTTTAGGTTTAGGTTTAGTTTATTTTAAGTTTAGATTTAACCTTTATTTATTTTAGTTTATTTTAGGTTTATTTTATTTTTTTTAGGTCTAGGTCTTTTTTTAGTTTAGGGTTTAGGTTTATATTTTAGGTTTAGGTGTTTATTCAATTTTTATTTTATTTTGTTTTAGGTTTAGTTTTTATTTTATTTTATTTTTTTAATTTACTTTTAGGTTTATTTTACTTTTTAGTTTAGTTTAGGATTTTATTTATTTTATTTTAGTTTAGTTTTTATTTTTTATTTTATTTTATATTATTTTTAGGTTTAAGTTTAATTTTAAGTTTATGTTTAGGTTTTAGTTTAGGTTTTTATTTTATTTACATTGAAGTATTTTTATTTATTTTATTTTTAGGTTTTATTTAGTTTAGGTTTAGGCTTTTAGGTTTTTAGGGTTTAGGGTTTCGGGTTTATGGTTTTTGGTTTTAGGGTTTAGGGTTTAGGTTTTAGGGTTTAGGGTTTAGGGTTTAGGGTTTAGTGTTTAAGATTTAGGGTTTTTAGGATTTAGGGTTTAGGTTTAGGGGTTTAGGTTTAGGTTTAGATTTTTAGGTTGGGTTTAGGGTATAGGGTTTAGGGTTTTAGGGTTTTAGAGTTTATGATTTAGAGTTAAGGTTTTGGGATTAGGGTATAGAGTTTGGTCTTTGGGCTTTAGGATTTAAGTTTTTTACGGTTTAGGTTGTAGTGTTTATGGTTGGCTTAGGGTTTAGGGTTTAGGGTTTAGGGTTTAAGGTTCAGGTTTTAGGTTTTTTTTTTAGTTTAGAGTTTAGGGTTTAGGGTTAGTTCTAGGGTTTCGAGTTTTTTTATTTCTTATTTTTTAAAAGTTAAGTAAATTGGTAGGTTTAGGTTTATTTAGTTTACTTTTTATTTATTTTAGTTTATTTCATTTTTTATTTTCATTTAGATTTATTTTTAATTTTATTTAATTTAGTTTATTTATTTTAGTTTAGATTTTTTATTTTAGTTTATTTTTTTGGTTTTGGTTTTGGTTTAGATTTATTTTTTTAGTTTAGTTTTATTTTTATTTTATTTTTTAGGTTTAGTTTTTATGTTTTATTTTTAGTTTTAGGTTTAGGTTTTTATTTAATTTTTTTTAGGATTAGGTTTTAGGTTTTGATTTTACGTTTATTTTTAGGTTTTATTTTTTAGTTTATGGTTTAGGGTTTTTTAAAAACAAATTAAGTAAATTGCTAGGTTTAGGTTTATTTAATTTATTTAGTATATTTATTATGTATTTTAGATTTTTTTTATTTTTTATTTTTATTTATGTTTATTTTTATTTTTATTTAGTTTAGTTTTTTAAAATTAGGTTTATTTATTTTAGTTTAAGTTTTTTTTTCATTTTAGCTTATTTTTTAGGTTTAGGTTCAGGGTTTTTTTTAGCTTTAAGTTTTATTTTTTATTATTTTGTTTAGGTTTAGGTTTTTATTTTATTTTTTTAAGTTGAGGTTCTAGGCTTTTATTTTATGTTTTATTTTTTTACGTTAGGTTTATGTTTATTTTTATTTTATGTTATTTTATTTTGTTTAGGTTTAGTTTATTTTCAGTTTATTTTTTATTTATTTTAGTTTAGTTTATTTTAATTTAGATTTAAGTTTATTTTATTTTTATTATAGGTTTATGTTTTCTTTGTTTAGGGTTTCTGTTTTGTTTTTAGGTTTATTTTTTAAGTTAAATTATTTATTTAGTTTTTATTTTATTTTATTTAATGTTTATTTTTTGTAATTTTATTTAGGTTTTTTATTTTTTAGTTTAGTTTAGGTATTTATTTATTTTATTTTAGTTATGTCTTTTATTTTATTTTATTTTCTTTTTAATTTTAAGTTTAAGTTTTAATTTAGGTTTTTTATTTTATTTTTTTATTTTGGTTTAAGTTTTTTTATTTATTTTATTTTTTATTTTTATTTAGTTTAGTTTTAGGATTTTAGCTTTTTAGGGTTTATGGTTTAGGGTTTAAGATTAGTTTAACGTTTAGGCTTTAGGGTTTTGGGTTTAGGGTTTAAGGTTTTAGGGTATAGGGTTTACGGTTTGGGGTTTTAGTGTTTAGGGTTTAGGGTTTAAGTTTTAGGTTTAGGGTTCAGGTTTTAGTTTAGGGTTTAAGGTTTTTGATTTTTTTTAAAGATAATAAATTCAGATTCAACATTTCTTCTTTTTGATTTCATCAACCTGGTAACACACCAAGTTTGCTAAGACATAAGCGACAACATAGATAAAACATGAGCATGAATAGGGCAAATCAAAAACCCTAGATAACTAAAATAATCTCTACTATAAAGAACAGTTTGATAAGCAGTAAATCGGATCACCCATTCTTCAGTTTCTCAAATTCCCATCAGAACCACCTCGGCCTCTCGATTGATGGGATCCACCATCATATCATTGATCTCTCCCTCTGCCACCACCATGGATGTAACCTTCTTCTCTCCTCCTTCCTCCATAACCACCAGTGCTCTAATCACCACCTCCATATCCACCAGTCCCCACCACCACTTCATAGCTGCTGCCTTAGCCTCCACCACCCGGATCTAGAGCCCTGGTTGGTGATGTTCTTACCATCAAGGTTATTCCCATTTTTAGGGTTTAGGTTTAAGTTTAGGTTTATTAGGTTTTAAGGTTTAAGTTTCTTTTTTTACTATATTTATTTACTTTAGGTTTAGGTTTAGGGTTTATAGCGTAGGTTAAGGTTTAGGGTTTAAGGTGTAGGGTTAGGGTTTATGGTTTAGGGTTTAGGGTTTAGGGTTTAGTGTTTTTAGGGTTTAGTGTCTAGGGTTTAGGGTTTTATGATTTAGGATTTAGGGTTTGGGGTTTAGGGTTTAGGGTGTAGGGTTGAGGTTTAGGGTTTAAAGTTTTAGGGTTTAAGGTTTAGGATTCATGTTTAGGGTTTAAGGTTTTGGTTTTAGTGTTTAGGTTTTAGGGTTTAGGGTTTTAGGGTTTAGGGTTTAGGTTTTTTTTTTTTTTTGGGAAACCCCATATAGGGGGAATTTTATTGCCACAAAAAGAGGGTTACAAGGTCCTTAACATGGGATAAACTCCAAAACTACTGCTTAAAGAGAAAAAGAAAGCAAAAGATACAAAATGATTAACATAGATAAGCCAATGGATAGATCTGGGCCAAAGCTCTTCAGGATGAGAGAAAGCATGGCACTAGGGAGAAACCCTGCAAGAGAAAAAGAGAAATGCATCTACAAAAATGTAGAAAGATAAAAATTAGAATAGTTAAAGCAATACAGACAAAGTGAAAAATTAAAGCAACATAAACTGAGAAAAATTATAGAGAAGTGTGTGAGAGAAGGCTCAGGCTCCATCACACCAAATTGGGGCAGATGTAAATATGAGCATCCAAACTTCAGCGGAAGGGTTACATCACAAGAGCTACTACCAAACCAAAAAGGAGTGAAATCATCATAGTCATCATAGCCTACAAACTTGGGGGAAGATAACAGCCATTTGTTGAAAGTCTTATGAGCCTTAGTACCTACAAACCTAAACCAAGCCATATACACTATAGAAAAAGCAACAACAAAGAGCAGAATGGGAAAGGGGATCCCAATGCAGGATAAATATCATCAATATAGTCACCATAGCATGAGAATCCCTACACATATGAAAATGAACCATCTTTGCTAGATCCACTTTTTAATACTAGAGCCAAGAGTATAATTAGGCCAGCATGAAAACCCACAACAAGAAAATAGCAGAAAAGGCCAAGCAAAGGATATAAATAATATACAACCGGTTGAAAAGCCTGCTGTAATCCTGCTAAGCAAATCAATTAGCATGTAAATAATACCATCCCAATCATATGGGACATATATGAAATGAACATGCCAGGAGTATAGTTTATGAATATCATCCAGAAAAGGAACCCATTCAGAATAAGCAATGCAGATGTTAACAACCCCATTGTTAATAATCATTGCAGAAGTTAACAAACATCAAATGTAAAGCGAGACAACATAATAAAAACCCAAAATACATAGGAAATGCAGAAGTCTAATAGAACCAAGATGGGAATACATCAGCAGATTAGGTGGACCAGAAGCCATAAGTATAAGCTGCACCCCACCACAAATAACACCAAATAAAGAAAATCAGAGAGACAACCTAGTAGCAGCTTGCTGGGCATAAAACCTGATAATCCAGTTTAGCCAACAACCAAGGCAGCAAATAATAACTAGCTGACCATAAAACCACTCATTCAGAATAGATAGTGCATAAGTTATTAACCAAGTAGGTAATAACATAATCACAGTGATATGCACAAGTCTAACTGAACCAAGATGGAAAAAATAGCAATAGATTAAATAGACCACAAACATCAGCTGATAAGTTGCAGCCCGGTCGCAAACAGCAAAAATAATCAGAAAGATAACCCTAGAAGTAGCCTGCTGGATATAAGACCTGAAAATCCAACATCCAATAAATAAAATAGCAAAATAATTATTGCACCCACCATAAGATAATCCAGTAAAAAATAGTGGTACAACATAGACTCGAAAGGGGTTCAAAGGAGAGCCATCATTGAAATCCTTCAAAGGCAGCAAACACTAATCCAACATCATCAGTAAAAATAGGCTAGAAGGAAATCAAGAAGTAATTCTGATCCTAAAAAGAAACAGCAATAATAACAAGGGTAGTGCAGTTTCTCTCCTTACAGGTTGTGGAGGTGATGTTAGAGAGCATAAGAGGGGCCACAACCCTATTAAAGAGAGAAAATACAGATAAATTAGGGCCTGCCTTGAAGCTATACAAAAATATAGCAATTAAATAATGAGGCAGCAAAGTCATGAGCCCCAACACAGATTTCCAGAAAAAGGAAAAGAGACAAAACACAACCTTAATCATAAAATGAAAAATAGATACAGTAAGACCCATAAATAAAATATTGATGGCAAGAAGTCTGTCCCTGTTGATCAGAAAGTAAAGTAAAAAGTAAAACATCTCCCTCTAGCAGATCTGCCTGATAAGTGAAAATATCTCCATCCTGCAGGTTAGAAAAATAAGGAACACCTTACCATTAATAGTGGAAACAACAGAAGCAGGGTTTAGGGTTTAGGGTCTAGGGTTTGGGTTTTGGGTTTAAGGTTTAGGGTTTAAGGTTTTAGGGTTTAGGGTTATTTAGGTTTTAAGGTTTAGGGTTAGTGTTTTGGGTTTAAGGTTTAGTGTTTAGGGTTTAGGGTTTAGCGTTTAGTGTTTAGGGTTTATGGTTTAGGGTTTAGCGTTTAGGGTTTAAGGTATGGTTTAGGGTTTAGGGTTTTAAGGGAGTTTATGGTTTATGGTTTAGGCTTTATGGTTAGTTTAAATTTTAGGGTTTAGGGTTTAATGTTTATGGTTTTGTAGGGTTTAAGTTCAGGGTTTTAGCATTTAGGGTTTAAGATTTAGGGTTTTAGTGTTTAGGATTAAGGTTTATGGATTAGGGTTTAGGGTTTATGGTTTAGGGTTTAGGGTTTAGGGTTGTAGGTTTATGGTTTAGGATTTAGGGTTTAACATTTTAGGTTTAGAGTTTAGGAATTAGAGTTTAGGGTTTAGGGTTTATGATTTATGGTTTAGGGCTTTTATGGTTTAGGGTTTAAGTTTTTTTTTTAAATAAAATTAAGTAAGCATGTAGGTTTATGTTTATTTAGTTGATTTTCTATTTATTTTAGTTAATTTTATTTTTTTATTTAGGTTTTATTTTATTTTTATTTAGTTTAGTTTTTTCTATATCAGGTTTATTTATTTTAGTTTAGGTTTTTTTATTTTAGTTTATTATTTAAGTTTAGGTTTGGTTTAGGTTTATTTTTTAGTTTTATTTTTTATTTTATTTTTTAGGTTTAGGTTTTATTTTTTATTTTTAGGTTTAGGTTTAGGTTTTTAATTTATTTTTTTGGTTTAGGTTTATTTTTAAGTTTTATTTTCTAGCTTAGATTAGGTTTATTTTTAATTTATTTTATTTTATTTTGTCTATCTTTAGGTTTAGATTTAGTTTATTTTAAGTTTAGGTTTAGGATTTATTTATTTTAGTTTACTATATTTTAGTTTAGGTTTAGCTTTTTTTTATTTTCTTTATTTTATTTTAATTTTATGTGTAGTTTTTTTTTTAAGTTGAGGGTTTGTGTGTTATTTATTATTTATTTTTAGGTTTTATTTATAGGTTTATTTTTTGGGTTAAGGTTTTTATTTATTTTTCATTTTATTCTATCTTAGGTTTATTCTAATTTTATTTAAGGTTTAGTTTTGATTTTATTTAGGTTTTTTATTTTTCAGGTTTATTTTAATTTTTTTAGTATATGTTTTTATTTATTTTATTTTAATTTAGTTTTTTTTTTCAATTTTATTATATTTCAAGGTTTAGGTCTAGGTTTAGGTTTAGGTTTAGGTTTTAGTTTAAGTTTTTAGTTTATTTTATTTTATTTTTTTATTTAAGTTTAGGTTTTAGGGTTTAGGGTTTAGGGTTTATGGTTTTGGGTTTTAGGGTTTATGGTATAGGGTTTAGGGTTTAGTGTTTAAAGTTTAGGTTTTTAGTTTAGGGTTTAGGGTTTAGGTTTTAGTTAAGGGTTTAGGGTTTAGGGTTTAAAGTTTAAGGTTTAAAACTTTCTATTTTAATAAAATTTAGGGTTTAGGGTTTAGGGTTTTAGGGTTTAGGGTTTATGGTTTAGCACTTTGAGTTTAGGGTTGAGAGTTTTAGGGTTGAAGTTTAGGGTTTTTTTATTATTTTTATTATTTATTTTTTAAAAAAATTAAGTTATCCTATAGGTTTAGGTTTATTTAGTTTATTTCATTTTTTATTTTTATTTAGATTTATTTTTATTTAGTTTAGTTTATTTATTTTTGTTTAGGTTTTTTATTTTAGTTTATTTTTTAGGTGTAGGTTTAGGTTTAGATTTATTTTTTAGTTTAGTTTTATTTTTATTTTTTATAGGTTTAAGTTTTATGTTTTATTTTTAGGTTTAGGTTTAGGTTTTTATTTTATTTTTTTACAATTAGGTTTTAGGTTTTTATTTTAGGTTTAATTTTAGGATTTATTTTGTAGTTTAGGGTTTAGGGTTTTTCTAAAAAAAATAAGTAAACTGATAGGTTTAGGTTATTTAGGTTATTTATAATATATTTTTTTTCTTTTATTTTTTATTTTTATTTAGGTTTATTTCTAATATAAATTAATTTAATTTATTTATATTAGGTTTATTTATTTTTGTTTAGATTTTTTATTTTGGTGTATGTTTTATAGTTTTATTTTTATTTTATTTTTTGGGTATAGGTTTTATTTTTCATTATTAGGTTTAGGTTTAGGTTATTATTATTTTTTTAGGTTTATCTTTAAGGTTTTTATTTTAGGTTTATTTTTAGGTTTTTTTTTTAGTTTAGGCTTAGGTTTATTGTTAGTTTATTTTATTTTATTTAATTTAGGTTTAGGTTTAGGTTTTGGTTTTAATTTTTTTTTATCTTTAGGTTTATTTTATTTTGTTTATTTTATTTATTTATTTTAATATTAAGTTTTTTAGATTAGGGTTTAGGTGTTATTTTTTATTTATTTTTAGCTTTTATTGTTAGGTTTATTTTTTAGGTTTAGGTTTTTACTTAGTTTTTATTTTATTTTATCTTTGGCTTATTTTATTTTTATTTTAGTTTTGTTTTTAATTTTATTTAGGTTTTTTATTTTTAGGTTTATTTTATTTTTCTATTTAGTTTAGGTTTTTATTTATTTTATTTTAGTTTAGTTTTTATTTTCTATTTTAATTTATTTTTAGGTTTAGGTTTAGGTTTAGTTTAGACTTAGGTTTAGGTTTTAGTTTAGGTTTTTCTTATATTTTCTTTTCTTTTATTTATTTAGGTTTAAGTTTTAGGGTTTAAGGATTTATGGCTTTGGGTTTAGGGTTTAGGTTTTAGTGTTTAGGGTTTTGGGTTTTTATGGTTTAGGGTTTAGGGTTTAGATTTTAGGTTTAGCGTTTATGTTTTAGTTTAGGGTTTAGGGTTTAGGGTTTAGGGTTTAGGGTTTAAGGTTTAGAGTTTATGATTTTTTTCATGGAGTTTAGGGTTTAGGGTTTACGATTTAGGGATTAGGGTTTTAGGGTTTTGGGTTTTGGGTTTAGGGATTAGGGTTTAGGGTTAAGGGTTAAGGGTTTAGGGTTGTAGGTTTATTGTTTAGGGTTTAGGGTCTAGGGTTAACTTTTGGGTATAGGGTTTAGGGTTTAGGTTTATTTATTTATTTATTTTATTTATTATAGTTATTTTATTTTTTTTGTTTTATTTAGTATTTTTATTTTTATTTAGTTTAGTTAATTTATTTTTATTTAGGGTTTTTATTTTAGATTTTTTTTGTTTAGGTTTAACTTTATGTTTATTTTTTCGTTTAGTATTATTTTTATTTTATTTTTTAGGTTTAGGTTTTATTTTTTATTTTTAGATTTATGTTTACGTTTTTATTTTATTTTTCTAGGTTCAGGTTTTAGGTTTTCATTTTAGGTTTATTTATCGGATTTATTTTTTTAGTTTATGATTTAGAATCTTTTTAAAAAAAAATTATGTAAACGGGTAAGTTTAGGTTTATTTTAATTTATTTTGATTTTGCATTTTATTTAGGTATATTTTTATTTTTATTTAGTTTAGTTTATTTATATTAGGTTTATATATATTTAGTTTAGGCTTTTTTATTTTAGTTTATTTTTAGGTTTAGGTTTAAGTTTTGGTTTATTTTTTAGTTTAGTTTTATTTTTAAATTTATTTTTTAGATTTAGGATTTATTTTTTACTATTTGTTTTAAGTTTAGGTTTTTATTTTATTTTCTTTTAAGTTTAGGTTTTAGGATGTTATTTTATGGTTTTTTAGGTTATATTTTTAGTTTAGGCAAGGTTTATTTTCATTTTATTTTATTTTATTTCATTTAGGTTTAGGTTTATGTTTAGTTTATTTTAGGTTCAGGTTTCAGTTTTAATTATTTTAGTTTAGGTTTAGGTTTATCTTATTTTGCTAATTTTATTTTTATTTTAGGTTTAGTTTTTTCTTAGTTTAGGGTTTAGGTGTTATTTTTTATTTATTTGCAAGTTTTATTTTTTGGTTTATTTTTTAGGTTTAGTTTTTATTTAGTTTTTATTTTATTTTATCTTAGGTTTATTTTATTTTTATTTAAGGTTTAATTTTTATTTTATTTAGGTTTTTATTATGTTTATTTTGTTTTTTTGGTTTAGTTTAGGTTTTTATTTATTTTATTTTAGTTTAGTTTTTATTTTCTATTTTATGTTATTTTTAGGTTTAGGTTTAGGTTTCATTTATGATTTTTTATTATTTTATTTTATTTTGTCATTTAAGTTTAGGTTTTAGGGTTTAGGGTTTATGGTTTATGGTTTATGGTTTTATTAGGGTTTAGTGTTTAGGGTTTAGGGTTTAGAGCATACTGTTTAGGGTTTGGTGTTTTTAGGGTTTAGGGTTTAGGGTTTATGTTTTAGGTTTAGGGTTTACATTTTAGTTTAGGATTTATGGTTTAATGTTTATGGTTTAAGGTTTTTTTTAACCGAGTTTAGAGTTTAGGGTTTAGGGTTTAGGATTTTAGGGTATAGGTTTTAGGGTTTAGGGTTGTAAGTTTAGGGTTTAGGGTTTAGGGTTAGGTTTATTTATTTATTTGTTTATTTTTAAAGTTAAGTAAAATGGTAGGTTTAGGTTTATTTAGTTTATTTTATTTATTTATTTTATTTTTATTTTTATTTAGGTTTATTTTTTAGTTTAGTTTTATTTTTACTTTATTTTTTAGGTTTAGGTTTTCTTTTTTACTTTTAGCTTTAGGTTTAAGTTTTTTTTAGGTTTAGGTTTTTGGTTTTTATTTTAGATTTATTTTTTGGTTTTAATTTTTAGTTTAGGTTTAGGTTTATTTCTTTATATTATTTTATTTATTTTAAGTTTAGGTTTAAGTTTATTATTTTATTTTAAATTTAGGTTTATTTTATTTTTATTTCAGGTTTATGTTTTTTTTTAGTTTAGGATTAAGGTTTAGGGCTTAGGGTTTAGGGTTTTTTTTTCAAAAAAATTAAAAAACTGGTAGGTTTAGGTTTACTTAGATAATTTTTTATTTATTTTATTTTTTATGTTTTATTTTTGTTTACATTTAATTTTATTTTATTTTAGTTTTTTTAAGTTTAGATTTTTTAGTTTAGCTTAGGTTTTTATTTATTTTATTTTAGTTTAGTTCTTATTTTTTATTATAATTTATTTTTAGTTTTAGGTTTAAGTTTAGGTTTAGGTTTTAGTTTAGGTTCTTATTTTAATTTACTTTATTTAGGCTTAGATTTTTTATTTATTTTATATTTATGTTTTATTTAGTTTAGGTTTAGGTTTCTAGGTTTTTATTTTGGGTTTAGTGTTTAGGGTTTGGGGTTTAGGGTTATAGGTTTTAGGGTTTAGGGTTTAGGATTATGTTAAAGGTTTAGGGTTCAGGACTTAAGGTTAGTTTTAGGGTTTAGGGTTTAGGGTTTAAGGTTTAGGGTTAGTTTTGGGTTCAAAGCTTAGGGTTTTGGGTTTAGGGTTTAGGGTTAGTTTTAGGGTTTTTTTTTTTTTAAGGGAAGCCCCATGTAAGGGTATTTTATTGCCACAAAAAGAGGGTTACAAGGTCCTTAAAAGGGGATAAACTCAGAACTTAGAAACTGTCACCTAAGGTAAATCCCATATCTAAGTACATCCAAGAGTAAAAGAAAGCATAAAAACAATCAAAAGATACAAGATGGTTAACATAATAAGCTAAAATAAGAATAAAACCAATGCTCGAGGATGTGGGAATGCATGATAATGAGGCACCCGAAGAAGGAGAGAGAATCACCAATGTTATAATAAGAGGGAGATTAGGGGCGTTAAGGTATCTGACAAAAGTTTGAAGAAAACAATATAATATGAGTATGATAGTAAGGAATTGTGATAGAAGGCTCGCTCAATCACATCCTATTGGGCAGATGCAAGTATGAGCATCCAAACTTGTGAAGGGTTACATCACATGAGCTACTACCAAACCAATAGGGTGAGATCATCACGATATCATAGCCAACAAACACGAGAAGGTAGCACCCAGGTTGTTGATATTCTTGTGAGCTTTACTACACCTAAGCAATATCTTATCTAAAGTATATAGAGAATTGCTAAGAGATGAAGGATATAGGAGTCTCATTCAAGAAAATATAATCAATATATGCATCTTGACATGAGAATACATAAACATAAGAGAGTGAGCCATCTTAGCTCATCAATAGCCATTTCCAAGAAAGAAAGCAATCCGATACAATCCCTCCACAAGAAAATTCAGAGAGACACTTGGTAAAATTCTGCTAATCAAGTCAATGAGCCTATAATTAACACCATCGCAATCATATGATATACAAATGAAGCTTTCGGTGAAACGGTCCAGAAACAAACCCCTTATTAATACGGAGAAAAGCAATAGTAAAGGAAGACAACATAGCTCAACACGAAGTGGGTAACCAACTAAAAGTAGCACCCGAAAGCGGTTAGAGCGACCGGTAAATAGTTAGCGGCGCTTAGCGATGTTGGGCTACAATTCGATAATCCGGATGTCAACCCAGAAAACAAGATAGAAAAGGCAACACAGATAGCTCAACATAGGAAATGGGGAACCAAGCGAAATTAGCACCCGATGTCAGGCCACAATTGAGATAATCCAGATCAATCAATCAAGAGAAAAGAAAGACAAAAAAACACAACATAGCTCAACACAGAAATGGACAAACTAAAATTAGCACCCAGTAAAAATAGTTAGAGCAGCAGCTCCAATAGCAGCGTTCAGGGCCACAATTCAGATAATCCAGATCGACAATCAACCCAAAAAATAAGACAGCAAAAGACAACAACATCCAAGACAGGAAGGGACTAAACTGATCATAATATCTCTCTTTTAGAATTGACATTGCATAAGACTGCACCAACTTATCAGAAACTAGGTAAGAATAAGGACAACGGCGGTATTGCGGTCGAAATAGGAGATAAAGCCATGAGCATTCGTAAAGCCAAACCCAAATAATGCAACATTTGAACCCGCCATTCAAAGAATCAACAAGTGGATTGAGATGGGTCTCAACATTAGAATTCAGAAAATAGCAACAGTTGAGACAGCAACATCCAAGCCAAGAAAAGATAGCAAATTGGCCATAAAACTCCTCAATTAGACTAAACATGATAATAGTAGATAACCAAATAAATAAAGCATAAAAATAGTAATCCTGAAGGCAGCAACTCAGACAAAAGTCACCAAAAATAATTACCATCAGGACAGCAATGTCAGAAAAAGCTTTCAGAGCATAAGACCCTGAAAATCTACAACCAATAAAGATGGAGCCAATTGAGGTGTCAAGATACAACAAGGCAGTAAATCTCCAAGATAAGAGACAACCAAAATAGCAAAAACCAGCTAGCTTGCCATAATTCCATTCATCCGGATAATCGAGCAATAGATACAAGTTTGATAAAAAAGGTGAAGAAAATAACAGCAGAACAGGTAGACCAATGACTTGCAATGATAAACATAAAATAAAACAATAAGGGGGTTTAAAGCAAAATCTACCAAGAAATCAGCAACATCAATAGAGACTTGCTGAACAAAATAATCCAAAACCCTAGGGGCAGTAAGATGAGTATTAATCCAGATCAGCCAACAAACAAGGCATTTAAAATCGACAAGTTGGGAAAGAGTCCACCCATAAACATATATAGATAAAGGAAAGGATAGATAATGAATGGCTCCCCACCATAAGCCTATCCAGTAAGTGACATTCGAAATCGGATCGATGTGATGCTTAGTTACCATAATCCAATTGCTTGGGATAATGATAATAATAACGTGGGTAGATCAATAACCCAATTATGCATATAAGATAAATCATTTATTAATTCCAAGCATAACAAAGAAATGAGCTTCAAGTTGTGCATATTCCAATCGTAGCATAGGATGGTAGAACAACAGTAAGCAAAAGCAACAACATCCCAGGTGTTAGCATCAAAAACCAAAAGGAAAACAAAGAAGCTTTGCTGGGCAAGGAAATCAGCATTCCAAAAAATAGCAGTATGGACATTTTTACTGTTAACACTCATAACCTCAGCAGATGCACAATGATAGTCCCTTGAATAACTCCAAACCTCTTGGATCAAAAAAAACACAAGACAAATATTGAAAAAAATAACACAATTCCTTTCCTGCAATGAGATATTAGTGTAGCCATGGGATATCCCAGTCAACAAAATAACAGCAATAAACAAAATTGCAACCAATAGGTGCTCAATAGAAGTCCTAAGAGCAAACAGTTTAGTAACAGGTTGCTTTGTCACATTAAGCCAGTATTGCCAAGGATATTGACAGTCATAATCAGTAGGCATATATGATATACCATTGGTCAGATATAAGCAGAACTGTAGAATGGTCTTCAAGATATTCATGATCTCATCAAAGCATGAAGGGTGAAAACAATTGCAGTAAAGACCAACATCAACCCAAATGTTAACAACAAGAGCAAAAAGTGAAACAGAAAGAGGAGGGTAAACACAGTAAGAACCAAAAGGAGCAGCCAACAAGAAACAGTAATAGGTAACACAAGGCTCAACTGGGTTCCAATTCAAGAGATTGATTTGCATATAGTTCAACATCTGCCCCATAATATTGTAAATGCCAAAACAAGAATCTTCCAATGAAAGGAGAAGGGGCAAAGGCAGCAAGTCATGGCAAAGAGCACAAGACAACAATGATATGGAGTATCCATAAAGAACACAAGGAAACAGAAAACCAAAAAAAAGGGAGGTGAAGAGGAGAATTAGATTCTGAGGTAAGGAAGCCCAGAATTGTCCAAGTTAACCAGACCACGTAAGTATTTGGGTAATGTAAATTGATCAAAGAAGATGATAGTGTCTAATCTACTTTTAGTTGCAAGGTAATCGACAGCGTTACCTTCACGGCAAACATGAGTGATGGTAAAATTGAGAGAGAGAAGAGCCCTAGTTTGCTTGAGGAGGTAGTACAAACAAGCATTGCTCATATTGGTAGAAGTCAAAAGGTCAATCAGTAGAAGAGCGTCCACCTCTATCCAAATATTGAGCCAGCCATTTTGAAGACAAATTTTGAGAGCTTTGTAGACTGCCATAAGCTCAGTATAAGAAACAGTGTTGGAAATAAGGGGATAAGCAAATGCACATAGGACTATACCCTTAGAATCCCTGAAAATGCCTCCACAACCAGAGCCATTATGAGAGACAGAGCCATCAGTATTAATTTTAATAATATGATCAAGAGGTTTTCCAAAACCATTCTATCATTTCGATAGTAAGGTCGGAAGGTTGAGGCTCAGTTTATTGGCTCAGATTTACAGCCTTTAAAATGTTTATGATGAATTAAATTGGTTTTAAACAAGTCACAAATTTTGTTTTTAGTTCTATTAATAATCCTCATGTGATTCATACGAATCCCATGATGTTTAGCTTCATTTCGGTCCATCCATATGAACCAAATAAGAGTAATGGCGATTATGATTTTAATATGACCTTTAATTGCATTGTCAAAGTAAACTTCAAGAAGTTGATATAAAGTAAAAGAACAATTAAAATTGATAGTGTTGAATAGATCGTCATACCAAATCCAAATTTTAGAGGCAATAGCCCCATTAACAAAAACATGGTTAACATTCTCAATATGAGAACAACATTGACATTTAGAGGGTAAATAAAACCCTTTACCCCACAACAAAGAACAACAGAATAAAGTTTTTAGGATGCCAAGTTAGAGCAGTAAGAAGAGGGGATATTGTTATTCCAAATTTTGGAGAACACAATAGAAGAATCCTGAGTGTCTTTAGTATGAAGCCACACATTCTTAAGGTTGAAATCCCCATTATGAGATAGCTTAAAGATAATCTGATCATGATTGTTAGGAGTGATAGGAATATTAGTAATCATATCTAAGAAAGTGGAAGGAATAGAATCAGTAATCTTACTAGTGTTCCACTTGAGGTTTTGCTAGAATGAATTAACTCTAATATCGGAAGTGGAGTGAGTGTAGAGTAAGTCATCAATGGATCCACAACCACTCCAGTTGTCTTGCCAAAAGAAGGAATTGCCAGAGTTTATGCCCTAAAAAATTAAGGATTACGCATCCCATTTGTGAGAACAAAGTCTTCTCCACAGGAGAATCACTTAAAGGGACAAATGAGAGGATGTTTACCCGGCAATATTTAGAAGTCATGAAATTGCCCAAAGATTATTTTTGCTCCTAAAATTCCACCAAAGTTTGTAGGAGAAGGCATTGATAACTTCTTTGATGGATTTACATCCTGACCTCCCTCTTCAGTACCACAACTTTTAGACCAAGATGACGTGCATTCTTTTAGAGGAGGTATTGGTTCCCAAAAAATTTGTTTAAGAGGCGCTCAATTCTATTGATGGTAGAGTTGGTAGGCACAATGGTTTGAAGAAGGTATATAGGCATGGAATTTAGAATGCTCTTGATCAAGGTAAGCTACCACGAAGAGAGTAAATGAAATTCCCAAACCAAAATTTTGTTAGAAATTTTCTGAATTAGATCATCAAAAGGTGTGATCTTTTTTGGCCTTTAAAAGCGGAGCCCAAGGTAATTAAGAGGAGTTGATTTTGCTTAAAATTAGTAATTGGATATTTAGTTAAGTCTATTAGGAGGAATCTTAGTTGAAGGAAGAAAAGCATTTTCCTTCATTAAGAAAAGACCACTAACTTTACCAAAATCATCTAGGAGGTTCTTAATGGTTTTAACATGTTGAAGGGGCGTTCGAAGATAATGAAATCATCTAAATAAGATGAGAAATAGGGAAACCTCCATGAGTTTTAAAAGACATATTAGGATTATTAGCGAAAAGATCGTTAAGTCTCCTTGACAGGTATTCAATAGCGATGATAAAAAGAGAGGGTGATAGTGGTTCACCTTGCCTCAAACCATGGCTAGAAGGAAAGAAACCTATGGACTCACCATTCATGATAATCGAAAACTAGACATTCATGATACACCTTTTTATAATCCGGATAAAGCTATCAGAAAAATCAAACAAATTCAGAATTTGAAAGAGAAAATCCCATGAGAGATTGTCAAAGGCTTTAGCGATGTCCAGTTTGAATAAGATGTTGCCTCCTCTAGAAGGGACATCAATGTCATGAACCAACACTTGAGCAAGAAGAATATTATATCGATATTGCTCGTGTTTAACAAAACCAATTTGATTTGGGGAGATGATTTTAGGAAGCAAAGGGCTAATTATTTATTAATTTGGCAATGAGTTTTGAAAAAGGTGCAAAGACTAATTGATCTAAAATCACCCCAAGATTCAGGATTGTTAGTTTTGGAAATAAGGACAATAGAAGTACTAGAAAAGTATTTGGGAATAGGATTGCCATCAAAGAAATCATAACAGCATCAACTAAGTCAGTTTTAATAAATGGCCAACAATGCTGAAAGAAATGGGTATAGCCGTCGAGCTAACAGTCAGTGTTCATGTTCTTAAGAGTATTACTAATCTCCTCTTCAGAAGGACACATAGTGAGTAAATGATTATCCTCATTGATAATCATAGAAGGGATAAGATGGGTGTTTGATAAAGTTCCCGAATGGATTAGAATTTAATAAAGTTTGGAAATGATGTATGACAGAATCCTTAATATCATTGTTATCGGTTATCCATTCACCATTAGAGTTCTTAATTTTCTTAATCAAGTTTAAGGCTTTTCGTTTATTACAAATGGCATGAGAATACCTGGTGTTTCGTCACCATCGACAATATGTTTGCTTGCTTTTGGCAATAGGTTTCTTCCATGTTTTGATAATTAACCAAGTTATTCTTGGCAATGTTCAACTCCTCAAGTTTACTGGGATCAGTTGAGACAACCTCTTCAAGAGAACAAACCTCTTGTTCCATAGCTTTAAGATTTGTGAAAAGGATTTTAAAAATGTGTTTGTTCCACCAATTAAGATTTTAGTCTTTTGAGCTTAAGCCAAAGACGAGTCATACCTTTAACAGAATTATTCGAGAAAACAAGGGCCATCCAATTAGTGAGAGCGACATTGGTGAAGTCACTATGTTGGGTCCACATATTTTGAAATCTGAAAGGAGAGGGAGTAGGCGGGTTAGGGGGGGGATTTTGAAGGATATCAAAGAGGAGCATGGTGGAGACAAAGTTCTACTCAAATGCTCAACAATGGTAGTAGACCCTTGATTGATCCAAAGAGAATTAAAGAGGGTCCTATCAAGACGCCAAAGTCTAGAGTTGTGCCACGTGAAGTTAGAGTGAAACCAATGTCAAATTTGCAATCAAGGATCATATTTGAGAAGTCCTCCATGGAATGAAGGTTAGGAGAACATCCTCCTTCTTTGAACTAGCTATGATAGTATTGAAATCACCTCCAACCAACCGGGGAAGGTTAGCCAAGGAAGTGAAGCATAAGTGATTCCAAAGGATGTTCCTACCACTCTATTACAAGAAGCATAGATAAAAGAGCCAAAAGTCGATAAGTCACCTAAGGAGATTTTGACATTAACCAATTGGTCAAGATCATCAATGATAGAAATGCTGATGGAGTTGTGCCAAAAGCACCAAATTTTATTATTAAGATTGAAGAAGAAATTATGAAAACCAAGGGATCTAGCAATAAAAGCAATCTTAGAAGAATTAATGAAAGGTTCAATAAGAACAAGTAACTTGATATTATGAACACGACAAAGACTCCTAACATGATTGCGGACAGGAAGAGACCCACAACCCCGGATATTCCAAATAAGAAAATTAATCATAAGGTAACAACCAAAAGGGAAAAGGAAAAAGGAAAGGAAAGAGAGGAGAGAAATGATGACACATTACTTGTGTGGGGTGGAAGAGGAGCGAGTGGTTCTAGTGAGGTTATTATTAGAAAATTTTGCTTTGTAGGGTTTTTTGTTTTTAACAATTTGAAAGGGTCTATCAGAATCCAAATTATCTCCATCAGAAAGTGATTGATTTTTGGGTTTTGGAATAGTAAAAGAATCTATCAATGTTTTAGAAGAGTGCATTTCACCTTCTTCCGTATCGGATAGAGTGTGAGAAATTGGGTTCAATTGATTATCACTCTGAAGGGAAATAGATGGGAAGTTCTATTCGTAATACAAATATCTTTCTCAATATGTTCTAAAGCCATAGGGTCATCATTGTTTTGGTCCATTATATAATTCCCATTCAAATTGTTTAATTGGGTGTCCAATATAAGGCTACCATTCATATTTTGGTAATTTAAATGAACTATCATGGGAAACCAGATTATTACTAGGAGGGGTGAGGTTAGGTAAACTGCCATTGGTATCGACACACCCCTCAATGGCTATTTTAGTAGCAAGGTTAGAGTGTTTTCCGCTAGACAGATCAGTAGGTGGTGTAGGGAGGAGAGGTTCTTTTTGAGTATTTTTAGGCACATATGCTAGAGTAGTGGTTTTCCCAGTTCCATTAATGGTATTCATATTCTGTGGTAAATTTTTTTAGAGATTAGGATGAAGCACAAAGCATTACAGGTGATTGCGTGAATCTTGCAATGAGTGCAAAACAGGAAAATTTTTGAATTGACTTTTGACTATATCCAAATTTTTTGGAGCCAATCCAAACCTCTTTGGGATATTTTTTGTGATGTCTATCTCAGAATACGAGTGTGATGGCTAGATCTAGTGGCGTTGCTTGGTCAATTTGGAGAGGCCTACCAAAAGGCCGACAAACAAAACTTGATGAGTGACATAATGTATTCGCATGTTAGGAAAAGCAAGCCAAAGAGGGACAATGGGAGATTCCTCTTTGACATCAAAGAGGCGACCATTTCAATAGATTTGGCAATTATGCACAAAGTAAGAATGAAAACGGCGAAAACCAGCGGTATCAAATCATTTGAGAGTTGAATAAGAATGTGATGGGGATCGATCAACCCGATAGAGAAAGTACCCGATAATTTTAAACTATGAAAGAAAGAGCGAATATTATCAAGAGTCGCATCTAAGGAGAATTTACCCACCAAAGCGAACTCAAGGGCTTAGCAAGTTTCTCAACATCTGAACACATTCGTGCAATCCACGATAATATGTCGAAATGAGATTTACTAAAGCATTCGAGCTAGAGATCTTACCAGATAAAGCATCTTTGAATGATTTAACAACAGTGCATAAGGTGTCAATCCGAAAACCTATAGAGTCGAGAGCAAAGCGGTGCAAGACGTCGAGAGGCGACAGCAGGATCCGAAGAGCCTCGCCATTGCTCTAATCCAAGGATGTCACATATGGGGGAGCCTAATACGTGCTCTCAGGCTGAGAGAAGCGCGCAGAGAAGTGGACAATTACCCGAGAACGGTCAATCCATCGAGAGGAATGCAAAATTGCCAGAGAGGGAGCGCAACCGAGAGGGAGAATTGGTTTTGGAGGGTTTTGAGGGTTTTGAGGCTTTAGGGGGGTTAGTTTTAGGGTTTAGGGTTTAGGATTTAGGGTTTAGGGTTTAAGGTTTAGGGTTTAAGGGTTTTTTTTAAATTAAAAAAAAATGTTAGGTTTAGGTTTATTTAGTTTATTTGTTGTTTAATTCAGTTTATTTTAATTTTTATGTTCATTTAGGTTTATTTTTTATTTTACTTAGTTTATTTTATTTATTTTAGATTAGTTTTTTTATTTTTGTTTATTTTTTAGGCTTAAGTTTATGTTTAGGTTTGTTTTTTAGTTTAGTTTTATTTTCATATTATTTTTTAGGTTTAGATTTTATTTTTTATTTTTAGGTTTAAATTTAGATTTTATTTCATTTTTTAAGTTTAGGTTTTAGGTTTTTATTTTAGGTTTAGTTTATGATTTTTTTTTAGTTTAGGTTTAGGTTTAATTTCAGTTTATTTTATTTTATTTAGTTTAGGTAGGTTTTGTTTATTTTAGGTTTAGGTTTTATTTATTTTACTTTAGTTTATTTTAGTTTTGGATTAGGATTATTTTAAGGTTAGGTTTTTATTTTGTTTTTATTTTATTTTATTTTTATTTTAGGTTTAATTTTATTTTATTTAGGCTTTTTAATTTTAGGTTTATTTTATTTTTTTAGGTTAGTTTAAGTTTTTTATTTTTTTTATATTATTTTATTTTTAGTTTTAGGTTTAGGTATATGTTTTAGTTTAGGCTTTCATTTTAATTATTTTATTTTATTTAGTTTTAGATTTTTATATTTATTTTATTTTTAGGTTTTATTTAGTTTAGGTTTAGTTTTACTTTTGGGTTTACGGTTTAGGGTTGTAGGTTTTAGGGTTTAGGGTTTAGGGTTTAGGCTTTATGTTTTAGTGTTTCAGGTTTAACATTTTAGGGTTTAAGGTTTAGGGTTTAGGGTTTAGGGTTTTAGGCTTTAGGGTTTAAGGTTTAGTGTTGTAGGTTTAGGGTTAGTTTTAGGGTTTAGGGTTATGGCTTTTTTTTTTTAATTTTTTTAAAATTAAGTGAATTATTAGGTTTAAGTTTATTTAGTTTATTTTTTATTTTTTTCAATTTATTTTATTTTTTATTTTTTTTAATTTATTTTATTTTTTATTTTTATTTAGTTTTATTTTTATTTCCATTTTTATTTAGTTTTTATCTAGTTTTAATTTTATTTCCATTTTTATTTATTTTTTTAGTTTTATTTTTATTTCCATTTTTATTTAGTTTTTATTTATTTTTATTTTATTTCAGTTTAGGTTTAATTTATTTTTTATTTTAGGTTTAGTTTTTATTTTATTTAGGTCTTTTATTTTTAGTTTAGTTTAGGTTTTTATTTATTTTATTTTAGTTTAGTTATTATTTTTTTTCATTTTAGGCTTAGGTTTAGGCTTAGGTTTTTAGCTTCTTAGGGTTTAGAGTTTATGGTTTAGGCTTTAGGGTTTGGGGTTTAAAGTTTAGGGTTTAGGATTAAGGGATTAGGGTTTGGGTTTTAACATTTAGGGTTTAGGGTTTAGGGTTTAGTTTTTTATGGTTTAGGGTTTAGGGTTTAGGGTTTAGGGTTTAGGGTTTAGGTTTCTTATGGTTTAGGGTTTAGGGTTTAAGTTTTAGGTTTATAGTTCAGGTTTTAGTTTAGGGTTTAAGGTTTTTGGTTCTTTTTTAATAGAGAATAAATTTATATTCAATATTTCTTTATTTTGATTTCATCACCCAAGTAACACACCAAGTTTTGTAAGACACTAGTGACATAGATAAAAATGAGAATGCATAGAGCAAATTAAAAACCCTAGATAGCTAGAACTGTCTCTACTATAAAGACATAATTCCATAAGAAGTAGATCGGATCATCTATTCTTCAATTTCTCCAGTTCTCATCAGAACACCCTGACCTCTCAAGTAGTAGGATCCACCATCATATCCCCGATCTCTCTCTTCATCACTACCACGACTGTAACCTCCATCGCTCTTCCCACCACCATAAAAACCACTACTCCGACCACCACTTCCATGTCCATCAACACCATCAAATCGCCCACTAGCACTGCCATAACCACCACCAGATCTAGACTGAACCTAGTTGATAGTGATGTTCCTATCATCAAGGTTCTTCACATTTTTAAGGTTTTGGTTTATTAGGTTTTAGGGTTTAGGTTTATTTTTTAATTTAATTAGTTAGTTTAGGTTTAGGTTTAGGGTTTGGGGTTTAGGGTTTAGGGTTTAGTGTTAGGGTTTGGGGTTTAGTGTTTAGGATTTAGGGATTTAGGGTTTAGGGTTTTAGGGCTTATGCTTTTAAGGTTTAGGATTTAGAGTTTGGGTTTATGGTTTAGGGTTTAGGGTTATTTAGGGTATAGGATTTAGGGTTTAGGGTTTTAGGTTGTAGGTTTAAGGCTTAGGGTTTAGGGTTTAGGGTTTAGGGTTTAGGGTTTAGGGTTTAGGATTTAGGATTTAAGGTTTAAGGTTTTTTTTTAAAATTAAGTAAACCAGTTGGCCTAAATTTATTTAGTTTATTTTTTATTTATTTTAATATATTTTATTTTTTTTATTTATGTTTATTTTTTATTTTTATTTAGTCTTATTTATTTAATTTAAGTTTATTTATCTTAATTTAAGTTTTTTATTTTAGTTTATTTTTTTGGTTTAGGTTTAGGTTTAGGTTTAGGTTTAAATTTTAGCTTTAGGGTTTGGGGTCTAGGGCTTAGGGTTGTATGTTTTAGGGTTTAGGGTTTAGGCTATAGGGTTTAAGGTTTTTAGGGTTTAAGTATTAGGGTTTAGGGTTAGTTTAGGGTTTGAGGTTTAAGATTTAAGAGATTAGGGTTTAGGGTTAGGGTTAGGGTTTATAATTTAGGGTTTAAGAATTAGGGTTTACGGTTTAGGGTTTTGGGTTAGTTTAGGGTTTAGGGTTTAGGGTTTAATGTTTAGGGTTAAGGTTTAGGGTTTAGGGTTGTAGGTTTAGGGTTAAGGGTTTAGGGTTAATTTTAGGGTTTAGGGATTAGGTTTTAGGGTTTTAAGATTTAGTGTTTAGGGTTTAGGGTTTAAGGGTTTTTTTAAATTAAAGAAACTAGTAGGTTTAGTTTTATTTAATTCATTTTGTTTATTTTAGATTTTTATTTAGGTTTATTTTTTTTTATTTAGTTTAGTTTATTTATTTTTTATTTATTTAGTTTAGTTTAGGTTTTTTTTAGTTTATTTTTTAGGTTTAAGTTTAGGTTTATGTTGATTTTTTTAGTATAATTTTATTTTTAATTTATTTTTTAGGTTTAGGATTTATTTTTTATTTTTAGGTGTAGGTTTAGGCTTTTATTTTACTTTTTCTAGGTTTAGATTTTAGGATTAATTTTAGGTTATCCTTTTTAGTTTAGATTTTGGTTTATTTTTAGTTTATTTTATTTTATATAGTTTAGGTTTAGGTTTAGGTTTAGTTTAGTTTATTTTAGTTTAGGTTTAGGTTTATTTTATTTTTATTTTAGGTTTAGGTTTTTTTTTGTTAATTTAGTGTTTAGGTTTTATTTTTTATTTATTTTTAAGTTATATTTTAAGGTTTAGTTATCAAGTTTAGGTTTTTATTTAGTTTTTATTTTATTTTATTTTTGTTTGATTTTATTTTTATTATACGTTTAGGTTTTACTTTTAAGTTTCTTTTATTTTTTAGTTTAGTTTAGGATTTTATTTCTTTTATTTTAGTTTAATTTTTATTTTTTATTTTATTATATTTTGAGGTTTAGGTTTTTATTTTATTTTTTTAGGTTTAGATTTTAGGTTTATTTTTAAGTTTTATTTTTTTGTTTAAGTTTAGATTTATTTTTAGTTTATTTTATTTCATTTAGTTTTGGTTTAGGTTCAAGTTTTATTTATTTTAGTTTAGTTTTAGTTTAGGCTTAGGTTTAGTTTATATTATTTATTTTATTTTTTATTCTTAGGTTTATTTTTTTTACTTTAGTTTAGGTTTTGTTTATTTTATTTTAGTTTATTTTTATTATCTTATTTAATTTTATTTTTAAGTTTAGGTTTAGGTTTTTATTTTATTTTATTTTTTTATCTTATTTAGGTTAAAGTTTTTGATTTATTTTATTTTAGGTTTTATTTAGTTTAGGTTTAGGTTTTTAGGGTTTAGGGTTTAAGGTTTAGGGTTTAGGGGTTAGGGTTGTAGGTTTTAGGGTATAGGGTTTAGTGTTTAGTGTTTAGGTTTTAGGGTTTATAATTTAGGGTTTAGGATTTAGGGGTTTTAGGGTTTAGCATTTATGTTTTAGGTTTAGGGTTTCAGGTTTTTGATTTTTTTTTAATAAAGAATAAATTGATATTCAACATTTTTTCTTTTTGATTTCATCAACCAAGTAACAAACTAAGGTTTTTTAAGACACAAGAGAATACATAAAAAATGAGCACTCATAGAGAAAATAAAAAACCCTAAATAACTAGAATTCTCTATACTGTAAAGACATAGTTCCATAAGCAACAGATTGAATCAGTCATTCTTCAATTTCTCCAGTTACCATTAGAACCACCTTGACCTCTCGAGTTGTGAGATCCACCATGAGATCCCCAATTTCTCCCTCCGCCACCACCACGAGTGTAACCTTCATCGCTCCTCCCGACTTTATAACCACCACTGCTCACCAGCACCTCCATATCCACCAACACCTCCATATCCCCCACCACCACTATGATAATGGCGCCATCCATCTTCGCCTCCACAATTAGATCTAGATTGAGTGTGGCTGACGATAATGTTCCTGCCGTGAAGGTTCTGCCAATTTTTAGAGTTTAGGTTTAGGTTTAGGTTTGTTAGGTTTTAGAATTTAGGTTTAAGTTTATTAGGTTTTAGGATTTAGGTTTACTTTTTAATTTATTTAGTTATTTTAGGTTTAAGTTTAGGGTTTGGGGTTTAGGGCTTATGGTTTAGAGCTAGTGTTTAAGGTTTAGTGTTTAGGATTTATGGTTTAGGGTTTTAGGGTTTATCTTTTAGGGTTTAGGGTATAGGTTTATAGTTTAGGGTTTTTTAGGGTTTATGGTTGTTGGTTTAATGTTTAGGATTTATGGTTTAGGATTTAGAGTCTATGATTTTTTAAAAAAATTAAGTAAACTTGTACGTTTAGGTTTATTTAGTTTATTTAGTTTATTTTTATTTATTTTAGTTTATTTAGTTTTTTATTTTTATTTAGTTTAGTTTATTTATTTTACGTTTATTTATATTAGTTTAGATTTTTTATTTCTATTTATTTTTTAGGTTTATGTTTAGGTTTAGGTTTATTTTCTTAGTTTAGATTTATTTTAATTTTATTTTTTAGGTTTAGGTTTTTTATTTTTTTTTAGATTTAGGTTTAGGTTTTTATTTTATTTTTTTAGGTTTAGGTTTTAGGTTTTTATTTTAGGTTTATTTTTAGATTTTATTTTTTAGTTTTTGTTTAGGTTTATTTTTAGTTAATTTTATTTTATTTAGTTTACCTTTTTGTTTAGGTTTAGCTTATATTAGGTTTAGGTTTTATTTATTTTAGTTTAGGTTAATTTATTTTAAATTAATTTTATGTTTAGGTTTTTTTTTAGTTTAGGGTTTAGGTTTTATTTTTTATTTATTATTAGGTTTTATTTTTAGGTTTTTATTTAATTTTTATTTAATTTTTTATATTTATTTTATTTTTAATTTAGATTTAGTTTTTATTTTATTTAGGTTTTTTTTTTTTTTTTTAGTTTAGTTTAGGTTTTTATTTATTTTATTTTAGTTTAGTTTTATTTTATTTTATTTTCTTTCTATGTTTAGGTTTAGGTTTTAGTTTATGTTTTTATTTTATTTTAGTTTTATTTTATTGTGGTTTAGGTTTTTTTATTTTATTTTGGTTTAGTTTTATTTATTTATTATATATATATAAGATTTATTTAGTTTAGGTTTAAATTTTTAGGTTTTTAGGGTTTCGGGTTTAGGGTTTTAGGGTTTAGGGTGTTAGGGTTTAGGCTTTAGGGTTAGGCTTTATGCTTTAGGGTTTAGGGTTTAGGGTTAGCTTACGGTTTAGGCTTTAGGCTTTAGGGTTTAGGGTTATTAGGGTTTATGATTTAAGGTTTAGGGTTAGTTTAGGGTTTATGGTTTAGGGTTAGTTAGGGTTTAGGTTTAGCTTTATGGTTTAGGGTTTAGGGTTTATGGTTTAGGATTTTAGGTTTAGGGTTTAGTTTTAGGTTTTTAGGGTGTTTGATTTAGGAGGGTTTAGGATTTCAGTTTTATGGTTTAGTTAGTTAGGGTTTAAAACTGGTTAGAGTTTAGGCTTTAGGCTTTATGGTTTAAGGTTTTTAGGGTTTAGGGTTTAGGGTTTAGGGTTTAAGGTTTAGGATTTTATGGTTTAAGGTTTAGGTTTTAGAGTTTAGGGTTTTGGTTTTAGAATTTAGGGTTAGCTTAGGGTTTAGGCTTTAAGGTTTTTTAGGTTTTAGGGTTTAGGGTTCTAGGTCTAGTGATTAAGGTTTAGGATTAGTTTTAGGGGTTAGGGTTCAAGGTTTTTTTTTTAAAACAAAATTAAGTAATCTAGTAGGTTTAAGTTTATTTTATTTATGTAGTTATTTTTATTTAGTTTACTTTATTTATTTTAGGTTTATTTTTTTAGTTTATTTTTTAAGTTTAGGTTAATGTTATTTTGTTTAGTTTTATTTTTATTTTATTTTTTAAGTTTTTGTTTTCTTTTTGGTTTTTAGGTTTAGGTTTAGGTTTTTATTTTATTTTTTTTTGTTTAAGCTTTAGGTTTTTATTTTTAATTATTTTTTAGTTTAGGTTTAGGTTTAATTTAAGTTTATTTTATTTTATTTAGTTTGGGGTTTAGGTTTAGTTTATTTTAGGTTTAGGTTTAAGTTTTATTTATTTTAGTTTAGGTTTATGTTTATTTAATTTTTTTTATATTAGGTTTAGTTTTTTTTTTTAAATTAGGGTTTATGTTTTATTTTTTATTTATTTTTAGGTTTAGATTTTTATTTAATTTTTATTTTATTTTAATTTAGGTTTTATTTTATTTTTATTTTATGTTTAGTTTTTATTTTATTTAGGTTTTTTATTTTTAAGTTTATTTTATTTTTTAGTGTAGTTTAGGTTTTTATTTATTTTATTTTATTTTTATTTTTATTTTTTTATTTGATTTTAATTTTAGGTTTAGGTTTTGGTTTTAGTTTAGGTTTTTATTTAATTTTATTTAGGTTATATTTTATTTATTTATTTTATTTTTAGGTTTTATTTAGTTTAGGTTTAGGTTTTAGGATTTAGGATTTAGGGTTTAGGGTTTTTAAGGTTTAGGGTTTAGGTTTTAGGTTTATCATTTATGATTTAGTTTAGGGTTTAGGGTTTTGAATTTTTTTTTAACAGAGAACAAATTAAAATTCAACATTTCTTCTTTTCGATTTCATCAACCAAGTAACAAACCAGGGAAGTGAGTTAATCAAATGACTTCCTATGGGCTAGCTAAAGCCTCATGTTTTCTGGATGTCCAGACTATATTCCCATTAGCATTCAATCTTATATAAATCAACATATGAATAGAGGAAAGGGAACTCAACATTCACTTAAGCTATAAGCACAAATTTAACATATTAGAATTTAACATGATTAAGAAAATGTGATTCATTCAATCAAACTACTTCTTAAGGACAATCAAATAAAATAAGATTAGTTAAAGCAAACCAAAGCTTCTTTAATAATTAAGTTTTTGGATTTGATTTTATTTAAAGAGGAGAAGAGAAATCATCACTTGCTGTTTTAAACCCATTCCCACATTAGTGATTTAATTTAATTTATGGAAATGTAATTAAGTTAATTTTATGAGTTAATTAAGTTAAACCCTTAATTAGATGAATTAATTACCCTTACTTATGTCACCTTAAAGTAATTAACTAAATAATTATGAGCCAACATGTTACGCATGGAAAATAAACTTACAATGATCCTAGGAAATAAATGGGGCCTAATGCAATTGGCTCATGATTAATAGTTAGTTTGATTAAGGGACTTAACTAATTACTCTTATAGTTTTCCCACACATGTTGACTAACCATAATATCATTAAACTCCCTTAGGTTTTTAAACACCTAAAGATCTACCCCCATGATTTAATTTATTAAGGTCTGATGTGATTATGATTTCAATTTCATTAAGTGATTTAATTAATTATTTAAATATTAATTAATTTCATTTTGAAAAAGGCTAACATGAACTTAGTGAAAGGGGTCCCAATCGTATTCCTTAGTTTACTTATTGTTTAACAATGATTAATAAACTTAATTAACCAATTTATTACTATTCATGGGATCAATTGATCATTAATTAACTTAATAGAGTAGTTAAGGTTTAATTAGTAAATTTTCCTAATTAAGTGAGCAATAAATTCCAAGAAAATCATGGGAGGCAAAGGTCATCCCATTAAACTAACCAACAAAATTTGGGATTAATTGCTCAATTAATTAAGGAGTAATTAAGCTAATTAATTTTATAATTAAACCTTAATTACTATTCAAAATTAGTTATGATCATTTTTAAATAATTCTCCTCTAAACTACTTTAAAATGAGCATTTATTTGAATTTTTTTATTTCTCTATGATTTTTATGATTTTTAGAACTTTCAGCCATTAAAAATGATTAATTAGGCCTAAATAAAGCTTAATCCTGTTGGCACCACGTGGTGCACAGACATGGTGTGCTTTTTACATGGCGTGCTGATGCGGTGCACTTTCCACGTGGCATAGAGGCATTGGCTACTTAAAACATATCTGACTCAGTGCCATGTGGCAGGGGTGGACCCACTTTCTTGTCAACCGGATGCACTTTCTCGTCCATCATCCAATTTAAGATCGACGACTATGATTAATCCCACAACTTAATAGGATTAAATCAGATCGATCTAGCTGATCTAATCACAACTGTCTATTCTGATCACATGGAATGGACAGTGCGTGATCTAATGTTATGCAGGTAGGGGAGAATGGAGTCTATCCAGCATTGCTCACTTAATCTGTGCTTACCTGAGCTCGGATCAACTCCAAAAGGATTCCACACCTTCACGACATCAATCGGAGGGGATCCAATGGTCAAGATCACAGGAGATGCAAGTTTTCTTCAAAATGCTCTGACCCATTTTGCCTAAGGATCGATTTTGGATGCATACCTCATCGGAGCTCAAGATTGGCGACTCGAATGATTAAGGAAGCTTCATCTAGTGGAGAAGAAACCCTATTGAGCAGTAATTGGATCAATTCTTTGATGTTAGCTCAGAAGATCATGAACTGATGATTTGGAGCTCAGCTTTGATCGAAGTCACACCTCCAGTGCTCGGGAAGCTTGGGAGATGATTCGTTCTTGCTTGACGAAGCCTAAGGAAGGTGTGTGCAATGTTAATTTAAATTTGATGGAGAAATGGGGAAGTTAGGTCAAAAATGGGTGTGCCCTATTTCGAGATGGATGGGAATGAAATTTTTTGATCAAGGAATGAGCTTGGGAGCTTAAAGAATGGCTCTAGCAACTCATCTTGGGTAGCGAGGGCTCTGAGGAATGATTTTTGATGTATGTTTGAGTGGAAATGAGAGGGTGTATACCTAATCTAGCGTCACGCAAGTGAAGGAGAATGGAGTCTATCCACCATTGTTCACTTGATTCGAGCTTACCAGAGCTCGGATCAACTCCAAAAGGATTCCACACCTTCATGACAATAATCATAGGGGATCCAATGGTCAAGATCACATGAGATGTAAGTTTTCTTCAAAATGCTCCAACCCATTTTGATTAAGGATCGATTTTGGAAGTATACCTTACTAGAGCTCAAGACTAGCAGCTCGAACGATTAAGGAAGCTAAATCTAGTGGAAACGAAGCCCTATTGAAAAGAAATTAGATCAATTCTTTGATGTTCACTCAGAAGGCCATGAATTGATGATTTGGAGCTTGACTTTGATCAAAGTCACACCTCTAGTGCTTGGGAATCTTGGGAGATGATTTATTCTTGCTCGATGAGGCCTAAGGAAGGTGTGTGCAAAGTTAATTTGAGTTTGATGGAGAAATGGGGAAGTTAGGTTAGAAATGGGAGCGCCCTTTTTCAAGACGGATGGAAATGGCATTTTTTTATTGAGGAATGAGCTTGCGAGCTTAAGGAATGGCTCTACCGGCTAGTCTTGGGCAGCTAGAGCTCTGAGGAATGATTTTTGGGTGCGTTTGAGTTAAAATGAGAGGGTGTACCTCCCCCCCCCTCCCCTCTTTCATCTTGATCGAACGGTGGGATCGGGTTTGGCTTCTAATGGTTGTCCAACAATCTCATGGAGTGGTGGGTGGCAGGGATGAGGTGAGTTGGCTCAATTTAGTTTGTTGAAGGTGTGGAGGTGGCTACTAAGGAGGAATCATAGGTGTCCTATGTGTTTCAAATGCTCCAATGGGGAGGGTGAGTTGAGATCACCTCCCATGGATCATGGCTGACCCAACCACCACTTGGGTTAGGTTGGGCAGTGTCCTAGGTGCCTAGGTGGACCATTGGGCGAGTACCATGTGGAAAAAGAATGGAAATGACCACTTACATTGGTGATTTGTCTCATGTGTTGCCCATGACCTAAGGGTAGAATGATCATTTGGCATTGCATTTGATTTGGCTAGATTTGAAATGAGCCAAAAGTGGGTTAGCCAAAATTTCAAGTCAAATGGAGTTGATTTGGTTAGGTTTGGCTCAATTTGACTCATTTAGGTCAAATTAGGTTAGGTTTCATCAAGTTGACCAATTGGTCAAATTAGATCAAACCAAGAGCTTGGCCAAGTTCATATGATTATTTAGGATTTTTTTGGTTCAATTGGTTTCGTTTAGTTTGGCATAGATTTGATTTTGGCTCATTTGAATTCATTTGGGTTAAATGGGTTAAGTTGACTAAATTGACCAAATTAGCCAAATTAGCATGGGTTAGGTATTGGTTTGGGTTTAGTTCACTAAATGAAGATGATTATAGGCTTTGGTTTCAATTAATTTGGATTTATTTGGATTTAGGCCAACTTGACCCTTTAAGTAAATTTGGGCTAAGTAGGTCAATTGGGTTCAATTGTGTCCAATCATGACTTTGGTCAAGTTCAACAATCAATTTGGAATGAACTTGAACCATTGGTTGCAATCAATTTGGTTTATATTTTTATTTGACCCAATTTAGTCTTCTAGGTCAATTTGGGTCAACTTGGGTCAAGAGGGCCAATTGGGCTTGGTTTAACTCAATTGAAGGTGAAGTCATATTTAAATATTATTTTTGATTTTGTATGAATCATTTATTTTAAGAGATTGGTCTTAAGTTGCATTTTGGCTAGTTTAGGTTCAAATGGGTTAAGGGGTTGACTTAGTTTGACCCAATTTGTGATAATTGATCAACCTAGGTTGATCAACAATCATGATTCGAGGTTTTAATCGGTTTGGTTCAATACAATTTTGGTAGGATTAGAACTTGGCTCAAATAGGTAAAATTTCCCACTTTAGGTCAAGTGGACCAATTGGGTTTAGTTAGCTTGATTTTGGGTTGAGTTTGATTTAGTTGAGTTTATATATGGATTTGGGACTGATATATAAATTCATTTCCAATTAGCTTTGGTTCATTTGAACATTTTAAGTCAAAAGGACTAAGTTGGGTTTGACTTGGGTTGATTTTGGTTTGGCTTGATGATTATATATTTCATTTATATTTATGAATATAATTGAAGGTATGATTGATTCATGAGAAAATCAATTGAATTTGGGTTTTGGAATGAAGGAATTTGGCTAAGTCCATGAAGTTTGGTCATGCAGCTTAGGTTTAGATTTTGCTTTAGTTTGATTTATTTATTTTTATTTAAATGTATATTTAATTTAAATTTGTGAAGATGATTGAAAATATTATTGAATTGTGATAAAATCAATTGAGTTTGACTTGATTTGGATTAAAATTTGGCTAAGTCCATGGGATAGGTCATATGGCTTAAGAAGGGTTTTGATTTAATTTGATTAAGTTCAATTTATTTTTTATCATTTGAATATAAATTTGATTAATATTTAAGAAGATGATTGTAGATATAAATTGATTATGAGAAAATTAATTGATTTTGGATTGATTTGGATTAAGATTTGGCAACATCCATGGGATAGGTCATATGGCTTAGGAAGGGTTTCAAGTTTGGATTTTATCATGGGCTTCAATCATTTGGTTTTTGAATTTGGGTTTGGATTTAGATTTGAATTTGATGTTTGAATTGAACTTGAGGTTTGGTTTGAGAAGGTGAACATGGATTGGATTTGGGTTATTTCCTAGGTGAATTATCCTAATCCCTAAAGCATATGCTAATCTTATGGTTAACCCTTCTAAGTCTTTAGCTTAGGTTAAGTGTTTACCTAATTGTTAGAAGTGTCTTATGACTATGAAAGTATTAGTGTCTAGAAGATTCCTAAGTCTAAGATGGGAAAATTGAATTTGCACTCCAAAAGTGAGATCAACAGGCCTTAGGCTCCATAGTGTTGCCCTTGGAGATAGACGATTGGAAGACAGAAGCCAAGTTTCATATTATAGACTCAGATACATCTTTCAACACTTTGCTTGAGGGACCATGGATACATGAGCACAACATAGTTCCATCCTCTCTACATCAGTGTATGAAGTTCATGAGAGGTGGGATCATCTACTATGTCAAAGGAGATCTCAAGCGATTTATAGTTCACAAGGTCGGATATATGAGGATGCAGCTTACTTCCTCCCTCAAAATCAACAAGTCTATTCTCGTGAACTTCATCAAAGTTTAAAAATAAAATAAAAAGAAAAGGAAAAATAAAAAATGAGAGAAAAGGAAAAAAAGAAAAAAAATGAAAAAGAAAATAAAAGGGAGAGGAAATACACTTGGAGGAGGAAGCGGAGCCTGACATTAGATTTCACCCATAGTTCATTACTCTATTTGAACATATGGGTAGGACTACTTAACCTCCACCAAGCAGAGGAAGAGGCCAGTTCAAAGATAGTCCCATGTGTGGAAAACTTCTTTATTGGCCACCTAATAAAAGATATGTCCGAACTACCAGGAGTACACTAGCTATCCATATAAACTTAAAATCTAGTTCATAGGATGAGTCTTATATATTTAGCATGCTAGCTAACTCTTCACAGCAGTAGATTCTCATGGAGGTGATAGTTGAGCAAGATAGTGATGAAGATTAGGCTCTAAAGTAAAGCATAAGTGTATCCAAGTGTTTATGTGAAATAGTTAGCAATCAGTCGGGAACCGTAGCTCTAACCCCACTTTCCTCTTAAAAATCTGAGGGTTTGGTAGTTAAGAAAGTCCTAAGTCATCCACAAGTGTGAATACTTAGAGCACAGGTTAGAGTACTTTGAAATAATATGGAAGAACAAATGCAAAAGCTCTTAATTAAGACTGGGACTAGGATTTCGTATAGTGGTCTAGTCAATGATGACGATTACTACTTAGTAATCACCAATCATTTGGAATCTGATAGGTTCTGTTAAAATCATATTAACTCATATGAGGAGATGTTCTTAGAAACTTCAAATAATCCAGATGATTTTGAAGTCAAAGATGGACTGCCAGAGTTCAAAGAAGAGATCAAGTCAACCATCGATGTGCTCAAAGAAATCAACTTAGGAGCTGAAGAAGATCCACGCGACATACATCAGTTCTTTGTTGAATGAAATTAAAACCAATGACTATTAAATGAGTTTAAGGTTTTTTTTGCATGGAGTTAATAAGAGATGCTTGGATTGGCTCCTAACATAATGATCCATAAACTAGTAATAGAGCCTACTGCTAATCCTATCAAACAAGCTCCTAAATGCATACGATTAGACATAGAATAATAGGTCATTTATGAAGTCAAGAAACTGATAGATGTTGGCTTCATCTGGGAAGAAAAATACCCTACCTGGTAAGCTAGCATCATCCAAGTTAAGAAAAAGAATGGTCAAATTCACATATGCGTTGATTTTAGGGATTTAAATAAGGCATGCCCAAAAGAAGAATTTCCACTACCAATCCCGAAGCTGATGGTGGACATTGCCTCATCTCATGTAGTCTTCTATTTTATGGATGGCTTATCTGGATATAACCAAATAAAGATGGCCCTTGAAGATGAGAGAAACACTACTTTTAGAACCCGTATAGAATCTATTGCTATAAGGTCATGCCTTTCAGCCTTAAAAATGTTGATGCTACATACTAGCGGGCTATATCTCAAATCTTCAATGAACTCATCCATCATTAAATCAAGTGCTATGTCAACGATCTCATGGTCAAAAGTACATAATAGGAAGACCATCTCTTTGATTTGAGAGTAGTTTTTAAACAGTTAAGATAATTTAACCTCAAAATGAACCCCCTCAAGTGTACATTCGGAGTACCTTCAGGGAAATTGCTTAGGTTGTTGTTTGACACTAGGGAATCAAAATTGATTCAGAGAAGATTAAGACAATATTAGAAATGTCACCGCCTAAAAGTTTAACTTATCCTTGATTATTGCAAGGGTGGTTGGCATATCTAAGATTTATCCAACTTATCGAGAAGATATCAGCCATTCTTAGCACTTATCAAAAAGGACACAAAGTTCAAGTGGGATGATAAGTGTGAGCATGCCTTCGAAGACATCAAGCACTACTTGATGATATCGTTGGTTCAAGCAGCCCCTATCTCTGACAACCAGCTCATACTTTACACTGCTATGTTAGATGACTCCCTTGGTACTTTATTGTCCCAAGCTAACGTAGAAGGGAAGGAAAATGTACTATACTACCTCAACCGTCATCTAATCCCTGCTAAGGCTAATTATCCACTCATTGAGAAGCATTTCCTTGCTTTAATCTTTGCATTCCAAAAGCTACAACACTACATATTTCCTCATAAGGTGAACTTATTCTTTAGGTCCAATCCACTATAGTATCTCATGACACGGTCGATGCTATCCGAACGATTGGCATGACTATCCATGATCCTCTCATAGTTTAACATTACCTTTGTACCCTTCCGTACAGTGAAAGGAGAAGCACTAATAGATTTCTTAGAAGCACACCCAATTCTTGCTAACTCTAAGCATCCAAAACATCAACATCTTTGGAGATTCTCAGCTAGTTATCAACCAAATTGCTGGGTCCTATAAGGTTATAAAGCTTAAGCTCCATCACTACCATAAGTACACCATGGATTTATTGGCCCAAATCCTAGAGGTTACCATTTTTAAGATTCCTCAAGGAGAGAATGCCATAGTGTATGCTTTAGCCAAGCTTTCCAAGGAGTTGGCATGTCTGGAAGAAGTGTCCATATCAATAAATGTCCAAAATAGACAAGTCTTATCCCTTATTGATATTGAACTCAACAAAAAGTACACTCTTGAAGGGGAGGTTTCCATTTCCAAGAAGGACGAGGAGTTAGATTGGAGGAAACCATTCATGGATTACCTAAATAAAGGAAAACTACTTCAAGAGATGTCCCAAGCCAATAAGATAAAGTAGAGAGCATTTTCCTATGCCCTTGTGGATGGTGTCTTGTACCGACGATCTTTCGATCATATGTGGTTATGTTGTTTTGACAAACACGAAGCCCATAAGATTGTGACTGAGGTACATTCAAGATTATGTGGAGCCAACCCATCTGGTTTGAAGATGAAAGCCAAGATTAAGAGACTAGGATAATACAGGCCATCAATGATCAAAGATTACATTGATACAGCTAAGCAATGCCACCAATGTTAAATACACGGTGTGGTCCTACACTAACCACTCAATATTCTACATCTTACATTGGCCTCATTATTATTTGAGTGTTGGCATATCAACATAGTGGGTTTGATTAATCCTCCTTCTTCCAAGGGTCATCGGTTCATCTTAGCTGCTACTGACTACTTTTCCAAATAGATGAAAATGATTCCACTCAAAGAGATCACAACTTAGAATCTGCCCTAACTTTTTTAAGAATCATATTGTATATAGGTTCAGAGTGCCTCGATGAATTATATTTGATAATGGTACTTCATTCAAGAGCACCGAGATCAACAACTTTGCTCGAAGACACAACATAGATTGGAGATATTCTATAATCAACTACTTAAGGGAAAATGACTTAGCATAAGCCTTCAACAAAGCTCTCATCCAAATACGGAAGAAGACACTCAATAACAACAAGCGATAGTGGCATGAGCAATTAGTTGAAGCCTTGTGGGCCTACCACACCAATTATAGAACTCCAACTCAGTCTACTCCATTCACCTTAGTGTATGGGTCCAAAGCCATTCTACCATTAGAAGCCTAACTACCATCACTAAGGATAGCTATGGGTAACAAGATAACAACAGAGCATAATGCCAAGTTGCAGTTAAAAGAGCTCGAAGGTTTAGAGGAGAGACTCTTGTGAGCATGACAAAATCTCGAGTTGTACAAAGCTAAAATGATTCAATCTCATAATAAGTTAGTCTATCTTAGAGCTTTCAAAGTAGGAGAGCTTATTTTAGTTCTAAGGAGACTGATTGTTACTTTTTGTAAGATGGGAGGAAAGTTTGAACTCACTTGGGAAGGCCCTTTTGTCATAGAGAAGGAGTACCAAAGAGGATCTTATCAGCTTATTAATCATAATGGAGAGCACCCAATACTTCAAATCAATGGGCTCTACTTAGAAAAATATTATAAATCATGTTTGAAAACAACTATTATTAATGAAAATTCCATTTCAAACTTAATCTATTCCATGTTGAAAGTATTCTTGTTTACAAACCTCCATGATGTGTTTAGGGTAGGTGTAAAGAACCAAAGCGGCATCCTATCCTTCATCGACACAACACAAACACAAACTACACACAAACATATAAAATAAACACATATCTTTTATCTCGGGCTACTTTGAGTTGAGATAACACTTCCAATGGCACTCACTTATTAGCTGCTCTAAGTTAGGCTTGTGTGCTACCCTACTATTGTGTCACCTAGTGTTCTTCTTGCTTTGGAGGATATAAGTCTACTACACTTTCCTTCCTTACTCGGTGACAACACACTGACAAGGGCCTTATTAGTTTGGTAGGCCTTACTGCATAGTAAATAAGCTACCTCATGTTAGCTTCGTTTAAGAGAATGCGAGTCTGCTATGCTTTCATCTTGGATTAGGCATCATGCATTAATTAGGTCGAGTATATTTAAGGTTTAGGATAAGTCCCCTAGTAGCTCCTTCCCTCCTAACTGCTTCAAGTCTGAGTCCAATCCTTCCTCAGGGCTCCCCACTTAGTAGACGCTCTAGGTCAGATAGCATCTATCCCGTGGATGACAAACTATCTCGATTATCAGTTTCGCTTAGAAAGTTGTATGCTTACACTCTTTCTTTCTAGATTGATCATTGTACACTGACGGACACATTAGGCTGGTTGGTTCTCAATACGTTAACGGATACACCACTCATGCTGACGGATACACCTTAGGTTGGTTGGTTCTTGCACCTTAGGATACATCACTCATGGCAGATGTAAGTTTGTTATGCTTTCTCCTTTAGTTAGTCACCGTACACCTATAGGCTTTCTTTTGCAAGGCTTAATATAACACCCCTAACAAGTCCTCCCCTGTGGGCACTATATTTGGAACACATCCTTTTGCAACCCCATTTAGACACTACCTGGGTTACTATCAGATTGGACAATTCTCCTTTCCTAGTAACCATCCCTATGGTTGGAGAATTCATCTTATAGATGTGCAAATTCTCCCATGGTCAAGTAAATCTGAGATATGTAAAGGATGACATGGCCTCTTCTCAGTGTAGTGCCTCGCACACCAACAGGGTCCACATAAATATATAAATAAAATATATATTCACTTATGGATTTGGAGGACACCCCTAGCGATACCTCTTCCTAACTAGGTATCCTATCTTTAGAGCAGTGTCAGTAAAACTTCTTATATGGATCGCCTAAATACTCTTTAGCTGATATAAGTCCCGAGCGGCATTCACTCAGTAGTTGCCCCTAAGACAGGTTCGATTTGTTCTACTACCAACATGTCACCTCAATGGTTATTCCCTGCTTTAGAAGATGTAAGTCTACTACGCCTTCTTCCTAGCACAGTTGTTGCACACCTAAAGGAAATTCCTTAGGTTGGCTAGCTGTACCCCACAACCAGTATGCTATCCCTTTGGATTTGTAAATCTGAGATAAGACAAGTCCGATATAGCCCCTTCTCAGTGGGTCCATCACACACTGACATGGTCCATAAATAAAATCTATCAAATTTGATCGAGCACACATCCCAGTGGATATGCCCTCAATTCAAAATCAAACTAAACAAACAAACTGTATTAAATCATATGAAATTAAGATAAAATTAATATTGACTACTTTTGAGTTGACATAAGTCCCCAATGACATTCACTTAATAGTCTCCTTAGGTCAGGTTTGATTTGTTGTGTATCCAACAGATCACCCCAATAGTTGTTCCTCACTTTAGAAGATGTAAGTTTGCTATGCCTTTTTCTTAGCATAGTTGTTGTACATCGAAAGGCAACCCCTTAGGTTGGCTAGCTCTACCTCGCAACTGTTAGACTATCCCTTTGGATTTGTGAACCTGATGTAGGTCAATGATAATATACTCCCTTCTCAGTGGGTCCATCGTACACCAACATGATCCATACATTAACTCAGATTAAATTAAACACAAACTAATTTTGCCCAATAGAGTTAAATTACACCCTTCTCCCCAGTGGGGCCCCAAATCATATATAAACAAGTCAAACAAATAAATCAAATTCAAAACCAACCTCTACAATGGAGCTAAATTAAACTAAGTTCCCTATTAGAGTCTAAATCAAATAAATCCAACCAAATTCTTATCCCCAAGAGATACATCCCCAAATAAATCTATGAAATCAAACTCAAATCCAAATCCCAAGTGGATAGCCTGAACCTGCTTCCCTAGTGGAAGGTTCATATACCCAATCACTTGCAGACTCAAGCCCATATCTCTAGAAGCCTCAAGCCCATATCTTTAGCAGATATGCCTCCACATCAATTAAAATAAAATAAATTAAAGTCAATTCGATCTTAGTCCCTAGTGGATTATAGATTCGTATCACCAATGGATCTTCTTTCCACAAATCATATAATCAAATTAAATTCAAACCTTATCCCCAATAGATTTTCTTCTTCTATGCCCTCAACATAGACCCCTCACATGTCTTGTTCAATGCATGTGTGATCCCCAAGTGGATCTCCCACCATGTCCTTGACATGGAATTCTCATCAAATCTTATTTCTTCTCTTATGCACACCTTTAATAGTCCAACCAAAAGCTTTACAATGTATTCATTCAAATTACATCATCTTAACATTGTAATCAACATTTTATGATTTGTGATGGTGCAAGCTCAAACTAACTATGCAATATCATGCAAAACATATTATAGTGTGAATTAACACACTATATTATATTGTAATATGTGATGTTATATTATAATTTGCTATAATATAATATAATATATTGTCTAACATTACACCTCATTAGAATCACTTAAAAAGAACAAATAACAAAATTTTCTCAAAATATAAATAATGTTCATTTTGAATGTAAAATTGTTATTTTTCAATTAGAAATGGTGCAAAATAGCATAATTTTGGTGTTGCTTCTTGGTGTGTGCCATGAATTTGGCCAAATTGTGCCATCATAACCTTCAAATTAACATTTTTGTTATTTTTTACCCATTGTATTATAAGAAAAGTAAAACATACTAAAATGTACAATAACATTAAGTAACACACTAGCACATTCATATATATGTGAAGTTTTATTATTATGTACATTATATTTTAATATGCTTTCATATTACATTATACCTTAAAATGAATAACTTTATGCAAAAAATTTGGTTGAAAAATGAACATTAATTTTGGATGCAAAATTCCATTCTTTTGATTAAATGACACACCGTAGCACACCCCCAATGATGTTCCCTAAAGCTTACTTTAAATTTGGCCAAATCCCATCATCTCAGCCTATAAATCAGTATTTTTATGAATTATACTAGTGCAAACTCTACTACATCATACTATAACAAACAAAAAGATGCTAAATAATAAGTAGTAATACACAATAGTATGTTATAATGCATGATGCTACTCTATGTTATAGCATCCTATATTATAATACACTATAACATATTATATTATACTGCATATCACATCACAAGGGATTTCTTAAGATAAACAAATCTTAAAATTAGTCTAAAAAATAAAAACTATATATTTTAGTTGCATCACTTACATATTTTAAATTGAAATAATATATTATGATGCCATGCTCTACCTATTATGAATTGGCCAAATTTCACCATTTTAAAGTCTAAGTCAACATTTTTATAAATAATGCTACTATAGGCTCGACTGCATGATTGTAAAATACTAAAAGAAATTAAAATGTGCAGAACAATATTTTATGATATATGATGTTATACTATGCTACAACATATAATATTTATTTTAAAAATAAAATCTTACTTTTTAGACTACAAGTGGTGTAGCACACCTTTGGTACTAAAACCTAATTTCCACTTCAAATTTAACAAATTTCATTATTTGATTTATTAAATCAATATTTTTATGATTTATATTAATATATACTATAGGGCACAATACCGTAATATACTAAAACATTTCAAAGCATCTTATAACATCAAAAACACAACACTACATGCTCAAATATATGATGATACATTATACTATAATATATTGCATTATAATATGATATTGGTTATGCAATTCTCTATTAATCAAGGGAAAGTCTATTGAAGACATTTTCTTTAGCTGTAATAACTATGTTAGGATTAGGTAATTCTTTTAATATACTCCTAATGACATCGTTATTCAAGGTTTAGGGTTTAGGTTTAGGGTTTGTGGTTCAGGGTTTGAGGTTTAAGGTTTTAGATTTTAGGGTTTAGGGTTTAGGGTTTTAGGGTTTAGGGTTTAGGTTTAGGGTTTAGGGTTTAGGGTTTTAGGGTTTTGGGGTTTAATGTTTAGGGTTTAGGGTTTAGGGTTTAGGCTTTTTAAGGTTTAGGGTTTAGGGTTTAGGGTTTAGGATTTAAGTTTTAGGTTTAGGGTTTATGTTTTAGTTTAGGGTTTAGGATTTTGGGTTTAGAGTTTAAGATTTTTTTTAACAGAGAATAAATTAAGATTCAATATTTCTTCTTTTCGATTTCATCAACCAAGTAGCAGCCCAAGTTTTCTAAGACATAAGCGATGATAAAGATAAAAAATGAGCACCCATAGAGCAAATCAAAAACCCTAGATAAGTAGAACCATCTTTGTTGTAAAGACATAGTTCTATAAGCATTAGATCGGATTGGCAGTTCTTCAATTTCTCTAATTCCCATCAGAACTAACCCTACCTCTCGAGTAGTGGGATTCACCATTATATCCTCCATCTCTCCCTCGGCCACCACCACAACTGTAACCTCCGTCACTCCTCTAGCCTCTATAACCACCAATGCTCTGTCCACCACTTCCATATGAACTAGTACCTCCAAATCCCCCACCACCATAGCGATAACCGCCACCTCAGCCTACCCCTCCACCTCTAGATCTAAAGTAAGCCTAGTTGATGGCAATGTTCCTATCATTATGTTTCTGCCCATTCTTTGGGTTTAGGGTCTGTGGTTAGTTTAGGTTTTTAGGGTTTAGGTTTAGGGTTGGGTTTCGGGTTTATGGTTTAGGGTTTAGAGTTTAGGATTTAGGGTTTTAGGGTTGGGCTTGGGCTTAGGGTTGGCTTATGGTTTTAGGTTTAGGGTTTAGTGCTTAGGGTTTAGGGTTTAGGGTTTTTTGTATAATTAACTAAATTAGTAGGTTTAGGTTTATTTAGTTAATTTTTTATTTATTTGAGCTTATTTTTTTATTTTACTTTAATTTTTATTTTGTTTAATTTATTTATTTTAGGTTTATTTATTTTAGTGTAGGTGTTTTATTTAATTTATTTTTAATTTTAGGTTTATTTTTTAGTTGAGTTTTATTTTTATTTTATTTTTTTAGGTTTAGGTTTTATTTTTTATTTTTAGGTTTAGGTTTTTATTTTATTTTTTTAGGTTTAGGTTTTAGGATTTTATTTTGGGTTTATTTTTAAGTTTTACTTTTTAGTTTAGTTGTATGTTTATTTTTAGATTAATTTATTTTATTTATTTTAGGTTTAGGTTTTATTTATTTTTGTTTAGTTTATTTTTATTTAGTTTTAAGTTTATTTTATTTTGTTTAATTTATTTTTATTTTAGGTTTAGGTCTTTTTTTAGTTTAAGGTTTAGGTTTTATTATTTATTTATTTTTAGGTTTACGTTTTCAATTTATATTTTTATATAGTTTTTATTTTATTTTATTTTAGGTTTATTTTATTTTTATTTTATGTTTATTTTATTTATTATATTTTATTTAGCTTTAGGTTCTTTTATTTATTTTATGTTATGGTTTTATTTACATTAGGTTTAGGTTTTGTGGTGGGTCAGGGTGGGGGTAGGGTGTGGCTCAGCTTGGGTTTAGAGGCTTTAGGATCAGGCTTTAGGTAAATGTTTAGGCTTTAGGCTTTAGGGTTGGGTCATTTGGTTTGTGAGTTTTTAGGGTTTAGTGTTTAGCTTGTGGTTTAGTCTTTTTAGGATTTAGGGTTTTGCTTAAGGTCATTTGGTTTTTTGGGTCCAGAGTTTATTTTATGGTTTATTTAGGGTTTGGGGTTAGAGTTTTGTGGTTTAGAGTTATGGTTAGTTTGTTTCCGTGGTGTATGATTGGGTAGGTAGGGTAAAGTAGTTATTTAGTTTATTTAGTTTATTTTATTTATTTTAGTTTTATTTTTTTAATTTTATTTAGGTTTATATTTTATTTTTATTTATTTTAGTTTATTTATTTTAGGTTTATTTATTTCAATTTATTTTTTAGGTTTAGGTTTAGGTTTACATTTATTTTTTACTTTGGTTTTATTTATATTTTATTTTTTAGGTTTAAGTTTTATTTTTTATTTTTAGGTTTAGGTTTAGGTTTTTATTTTATTTTCTTTAGTTCTTTAAGTTTTATTTTATTTTAGGTTTTCTTTTATTTTATTTAGTTTAAGGATTATGTTTAGTTTATTTCAAGTTTAGGTTTAGGCTTTTTTATTTTAGTTTACATTTAAGTTTATTTTATTTTGTTTATTTTAGCTTTAGGTATATTTTAGTTTAGGGTTTAGGTTTTATTTTTTATTTATTTTTTGGTTTAGGTTTTTATTTAGTTTTTATTTTATTTTTTTAAGGTTTTTTTATTTTTATTTTATTTAGCTTTTTTATTTTTTGGTTTATTTTATTTTTTTTAGTTTAGTTTAGGTTTTTATTTATTTCATTTTAGATTAGTTTTAATTTTTTATTTTCTTTTATTTTTTACATTTAGGTTAAGGTTTAAGTTAATGTTTAGTTTTCTTAGTGCTTATTTTATTTTATTTTTTTTTATTTTATTTAGGTTTAGGTTTATTTATTTATTTTATGTTTTATTTAGTTTAGTTTTTTTTTTTTTTAGGGTTTAGTTTAGCCTAGGTTTAGTGTAGTGGGGACTGGGGTTTATGGTTTAGGGGTGGATTTAAGTGTTAGGGTTTAGGTGGTGGGGGTTTAAGGGTTTTGTTAGGGCCAGGGTTTGGGTTGGGTAGTGTTTATGGTTGTGGGTTTAGGGTTTAGTGTTACTTTTAAGGTTTAGGGTTTAGGGTTAGGGTTTTTTTAAAAAAATTAAGTAAACTGATAGGGTTAAGGTTAATTAGCTTATTTAGTTTATTTTTTTATTTATTTTAGTTTATTTTATTTTTCTTTTAATTTAGGTTTATTTTAATATTATTCAGTTTAGTTTATTTATTTAGGTTTACTTATTTTAATTTAGGTTTTTTATTTTAGTTTAGCTTTTAGGTTTAAGTTTAGGTTTATGTTTATTTTTGTAGTTTAGTTTTATTTTTTATTTTATTTTTTAGGTTTAGGTTTTATTTAGTTTAGTTTAGTTTATTTTAGTTTAGGTTTAGGCTTATTTTATTTTTATTTTAAGTTTAGGTTTTTTTTATAATTTAGGGTTTAGATTTTAATTTTTATTTATTTTTGTATTTTATTTTTAGTTTATTTCTTAGGTTTAGGTTTTTATTTAGTTTTTGTTTTACTTTATTGTAGGTTTATTTTATTTTTATTTTAGGTTTAGTTTTTTTTATTTAGGTTTTTTATTTTTTTCAGTTAGTTTAGGTTTTTATTCATTTTGTTTTAGTTTAGTTTTTATTTTTTATTTTATTTATTTTAGGTTTAGGTTTATGTTTTAGTTTAGGTTTTTATTTATTTTTTATTTTTTTATTTTATGTGGGATTCAATTTTTTTATTTATTTTATTTTTAGGTTTTATTTAGTTTTGGTCTAGGTTTTTAGCTTTTTATGGTTTAAGGTTTAAGGTTTAGGGTTAGTTGAGGGTTTAGGATTTAGGGTTTGGGGTTTAGGGTTTTAGGTTAAGGCTTTTAGGGTTTCGGGTTTAGGGTTTAGGGTTTAGGGTTTAGGTTTATGTTTTAGGGTTTAGGTTTTAGGTCTAATGTTAAGGTTTTAATTAGGGGTTTTGGCTTTTTTATTAACAGAGAACAAATTCAGACTCAACATTTCTTCTTTTCGGATTCACCAACCAAGTAACACACCAAGTTTTCTAAGACACATGCGATGACATAGATAAAAATGAGCATGCATATAGCAATTCAAAATCTTTAGATAGCTAGAATCATCTTTACTATAAGATAGCTCCATAAGCAGTAGATCGGATTAGCCATTCTGTAGTTTCTCCAGTTCCCACAAAACCATCCCAGCCTCTCATGTAGTGGGATCCACCATTATATCCCTCTGCTATCACCATGACTGTAACCTCCTTCGCTCCTCCCGCCTTCATAACCACCACTACTCCGACCACCACCTCCAGAACCCCCACCACCACTGTGAGAATCTCCGTCACTGCCTTCACCTCCACCACCAGATCTTGACTCAGCCTCGTTGATGGTGACATTTCTGCCCTCAAGGTTCTACCTATTCTTAGGGTTTAGGTTTATTAGCTTTTAGGGTTTAGATTGATTTTTTTTATTTAATTACTTTAGGTTTAGGTTTAGTGTTTAGGGTTTAAGGTTTATGGTTTTAGGGTTTATGCTTTAAGGGTTTATGGAGTTAGTGTTAGGTTTAGGTTTGGTTAGGAATTAGAGTTTTGGGGTTTAGGGTAGGTATGTTTAGGTTTAGTTGGGTTTAGGGTTGAGGGTTTATGGAGGGTTTAGGGTTTAGGTTATCTTAGGGCTTAGGATTAGTTTAGGGTTTAGTGGTTGGGTTTAGGGTTGGGTTTAGTAGTTTATGGTTTAGGTTTTTTTTTTGTGTGGTTTAGTTAGGGTAGGATGGGTTGAGTTTAGAGCTTAGGGTTTAGGGTTCATGATTTAGGGTTTAGGATTTAGGGTTTTTTAAAAAAAATTTAAGTAAACTGGTAGGTTTAAGTTTATTTAGTTTATTTTATATTTATTTTATTTTATTTTATTTTTATTTAGGTTTATTTTTTATATTTATATAGTTTAGTTTATTTATTTTAGGTTTAATTATTTTAGTTTAGGCTTTTTATTTTATTTTTCATTTTTAGGTTTAGGTTTATGTTTATGTTTATTTTATTTTATATGTTTAGGTTTTATTTTTTATTTTTAGGTTTAGGTTTAGGTTTTTATTTTATTTTTTTAGGTTTAGTTTTAGGTTTTATTTTTGGTTTATTTTTAGGTTTTATTTATCGATTTAGATTTAGGTGTATTTTTAGTTTATTTTATTTTATTTAGTTTAGTTTTTAGGTTTAGTTTATTTTAGGTTATGTTTAGGTTTATTTATTTTAGTTTAGTTTATTTTAGCCAAGGTTTAGGTTAATTTTATTTTATTTTAGGTTTAAGTTCTTTTTTTAATTACAGTGTTATTTTAATTTATTTTTAGGTTTATTTTTTAGGTTTGGATTTTTATTTAGTTTTTATTTTATTTTATTTTTGGTTTATTTTATTTTTATTTTCTTTAAGTTTTTTATTTTGTAGTTTAGTTTAGGTTTTTATTTATTTTAATTTAATTTAGTGTTTTATTTTATTTTATTTTCTTTTTAGGTTTTGGTTTTGGTGTTAGTTTAGGTTTTTATTTTATTATTTTATTTTTATTTAGGTTAAATTAATTATTTTATTTTTAGTTTATTAGAGCATAAGTTTTAACTTTTTTTAGTTGGGTTTAGGATTTAGGGTTTAGGGTTTGGGGTTTAGGGTTTAGGGTTTAGGATTTAGGGTTTAGGTTTTAGGGTTTAGGGTTTAGGGTTTATGGTTTTACGAATTAGGGTTTAGGGTTTAGGTTTTAGGTTTTAGGTCTTGGGTTCACATTTTAGTTTATGGTTTAGATTTTTTTGGTTTTTTTTAACAGAGAATAAATTCAGATTCAACATTTCTTCTTTTCAGTTCTAGTTAAGGGTTTATATTTTTGGTTATTTTTAATAGAGAACAGATTCAGATTCAACATTTCCTCTATTTGATTTTTAGTTTATGGTCAAGGTTCAGGATTAGGTGTAAGCTTATTAGGTTTTATGGTTTAGGTTTATTTTATAATTTATTTAGTTACTTTTGATATAGGTTTAGGGTTTAGGGTTTGGGGTTTAGGGTTTAGGGTTTAGGATTAGGGTTTAGGGCTTAGGATTTATTGTCTTGGGTTTAGGGTGTAAGGCTTAGGGTTTAAGGTTTAGGGTTTAGGGTTTTAAGGTTTATGCTTTTAGAGGTTAGGGTTTAGGATTAGGGTTTAGGTTTTTTTTAAAAAATTATGTAAACTAGTAGGTTTAGGTTTATTTAGTTTATTTTTTTATTTATTTTAGGTTATTTTATTTTTTATTTTTATTTAGGTTTATTTTTTATTTTTATTTAGTTTTATTTAATTTTTTTAAGTTTATTTATTTTAGTTTATGTTTTTATTTTAGTTTATTTTTTTGATTTAGGTTTAAGTTTATGTTTATTTTATAGTTGAGATTTAAGTTTATTTTATTTTTAGGTTTATGTTATATTTTTTAATTTTTAGGATTATATTTATGTTTTTATTTTATTTTTTTAGGTTTAGGTTTTATGTTTTTATTTTAGGTTTATTTTTTCTTTTTATTATTAGTTTTTTTAGGTTTATGCTTAGGTTTAATTTATTTTAGTTTAGTTTATTTTAGTTTTTGGTTTAGTTTTATTTTATTTTTATTTTAGGTTTAGGGTTTTTATTTTGTTTAGAGTTTAGGTTTTTTTAATTTAGGGTTTAGGTTTTATTTTATTTATTTTAGGTTTATTTTAGGATTATTTTAGGTTTAAGTTTTTTATTTAATTTTATTTTATTTTATTTTATTTTACTTTAGTTTTTTTAATTTATTTATTTTTCTTGGTTTATTATATTTTAGTTTAGTTAGCCTTTTTATTATATTTTAGCTTATTTTATTTTTTTATTATATTTTATTTTTTTTGTTTAGGTTAAGGTTAGTTTAGGTTTTATCTTTTATTTTTTATTTTATTTAGGTTTATTATTTATTTATTTTAAGTTTTATTTAGTTAGGTTTAGTAGGTCTTAGGTTTGGGAGGATCAGGTCATCTGGAGGGAGTGGGTGGTTTTTTTTGGGTTTAGTGTCAGGGTATTTTGTGTTTAGTTTGAGGTCAGTCTGTGGTTTAGGGTTTAGGTTTAGTGGCCTGGGGTTGGAGTTGTGGTCAGTGGTTAGGGGAGTGGCTCAGTGGTTTAGGTTTGTGGTGTGGTTTTGGTATGGGGAGCCTGCATAATGTTTAGTGGAGGGTCATTAGGGAGGTTTAGCTAGATTTTTTTAATTTAATTATATTTTATTTAGGGTTTAGGGATTTATAGGCTTTAGGGTTTAGGGTTTAATGTTAGCCTTATAGTTTAGGATTTAGGGTTTAGGGTTTAGGATTTTGAGTTTAGGGTTCAGGGTTTTTATTTAAAATTAAGTAAACCAGTAGTTTATGTTTATTTAGTTTACTTAGTTGATTTATTTATTTAGTTTAGCTTATTTATTTTAGGTTTTAGGGTTTAGGTTAAGGGTTTAGGGTTTAGGGTTAAGGGTTAATGGTTTAGGTTTAGGAAACTAAAAAATACTACCTAAAAATTAACTAAAATTAAAACCAAAATCCTAAACCTAAAAAAATAAAATAAAATCCTAAACCTAAACCTAAAAATAAAAAATAAAACCTAAACCTAAAAAATAAAGAATAAAGTATTATATTATGTCTACTATTTAAGTATTACTTCTAGTTATCAATAATAAAACAAGAATAAAGTATTTTATATAATTTGTTCTAATTTATGGTTTGAATATTCTTTTCATTACTTAATATTATTAAGGATAGAATGCTAATGAATTTATGTCTAACTATTAATGATAGTGGATTTGATATTGTACTTAGAGATTATTAATTATAAAAAAGATACATATTCTTTACCATCCACTTTTAGGAGTAATTTCACTTCTTTCTTTTAATTGATGTATTTTTTCCTTCTATTTAGTTTAGGTTTATGTTGTATTTGAAGGTTTATATTTTAGGTTTAGGTTTTTATTTAGTTTTTATATTATTTTAGTTTTATTTTAGGTTTACTGTTTATTTTATTTATGTTTTTTTATATTTTAGTTATGTTTAGGTTTTTATTTATTTTATTTTAATATATTTTTAATTTTATTTTCTTATTTGGAATAGCTTTAGGTTTAGTTTTATGCTTTTATTTTATTTTATTATATTATATTTTCGTTTAGGTTTATTTTTTATTTATTTTATTTTTAGGTTTTATTTAGTTTAGGTTTAGGTTTTTAGCTTTTAGGGTTTAGTGATTAAGGTTAGTTTAGGGTTTAAGGTTTAGGATTTAGGTTTTATTTATTATAGTTTAGTTTATTTTAGTTCAGGTTTAGGTTTATTTTATTTTGCTTATTTTATTTTTATTTTAGGTTCTGGTTTAGGTTTTATTTATTTTAGTTTAGTTTATTTAAGTTTAGGTTTAAGTTTATTTTATTTTGTTTATTTTTCTTTTTATTTTAGGTTTAGGGTTTTTTTAGTTTAGGGTTTAGGTTTTTTTAAAATTTATTTTTAGGTTTTATTTTAAGGTTTATTTTTTAGGTTTAGGTTTTTAATTCATTTTTATTTTATTTTATTTTTGGTTTATTTTATTTTTATTTTACTTTAGTTTTTTTTATTTAGGTTTTTTATTCTAAATTTTACTTTATTTTTTAATTTAGTTTAAGTTTTTATTTATTTTAGTTTTGTTTATTTTTTATTTTATTTTATTTTTAAAAATAGATTTTTATTTTATTTTATTTTTTATTATATTTAGGTTTAGGTATTTTATTTATCTTATCATTAGGTAAAATTTAGTTTAGGTTTAGGATTTTAGGTTTTTAGGGTTTAGGGTTTAGGGTTTAAGTTAAGGTTAGGGTTTAGGGTTAAAGTTTAGGGTTTAAAGGTTTAGTGTTTAGGCGGTTATGGTATTTGAGTGGGTTTAGACAGTTTGGGGTTTGGTCAGGGTTTAAGATTTAGGGTTTAGGGTTTAGTGTTTCTTTTAAAATTAAGTAAACCGATAGGTTTAGATTTATTTAGTTTATTTAGTTAATTTTTTATTTATTTTAGTTTATTTTGTTTCTAATTTTTATTTAGATTTATTTTTTTATTTAGTTTAGTTTATTTATTTTATGTTTATTTATTTTAGCTTAGCTTTTTTGTTTAAATTTATTTTTTAGTTTTAGGTTTATTTTTAGGTTGAGTTTTATTTTATTTCATTTTTTAGGTTTAGATTTTATTTTTTTTTTTTTATTTTGGTTTTGGTTTAGGTTTTTATATTAATTTTTTAGGTTTTGGTTTTAGGCTCTTATTTTATTTTTATTATTATGTTTTATTTTTTTGTTTAGGTTTCAGTTTATTTTTAGTTTATTTTATTTTTTCGTTTAGATTTAGGTTTAATTTTAGTTTATTTTTGGTTTAGGTTTTTTTCTTAATTTAGCTTTAGCTTTAATTTATTTTCTTTATTTCATATTTATTTTTTGTTTAGTTTTTTTTTTTAGTTTTGGGTTTAGTTTTTATTTTTTTTGTTTATTTTTAGGTTTTGTTTTAAGTTTATTTTTTAGGTTTAGGGATTTATTTAGTTTTTATTTTATTTTATTTTTATTTTATGTTTAGTTTTTATTTTATTTAGGTTTTTTATTATTTAGGTTTAGGGTTTTATTTAAGGTTTAGGTTTAATTTTTAATTTATTTTTAAGTTTTATTTTTAGATTTATTTTTAGATCCGTTTTATTTTATTTTATTTTACATTTTATGTCTTATTTTATTTAGGTTTTATTTTTTTTTTTTTTTTAGTTTAGTTTAGGTTTTGTTTATTTTATTTTAGTTTAGTTTATTTCTTATTTTATTTTATGTTTAGGTCCAGGTTTTAGTTTTATTTTTTAATTTTTAAAATTTTAAGTTATTTGTTTTGTTGCTAGCTTTAAGTTTAAGGTTTAGGGTATGGCAAGGTTTAGGGTTTAGGGTTTGGGGTTTAGGGCCTGGCCTAGGGCACTGGAGGGGTCAGGATGCAGGTTTTAGGGAGCTAGTAGGATCAGAGAGTTTAGAGTTGGGTGGCCCAGGGTGGGGCCTGGGTAGGGTAGAGATTTAGTCAGTTTAGGGCCTTAGGGTGGCCTAGTAGGGATGGTAGTGGTTTAGGACAGGGCCTAGGACAGGGTCAGGTTGAGGGTTTATGATTTATGGTGGGTTTAGGGTTTTTAAGTTTTAATTATATTTTTATTTAGTGGTTTAGGTTAGGATTTATAGGGTTTAGGGTTTAATGTTACTTATGTTTAGGGTTTAGGGTTTAGGGTTTAGGATTTTTAGGGTTCCGGTTTTTTTTAAATTTAGTAAACCCAGGGTTTAGTTTATTTTATTTTTACTTAGTGGATTTATTTATTTAGTTTAGTTTATTTATTTTAGGGTTTAGGGTTTAGGTTAAGGGTTTAGGGTTTAGGGTTAAGGGTTAAGGGTTAAGGGTTTAGGAAACTAAAAAATACTACCTAAAAATTAACCTAAAATAAAAACCTAAAACCTAAACCTAAAAAAATAAAATAAAATCCTAAACCTAAACCTAAAAATAAAAAATAAAACCTAAAATAAAAAATAAAGAATAAAGTATTATATTATGTCTACTATTTAAGAATTACATCTAGTTATCAATAATAAAACAAGAATAAAGTATTCTATATAATTTGTTCTAATTTATGAGTATGAATATTCTTTTCATTACTTAATATTATTAAGGATAGATTGCCAATGAATTTATGTCTAACTATTAACGATAATGGATCTGATATTGTACTTTGAGATTATTAATTATAAAAAAAGATACATATTCTTTACCATCCACTTTTAGGAGTAATTTCACTTCCTTTCTTTTTGTTGGTGTATTTTTTTCCTTCTATTTAGTTTAGGTTTATGTTGTATTTGTGGGTTTATTTTTTAGGTTTAGGTTTTTATTTAGTTTTTATTTTATTTTATTTTTATTTTAGATTTAGTGTTTATTTTATTTATGTTTTTTATATTTTAGTTATGTTTAAGATTTTATTTATTTTATTTTAGTTTAGTTTTTATTTTTTATTTATTTCCTTTTTAGGTTTAAGTTTAGGTTTAGGTTTTAGTTTATATTTTATTTTATTTTAATATTTTATTTTATTTTTGTTTAGGTTTCCTTATTTATTTTACTTTTAGGTTTTATTTAGTTTAGGTTTAGGATTTTTGCTTTTTAAGGCTTAGGGTTTAGGGTTTAGGTTTTAGGTTTTTAGTTTAGGTTTATTTTTAGGTTTAATTTTTTAGTTTAGGTTTAGGTTTTTATTTTTAGTTTATTTTATTTTATTCAGTTTAGGTTTAGGTTTAGGTTTAGGTTTTATTTATTTTAGTTTAGTTTATATCATAATATGTTTAAGTTTATTTTATTTTTATTTTAGGTTTAGATTTTTAGTTTAGGGTTTAGGTTTTATTTTTATTTATTTTAGGTTTATTTTTGTGTTTAGGGTTTTTTTAGTTTTATTTTATTTTAATTTAGGTTTATTTTATTTTATTTTATGCTTTAGTTTTATCTTTTAGGTTTTACACTTAGGTTTATTTTATTTTAGTTTAGTTTAGGTTTTAATTATTTTATTTTAGTTTATTTTACTTTTATCTTATTTTATTAGGTTTAGGTTTAGGTTTAGATTTTTTTTTATATTATTTTTAGGTTTATTTATTTAGGTTAAGGTTTGAGTTTTAAGGTTTAGGGCTCACCCATCCAGGGTTTAGGGCCTGGGTCAGTTTAGGGTAGAGTTTAGCATTTGGGGTCAGGGTTTATCATTTGTTTGCTAGTGTTTAGTGTTTAGGAGTTTAGGGTTTTGGTTTTGTGGGTTTGTTTTTAGGGTTTTTGGCCTGTTAGTTTGTGAGTTTATGGTTTTGTGTTTTATGGTTTAGGGTTTAGGATTTAGGGTTACGGTTAGTGTTTATGGATTAAGGTTTTGGGTTTAGGGTTAGTTTAGGGTTTAGGGTTTAGAGTTGTAGGTTTAGGGTTCTAAGTTTAGGGTTAGTTTTAATGTTTAGTGTCTAGGTTTCAAGATTTAGAGTTTAAGGTTTAAGGTTTAGGGTTTTTTTTTAAAAAAAATTAAGTAAATCGATAAGTTTAGGTTTTTTTAGTTTAAGGTTTAGAGTTTAGGTTTTAGGTTTTAAGTTTAGGGTTCAGGTTTTAGTTTATAGTTTAGGGTTCTTGGTTTTTTATTTTTTTATTTTTTAACAAAGAACAAATTCAGATTCAACATTTTTTCTTTTGAATTTCATCAACCAAGTAACACATCAAGTTTTCTAAGACACAAGTGATGACATAGATAAAAAATGAGCACACATAGAGCAAATCAAAAACCCTAGATAACTAGAACTGTCTGTACTGTAAAGACATAGTTCCACAAGTAGTAGATCTGATTGGTAGTTCTTCAGTTTCTCTACTATCAATACCACTCCCGGCCTCTCGAGTTGTCGGATCCACCATCATATCCCTGATCTCTCCCTCTACCATCGCCAGGGCTGTAACCTTTGTCACTCCTCCTGCATCCATAATCACCACTACTCCGACGACCACCTCAATATCCAAATCCCCCACCACCACCGTGATAAGTGCTGCCTCCACCTTCGCCTCCACTGCCAGATCTAGATTGAGCCTGGTTGATGGTCATGTTCCTTCAGTCAAGGTTCTACCTATTCTTAGTGTTTAGGCTTAGATTTATTAGGTTTTAAGGTTTAAGTTTATATTTTAATATATTTAGTTACTTTAGGTTTAGGTTTAAGGTTTTGAGTTTAGGGTTTAGGGTTTAGGGTTTAGGGTTTTAGGGTTTATGGTTTAGGGTTTAGGGTTTAGGGTTTTATTATTTAGGGTCTAGGGTTTAGGGTTTAAGATTGTAGGTTTAGGGTTAGTTTTAGGGTTTAAGGTTAGGGTTTCATTTTTTTTTAAATTTTTTTTAAAAAAAATTAAGTAAATTGGTAGGTTTAGGTTTATTTAGTTCATTTAGTTTATTTTTTTATTTAATTTAATTTATTTACTTTTTATTTTTATTTAGGTTTATTTTTATTTTTATTTAGTTTTATTTATTTATTTTAAGTTTATTTATTTTAGTTTAGATATTTTATTTTAGTTTATTTTAAGTTTAAAGTTTAGGTTTAGGTTTATTTTTTAGTTTAGTTTTATTTTTATTTTATTTTTTAGGTTTAGGTTTTATTTTTTATTTAAAGTTTAGGTTTAGGTTTTTATTTTAATTTTTTAGGTTTATGTTTTAGGTTTTATTTTTTTTTAGGTTTAGGTTAAGTTTTAGTTTATTTATTTATTTTTAGTTTAGGGTTTAGGTTTAGTTTATTTTAGGTTTAGGTTTAGGTTTTATTTATTTTATTTTAGTTTATTTTAGTTTAAGTTGAGGTTTATTTTATTTTGTTTATTTTATTTTCAATTTAGGTTTAGATTTTTTTTTAGTTTAGGGTGTAGGTTTTATTTTTTATTTATTTTTAAGTTTTATTTTTAGGTTTATTTTGTAGGTTTAGGTTTTATTTATTTACATTCAAATGAAGAAGACTTACTCCTAGGACTAATCGAGCAATCTTTATATTACAATGAATGTTGGCAAATACAGGCTATCCAAGTTTTAGTTGACCCAAGTGTATTAGTCAATATTATGAGTCTAAGAACCCTTTCCTACTTGAGGATAGAAATTTCCAAACTCCAAAAAGAAAGGATGATGTTGAGAGGATTCAATGAACAAGGCAAGAGTGCCTTATGGTGTTTATTTTTGGATGTATGGGTAGGGGGGTACTTTTTGAGGTGATCGGGTATAATATTGAGATATAATGTACTATCTCGAAAGATAGAGGCATCACCCTACAATGGACCTAATCACATAATAAGGACTCCTAAAGCATGATGGGTCTGAATTGAAGGTTTTTCCCCTACTTTACATGGATAAATAAAGTGGGGTTTATATTAAACTAGGTTCTTAAGTTCCCTATGGAGGTAAGCCTCCATAGTTAATTACATCTTAGAAAATGAAATTTCTTAAGAATGCTCTCGATTAAAGTAGACAATTATCATATTCAAAGATTTCAAGGTTAGACTATCTAAAGATTTGTTGTATTTGGAAAATCAATTGGGAAAGTTCAAAGAGAAGACTTATTTTTGGAATCTAAATGAAATAAGAAGAAAATGCTCATGATACTAGGAAGCCTAGTGATCATTCCAATTTATCCTATGGTTGGGCTTTATAATTTTGCAGTTGAGGAGATTTATATCTTTTGCATTAAAATTTAATTAGATTACTAGGGCTTATAATCCACTAACACAAGGTTGTGGGAATGCCTAAGAGGTGAGGATTTATGCTCGTGGCCTGAAGAAAATAGCTACCTCGAATCCTAAATCTAGGGAACTTTAGTACGAGCTAAAGGACGATTTAAATCTAAGAGACACGTGAACATAAGGGTTTACCTCCACAAGAGAGAATAAATTATCCAACTTCTAGACTTATAACCACCTAGAGTGGCCTCCAGCTAACTCCTCCTATGATTATATAACCATGTAGTCTGGCCTTATGAATTACATGATAGCTAGGGTAATTATTTAATTAGAAAGAGACTAATGCCCTAAACACACTCCCTAAGAGATTAGAGCATGAGTGATATAAGCATATGACTTAATCTATAGATGAAATTTTTTTTTTCAAATTTTATTTCATTTTAGACACATTATTTTGACAGAGGCTATAAGATTTTTATTTCCTAAATGCATGCTGAAATAGGTTATGGGTCAAATCAGCTAGAAATTGTGTTCACCATCATAAGGGAGGCCCTCACAGGTCAAGCATTCTTTTTTTGTGCAAGGATGGAGATCCTTCATGTTCAAGAGAGAAAGAATATGCATCCATGATGTTAAAGCTTTTAATTATCTTATTTATGTCTTAGGGTTTATGATGAGGTTATGAATTGTTTAAAATATAGTTATGAGTGATTAATTGGGTAGAAAAGTTATTTTTATCCTAAGAGCCTAATCATATCCAAGCCACACATTAAAGCATCAATCATTTAACAAACTATGAAAAGCATGCCATCTAATGCACAATGTAAACATAACATCAAACAATTATATAAACTATCATACAAGAATAAAAGGTCGGTGCGGTCGGGTATCGCCATACAACCCGAAGAGAGAAAAGATGGGTTGCTGAGCTCTACCCTTATACAACATGGAAAATATAAAAGAATAATTATAATTATATTAAATGCTATGGGGGGTCTTCTTTCTTTATATCTCTATTTTTGATTTGGTTCTTTCTTTGATTTGGATGGTGCTTGCTTTAAGGGCATCACAGGCATCCTAGACAAAGCCTTCGCCAATGCTCATCCTAATTCCCATAGCACTAATCATAATTCCTATTGCAAAAAATTATATTTATGTGGGAAAAGTAAATCTAACACAAAAATAGAGGTTAGCTAAATATACATATAATCCCAAGCAGTTGTATTTATAATTTGGACTTAGCACCCTACACATGGGAAACTTAGTCCACCTGTCCTAACTTGGATTATGCTTAAGGATTTAAGCAACCTACAAAAAGAGAATTCACATTCATTTTTAAGCATCCCTTAAGCATAATCCCTTATAGAAAACATGATTAGGAAAATATTGGCCTATCATCCAGTCTACAAAGCATACACACTAACATCTAATCTAAAATAATGCATCATAAAAAAATCATATATCACATCATACACCATACTAACTTAGAGCTAGAAGTGGTGACCTAATTCTAATGTGTGTATTAAGGCTTCTGTGGTAAGTCTTGGTAGGCATTAGTGTTGTATTTTTTAAGTGTAGAAGCATTCAATTTAACATGAAAGGTTGATTTCACTTGAAGTAGTTTAATTGATTTGAGAATTTTAATTTTTGTTAAATTACTTTCTAAAGTATAGTAAATTAATTTAGTTCTCTTTAGTGAATGGCTTATTAAATAATTTAACTAATCCTAAGTTCAGGTTCACTTTAAATAATCCTAATCAAAATGAAAGGCATCTTAAGATTAATTTAATTCAATTACTACCACATGACATATATTAAATCATTCTTTTACATCACATGTAACATGCATATGATTTAATCCTAAGTATATCTATACATGCAACATATTTTAGCACACTTAAATGATGAATGTATGTATGTTTAGAATTTATATTTTATTTGATTGAATTATTTAAACATATTAACTTAAAACTTTATCCAACTTCCTATACAAAAAGGACATAAGAATGAAATTAAATAGGCATGTGTCGTTGTTAAACTAGGGAAGTAAGGTAATCAAATGACCGACTTGGAGCTAGCTAAAGCCTCATATTCTCTGGATGTCAAGACTATATACCCATTTACATTCAAACATATGTAAATTCATATACATGAACATAAGAAGTAAGCTCCAAATCATATGGCTAATTAATTCAACCACTTAGTCAATTATGAATGCATGCAATTTTAATGTAAAATGGGATTTTCATTCACTAATCACATATACATATTCATGTACAAAGATATAGGCAAGTACATGTCATTATTAAACTAAGAAAGTGAGGTAATCAATTGACCTCCTTGGGGCTACCTAAAGACTCGTATTCTCAGGATGTCCAGACTATATATTTGCTTTTCTTGGACACACATGGATGTATACATAACGAGGGAAAGAAGACCATGTAAAGATTGTATTTTTTTTATTGAATCATTTATATATATGAATTAAAGCTTTAACCAAATTCTAATGTTAAAATACTTAAGAATGAAATCAAATAGGTGTGTGGCATTGTTAAACTAGGGAAGTGAGGTAATCAAATGACCTCCTTGGGGCTAGCTAATGCCTCATGTTCCCAAAATGTTTAGACTATATACTAATTACCATTCAATCTTATATAAATCAACAAATGAATAGAGGAAAGAGAACTCAACATTCATACACTTAAGCTATAAACATGCATTTCTTATGTATTTATAACTAGCATCATAACACAATATTATTCATTTATAAGCTATTGAAAAATACATTGTTATTTAGTAGTGATAATAGCCATGCATATATTAAATTAAATCAACACATGCAAGCTTACATAAAAGAAATTCATTTTATTTTACTTGATTTTGAAAAGATGGATGCATGAATACAAATGACATACCAAATTTAACATGATTGGAAGGAGGACAATCAAATGTAAGCATGTGATTCATTCAACCAAACTAGTTCTTAATGATAATCAAATCAAATAAGATTATTTAATGCAAACCAAAGCTTCTTTATTAATTAAGTTTTGGATTTGATTTGATTTAAAGAGGAGAAGAGAAATCATCACTTATTTTTTTAAACCCATTCCCACATTAGTGATTTGATTTAATTTGAGGAAATGTAACTAAGTTGATTTTATGGGTTAATTATGTTGAACCCTTATTTCAATGAATTAATTACCCTTACCTATGTCACCTTAAAGTAATTAACTAAATAATTATGAGCCAATATGATATGCATGAAAATAAACTTGCAATGATCCTAAGAAATGAAAGGGCATAATTCAATTAGCTCATGATTAATAGTTAATTAGATTAAGGGACTTAATTAATTACTCTTATGGTTTTTCCACACATGTGGACTAACCATAATTTCATTAAACTCCTTTAGGTTATTAAACACCCAAAGAACTACTCTATGATTTAATTAATTAAGGTCTGATGTGATTATAATTTCAATTTGATTATGGTTTAAATAATTAGTTAAATCTTAATTGACTTCATTTTAAAAAAGGGTGAAATGAACTTAGGGAAAGGGGTCCCAACCCTATTCCTTAGTTCACTTACTGTTGAACAATGATTAATAAACTTAATTAACTAATTTATTACTATTCATGGGATTAATTAATCATTAATTAACTTAAAAGAGTAGTTAAGGTCTAATTAGTAAATTTTCCTAATTAAGTAAGCAATAAATCCCAAGAACATTATGGGAAGCAGAGGTCATCCCATTAAATTAACCCACAAAATTTGGGATTAATTGCTCAAGTAATTAAGGAGTAATTAAGCTAATTAATTTTGTAATTAAATTTTAATTATTGTTCAAAATTAGTTAAGATCATTGTTAATTAATTCTCCTATGAAATACCATTAAAATGAGTATTTATTTATATTTTTTATTTCTCTTTGATTTTTTATGAGTTTTAGAAATTTAAGCCATTAAAAATGATTAATTACTAAAGCTTAATCCTATTATAATATGGCACCGACGTGTGCTTTCCATGTGGTGCCACAAGATTGGCTACTTAAAACTTATCCAACTCAATTCCTGCATGGTGGCGGCAAATGTCCTTTCTCATTCACTGTCTGATCTAAGATTGGACAGCTATGATTAATCTCGTAGGTTAATAGGATTAAATCAAATCAATCTAGTGGATCTAATCATGACCATCCATTTCAATCACACAGAATGGACAGTACATGATCCAACATCATGGGAGTGAGGGAGAATGGAGTTTTTTCGCCATTGCTCCCTTGATCAGAGCTAACTTGAGATTGTATCAACTACAGAAGGATCCCACACCTTCATGACATCGATCAAAGGGTATCCAATGGCCAAGATCACACGAGATGTAAGTTTTCTTCAAAAAACTCCAACCCATTTTTGCCAAAAGATCAGTTTTGGAAGCATACCTCGAAACTCAAGACTGGTGACTCGAATGATTGAGGAATCTTTATCTAGTGGAGATGAAGCCCTATTGAGCTGTAATTGGATCAATTCCTTGATGTTCACTTCGAAGGCCATGATCCGATGATTTGGAGCTCGACTTTGATCAAAGTCCTACCTCCAGTGCTCGAGAAGTTTGGGAGATGATTTGTTCTTCCTCATCGATGCCTAGGGAAGGTGTGTGCAAAGTTAATTTGAATTTGATGGAGAAATGGGGATGTTAGGTCAGAAATGGGAGTGTCCTATTCCAGGACGGACGGGAATGGCATTTTTTGATCGAGGAACGAGCTTGAGAGCTTAGGGAATGGCTCAAGCTTGTCTTGGGTAGCTAGGGCTCTAAGGAATGACTTTTGTGAGTGTATGAATGAAAATGAGGGGGTGTATACCCCCGTTCATCTTAATCAGATGGTGGGATCAGGTTTGGCTTGTAGTGGCCGGCCAACTTCGAGGGTGGGTGGTAGGAGGTGGGTTGGCTTGGTTGGTTGGTTGAAGGAGTGGGATGGCTGTGAAGAAGGAATCATGGGTGTCCTATGGGTTTCAAATGTTCAACTAGGGAGGGTGAAGTGATTTCAGCTCCCATGGGTCATGCCTGACCCAACCACCCCATAGGTCAGGTTGGGCAATGCCCTAGGTGCTTAGGTGGAGCATTGGGAGAGTACCAAGTGGCCAATGAATGGAAATGATCACTTACATGGGTGATTTGTCTCATGTGATGCCTTAACCTAAGGGTAGAATGATCATTTGGCATTGGATTTAATTTGGGCAATTTGAAATATGGCCAAAAGTGGGTTAGCCAAATTTCAATTGGAGTTGATTTGGTTAGGTTTGGCTCAATTTGACTCATTTAGGTCAATTGGGTTGTTAGTCAAGTTGACCAATTGGTCAAAATTGGGTCAAACAAGGGTTGGGTCAAGTTCATATGATCATTTGGGATGTTTTGGTTCAATTGGTTTGGTTTAGTTTGGCTTAGATTTAATTTTGGCTCATTTGAATTCATTTTTAGTCAAATGGGTTAAGTTGACCAATTTGACTAAATTTGCCAAATTATCTTGGGTTGGGTGTTGGTTTAGGTTTAGTTCACTAATTGAAGATGATTGTAGGCTTTGGTTTCAATTAATTTGGATTTGGTGATGATTTAGGCTAACTTGAACCTTTAGGTCAATTTGGGCTAAGTAGGTAAATTTGGTTCAATTGGGTCCAATCATAGCTTTGGTCAAGTTCAACAATCAATTTGGAATGAACTTGAGCCATTGGTTGTAATCAATTTGGTTTATATTTTGATTTGGCCCAATTTTGTCTTTTAGGTCAATTTGGATCAACTTGGATCAAGAGGGCCAATTGGGTTTGGTTTGACTCAATTGAAAGTCAAGTCATATTCAAATATTGATTTTGAATTGGTATGAATGATTGGTTTCAAGGGATTTGTCTTAGGTTGCAATTTGGCTAGTTTGGATTCATATGGGTTAAGGGGTTGACTTGGTCAAATGACCAAGTTGACTTGGTTTAACCCAATTTGTGAGAATTGATCAACCTAGGGTGATCAACAATCATGATAAGAGGTTTTGATTGTCTTGGTTCAATCCAATTTGGGTAGGATTAAAACTTGGCTCAAATAGGTCAAATTTCTTCGATCAAGTGGAATAATTAGGTTTAGTTGGTTTAATTTTTGGTTGCGTTTGATTTAGTTCAGTTTATATATGTATTTGGGATTGATATATAAATTCAATTGTAATTGGCTTGGGTCAAGTTGGGTTTGACTTGGGTTGATTTTGGTTTGGCTTAATGATTGTAGATTTCATTTATATTTGTAAATATGATTTCTGTTATGATTGATTCATGAGAAAATCAATTGAATTTGGGTTTTAGAATGAAGGAATTTGGCTAAGTCCATGGAGTTAGGTCATGTGGCTTAGGTTTGGGTTTTGATTTGGTTTCATTTAGTTTTGATAATTTAAATGTATATTTCTTTTAAATTTGTGATGATAATTGAAAATTTGATTGATTTATGAGAAAATCTATTGAGTTTGATTTGATTAGGATTAAGATTTAGCTAAGTCCATGGTATATGACATATGGCTTAGGAAGGGTTTTGATTTAATTTGATTTAGTTTTGATCATTCAAATGTAGATTTGATTTATATTTAGAAAGATGATTGAAGATATAAATTGATTATGAGAGAATAAATTGATTTTGGATTGATTTGAACTAAGATTTGGCTAAGTCCTAGGATAGGTTATATGGCTTAGGAAAGGTTTCAAGTTTGGATTTGATCATGGGCTTCAATCATTTGGTTTTAGAATTTGGGTTTGGATTTGGATTTTAATTTGATGTTTGAATTGAACTTGAGGTTTGGTTTTAGAAGGTGAACATGGATTGGATTTGGGTTGTATGATAGGTAGATTATCTTATTCCCTATAGCATAACCTAATCCTATGGTTAACCGTTCTAAGTCTTTAGGCTTAGGCTAAGTTTTAACCTAATTGTTAGAAGTATATTATGATTAGGGAAGTCTTAGTATCTAGAATACTCCAAATTCTAAGATGTGAAGATTGAATCCACACTCCAAAAGTGAGGTCAACAGGCCTTAGGCTCTATAGTGTTGCCCTTGGAGATAGATGACTGGAAGACTGAAGCCAATTTTTACATTATAGACTCAGATACATCTTTCAACACTTTGCTTGGGATACCATGGGTACATGATAACAACATAGTTCCATCCTCTATACATCAGTGTATGAAGTTTATGAGAGATGGGATCATCTACAATGTCAAAGGAGATCTCAAGCCATTTACAATTCACGAGGTCGGCATGTATGAGGATGCAGCTTACTACCTCCCTCAAAATCAACAAGTTTATTCTTTCAAACTTGGCCAAAGTTTAAAAATAAAAGAAAAATAAAAAGGAAAGAAAAATAAAGATAAAAAGAAAAATAAAATAAAAGAGAAAATGAAAAAGAAAATAAAATGGTGCAGAAATAGACTTGGAGGAGGAAGTGGAGCCTAACATTAGATTCCACCCATAGTTCATTATTTCATTCAAACATATGGGTAAGATGACCTAACCTCCACCAGGAAGAAGAAGAGGTCAGTTCAAAGGCAATCCCAGGGATGGAGAACCTACTTTCGGCCACCCAATAAAAGATATGTCCCAATTACGAAGAGTACACCTACTATCAATATAAACTAAGAATCTAGTTCATAGGATGAGTCTTATATGGTTAGCACACTAGCCAGCTCTTCTCAGTAGTAGATTCCCTTGGAGGTGACACTAGAGATAGATAGCGATCAAGATCGAGCTCCAAAGCAAAGAACAAGTGTATCCAAGTCTATATGTAAAATAGTTAGGCATAAGTTGGGAGCCTTAGCTCTAACCCCATTTCCTCTCAAAAAGTTGAGGGTTTGGTATTTAAGAAAGCCCTAAGTCATCCACATGTGTGAAGACTTCAGGTTCTTTAAGGAGCATCATCATCAAGTCAAGAAGTTGATGTAGAACTTGAGGATTATTTTATATAAAGATTTAATAAAATTACCTTTTGATTAGTACTTGCATTGTGTTCATAATTTAGCAAAGAAAGGGTTAATACCACATACTTTGTCAAAGCAAAAGTCAAACTACTTTGAAAGAATATGAAAGAACAAATGCAAAAGGTCTCAATCAAGACTGAGACTAGGATTCAGTACAGTGGGTCCAGTAGATGATGAAGATTACTGCTTAGTCATTACCAATCATTTGGAATCGAAGGTTCTTTTCAAATCACCTTAACTTATATGAGGAGCTGTGCTTAGAAACTTTAGATGATTCAGATGATTTTGAAGTCAAAGATGCACCACTATAGCTCAATGAAGAGATCAAGTCAACCATCGATGAATTCAAGGAAATCAACTTAGTAACTGAAGAAGATCCATGCTAGACATACATCAATTCTTTGTTGAATGAAATTGAAACCAATGACTTAGTTAAGCTATTGATTGAGTTTAAGGAACTTTTCATGGAGTTATGAAGAGATTCTTGGATTGGCTCTTGATATAGTGGTCCATAAATTAGCAATAGATCCTACTATTAACCCTATCAAGCAAGCTCCTAGATGCATACGATCAAACATAGAATAATAAGTCATTTATGAAGTCAAGAAACTAATTGATGCTGGCTTCATTCGAGAAGAAGAATACCCTACCTAGTTAGCTAGCGTCAGCCTATTTAAGAAAAAGAATGGCCAAATTCATATCTACATCAATTTTAGGGATTTATATAAGGCATGTCCAAAAGATGAATTTCAATCTCTCAGGTGGACATCTTCAATGGATGGCTCATCTAGATATAATAAAATAAAGATGGCTCTTGAAGATGAAACAAACACTTCTTTAGAACCCCATTTAGAATATATTACTATAAGGTCATGCCTTTTGACCTTAAAATATCTGATTTACATACACGTGGGCTATGACTTCATCTTGACGAACTCATTCATCATCAAGTCGAGTGCTATGTTGAAGATCTTGTGCTCAAAAGTAGAGAAAAGGAAGACCATCTCTTTGACTTGGGAGTAGTTTTCGAACAGTTAAGATAATTTAACCTCAAAATGAACCCCCTGAAGTGTGCATTTGGAGTAGCTTCAGGGAAATTCCTTAAGTTTGTTGTTCGACACTAGGGAATCAAAATTGATCCAGAGAAGTACAAGGCGATATTATAATTTTCACCCCCTAAAAGTTTAACTCAACTCAAATCATTCCAAGGGTGGTTGGCGTATCTAAGACACTTAATATCCAACTTATCGGGAAGCTGTCAGCCATTCTGAGCACTAGCCAAAAAGGATGCCAAGTTCAAGTGGGATGAAGTGTGAGCATGCCATTAAAGACATCAAGCATTACCTGATGAAGCCTCCAATTTTAGTAACCTCTATCCCGGGAAAGCCACTCATGCTTTACACTACTACGTTAGATGACTACCTTGGTGCTTTGTTGGCCCAAGCCAATGATGAAGGGAAGGAATACGCACTCTACTACCTCAACCAAATATGAGGCTTTGATTGCCGATTTGGAGTTAGCTATTACTCTAAAAATCTATAACATCAACATCTTTGAAGATTCTCAACTAGTTATCAATCAAATTACTGGGGCCTTATTAGTTTGGTAAGCCTTACTACGTGGCCAATAAGCTACCTCATGTTATCTTCATTTAAGAGGATGTGAGTCTACAATGCTTTCTTCTTGGATTAGCCTTTGTACACTGACTGGGTTGAGTTTATTTGAGGTTTAAGAAAAGTCCCCTAGTGGCTCCTTCCCTCCTAACTACTTCAAGTCTGGGTCTAGTTCTATCTCGGGGCTCCCCACTTAGTAGTCCTTCTAGGTTGGATAGCATCTATCCTGCTGATGATAGACTATCTCGATGATCAATTCCACTTGAAAAGTTGTAAGCCTTCACACTTTCTTTCCAGATTCATCATTGCACACCGACGAGCACCTTAGGTTGGTTGGTTCTCACTATGCTGACGGATACACCACTCATGCAGACAGATACACAGTAGGTTGGTTGGTTCTCGCACCTTAGGATACACCACCCGGTAGATGTAAGTCTGGTACACTTTCTCCTTGAGTTGGCCACTGTACACCTATAATCTTTATTTTTTAAGGCTCAAGATAACGCCCCTAGAAGCACCTCCCCTATGGGCACTATATTTGGATCACATCCTTTGCGACCCAATTTAGACATTGCCCTAGTTACTATCGGATTAGACAGTTCCCCTCTCCTAGTAACCACCCTTTTGGTTGGAGAGTCCATCCTATGGATGTGCAGATTCTCCCTTGGTCCAATAATTCTGAGTTAAGTCAAGGTCGACATAGCCCCTTTCAGTGTGATCCCTCACACACCAACATGACCCACACAAAGATATAAACAAAATATAATTCACTTGTGGATTAGGAGGACACCCTTAGCAGTTCCTTTTCTGAAGAAGGCATCTTATCTTTAGGGCAATGTCAGCAAAACTCCCTATAGGAATCGCTTGACTACTCTTAAGTTGATATAAATCCCCAACGACATTCACTCAATAGACGCCCCTAAGTCAGGTTTAATTTATTATGCTATCAACAGGTCACCCCATCGGTTGTTCCCTATTTTAGAAGATGTAAGTCTGCTACACCTTCTTCTAAGCACATTTACACCGAAAGGCAACCCTTTTGGGTTTTTCGATGTCCAGTAGACTATCCCTTTAGATTTGTAAATTTGAGATAAGACAAGTCTAATATAGCCCCTTCTCAATGGGCTCATTGCACACTGATAGGGTCCATACATTAACTCAGATTAAATTAAACCCAATCTAAATTTTCCTAATGGAGTTAAATCACACCCTTCTCTCTAGTGGAGCCCCAAATCATGTGTAAACAAGTCAAGCAAATAAATCAAATTCAAATCCAACCGCCCTAGTGGAGCCAAATTAAACAAACTCCCCCTATAGAGTCTAAATCAATAAAATCCAACTAAACTATTATTCCTAGTGGAAACATCCTCAAAGAAATCTATGAAATTAAACTCAAATCCCAAACCCCAGTGGATAGCCTGAACATGCTTCCCTAGTGGAAGGTTCATATACCCGATCCCCAGTAGACTCGAGCCCATATCTCTAGCAGATATGCCTCCACATCAATCAAAACAAAATAAATTAAAGTCAATTCAATCTTAATCCCTGATGGATTATATATTTTTATCCCCAATGGATCTTCTTTCCATAAATCATATAATCAAATCTGATTCAAACCTTATCCCCAAAAAATTTTCTTCATCTATGCCCTCTAGATAGGCCCCTCACATGTCATATCTAATGCATGTGTGATCCCCTAGCAGATCTCCCATCATGTCATCAACATGGAATTCTCACCAAATCTTATTTCTTTTCTTATGCACACCTTTAATACTTCAACCAAAAGTCTAACAATGTATTCGTTCAAATTACATCATCTAAACATTGTAATTAAAATTTTATGATTTGTGATGGTGCAAGCTCAAACTAACTATACAATATCATGCTAAACATACTATAGTGTGAATTAACACACTATATTATATTATAATATATGATGTTATATTAGAATTTGTTATAATATAATATATTGTCTAACATTTCACCTCATTAGAATCACTTAAAAGAAACAAATAACAAAATTTTCTCAAAATATGAATAATGTTCATTTTGGATGTAAAATTGTTATTTTCTATTAGAAATGGTACAAAATATTATCATTTTGGTGTTGCTTCTTGGTGTGTGCCATGAATTTGGCCAAATTCTTCCATCTTAACCTTCAAATTAACATTTTTTTAGTTTTGACCCAATGTATTATAACAAAGTAAAACATTCTGAAATGTACAATAACATTTAAAAATACACCTCAACATTCATATATATGTGAAGTTATATTCTTATGTACATTATATTTTAATATTCTTTCATATATTATATTATCTTACATTACACCTTAAAATGAATCACTTTAAGCACAATATTTATAAAATTTGGTTGAAAATAAACATCTATTTTGGATGAAAAATTTCATTCTTTGATTAAATGACACACTATAGCACACCCTCAATGATGTTCCCTAAAGCTTACCTTAAATTTTGCCAAATCCCACCATCTCTCCATATAAATTAGTATTTTTATAAATTATACCAGTACAAAATCTACAACATCATACTGTAACAAACTAAAATATGCTAAACAATAAGTTGTAATACACAATAGTATTCTATTGTGCATGATGCTACACTATGTTATGGCATTCTATATTATAATACACTATAACATATTATATTATATTATATTGCATATCACATCACAAGAGATTGCTTAAGATAAAAAATCATAAAATTTGTCTAAATAAAACTATATATTTTAGTTATGTCTTACATATTTTAAAATTAAAATAATATATATATTTTGCCATGCTCTACTTATTATGAATTTGGCCAAATTCCACCATTTTAAAGTCTAAATCAACATTTTTATAAAAATGCTAGTGTAGGCTATGATTGTAAAATACTAAAAGAATTTAAAATGCCCAGAATAATATATTATGATATATGATGATATACTATGCTACAACATATAATATTTTTTTAGAACATAAAATCTTACTTTTTGGACTACAAGTGATGTAGCACACCATTGGTACTCCAACCTAATTCCCACATCAAATTTAACAAATTCTATTTTCTGATTTATTAAATCAATATATTTATGATATATATTAATATAGGGCACAATACCATAATATACTAAAACATTTCAAAACACCTTATAACATCCAAAAACACATCACTACATGGTCAAATATATGATGGTACATTATACTATAATATATGGTATTATAATATGATTTAGGGTTAGGGTTTAGGGTATTCAATTCTCTAATAATTAAGGGAAATTTTCCTGAAGACATTTTCTTTAGCTATCATAACTATGCTAGGATTAGGTCATTCTTTAGATCTACTCCTAATGACATCTTTATTCAAGGTTTAGGGTTTAGGGTTTAGAGGTTAGAGTTATGGTTTAGGGTTGGTTTAGGGTTTAGGGTTTAGGGATAGTTTAAGGTTTAGGGTTTAAGGTTTAGGGTTTAGGGTTTACAGTTTAGGGTTCTTGGTTTTATGGTTTAGGGTTTATTATTTTAAATTTTAGGGTTTAAGGTTTAGGGTTTAGGATTTTAGGATTTAGGGTTTAGGGTTTAGGATTTTAGGGTTTAGGGTTTAGGGTTTAGGGTTTAGGGTTTAGTTTTTAGGATTTAGGGTTTAGGGTTTAGGGTCATTTTAGGTTTAGGGTTTATGTTTAGTTTAGAGTTTAAGTTTAATCAAGAAATTCCAAGATAAGAACCATCTCTACTAAAGACAGTTCCATAGCGACATATCACATCGGCCATTCTTTAATTTCTCCCATTCTCATCAAAACCTCCCTCACCTCTCGAGTAGCAAGATCTTCCATCATATCCCAGATCCCTCCCTCGCAGCCACCAGGTAGCATCTGTCTCACCTCTTACCTCCATTTGCTCCCCACCACCACCTCCATATCCACGGCACCTTGGATCCCCCACCATTATGATAAGCTGTGGCCTCTGCCTTCACCTCCCTGAGATCTAGACTTAGCGTTGATGGTGATGTTCACTATCAGGTTCACCCATTCTTAGGGTTTAGGATTTAGGGTTAGTTTAGGGTTTATGGTTCAGGGTTTAGGGTTTGGGTTTTAGGGTTTAGGGTTGTAGGTTTTAGGGTTTAAGGAATATGATTTTAGTGTTTAAGGTTTAGGGTTTATGGTTTATGGCTTAGGGATTTAGGGTTTAAGGTTTAGGGTTTAGGGTTTAGTGTTAGTTTTAAGGTTTAGAGTTTATGATTTAAGGTTTAGGGTATATTTTTTTAAAATTAACTTGGTAGGTTTAGGTTTATTTATTTTATTTTTATTTATTTGAATTTATTTTATTTTTTATTTTTATTTAGGTTTATTTTTATTTTTATTTAGTTTATTCATATTAGGTTTTTTTTATTTATTTTAGGTTTTTTATTTTAGTTTATTTTTTAGTTTTATGTTTATTTATAGTTGAATTTTATTTTTATTTTATTTTTTATTTTTAGGTTTAGGTTTACATTTTTATTTTATTTTTTTAGAATTAGGTTTTAGGTTTTTATTTAAGGTTTATTTTTATGCTTTATTTTTTTGTTTAGGTTTAGGTTTTAGGTTTTTATTTTTAGTTAATTTTTATGCTTTATTTTTTATTTTAGGTTTAGGTTTATTTTTAGTTTATTTTAGTTTATTTAGTTTAGGTTTATGTTTAGGTTTAGGTTTTTTTTTAAGTTTAGGTTTAGGTTTAATTTATTTTAGTTTGTTTATTTAAATTTATTTTAAGTTTAGGCTTTCTTTAGTTTTTTATTTATTTGTATTTACTTTTAGGTTTATTTTAGGTTTATTTTTAAGTTTATGTTTTATTTAGTTTTATTTTAATTTATTTAAGGTTTATTTTATTTTCAATTTATTATTTATTTTATTATGTAGGTTTCTTTTATTTTAGTTTAGTTTAGGTTTATTTTATTTTAGTTATTTTATTAATATTTTATTTTTAGGTTTAGGTTTTTAGTTTAGGTTTATTTTTTTATTTTATTTTATTTAGGTTTAAGTTTTTTATTTATTTATTTTTTATTTAGTTTACTAGTTGTTTTAGGGAGGGTTTAGGGTTTGGTTTAGGTTAGGTATTTAGGGTTTTGGTTTAGGTCTGGTAGTAGGGTTTAGGCTTTAGCTTTAGGGTTTTAGGATTTAGAATTGTTAGTTTAGGGATTAGGGTTTTAGGGAGTTAGTTAGGTTAGGTTAGGCAAGTTTAGGGTAGATTTAGGAGTTACTTTAGGGTTTAGAGGGTTTGTTTAGTTTTTGTTTAGGGTCAAGTTTAGGGTTTAGTGTTTAATTTTTTTAAGAAAAGATTAAGCAAAACTAGGATTATTTAGTTTATATATATTTATCATAGTTTATTTTATTTTTTTAATTTTATTTAGGATTATTTTTTATTTTTATATAATTTATTTATTTTAGTTTAGGTTTTATTTTAGTTAATTTTTTAAGTTTAGGTTTATTTTTAGTTTAGTTTTATTTTATTTTATTTTTATGTTTAGTTTATTTTTTATTTTTTAGGTATAGTTTAAGTTTTTATTTTATTTTTTTAGGTTTATGTTTTTTTAGGATTATTTTTAGGTTTTGTTTTTTAGTTCAAGTTCAGGTATATTTTTAGTTTATTTTATTTTATTAAAGGTTTTGGTTTAGGTTTAGATTTAGATTTTATTTAGTTTAATTTAATTTATTCTCTTTTGGGTTAAGGTTTATTTTATTTTTATTTTAAGTTTATGTTTTTTTAGGGTGTAAGATTTATCTTTTATTTATTATTGCTTTTTATATTTAGGTTTATTTTTTAGGTTTAGCTTCTAATTTATTTTTAAATTTTTTTAATTTTAGGTTTATTATATTTTTTATTTTTTGTTTATTTTTAAGTTTTATTTTTAGGGTTAGTTTTAGAGATTATGGATTAGGGTTTATGGTTTAGGCTATCAGATTTATGATTTAGGGTTTAGGTTTTTTTTTAATTAAGTAAATTAGTTTAGGTTTAGTTTACACTTATTTTATTTTTATTTATTTAGTTTATTTTATTATTCTTATTTTTTTATTTTTATTTAAATTAGTTTATTTATTTTAATTTTATTTTAGTTTAGGTTTTAAATTTTAGTTTATTTATTTTAGGTTTAGGTTTATTTAGTTTAGTTTTATTTTATTTTATTTTATTTTTAGGTTTTATATTTTTTTAGTTTTAAGTTTAGTGGGTTTAGGGTTTAGGGTTTAAGGTTTAGATTTTAGGTTTAGTAGGGTTTAGGGTTTAGTTTTTGGTTTGGGTTGGTTTGGGGTTAGTTTTAGTTTAGGGCCTGTTTAGGGTTTAGGGTTTAGGAGTTTAGGGTTGGGTGGGTTTGGGTTTAGTAGTAGAGGATTTAGGTTTTTAGGTTTAGGGTTTAGGGTTAGGGTTTTACTTTTTTTATTTAGGCTTTAGGGATTAGGGTTTAGGTTTTAAGTTTTTTAAGTTAGATTAGGTTTATTTTAAATTAAACCAGTAGGTTTTAAGTTGCTTTTAGGGTTTAGGATTAGCTTTAAGTTCTTCTTTAAATTACAAACCAAGAGGTTTAGGTTTATTTATATTTTATTTTTTATTTTATTTATGTTTATATTTATTTATTTATTTATTTATTTATTTATTTTTCTTTATTATAGTTTATTTTTTATTATTTATTTTTTTTAGGTTTAGGTTTAAGTTTAATTTTTAGTTTAGTTTTATTTATTTCTTTTTTTAGGGTTAGGTTTTATTTTTTATATTAAGGTTTAGGTTTAGGTTTAGGTTTTTATTTTATTTTTTTAGGTTTAGGTTTTAGGTTTTTATTTCAGGTTTATTTTTATGTTTTATTTTTTACTCTAGGTTTAGGTTTATTTTTAGTTTATATTATTTTATTTAGTTTTGGTTTAGGTTTAGGTTTAATTTATTTTAGGTTTAGGTTTTATTTAATTTAGTTTTGTTTATTTTACTATAGGTTTAGGTTTATATTATTTTTATTTAGGTTTAGGTTTTTTTTAGTTTAGGGTTTAGGTTTAATTTTGTATTTATTTTTAAGTTAATTTTTTAAGTTTAGGTTTTTATTTTGTATTTATTTTATTTTATTTTAAGTTTATTTTACATTAATTTTATTTTTTATTTCATGTTCAGTTTTTATTTTATTTAGGTTTTTATTATTATTTATTTTTTTAAGTTTATTTATTTATTTAGTTTAGTTTATTTATTTTAGGTTTAGCTTTTATTTTATTTTATTTTTAATTTATTTAGGTTTTTTTATTTATATTTATTTATTTTTTATTTTAAGTTTTTAGTTTTAGGGTTTAGGGTTTAATTTTTTGGTTTAGGGTTTGGGGTTTAGGTTTAGGGTTAGCTAGTGGGTTTAGGGTGGGTGAGGGTTTAGGAGAAAGTTTTTTTTTGTTTAGGTTTAGTTTAGGATTTAGGGTTTAGAGTTTAGGGTTTAGGATTTAGGGTTTAGGAGGGTTTAGGATTTAGAGCTTTATTTTAAATAAGACATGATTTATATTTTACTTTATTTATTTTAGTTTTTTTATTTTTAAGTTTTTTATTTTTTAGTTTAGTTTATGTTTTATTTTAGTTTATTTTTAGTTTAAGTTTTTGTTTTAGTTTAGTTTATTGTATTTTAGTTTTAGGTAGGTTTTATTTTTACTTTTAGGTTTAGGTTTAGGTTTTATTTTTTTTATTAGGTTTATTTTTATTTATTTTTATTTTATTTAGTTTTAGCTTTAATTTTTTTATTTTATTTTATTTTTTCTTAGGTGGTATTTTGGTTTTGGTTTATGTTTATTTATTTTAGTTTAGATTTTCTAGTTTAGGTTTGGGTTTATTTTATTTTGTAGGTTTTTTTTTTTTATAGTTTAGGGTTTAGGTTTGTTTTATTTATTTTATTTATTTTAGGTTTATATTTTAGGTTTAGGTTTTTATTTAGTTTTCATTTATAATTTATTTTAGGTTTATTTTTTATTTTACATTTAGTATTTATTTTATTTTGGTTTTTTTATTTTTAGGTAATTTTTTTTTAGTTTATTTTAGGTTTTAATTTATTTTACTTTAGTTTAGTTTTTATTTTTTATTTTAATATATTTTTTAGGTTTAGGTTTAGGTTTTAGTTTAGTTTTTTATCTTATTTTATTTTATATATTTTATTTAGGTTTAGAATTTATTTATTTATTTTATTTTAGGTCATTAGGTTTAAGTTGTTTTGGGTTTATGGTTTAGGGTTTGTATTTCGGTTTAGGGTTTGGGGTTTGAGGGTTTAGGGTGGGGTTAGGTTTTAGGGTTTATGGTTTAAGATTTAGGGTTGTAGGTTTAGGGTTTAAAGTTTAGGGTTTAAGGTTAGTTTTACAGTTTAAAGTTTAGGGTTAGAGTTTTAAATTATTATTATTTTTTGATTTTTTAATTATTTTTCAAATTAAGTAAATTGATAGGTTCAAGTTTATTTAGTATATTTTTTTATTTAGTTTATTTTATTTTATAATTTGATTTAACTTTATTTTTATTTTTATTTTTATTTAGTATAGTTTATTTATTTTTTGTTTATTTATTTTCATCTAGGTTTTTTATTTTGGTTTATTTTTAGGTTTAGGTTTAGGGTTAGGTCCAATTTTTAGTTTAGTTTTATTTTAATTTTAATTTTTAGGTTTGGGTTTTATTTTTTTTCTTAGGTTTAGGTTTAGGTTTTTATTTTATTTTTTTAGGTTTAGGTTTTAGGTTTTTATTTTAGGTTTATTTTTAAGTTTTATTTTTTAGTTTAGGTTTAGGTTTATTTATTGTTTAATTTAATTTATTTTTTTTTAGGTTAAGGTTTAGGGTCAGCTTAAGGTTTAGGATTATTTTAGGGCTTAGGCTTTAGGGTTTAGGATTTTTCAACTTTTAGGGTTTAGGGTTTAGGGTTAGTTTAGGGTTTAGGGTTTAGGGTTTTTGGGTTTAGGGTTTACAATTTAGGGTTTAGGCTTAGGGTTAGGGTTTAGGATTTAGGGTTTAGGGTTGTAGGTTTAGGGTTTAGGGTTTAAGGTTTAAGATTTATGGTTTATGGTTTAGGGGTTCTTTTTAAATGACATAACCAACGGGTTTAGGTTGTTTTAGTTTATTTAGTTTATTTTTTATTTATTTTAGGTTATTTTGTTTTTAAATTTTATTTAGGTTAATTTTTATTTATTTATCTTAGTTTAACTATTTTAGTTTATGTTTTCTTTCATTTTAGTTTATTTTTTTTGGTTTAGGTTTAAGTTTATGTTTTTTTTTTAAGTTTAGTTTTATTTTTATTTTATTTTTTAGGTTTAGGTTTTATTTTATTTTATTTTATTTATTTTATTTCTTAGGTTTATGCTTTATTTTAGGTTTATTTTTAGGTTTTCTTTTTTAGTTTAGGCTTAGGTTTATTTTTAGTTTATCTTATTTTATTTAGTTTAGGGTTTAGGTTTAGGTTTAGTTTATTTTAGGTTTAGGTTTTATTTATTTTAGTTTTGTTTATTTTACTTTAGGTTTAGGTTTATATTATTTTTATTTTAGGTTTAGGTTTTTTTTAATTTAGGGTTTATGTTTAATTTTGTATTTATTTTTAAGTTAATTTTTTAAGTTTAGGTTTTTATTTTGTATTTATTTTAGGTTTATTTTAGGTTTATTTTATGTTAATTTTACTTTTTATTTTATGTTCAGTTTTTTTATTATTTAGGTTTTTTATTATTAGGTTTATTTTTTTAAGTTTAGTTTAGGCTATTATTTATTTTAGTTTAGTTTATGTCATTTTAGGTTTTATTTTATTTTATTTTTAATTTATTTAGGTTTAGGTTTTTATTTATTTTATTTTATTTATTTTATTTATTAGTTTTCTTTAGTTTAAGTTTAGGTTTTTAGGTTTTAAGGGATTAGGGTTTAATGTTTTGGCTTTAGGGTTTAGGGTTTTTAGGGTTTAGGGTTTAGGGTTTAGGATTTAGGGTTAACTTAATGTTTAGGGTTTAGGGTTAAAAGTTTCTTAGGGTTTAGGGTTTAGAAAGTTTTTTGGTTTAGTTTTTTGGATTTAGGGTTTAGGGGGTTTAGGTTTAGGGTTTAGTTTATTTTTTAAATGTAAACCATTTAGGTTTATTTATTTATTTTATTTTATTTTATTTTAGTTTATTTTTATTTAGTTTAGTTTATGTTTTATTTTAGTTTTTTTAGCTTTAGGTTTAGGTTTATGTTTATTTATGTTTTTTTAGTTTAGTTTAGGTTTTATTTTTTTAAGGTTTAGGTTTTATTTTATTTTAGGTTTATTTTAGGGTTTATTTTAGTTATTTAGTTTTATTTTTAGTTTAGGTTTAATTTTAGTTTATTTATTTTTTTAGTTTATTTGGTTTATGTTTATATTTATTTTTTAGTTTATTTTTATTTTATTTTATTTATTATTTTAGGTTCAGTTTTTTTTTTAGTTTAGGTTTTTTTATTTATTTTAAGTTTATTTTTTATAGGTTTTATTTAGTTTTCATTTATAATTTATTTTAGGTTTATTTTTTTATTTTACATTTATTATTTATTTTATTTTAGTTTTTTAATTTTTAGGTTTAGTTTCTTTTTTTTAGTTTAGTTTAGGTTTTAATTTATTTTACTTTAATTTAGTTTTTATTTTTTATTTTAATATATTTTTTCGGTTTAGGTTTAGGTTTTAGTTTAAGTTTTTATTTTACTTTATTTAATATATTTTATTTAGGTTTAGATTTTTTTTATTTATTTTATTTTTAGGTTTCATTTAGTTTAGGTTTAGGTTTTCATGTTTTTCGAGATTATGGTTTAGGGTTTGTTATTTTAGGTTTAAGGTTTATGGTTTGGGGTTTCGAGTTTAGGGTTTAGGGTTAAGGGTTCTAGGTTTTAGGGTTTATGGTTTAAGGTTTAGGGTTGTAGGTTTAGGGTTTAAAGTTTAGGGTTTAGGGTTAATTTTAGGGTTTAAGGTTTAGGGTTAGGGTTTTTTATTATTATTATTTTTTGATTTTTTAATTATTTTTCAAATTAAGTAAATTGATAGGTTCAAGTATATTTAGTATATTTTTTTTATTTAAGTTTATTTTATTTTATAATTTGATTTAACTTTATTTTTATTTTTATTTTTATTTAGTATTGTTTATTTATTTTTTGTTTATTTCTTTTCATTTAGGTTTTTTATTTAGGTAGGTTTAGGTTTTATTTTATTGTTTTAGGTTTAGGTTTTAGGTTTATTTTTAGGTTTTATTTTTTAGTTTTGGTTTAGGTTTATTTATTGTTTATTTTATTTTATTTTCTTTTAGGTTAAGGTTTAGGGTCAGCTTAGGGTTTAGGATTATTTTAGGGTTTAGGCTTTAGGGTTTAGGATTTTTTAAGTTTTAAGGTTTAGGGGATAGGGTTAGTTTAGGGTTTAGGGTTTAGGGTTTTAGGGTTTAGGGTTTACGATTTAGGGTTTAGGGTTAGGGTTAGGATTTAGGATTTAGGGTTTAGGGTTTAGGGTCATAGGTTTAGGGTTTAGGGTTTAAGGTTTAGGATTTAGGGTTTATGATTTAGGGTTTTTTTTTTAATTACCTTAACAATGGGTTTAGGTTGTTTTAGTTTATTTAGTTTATTTAGTTTATTTTTTTATTTATTTTAGGTTATTTTGTTTTTAAATTTTATTTAGGTTAATTTTTTAATTTTATTTAGCTTAGTTTAGCTATTTTAGTTTATGTTTTCTTTTATTTTATTTTATTTTTTCGGTTTAGGTTTAGATTTATATTTATTTTTTAGTTTAGTTTTATTTTTAATTTATTTTTTAGGTTTAGGTTTTATTTTTTATTTTTAGGTTTATGTTTGGTTTTTTATTTTATTTCTTAGGTTCTGGTTTTAGGTTTTTATTTTAGGTTTATTTTTAGGTTTTCTTTTTTCGTTTAGGCTTAGGTTTATTTTTAGTTTATCTTATTTTATTTAGTTTAGGGTTTAGGTTTAGTTTATTTTAGGTTTAGGTTTATGTTTCATTTATTTTAGTTTAGGTTTGTGTTTATTTTATTTTGTTTATTTTAGGTTTAAGGTTTTTTTAGTTTAGGGTTTAGCTTATATATTTTATTTATTTTTAGGTTTATTTTTTAGGTTTAAATTTTTATTTAGTTTTTATTTTATTTAGGGTTTTGTGCCACCATCCTTCAAGATCTTTGATGGTAGTGTGTACCCACAATAACAGATTGCACACTTTAGAGTCAGCTGTTGCAACATCAATGGCAGCAACACACTCCTCTTTAGCCTTTTCGTTAGAAGTCTGTCATGTGTTGCATTTGACTAGTATGTTGAACAACCCAACGATTCGGGGAAGGCTTTTTCTAAGTTGGAGCACCTCCTAATCAAATGGTTTGCTGGAGCTCAGTAGAGGGTGAATGTAGGTGACCTTATTTTAGAGAAACAGAAACTCAACGAGTCCCAAGTTAATTACATTCTCAGGAGGTGCAACCTGAGCATGAAATGTGAACCACAGCTGTCTGAACAACATGCCATTGATATTCTACTCATGAATATCCATGGCCCGATCACCTTCATGCTTAAGGGCTTTAACATCAAAATATTCAAGAAATTAATCAATAAGGCATCTAACCTACAAGAGAAAGACAAACGGTTACCCTTTCTAGACCAATCATCTAGGCTCAAGCCGTAGAAGGCATTTGAGAAGAAGCCAGGGACAGTTATGCCAGTGGATAGAGGGAAGCCACTAGCTAGAGTTCAATATGAGAGACTATGAGCTTAGCAGCTTCCTTTGCCACCTCATTTTCCACCACCTCGACCATCATACCGGCCACCATAGCTACCATAATGACAATTTCCACCATTATTATGGTATTCATATCCATTGCGTTTCCACCTACTCTTGCTAATAGATTGGGTAAGTCATATTCATTCAAGATGGAGTTAGTTAGGAAAATCTTTAAGAATCTCTTAAAGAAACTGACTTTTAGTTACTAGAGCCTAAGAGGCCAGAGGAAGTGGGCAAGAATGATGATCTTTGCTATAGGCATGTTAGCCATGTCTTAGATTGTATTTACTATCTTATACAAGTTGATAGCGATAGTTATCCCTATGGAATGTTTATTGCGATCTTCTTAAGGCCAAAGAAGGTTAGGATATCTCCCTATCTCAAACCTCTAAGAAGATCATTTCTAAGATCAAGAAGCTTTCCTTCTAGGTGTCTGAAGTAGCTCAAACCTCCAACACCAAGGAAGGTTTGCTAGTTGCAAAGGATAACTTGAGGAGGGTGACAACCCAGGTAAGTAACACTTCTTAGGATAGTAGGTAGCGTAGCCATCATAGTACCTTCCATCATTAGTACCACCTCTTCTTCTCCTCTTCTACTAAGAGTTTGGATAAGAGCACTAAATCTTTTTTACTTTACTTGATTTTATCATGTACCTCCATCCAAAAGAAATTAATGAAGAAAGTTGATTCTACATATATATTTACTTAGATGTTCTTGATTTTATTCCTGAAAGCTCTTAGTTTAAATAAAAATAATAGTTTAAATTCCAATTTTCCTTTTGATTTAGAGTTGTATCCTTCTATGAATCAATGGTTCACCACTTGAGATTGACTTAGTCTACTAAGAGAATCCCATAGGAGAGGCTATAGGTATGCAGATGAGAAGGTAGAACTTTGACAAGCTCATCTTTCCAGTCATTAAAGTCAACCTTATAGTTTTACCTCCTCAGGTAGCACCTAAGGATAAGGGTAAGCATGTCATTGGTTCCAGTGAGTAGATAACCCATCTATAAGTTGCTCCACCCATGGATATGCTTATGTAGGACCAAGCCAGAGTTCATTACAATGTCTTAGTTCACCTTAGAAAGTTTCCAGCTAAGTGAAGCATATACTATGCCCTTGTCATATCTAAAGAGATGAGAGAATCTCTAATCAAGGCCTTACTTGATCTAGAGATATGCTTAGCTTAACTGACCACTACTAAAGAGGAGGCATGCCACTCGAAGGACATCATAGGAGTTACATTCAGTGATGAAGACTTACTAGGGATGATCAGTACAACCACCACTTTACATTATAGTGCATGTTGCGGTCTGTATCAGTTCTAGTTGTCTCAGGTGTATTAGTCAACATTATGAGTCTAAGAACCCTTGCCTTCTTGAGGATCGGCATCTCAAAACTCTAAAAAAAAAGGATGATGTTGAGAGGATTTAATGAACAAGGAGAGAGGGCCTTGTGTTGTTTATTTTTAAATGTATGGGAGGGGGGTACTTTTTGAGGTGATCAGGTACAATAGTGAGGTATGATATACTCTCTCAAAAGATAGAGGCATCACCCTACAATGGACTTAATCATGTAATAAGGACTCCTAAGGCATGATGGGTCTTTGAATGTACCAGAGATTTTCCCCCTACTTTAAATGGATGAATTAAGTTGGGTTTATATTAAACCAAGTTCTTAAGTTTGCTATGGAGGCAAGCCTCCATAGTTAATTACATCTTAGGAAATGAAATTTTCTAAGAATACTCTCAATTAAAGTAGACAATTATCATCTCTAAAGATTTTAAGGTTAGACTATCAAAAGATTAGTTGTATTTGGAAAATCATTTGGAAACGTTCAAGGAGAAGACTTATTTTTGGAATCCAAATAAAATAAGAAGGAAATGCTCATGATACTAGGAAGCCTGGTGAGCATTCCAATCTATCCTATGGTTGGGCTTGGGCTTTATAATTTTGAAGTTTAGGAGATTTATATGTTTTGAGTTGAAATTTAATTAGATTAATGGACTTATAAACCACCAATACAAGGTTATGGGAATGCCCAAGAGGTGAGGATTTATGCTTGTAGCCTGAATGAAATAGCAACCTCAGATCCTAAATCGAGGGATCTTTAGTACAAGCTAAACCATGACCTAAATCTAAGTGACAAATGGACATAAGGGTTTACCTCCATAAGAGAGAATAAATTATCCACTTCTAGACTTATAACCACAGGTGGGAACTAACACCTCCTATAATTTTAAAACCATGTAGTCTAGTCATATGAATTATAAAATAGCTAGGGTGGTAATTTTAGAAAGAGACTAAAGTTCTAAACACATTCCATAAGAGACAAGAGCATGAGTGGTATGAGCATATGACTTAATTTATAGATGCAAAATATTTTCAAATTTTATTTTATTTTAGGCAGATCATTTTGACAGGTGCATTATGACTTCTTATGCCTAAATGCATGATGAAATAGGTTATAGGTGAAATCAGCTAGAAGAAGGTGTTCTCCATCACATGGGATGCCCTCACATGCCAAGCATTCCTTTATCGTGCAAGGATGGAGATCCTTCATATTCAAGAGAGAAGGAATATGCATGCATGATGTGAAACATACAACCATACAACTAAGGGGTTGCTAAATCTTTTAATTATCTTATTTATGTCTTAGGCTTTATGATGATTTTATGAGTTGTTTAAAATTTATTTATGAGTGATTAGTTGGGTTGAAAAAGTTATTTTTATCCTAAGAGCTTAATCGTATCCAAGCCACACATTAAAGCATCAATCATCTAAGAAACTATGAAAAGCATGTCGTCCTAATGCATAATGTAAACATAACATTAAACAATTATATAAACTATCATAAAAGAATAAAATGTCGATGTGGTCAGGTACCGCCGTACAACCCGAAGAGAGAAAAGAGGAGTAGCCAAGCTCTACCCTTATACAACTTAGAATATGAAAGATTAATTATAATTATATTAAATGCTATGGTGGTCTTCTTTTTTCATATCTCCATTTCTGATTTGGTTCCTTCTTTGATTTGGATGGTGCTTAAATCAAAGGCATCATAGGGCACCCCAAGACAAAGCCTTCTGGCAATTGCTCATCCTAATCCCCCATAGCACTAATACTAATTCATATTGCAAAAATTACATTTATGTGAGAAAGTAAATCTAACTACACCTACAAAATAAAGGTTAGCTAAATATACATATAATCCCAAGCAGTTGTACTTATAATTTGGACTTAGTACCCTACACATGGGTAACTAAGCCCACTTGTCCTAACTTGGATTAGTCTTTAGGATTTAAGCAAATTTACAAAAAGAGCATTCACATTTATTTTTACGCATCCCTTAAGCATAAACCCCTACAAAAAATATGATTAGGCTAATATTGGCCTATCATCTAGTCTACGAAGCATACACTCTAACATCCAATCTAAAATAAGGCATCATAAAATAAAACATACATCAAATCATACACTGTCCTAACTTAGAGCTAGAAGTGGTGACTTAATTCTATTATGTTTATTAAGTCTTATGTGGCATTAGTGTTGTATTTTCTAAGTGTAGAAGGATTCAATTTAACATGAAAGTTTGATTTCACTTGAAGTAGTTTAATTGATTTGAGAATTTTAATTTGTGTTTTCTTTTATTTCATTTGATTATACGTAGCAACTAAGTATTGTAAAGAGAGGAAAAGAGGATTTCCGTCTTTCATCCCTACCTTAAGTAACTTTCTAAAGTATATTAATTTGATTTAGTTCTCTTTAGTGAATGGCTTATTAAATGAGTTAATTAATCCTAAGTTGAGATTCACTTTAAATAATCCTATTCAAAATGAAAGGCATCTTACGGTTAATTTAATTGAATTACTACCACGTGACATATATTAAATCATTCCTTTCCTTCACATGTAACATGCATATGATTTAATCCTAGGTGTATTTATACATGCAACATATTTTAGCACACTTAAATGATATGTATGTGTATGTTTAGATATTATATTTTTATTTATTGAATTATTTAAACTTATTAATTTAAAACTTTATCCAAATTCTTACTCAAAAAGGACATAAGATTGAATTAAATAAGCATGTGTCATTGTTAAACCAGGGAAGTGAGGTAACCAAATGACCTCCTTGGAGCTAGCTAAAGCTTCATATTCTCAGGATGTCCATATTATAGACCCATTTGCATTCAAACATATGTAAATTTGTATACATGACCATAGGAAGTAAGCTCCAAATCATATGGCTAATTAATTCCACTTAGTCAATTATGAATGCATGCAATTTTAATGTAAAATGGGATTTTCATTCACCAATCACATATACATATATATGTACAAAGATATAGGCAAGTACATGCCATTATTAAACTAAGGAAGTATGGTAATCAAATGACCTCCTTGGGGCTAACTAAATCATTGTATTCCCGATATTTCTACACTATATACTTGCTTTTCTTGGACACACATGGATGTATACATAAATGAGGGAAAGAAAACCATGCAAAGAATCTATATTTTTTATTGAACCATTTACATATATGAATTAAAGCTCTATCCAAATTCTAATGTTGAAATACATAAGAATGAAATCAAATGGGAACATGTCATTATCAAACCAGAGAAGTGAGGCAATCAAATGACCTCTTTGAGGCTAGCTAAAGCCTAGTGTTCTCAGGATGTCCCGACATTATACCCATTACCATTCAATCTTATATAAATCAACACATGAATAGAGGAAATAGAACTCAACATTAATACACTTAAGATATAAGCATATGCATTTCTTATGTATTTATAACTAGAATCATAACACATATTATTATTCATTTATAATCTTTTGAAAAATAAATTCAGATTTAATAGGGATAATAGCCATGCATATATTATATTAAATCAACACATGCAAGCTTACATAAAGGAAATCCATTTTATTTTACATGATTTTGAAAAGATAGATGCATGAATTCAAATGACATACCAAATTTAACATGATTGGAAAGAGAACAATCAAATACAAGCATGTGATTCATTCAACCAAACTAGTTCTTAAGGATCTAGTCAAATAAGATTATTTAAGCAAACCAAAGCTTCTTTATTAATTAAGTTTTGGATTTGATTTAATTTAAAGAGGAGAAGAGAAATCATCACTGCTATTTAAAACCCATTCCCACATCAGTGATTTGATTTAATTTAAGGAAATGTAATTAAGTTGATTTTATTGGTTAATTATGTTGAACCCCTAATTAAATGAATTAATTACCCATACCTATGTCACCTTAAAGTAATTAACTAAATAATTATGAGCCAACATGATATGCATGGAGAAAAAACTTGCAATGATCTTAGGAAATAATAGGGACCTAATATAATTGGCTCATGATTAATAGTTAATTAGATTACGAGACTTATTTAATTACTCTTATGGTTTTCCTACACATGTGGACTAACTATAATTTCAGTAAACTCCTTTGTGTTGTTAAACACCTAAAGATCGACCCCAAGATTTAATTAATTAAGGTCTGATGTGATTATGATTTCAATTTTATTAAGTGATTTTATTAATTAGTTAAATCATAATTAATTTCATTTTAAAAAAGGGTGAAATGAACTAAGGGAAAGGGGTCCCAACCCTATTCCTTAGTTTACTTACTGTTGAACAATGATTAATAAACTTAATTAACTAATTTATTTATATTTATAGGATTAATTAATCATTAATTAACTTAAAAGAGTAGTTAAGGTTTATTTAGTCAATTTTTCCAATTAAGTGAGCAATAAATCCCAAGAAAATCATGGGAGGTAGAGGTCATCCATTAAATTATCCCACAAAATTTGGGATTAATTGCTCAAGTAATTAAGGAGTAATTAAGCTAATTAATTTTGTAATTAAACTTTAATTAAACCTTAATTAAGATTCAAAATTAGTTAAGATCATCGTTAATTAATTCTCCTCTAAAATACCTTTAAAATGAGTATTTATTCACATTTGTTTTATTTCTCTATGATTTTTACAAGTTTCAGCCATTAAAAATGATTAATTAATCCAGATTAAAAATGATTTGGAGCTGCGGTTTGATTGAAGTCCCACCTCTGGTGCTAGGGAAGCTTGGGAGATGATTGATTCTTGCTCGACGAGGCCTAGGGAAGGTACGAGGAAAATTAATTTGAGTTTGATGGAGAAATAGGGAAGTTAGGTCAAAAATGGGAGTGTCTTATTTCAGGATAGATGGGAATGGCATTTTTCGATCAAGGAATGAGCTTGGGAGCTTAGGGAATGGCTCTACCATCTCTTCTTGGGTAGTTAAGGCATTGAGGAATGATGTTTGCATGTGTTTGAGTGAAAATGAGCGGAGTACCCCCTCCATCTTGATCCGACAGTGGGATCAAGTTTGGCTTCTAATGGTCATCCAGCCATCTCAAGGAGTCATGGGTGGTAGGGAGGAGGTGAGTTGGCTCAGCTTAGTTGGTTTAAGGTGTGGAGATGGCTGCTAAAGAGGAATCATGGGTGTCCTATGGGTTTTAAATGCTCTAATGGGGAGGGTGAGGTGATTTTACCTACCATGGGTCATGGCTGACCCAACCACCCCTTGGGACAAGTTGGGTAGTGTCTTAGGTGCCTAAGAGGACCATTTGGAGAGTACTAAGTTCCCAAGAAATGGAAATAACCACTTATTTGGGTGATTTGTCTCATGTGATGCCCTTGACCCAAGAGTAGAATGATCATTTAGCATTGGATTGATTTGGGCAGATTTGAAATGAGCTAAAAGTGGGTTAGCCCAAATTTTAAGTCAATTATAGTTGATTTGGTTAAGTTTGGCTCAATTTGACTCATTTTGGTCAAATTGGGTTAAGTTGGGTCAAGTTGACCAATTGGTCAAATTAGGTCAAACCAAGAGTTAGGTTAAGTTCATATGATCATTTGGGATGTTTTGGTTCAATTGGTTTGGTTTAGTTTGTCTTAGATTTGATTTTGGATAATTAGAATTCATTTGGGTCAAATGGATTAAGTTAACCAATTTGAAAAGAATTTCTTGTGTTGGGTGTTAGTTTGGGTTTAGTTGACCAATTGAAGATGATTTTAGGCTTTGGTTTCAATTAATTTGTATTTGGTTTTGGTTTAGGCTAACTTGAACCTTTAGGTCAATTTGGGCTAAGTAGGTCAATTGGGTTCAATTGGGTCCAATCATGGCTTTGGTAAAGTTTAACAATCAATTTGGAATGAACTTGAGCCATTGGTTGCAATCAATTTGGTTTATTTTTTGATTTGACCCTATTTAGTTTTTTAGGTCAATTTGAGTCATCTTGGGTCAAGAGGACCAATTGGGTTGTTTGGGTTCATATGGGTTAAGGGGTTGACTTGGTCAAATGACCAAGTTGACTTGGTTTGACCCAATTTGTATTAATTGATTAACCTAGGGTGATCAATAATTATGATGGGAGGTTTTGATGGGCTTCATTCAATCCAATTTGGGTTGGATTAAAACTTAGCTCAAATAGGTCAATCAATTTGGTTTAGTTAGCTTGATTTTGGGTTGAGTTTGATTTAGTTGGGTTTATATATGGATTTGGGATTGATATATAAATTTAATTACAATGGGTTTTGGTTCATTTAAACATTTGAAGTCCAAAGGGCTAAGTTGGGTTTGACTTGGGTTGATTTTGGTTTGGCTTGATGATTTTATTATTTGTCAATATGATTGAAGGTTTGATTGATTCATGAGAAAATCAATTTAATTTGGGTATTGGAATGAAGGAATTTGGCTAAGTCCATGGAGTTGAGTCATGTGGCTTAGGTTTGGATTTTAATTTTCTTTAATTTAGTTTTGATGATTTAAATATATTTCATTTAAATTTGTGAAGATGATTAAAAATATGATTGATTTGTGAGAAAATCAATTGAGTTTGACTTGATTTGGATTAAGATTTAGCTAAGACCATGGGTAGGTCATATCGCTTAGGAAGGGTTTTGATTTAATTTGATTTAGTTTTGATCATTTGAATGTAGATTTCATTTATATTTAAGAAGATGATTGAAGATATAAATTGATTATGAGAAAATCAATTAATTTTGGATTGATTTAGATTAGGATTTGGCTAAGTCCATGGGATAGGTCAGATGGCTTAGGAAGGGTTTCAAGTTTGGATTTGATCATGGGCTTCAATCATTTGGTTTTAAATTTGGGTTTGGATTTGGATTTGAATTTGATGTTTGAATTGAACTTGAGGTTTAGTTTGAGAAGGTGAACATGGATTGGATTTGGGTTGTAGGGTAGGTGGATTATCCTCATCCCTATAGTATAAGCTAATCTGATGGTTAACCCTTCAAAGTCTTTAGGCTTAGGTAAAGTGTTTACCTAATTGTTAGAAGTGTCTTATGACTAGGGAAATCTGAGTGTCTAGAAGACTCCTAAGTATAGGATGGGATGATTGAATTTTCACTCCAAAATTGAGGTCAACAGGCCTTAGGCTCCATAGTATTTCCCTTGGAGATAGATGATTAGAAGACTGAAGCCAAGTTTCAAATTATAGACTTGGATACATCTTTGAATGCTTTGCTTGGGAGACCATGGATACATGAGAACAACATAGTTCCATCCTGTCTACATCAGTGTATGAAGTTCATGAGAGGTGGGATCGCCTACTTTGTCAAAGGAGATCTCAAGCCATTTACAGTTCACGAGGTTGTCAGATATAAGGATGCAGCTTACTACCTCCCTTAAAATCAATAAGTCTATTCTCGCAAACTTGGCCAAAGTTTAAAAATAAAAATAGAAGTAAAGGAAAAAAGAAAAAGAAAGAGAAAAGGAAAAAGAAAAGAAAAGACAAAATGAAAATTAAAAATTAAAGGGAGTGGAAATAGATTTGGAGGAGGAAGTGGAGCCTGACATTAGATTCCACCCATAGTTCCTTACTCCATTCGAACATATCTGTAGGACGAATTGAACTCTACCAGATAGAGGAAGTGGCCAATTCAGAGGCAGTACTAGGGGTGGAAAACTTCTTTATTGGCCACCTAATAGAAGATTTGTCCCAGCTACTAGGAGCACCCCATCTATCCATATAGACTTAGAATCTAGTTCATAGGCTGAGTCTTATATGATTAGCACACTAGCCAGCTCTTCTCAGCAGTAGATTCCCTTAAAGGTGACACTTGAGCCAGATAGCAATGAAGATCGGGCTCCAAAGCAAAGAATAATTGTATCCAAGTCTATATATGAAATAGTTAGGCATCAGCTGGGAACCTTAGCTCTAACCATACTTTCCTCTTAAAAAGTTAAGGGTTTGGTAATTAAGGAAGCCCCTGAGTCATCCACAGGTGTAAAGACATAGAGGTTCTTTCTGGGAGCATCTTTCTGGGATAATTCATATAAAGATTTATTAGAATTACCTTTTGATTGGTATTTACCTTGTGTTCATAATTTAGCAAAGAAAGGGTAAATCCCACATACTTGGTCAAAGTAAAGGTCAGATTACTTAGAAAGAATATGGAAGAACAAATGCAAAAGTTCTCAATCAAGATCAAAATTGGGATTCGGTATAGTGGGTCTAATTAATGATGATGATTAATTCTTAGTCATCACCAACCATTTGGAATCTGATAGGTTCTTTTCAAATCTTATTAACTCATATGGGGAGCTATGCTTAGAAACTTTAAATGATCCAATTGATTTTGAAGTCAGAGATACACCGCTAGAGTTCGAAGAATACATCAAGTCAACCATCGAAGAGCTCAAGGATATCAACATAGGCACTAAAGAAGATCCAAGCCCGACATACATGAGTTCTTTGTTCAATGAAATTAAAACCAATGACTTAGTTAGGCTATTGACTGAGTTTAAGGACTGCTTTGCATTGAGTTATGAAGAGATGCCTGGATTAGCTCCTAACATAGTAATCCATTAACTAGCAATAGAGCCTACTACTAACCCTATCAAATAAGCTCCTATATGCATGCGATTAGACATAAAATAATAGGTCATTTATGAAGTCAAGAAATTGATTGATACTAGCTTCATCTAGGAAGAAAAATACCCTACCTATTTAGCCAACGTCATCCAAGTTAAGTAAAAGAATAGTCAAATTAACATATGCATCAATTTTAGGGATTTAAATAAGGCATGTCCAAAAGATGAATTTCCACTACCAATCCAAGAGCTGATGGTGGACATTGCCTCATCTCATGTAGTCTTCTCTTTCATGGATGGCTTATCTAGATATAACCAAATAAAGATTACCCTTGAAGATGAAAGAAACACTACTTTTAGAACCCCAATATGAATCTATTAATATAAGGTCATGCCTTTCGGCCTTAAAAATGTCTATGCTACATACCAGCGAGCTATGCTCAAATCTTTGATGAACTCATTCATCATCAAGTCGAGCGCTATGTTAATGATCTTGTGGTACAAAGTACTAAAAAGAAAGACTATCTCTTTGACTTGAGAGTAGTTTTTGAATAGTTAAGATAAATTAACCTCAAAATAAAGCCCCTGAAGTGTGCATTCGGAGTAGCTTCAGGGAAATTTCTTGGGTTTGTTGTCCGACACTAGGGAATCAAAATTGATTTGGAGAAGATTAAGGCAATATTAGAAATGCAACCCCCTTAAAGTTTAACTAAACTCAAATCATTCCAAAGGTGTTTGGTGTATCTAAGATGCTTTATATCCAACCTATCAGAAAGATGTCAGCCATTCTCAGCGCTTATCAAAAAGGATGCCAAGTTTAATTGGGATGATAAGTGTGAGCATGCCTTCAAAGACTCCAAGCATTACCTGATGATGCTGCCGGTTCTAACCCCTTTTCGAGAAAGCCACTCAGATCTTACATTGTTGTGTTATATAACTCCCTCGATGCTTTGTTGCCCAAAGCTAATGACGAAGGGAAGAAAAACACGCTCTATTATCTCAACCATCATCTAGTCCCTATTTATCCACCCATTGAGAAGCATTTCCTAGCTTTAATATTTGCATCCCAAAACTACAGCACTACATGATTCCTCATAAGATGAATTTAATCTATAGAATCAATCCACTATAGTATCTCATGACACGGTCGACACTATCTGGATGGTTGGCATGGCAGTCCATGACCCTCTCACAATTTAACATTACCTTTGTACCCGTGCAGTGAAAGGACAAAGCTAGCAAATTTCTTAGCAGCACACCCACTTCCTGTTGACTCTCCACTTAGTGATGATCTCTCCATTGAACAAATCATGAACTTTAGGGATACAAGCATTCATCGCTGGGAGATGTACTTTGATGGTACAGCTTCCTCTCAAAGAAGAGAAGAACCACAATCTACTATTCCAAGAAAGGCAGGTGTCGGAATAGTTCTCTTAACTATGGACTACAATATGATGAGATTCTCATATCATTTATCCAATCCTTAGGCCAACAACGAAGCTGAATATGAGGCTCTGATTATCGTTCTAGAGTTAGCCATTACTCTAAGCATCTAAAATATCAACATCTTAAGGGATTCTCAGCTAGTTATCAACCAAATCACTAGTTCCTATAAGGTTATAAAGCCCAAGCTCCATCACTACCATAAGAACACCATTGAGTTGTTGGTCCAAATCCTAGAGGTTACCATTTATAAGATTCCTCGAGAAGAGAACACCATAGTGTATTAGCCAAAGCTTTATGAGTTTGCATGTCCAGTCCATATTAATAAAGGTCCAAAATAAACAAGTTTTATCCTTTATTGATATAGAACTCATCGAAAAGTACTATCTTGAAGGGGAGGTTATCATAGCCAAGAATGATGAGGAGTTAGATTGGAGGAAACCATTCATGGATTACCAAAATAAAGGTAAACTACCTCAAGAAAAGTCCCAAGCCCATCAGATGAAGTAGAGAGCACTTTCCTATGCTCTTATGGATAGTGTCTTATACCAACAGTCTTTCGATCATATATGGTTACTTTGTTTAGATAAGCATGAAGCCTATAAGATTGTGACCAAGGTACACTCAGGATTATGTGGAGCCAACCAATTCGATTCAAAGATGAAAGCCAAGATTAAGAAATAAGGATACTACTAGCCATAGATGATCAAAGATTACATGGATACTGCTAGGCGATGCCACCAATGTCAAATACTGGTCCTACACCAACTACCCAACATTCTACATCCTACAATAGCCTCATGGCCATTCAAGTGTTGGGGTGCTGACATAGTGGGTTTGAATGATCCTCCATCTTCCAAGGGTCATCGGTTCATCTTAGCTGCTACTGACTAGTTTTCCAAATGGGTGAAGGTGATTCCACTCAAAGAGGTCACAATTTTTTTAGTTTTTAGGAACCAAATGTATAAGTTCAAAGTGCCTCGATGAATTATATTTGATAATGGGCATTCAAAACGAGAGATCAACTTTGCCCGGAGACATATCATAGATTGGAGATATTCTACAATCAACTACCTGAGTGAAAATGACTTAGTAGAAGCTTTCAACAAAACTCTCATCCAAATACTAAAGAAGACAATCTATAATAACAAGCGATAGTAGCATGAGTAGTTAGTTGAAGCCTTGTAGGCCTACTGCACCACATATAGAACTCCAACTCAGTCTACTTTTTTCTCCTTAGTGTATAGGTCTGATGTCGTTCTACCATTAGAAGTCCAACTCCCATCACTAAGGATAGTTGTGGGTAGAAAAATCACAACAGAGCAAAACACCAAGTTGCAGTTATAAGAGTTCGAAGGTTTAGAAGAGAGACCCTTGCGGGCATGCCAAAACCTCGAGTTATACAAAGTTAAAATGATTCAAGCTCATAATAAGTTGGTCTATCCTAGAGCTTTTCAAGTAAGAGAGCTTATTTTAGTTCTTAGGAGACATATTATTGTCTGTCATAAGATGGGAGGAAAGTTTGAACCCACATGGGAAGGCCCTTTTACCATAGAGAAGGCCTACCAAGGAGGATCTTATCAAATTATTAATCATAAAGAAGAGCACCCAATGCTTCCAATCAATAGGCTCTACTTAAAGAAATATTATATATCATGTTTGAAAATAATTACCATCAATGAAAATTCCATTTCGAATTCAATATCTTCCATGTTGAAAGTATTCTTGTTTATCATTCTGCCACAATGTGTTTAGGGTAGGTTGAAAGAACCATAGTGGTGTCCTATCCTTCATCGACACAACAAAAACATAAACTACACACAAACATATAAAAGAAACACATATCTTTTATCTCGGGGTACTCTAAGTTAGGATAACACTCTCAGTGGCACTCACTCAATAGCTACTCTAGGTCAGGCTGACATGCTACCTTGGTAGTGTGTCACCCTAGTGGTCTTCTTGGTTTAGAGGATGTAAATCCACTACACTTTCCTTCCTTACTTGGACACTACACACTGACGAGCATCTTATTATTTTGGTAGGCCTTACTGTGTGGCTGGTAAGCTACCTCATGTTTGCTTCGTTTAAGAGGATGTGAGTCTGCTACGCTTTCTTCTTGGATTAGCCTTTGTGCACTGACTAGGTCGAGCATATTTGAAGTTTATGGTAACTCCTCTAATAGCTCCTTCCCTTATGACTGCTTCAAGTTTGGGTCCAATTCTTCCTCGAGACTCCCGACATAGTAGTCACTTTAGGTCATAAATCATCTTTCCAGCCAATGACAGACTATCTCGATGATCAGTTCAGGTTGGAAAGTTGAAAGCCTACACACTTTCTTTCCAGATTGATTGTTGCACACTGATAGCACCTTTGGTTGGTCGGTTCTCACTATGCTGATGGATACACCACTCATGCTGACATATACACCTTAGGTTGGTTGGTTCTCACACCTTAGGATACACCACTCATGGTAGATGTAAGTCTGCAATGCTTTCTCCTTGAGTTGGCCACTATACACCTATAGGCTTTCTTTTCTAGGGCTCAAGATAACGCCCCTAGAAGCACCTCCCTTGTGGGGACAATATTTGGATCACATCCTTTGCAACCCCATTTACACACTACATGGGTTACTATCAGATTGGACAATTCCTCCTTCTTAGTAACCACCCCTGTGGTTGGAGAATCCATCCCGTGGATGTGTACATTCTCTCTTGGTCCAGAAAATTTGAGATAGGTCAAGGCTGACATAGCCCCTTTTTGTGTGTTCCCTTGCACACCAATAGGGTTGTTGATTAAGAGGACACCCCTAGCTGTACCTTTTCCTAAGCAATCATCCTGTCTTTAGGATAGTGTCAACAAAACTCCCTATAGGAATCATCTGACTTCCTTGAGTTGATATAATTCCCCAACGACATTCACTTAGTAGTCGCCCATAAGTCGGGTTATATTTTTTGTGCTACCAATAGGTCATTCCAATGGTTGTTCCCTGCTTTGGAAGATGTAAGTCTGCTACACCTTCTTCCTAGCACATCTGTTGCACACCAAAAGGCAACCACTTAGGTTGGCTAGCTCTACCCCACGGCCAGTAGACTATCCTTTTGGATTTGTAAATATAAAATAGGACAAGTTCGATATAGCCCCTTCTTAGTGGGTCCATCACACATCGTCATGGTCCATAAATTAAGTCTATCAAATTTGACCGAGCTCACATACCCAATGGATATGCACTCAATTCAAAATCAAACTAACCCAAACAAACCATATTAAATCACATGAAATTAAGATAAAATTAATCTTAGCTACTTTTGAGTTGATATAAGTCCCTAGTGGCATTAACTCAGTAGTCACCAAAGGTCTGGTTCGATTTATTGTGCATCCAACAAATCACCCCAGCGGTTGTTCCTTTCTTTGGAATATGTAAGTGCTACACCTTCTTCCTAGCACAGTCGTTGCACACTAAAAGTTAACCCCTTAGGTTGGCTTGCTCTACCCATAGCTGGTAGACTATCCCTTTGAATTTGTAAACCTGAGCTAGGTCAAGGCTAATACAGCCCTATCTCAGTGGGTCTATCGCACACTGACAAGGTACATACATTAACTAAGATTAAATTAATTCTAATTTGATTTTCCCTAGTGGAGTTAAATCACACCCTTCTCCCTAGTGGAGCCCTAAATCATATATAAACAAGCAAATAAATCAAACTAACCTCCCCAGTGGAACCAAATTAAACTCCCAGTAGAGTCTAAAGCTAACCAAACCCTTATCCCCAGTGGATACATCCCTAAACAAATCAATGAAATCAAACTCAAATCCTAATCCCCAGCGGATAGCCTAAACCTGCTTCCCTAGTGGAAGGTTCATATACCCGAACCCTAGCAGACTCGAGCACATATCTCAAATAGTTATGCCTCCACATCAATTAAAATAAAATAAATTAAAGTTGATTCGATCTTAATCCCTGGTGGATTATAGATTTTTATCCCTAGTGGATCATCTTTGCACAAATCATATAATCAAAATCAAATTCAAACCTTATCCCCAGCAGATTTTCTTTTTCTATGCCCTCGACATAGATTCCTCACATGTCATGTACAATTCATGTGTGATCCCCTAGTGGATCTCCCTCCATGTCCTTGACATGGAATTCTCATCAAATCTTATTTCTTCTCTTATGCACACCATACTTAAAATCGACAATTCATTCCCTCAAATTACATCATCTTAACATTATAATCAACATTTTATGATTTGTGATGGTGCAAGCTCAAACTAACTATACAATATCATGCTAAACATATTATAGTGTGAATTAATACACTATATTATATTATAATATATGATGTCATATTATAATTTTCTATAATATAATATATTATCTAACATTACACCTCATTAGAATCACTTAAAATAACAAATAACAAAATTTTCTCAAGATATGGATAATGTTTATTTTGAATGTAAAATTCTTATTTTTCTATTAGAAATGGTACAAAATAGCATAATTTTTGTTGCTTGTTATGTGTCATGAATTTGGCCAAATTCTTCTATCTCAACCTTCAAATTAACATTCTTGTGAGTTTTGAGCCAATGTATTATAACAAAAGTAAAAGATACTAAAATGTACAATAACATTTAGTAACACACCACCACATTCATATATATGTGAAGTTATATTGTTATGTACATTATATTTTAATATGCTTTCATATAATATATTATCTAACATTTCACCTTAAAATGACTCACATTAAGCAAAAAATCTATAAAAGTTGGTTGAAAAATGAACATTTATTTTGGATGCAAAATTCAATTCTTTTGATTAAATGACACACCATAACAATGATGTTTCCTAAATCTTACCTTAAATTTGGCCAAATCTCATCATCTTAGCCTATAAATAAGTATTTTTTATGAATTATACCCGATCTACTACATCATACTATAACAAACTAAAGTATGCTAAACAACAAGTAGTAATACACAATAGTATGCTATAATGCATGATGTTACACTATATTAAGGTATCCTATATTATTATACACGAACATATTATATTATATTATATTATATTTTATATCACATCACAAGGGATTGCATAAGATAAAAAATCATAAAATTAGTCTAAATAATAAAAAAATTATATATTTTAGTCATATCACTTTCATATTTTAAATTGAAACCATATATGATGCCATGATGCTACCTATTATGAATTTGGCCAAATTCCACCATTTTAAAGTATAAATCAACATTTTTATAAATAATGCTAGTGTAGGCTCAAATACATGATTGTAAAATACTAAAAGAATTAAAGTGTAGAACAATATATTATGATATATGTTATACTATGCTTATAATATTTATTTTGAACATAAAATCTTACTTTTAAACTACAAGTAGTAACACCTTTTGGAACTAATAATTCCCATTTAACAAATTTCATCATCAAATTTATTAAATCATTATTATTATGATTTATATTTAGAATATTGGGCACAATACCATAATATACTACAACATTTCAAAACATCTTATAACATCCAAAAACACATCACTATATGCTCAAATATATGATCATTATCTTCATATATAGTAATATAATATGATGTATGGTTAGGGTTTAGGGTATTCAAATCTAAAGGAAAGTCTCTTGAAGACATTTTCTTTATCTATATATGTTGGGATTAGGTCATTCTTTAGATCTACTCCTAATGACATCTTTATTCAAGGTTTAGGGTTTAGGGTTTTGGGTTTATGGTTATTTTTAGGTTAGTTTAGGGTTTAGGTTTAAGGTTTAGGCTTTGGGGTTTAGGGTTTGGGGTTGAATGATTTAGGGTTTAGGGGTTATGGTTTTAGGGTTTAGGGTTTAGGTTTAGGTTTTAGGGTTTTAGGGTTTTAGGATTTAAGGTTTAGGATTTAGGGATTAGGATTTAAAGATTAAGGTTTAGGGTTTAGGATTTACGATTTAGGGTTTAAGGTTTTGGGTTTAGAGTTTAGGGTTCAGGATTTGTGATTTCTTTTAATAGAGAACAAATTCATATTCAACATTTATTCTTTTCGATTTCATCAACCAAGTAGCACCCCAAGTTTTCTAAGACATAAGCGATGGCATATATCAAAAATGAGCACTCATAGAGCAAACCAAAACCCTTAGATAAGTAGAACCGTCTCTCTTGTAGGCACTTCCATAAGCAATGGTCGGTTGATTGGTTCTTAGTTTCTCAGTGCTCATTAACCTCTTGAGTAGCGGGATTCATCATCACATCCCTGATCTCTCCCTCCACCAACACAATAACTATAACCTTCATCTCTCCTCCCGCTTCCATAACCACCATTGCTTCAACCACCACCTCTATATCCACCATCACCTCCAGATACCCCACCTCCACTATAATAATCGCCATCTCTACCTTCGCCTCCACCGCTAGATCTAGACTAAGCCTAGTTGATGATGATGTTTTATCAGGTTCGCATTCTTAGGGTTTAGAGTTTAGGTTTTATTTTTTATTTTTTTTTTGGGTTCAGTTTTAGGTTTTAGGCTTTGGTTTATTTTTTATGTTTTATTTTTTAAATTGAGGTTTTGGTTTATTTTTAGTTTATTTTTTTTATTTTGCTTAGGTTTAGGTTTAGTTTATTTTATTTTTAGGTTTAGGTTTAATTTATTTTAGTTTAGCTTATTTTAATTTAGGTTTTGGTTTATTTTACTTTATTTATTTTATTTTTATTTTAGGTTTAGATTTTTTTTAGTTTAGGGTTTATGTTTTAGTTTTTATTTATTTTTAGGTTTTTTTTTTAGGTTTAGGTTTTTATTTAGTTTTTATTTTATTTTATTGTATTTTTTTTAGTTTAGTTTAGGTTTTTATTTCTTTTATTTTAGTTTAGATTTTAATTTACTTTATTTTCTTTTTAGCTTTAGGTTTAGGTTTAGATTTTAGTTTATGTTTTTATTTTTTTTATTTTATCATTTTATTTTAGTTTAAGTTTTATTTATTTATTTTATTTTTAGGTTATATTTAGTTTAGGTTTAGGTTTTTAGCTTTTTAGAGTTTAAGGTTTATGGTTTCAGGTTTAGGGTTTAGGGTTTAGGGTTTGGGGTTTAGGGTTTTAGGTTTAGGGTTTAGATTTTAGTTTTATGGTTTAAGTTTTAGTTTGGGGTTTAGAGTTTAGGATTTAGGGTTTAAAATTTTTTTAATCAAGAATAAATTCAAATTTGACAATTCTTTTTTTCAATTTCATCAACTAAGTAGCACCCCAAGTTTTGTAAGACATAAGCGATGACATAGATAAAAAATGAGCACCCATAGAGCAAATTAAAAATCCTAGATAAGTAGAACTATCTCTACTGTAAAGACACAATTCCATAAGTAGCCGATCGGATCGGTTATTCTTTTATTTCTCTAGTTCCCAATAGAACCACCCCTGCCTCTCTAGTAGCGGGATCCGCCATCATATCCCCAATCTCTCCCTTTGTCACCACCATGGTTGTAACCTCCACCACTCCTCTCATCTCCATAACCACCACTTATCTAACCACCACCTCCATATCCACCAACACCTCCAGACCCCCCCACCACCACTGCGATAATCACCACCATCGCCTTTGCCTCCACCACTAGATCTAGATTGAGCCTAGTTGACGGTGATCTTCCTATCGTTAAGGTTCTTCCCATTCTTAGGGTTTAGGGTTTAGGGTTAATTTAGGGTTTAGGGTTTAGGATTTAAGGTTAGTTTAGGGTTTAGGGTTTAAGTTTAGTTTGGGTTTAGAGTTTAGGGTTTGAAGTTATAGGGTTTAGGGTTTAGGGCTTAGGGTTTAGGGTTTAGGGTTTTAGGGTTTAGGGTTTTAGGGTTTATGGTTTAGGGTTTAGGGTTAAGGTTTAGGGTTTAGAGTTTAGGGTTTTAGGGTTTAGGGTTGTAGGTTTAGGGTAGTAGGTTTATTATTTAGGGTTTAGGGTTTCGGATTTAGGGTTTATGGTTTTATTTTTTTTAAACAAAGTGAATTGGTAGGTTTAGGTTAATTTAGTTTATTTTTATATTTATTTGAGTTTATTTTATTTTTTTACTTTTATTTTGGATTATTTTTTATTTTTTTAATTTAATTTATTTATTTTAGGTTTATTTATGTTATTTTAGGTTTTCATTTTATTTTATTTTTTAGGTTTAGGTTTAGGTTTATTTTTTAGTTGAGTTTATTTTCATTTTATTTTTAAGGTTTAAGTTTCAATTTTTAATTTTAGGTTTAGGATTATGTTTTTATTTTTATTTTTTTAGGTTTAGATTTTAGGTTTTTATTTTAGGTTTTATTTTTTAGTTTAGGTTTAGGTTTATTTTTAGTCTATTTTATTTTATTTAGTTTAGGTTTAGGTTTAAGTTTAGTTTATTTTAGGTTTTATTTGTTTTAATTTAGTTTATTTTAGTTTAGGCTTAAGTTTATTTTATTTTTATTTTAGGTTTAGGATGTTTTACTTTAGGGTTTAGGTTTTATTATTTATTTATTTTTTGTTTTTATTTTTAGGTTTACTTTTTAGGTTTAGGTTTTTATTTAATTTATATTATATTTTATTTTATTTTAAGTTTATTCTTTTTAATTGAACGTTTAGTTTTTATTTTATTTAAGTTTTTTATTTTTAGGTTTATTTTTTTAGTTTAGTTTAGGTTTTTTTTATTTTATTTTAGTTTAATTTTATTTTATTTTTTAGGTTTAGGTTAATATTTTAATTTAGGTTTTTATTTTATTTTATTATTTTATTGAGGTTTAGGTTTATTTTTTATTTTATTTTTAGGTTTTATTTAGTTTAGGTTTAGGTTTTTATGTTTTTATTGTTTAGGGTTTAGGGTTTAGTGTTTTAATGTTTAGGGTTTAAGGTTAGGGTTTTGGGATTAGGGTTTAGTGTTTAGTTTTTAGGCTTTTGGTTTATAGTTTTGAGGGTTTAGGGTTTAGGGATTAGTGTTTGCTTATGGTTTAGGATTTATGGTTTAGAATTTTAGGTTTAGGGTTTAAGGGTTTAGGGTTTAGGGTTTAGGGTTAGTTTAGGGCTTTGGGTTTAGGGTTTTAGGTTTAGGGTTTAGGGTTTAGGGTTAGATTTAGGGTTTAGGGTTTAGAGTTTAGGGTTTAAGGTTTATGATTTAGGGTTTAGGGTTAGTTTAGGGTTTTTTAGGGTTTAGGTTTTAGGGTTTAGGGTTGTACATTTAATGTTTATGATTTAGCATTAATTTTAGGATTATTGGTTTAGGGTTTATGGTTTAGGATTTAGGGTTTAGGTTTTAGGGTTGTAGGTTTTGTGTTGTACATTTAGGGTTTAGGGTTTAGGGTTTGTCTTAGGGTTTATGGTTTTGGGTTTAGGATTTAGGATTTAGAGTTTAGCTTTAGGGTTTAAGATTTTTTTAAAATTAAGTAAACCAGTAGGTTTAGGTTTATTTAGTTTATTTTTTATTTATTTTAGTTTATTTTTAATTTTTTTATTTTTATTAAGTTTTATTTTTTTATTTAGTTTAGTTTATTTATTTTAGTTTAAATCTTTTATTTTTATTTATTTTTAGGTTTAGGTTTAGGTTTAGGCTTATTTTTTAGTTTAGTTTTATTTTTATTTAATTTTTTAGGTTTAGGTTTTATTTTTTATTTTTAGGTTTAGGTTTAGTTTTTTATTTTGTCTTTTTAAGGTTTAGGTTTTAGGTTTTTATTTTAAGTTATTTTTAGGTTTTATTTTTTTAGTATAGGTTTAGCTTTATTTTTAGTTTATTTTTTTTTATTTAGTTTAGGTTTAGCATTAGGTTTAGGTTTAGGAATTATTTATTTTAGCTTATGTTTAGGTTTACTTTATTTTTTTTATTTTATTTTAGGTTTATGTTTAGGTTTTTTTTAGTTTAGTGATTAGATTTTATTTTTTATTTATTTTTAGGTTTATGTTTTTATTTAGTTTTTATTTTATTTGATTTTAAGTTTATTTTATTTTTATTTTAAGTTTAGTGTTTTTTTATTTAGGTTTTTATTCTTAGGTTTATTTTATTTTTAATTTAGTTTAGGCTTTTATTTATTTTATTTTAGTTTATTTTTATATTCAATTTAATTTTATTATTAGGTTTAGGTTTAGGTTTTAGTTTATGTTTCTATTTTATTTTATTTTTATTTTATTTAGGTTTAGGTTTTTTAATTTATTTTATTATAAGGTTTTATTTAGTTTAGGTTTTAATGTTTTCAAGGTTTAGGGTTTATGGTTTAAAGTTTATATTTTAGTGTTTTAGTTTAGGGTTTTAGGGTTTATGGTTTAGGGTTAGGATTTAGGGTTAGTGTTTAGGCTTTAGGGTTTAGGTTTAGTGCATTTAAGGTTTAGGGTTTAGGGTTTAGGGTTTAAGGTTTATGGTTAGCTTAGGGTTCATGGTTAGTTTAAAGTTTAAGGTTTACTCTTTAGGGTTTAGGGTTTTTAGTGTTTATGGTTTAGGGGTTTAGGGTTTAGCGTTAATGGTTTATAGTTTATGGTTTAGGGTTAGGGTTAGGGTTAGGGTTTTGGGTTTAGGGATTAGAGTTTAGGGTTTAGTGTTTAGGCTTTAGGGTTTACGTATTTGAGGGTTTAGGGTTTAAGGTTTAGGGTTTAGGGTTTAGGGTTAGCTTAGGGTTTAGGGTTATTTTATGGTTTAGGGTTTATGCTTAAGATTTTAAGGTATAAGGTTTAGGGTTTATGGTTTAGGATTTAGGGTTAGGGTTAGGGTTTAGTGTTTAAGTTTAGGGTTTTCATTTTAGGGTTATTTTAAGGTTTAGGGTTTAGGGTTTAGTGTTTATAGTTTTAGGGTTTAGAGTTTAAGGTTGAAGGTTTAGGATTTAGGATTTAGTGTTTAGTGTTTTGAGTTTTGTATTTTTTTTTCTAAATTAAGTAAACTACTAAGTTTAGATTTATTTAGTTTATTTTTTATTTATTTTAGTTTATTTTAATTTTAATTTTTATTAAGGTTTATTTTTAATTTTTATTTAATTTAGTTTATTTATTTTAGGTTTACTTATTTTAGCTTAGGTTTTTTATTTTAGTTTATCTTTTAGGTTTAGATTTAGGTTTATGCTTATTTTATAGTTTAGTTTTTTTATCTAATTTTTTAGTTTTGGTTTTATTTTTATTTTTAGGTTTAGGTTTAGGTTTTTATTTTATTTTCTTAAGTTTATATTTTATATATTTATTTTAGGTTTATTTTTAGGTTTTATTTTCAAGTTTAGGTTTAAGTTTATTTTTAGTTTATTTTATTTTATTTAGTTTAGGGTTTAGGTTTTTTTTTTTCATTTTAAGCTTGGGTTTTTTTTTTTTTAGTTTAAGGTTTAGGTTTTATTTTTTTTTTTTTTTTAGTTTTTATTTTAAGTTTATTTTTAAAATTTAGGATTTTATTTAGTTTTTATTTTATTTTATTTTAGGTTTATTTTATTTTTTACATTTAACTTTTATTTTATTTAGGTTTTTTATTTTTTAGGTTTATTTTATTTTAGTTTAGTTTTAAGTTTTTATTTAATTTTATTTTTGCATTTAGGTTTAGGTTTAGGTTTTAGTTTAGGTTTTATTTTATTTTATTTTATTTATTTTATTTTTATATATTTTTTTTAGTTTAGGTTTAGGTTTTTTGATTTTTAGGGTTTAGTGTTGGGGTTTTAAGGTTTGGGGTTTATGGTTTAGGGTTTAGGGTTTAGGGTTTAAGATTTAGGGTTTTGGATTTAGGATTTAGGCTTTAGGGTTTAGGGCTTAGGGTTTAGGGTTTTAAGGTTTTGGGTTTAGGGTTTAGTGGTAGGGTTTGAGTTTTGGGTTTAGGGTTAGTTTAGGGTTTAGTGTTTAAGGTTTAATGTTTTTTAGGGTTTAGGGTATAGGGTTTAGGGTTTAGGATTATAGGATTAGGTTTTATGGTTTAAGATTAGTTTTAGGGATTATGGTTTAGGGTTTAGGATTTAGGATTTAGGGTTTAGGGTTTAGGGTTTTTTTAAAAAAATTTAAGTAAACCAGTACGTTTAGGTTTATTTAGTTTATTTTTTATTTATTTTAGTTTTTTTTATTTATTATATTTTTATTTAGGTTTATTTTTTATTTTTTATTTAATTTACTTTATTTATTTTATGTTTATTTATTTTTATTTAGGTTTTTTATTTTAGTTTACTCTCTAGGTTTAGGTTTATGTTTATGCTTATTTTTTTAGTTTAGATTTATTTTTATTTAATTTTTTAGGTTTTGGTTTTATTTTTTATTTTTAGGTTTAGGTTTAGGTTTTTATTTTTGTTTTTTAGGTTTAGGTTTTAGGGTTTTATTTTAAGTTTATTTTTAGGTTTTATTTTTTAGTTTAGGTTTAGGTTTTCTTATGATTTATATTAATATAGACTATAGGGCATAATACCATAATATACTACAACATTTCAAAAAATCTTATAACATCCAAAAACACATCATTATAAGTTCAAATAAAAGATGCTACATTATACTATAATATATGTTAATATAATATGATTTAGGGTTAGGGTTTAGGGTATTCAAATCTCTAACAGTCTAGGGAAAGTCTCTTGAATACATTTTCTTTAGCATCCATAATTATGTTAGGATTAGGTCATTCTTTAGATCTACTCCTAATGACATCTTTATTCAAGGTTTAGGGATTAGGGTTTAGGGTTAGGGTTTATAGTTTTTTTAAGGCTTTGGGTATAAGGTATAGGGTTAGTTTAGGGTTTAGGGTTTACGGTTTAAGGTTTATGATTTTGGGTTTAGGGTTTAGGGTTGTATGTTTTAGGGTTTAATTTTTATAGTTTAAGGGTTTATGGTTTAGGTTTAAGGTTTAAGGTTTTAAGATTTAAGGTTTATGATTTAGGGTTTAAGATTTAAGGATTAAGGTTTAGGGTTTATAGTTTAAGGTTTAGTGTTTAGGGTTTAGGGTTTTAAGGGTTTAGTGTTTAGGGTTTAGGGTTTAAGTTTTAGGTTTATATTTTAAGTTTAATTTAGGATTTAGGGTTTAGGGTTTAGGGTGTAGGGTTTAAAGTTTGTTTTAATAGAGAACAAATTCAAATTCAACATTTATTCTTTTCAATTTCGTCAACCAAGTAGCACGCCAAGTTTTCTAAGACATAAATGATGACATAGATAAAAAATGAGCACCCATAGAGCAAATCAAAATCCTTAGATAAGTAGAACCATCTCTATTGTAAAGACAGTTCCATAAGCAACAGATCAGATTGGTCATTCTTCAGTTTCTCCAGTTCTCATCAGAACAACCCCTGCCTATCGTGTAGCAGGATCCGCCATCATATCCCCGATCTCTCCCTCCGCCACCACAACAACTGTAACCTCCATCTCTCTTCCCGCATCCATAACCACCATTGCTCCAACCACCACCTCCATATCAACCATCACCTCCAGATCCCCCACCACGACTGCAATAATCGCCGCCTCTGCCTTTGCCTCCATTGCCAGATCTAGACTGAGCCTAATTAACGGTGATGTTCCTGCCATCAAGTTTTTGACCATTCTTAGGGTTTAGAGTTTAGGTTTTTATTTTTTTTTTAGGTTAAGGTTTTAGGTTTTTATTTTAGGTTTATTTTTATGTTTTATTTTTTTAATTTAGGTTTTGGTTTATTTTTAGTTTATTTTATTTTATTTTGCTTAGGTTTAGGTTTAGGTTTAGTTTATTTTAGGTTTAGGTTTAGGTTTTATTTATTATAGTTTAGTTTATTTTATGTTAGGTTTAGGTTTATTTTACTATGTTTATTTTATTTTTATTTTAGGTTTAGGTTTTTTTTTAGTTTAGGCTTTATGTTTTTATTTATTTTTTTTTTGGTTTTATTTTTAGGTTTAGTTTTTATGTTTAGTTTTTTATGTTATTTTTATTTTATTTTATTTTATTTTCTTAGTTTAGTTTAGGTTTTTATTTCTTTTATTTTAATTTAGTTTTTATTTTATTTTTTTAATTTTATTTTTAGGTTTTGGTTTAGGTTTAGACTTTAGTTTATGATTTTTTTAAATTTTATTTTAGTTTAGGTTTTTTTATTTGTTTTATTTTAATGTTTTATTTAGTTTAGGTTTAGGTTTTTAGCTTTTTAGGGTTTAAGGTTTATGGTTTAGGGTTTAGGATTTGGGATTTAGGGATTTGGGTTTAGGGTTTAGGCTTTAGTTTTAGGGTTTAAGTTTTAGTTTAGGGTTTAGGATTTAGGGTTTAAGGTTTTTTCTTAATAAAGAACAAATTCAAATTCATATTTCTTCTTTTCAATTTCATCAACCTAGTAGCACCCCAAGTTTTGTAATACATAAGCGATGACGTAGATAAAAAATGAGCACCTATAGATCAAATCAAAAACCCTAAATAAGTAGAACCGTCTCTATTATAAAGACACAATTCCATAAGCAGCCGATCGGATCGGTTATTCTTCAGTTTCTCCAGTTGCCATTAAAACCACCCTCATCTCTCGAGCAGCGGGATCCCCCATCATATCCCTGATCTCTCCCTCTATGACCACCACGGTTGTAATATCCGTCACTCCTCTCACCTCCATAACCACCACTTATCCGACCACCACCTCTATATCCACCAAGACCTCCAGATCCCCCACCACCACTGTGATAATCGCCGCCTTCACCTTTGCCTCCACCACCAGATCTTGATTGAGCCTAGTTGAAGGTGATGTTCCTGTCATTCAGGTTATTCCCATTCTAATTTTTAGGGTTTAGGGTTTATGGTTAATTTAGGGTTTAGGGTTTAGGGTTTAAGGTAAGTTTAGGGTTTAGGGTTTAAGTTTTTTTGGGTTGGGTTTAGGTAGGTTTTGTGGTAGGGTTTAGGGTTTAGGTTTGGGGTTTTTTTATTTATTTATTAAGGTTTTTAGGGTTTAGGGTTGCAAGTTTAGGGTAGTAGGTTTTGGGTTTAGAGTTTAGTGTTAGTTTTAGGGTTTAGGGTTTAGGGTTTAGGATCTAGGGTTTAGGGTTTTATTTTTTTTCAAATTAAGTAAACTGGTAAATTTAGGTTTATTTAGTTTATTTTTTTATTTATTTAAGTTTGTTTTATTTTTATTTTAGTTTATTTTTTATTTTTATTTAGTTTAGTTTATTTATTTTAAGTTTTTCATTTTAGTTTATTTTTTAGGTTTAGGTTTAGGTTTAGGTTTATTTTTTAGTTGAGTTTTACTATAAAGACACAGTTTCATAAGTAGTATATCGGATCAGCCGTTCTTCAGTTTGTCCAATTCTCATCAGAACCACCCAGGCCTTTCGAGTAATGGGATCACCGTGATATCCTCGATCTCTCCCTCCTCCACCACCATGGTTGTAACCTCCATCGGTCCTCCCACCTCCATAACCCCCACTGCTCCGAACACCACCTTAATAACCACCAGCACCTCCAGATTCCCCACCACCACTGCAATAACCATAGCCTCTTCCTTCACCACTACCGCCAGATCTAGATTGAGCCTGGTTGACGGTGATGTTCCTGCAGTCAAGGTTCTGCCCATTCTTAGGGTTTACATTTATTAGGTTTTATGGTTTAAGTTTATTTTTTACTTCATTTAGTTAATTTATGTTTAGGTTTAGGGTTTGGGGATTAGGGTTTAGGGCTTTGAGTTGGGTTGGGGTTAGGTTTAGGGTTTAGTTCACGCTTTTATTTAGGCTTTGTGGTTTGAGGGCTAGGTTGTTTAGGGTTAGTTGTGGCTCAGTTTAGGTTTGGGTTGGTATGGTAGGTTAGTGGGTTTAGGTTTAGGTATTAGTGGTTAGGTTTTTGGTCAGTGGTTTGGTGGTTTGGTTTGGGTTTAAAAGGTTAATTTAGGTGAGTGTTTGAGTTTTTAGTCAGTTTGTGTGGGGTTGATGTAGGGTAGTATTTAGGGTTATTTTGGGTTTTTTCTTTAAATTTTAAACCCATGGTAGATTATTTGGTTTATTTTTATTTTGGTAGTTTTAGAGGGTTTAGATCTTTGGTTTATTTTAGGTTTAGCTTTTTATATTTTTATTTTATTTTGTTTTAGGTTTATTTTAATTTATCTTTAGTTTTATTTTATTTAAGTTTTATTCTTTTATATTTTATTTAGTTTAGTTTAAGTTTTTATTTATTTTATTTTTAATAATTATTTTATTTTATTTTATATTTAAGTTTAGTTTAGTTTATTTCCATTTTATTTTTTATTTTATTTAAGTTTAGGTTTTATTATTAAGCTTTAGGTTTTATTTTTTTAGGGTTTGTAGATTTAGGTTTAGGGTTTTGGAGTTTAGGGTTTTGGGCATAAGGTAGTATTTAGTTTAGTGTCACGATTTAGGGTAGGATTTAGTAGTGTTTTAAACTTAGGGTTTCAAAGTTTAGGGTTTAGAGTTTAGGGTGGGTCCAGGGTAGGGTTTAGGATTTAGTGATGGTTTAGTGTAGGTTTAGTGGTTTTTAAATTAAGCAAACCCCATAGGTTTAGGTTTATTTAGTTTATTATTTGTTATTTTATTTTATATTTTTTATTTCAATTTTTTATTTTATTTAGTTTATTTTAGGTTTATTTATTGGCTTTAGGTTTTTTTATTTTAGTTTATTTGTAGGTTTAGTTTATTTTAGTTTAGTTTTATTTTATTTTATTTCTAAGTTTAGGTTTATTTTAATTTATAGATTTAGGATTAGGTTTTATTTTATTTTGTAGGTTTAAGTTTACGTTTATTTTAGGTTTATTTTGGTTTTATTTTTTAGTTTATGTTTAGATTTATTTTTAGTTTATTTTATTTTATTTAGTCTAGGGTTTATGTTTAGTTTATTTTTGGTTTAGGTTTAGATTTATTTATTTTAGTTTAGTTTATTTTAGTTTATGTATACATTTATTTTATTTTGTTTATTTTTTTAGGTGTGAGTTTAGGTTTTATTTTTTTTATTTATTTTTAGGTTTTAGGTTTATTTTTTAGGTTTAAGTTTTTATTTAGTTTTAATTTTATTTTATTTTAGGTTTATTTTATTTTTATTTTACATTTAGTTTTTATTTTATTTTGGTTTTTTTTTTTAGGTTTATTTTATTTTTAAGTCGAGTTTAGGTTTTAATTTATTTTATTTTAGTTTATTTTTTTATTTTTTATTTTATTTTACGTTTAGCTTTAGTGTTTTACGTTTAGTTTATCTTTTATTTTCATTTTAGATTTTTTAGGTTTTGATTTATTTATTTATTTTATCTTTAGGTTTTATTTAGCTTAAGTAGGTTTAGGTTTTAGGTTTAGGGTTTAGGTTTAGGGTGGGTGGGTTTAGTGGTTGGTTGGCCTTTTATGGCTTTAGTGGTGGTTTGGGTAAAGGTTTAGGGTTTGGGTCATTTAGTATGGGGTGTTTTAGGTTTAGGTCAGATTACTTTTAATTAAGCAACCAGTTTATTTAGTTTATTTTATTTATTGATTTGATTTGATTTTTATTTAGTTGTATTTTTATTTAGTTTAGTTTATTTATTTTAGGTTTATTTATTTTAGTTTAGGTTTTTTATTTTATTTTATTTCATAGGTTTAAATTTATGTTTAGGTTTAATTTTTTGCTAAGTTTTATTTTTATTTTATTTTTTAGGTTTAGGTTTTATTTTTTATTTTTAGGTTTAGGTTTAGGTTTTTATTTTATTTTCTTAGGTTTAGGTTTTATTTATTTTATTTTTTGGTTAAGGTTTATTTTATTTTATTTAGGTTTAGGTTTAGGTTTAGGTTTATTTTATTTTAGGTTTAGGTTTAGGTTTTATTTATTTTAGTATAGTTTATTTTAGTTTAGGTTTAAGTTTATTTTATTTTTATTTTAAGTTTAGTTTTTTTTTTAGTTTAGGGTTTTGGTTTTATTTTGAATTTATTTTTAGGTTTATTTTTGAGGTTAAGGTTTTTATTTAATTTTTCTTTAATTTTTTTTGGTTTAGTTTTTCCTTTGTTTAGGTTTCTTTTTAGTTTAGTTTAAGTTTTTATCTATTTTATTTTAGTTTTAATTTTATTTTTTATTTTATTTTCTTTTTAGGTTTAGGTTTAGGCTTAGGATTTTTTTATTTTATTATATTTTATTATTTTATTTTGGTTAAGGTTTTTTAATTTATTTTATTTTTAGGCTTTATTTAGTTTAGGTTTAAGTTTTTAGCTTTTTAAGGTTTAGGGTTTAGGCTTTAGGGTTTATGGTTTATGTTTTAGGGTTTAGGGTTTTTTTTTTGAAACCCCATATAGGGGAAATTTTATTGGCACAAAAAGAGGGTTACAAGATCCTTAAGAGGGGATAAACTCTAAAATTACTGCTCAATGAGCTACAATCAGCCTAGAGAGTAACTCCCTTATCTAAGTACATCCAAAAGCAAAATAAAAGAGAAAATGAAAGCAAAAGATACAAAATGATTAACATAGAGAAGCCAATGGATAGATCTGGGCTAAAGCTCATTAAGATGAGAGAATGCATGCCACTAGGGAGCAAACATACAAGAGAAAGAGAAAAATGCATCTGCAAATATGTAGAAAGTTAAAAATTAGCACAGTTAGAGTAATACAAACAAAGTGGAAGGTAAAAGTAGCATAAACTGAGAAAAATTATAGAGAAGTGTGTGAGAGAAGGCTCGTGCTCACCACACCAAATTGGGCGATGTAGATATGAGCATCCAAACTTCAGTAGAAGGGTTACATCATAAGAGCTACTACCAAACCAAAAAGGAATGAAATCATCACAGTCATCATAGCCTACAAACCTGTGTGAAGATAGCAGCCATTTGTTGAAAGTCTTATGAGTCATAGTACCTGCAAACCTAAACAAAGCCATTTACACTATAGAAAAGGAGACAGAAAAGAGTCAAATGGGGATAAGTATCACCACTATAGTAACCATAGCATGAGAATCCCTACCCATATAAAAATGAACCATCTTGGCCACATCCACCTTATTAATACTAGATCCTAGAGTAAAATTAAGCCAGCAGGAAAACCCACCACAAGTAGACAGCAGAAAAGGTGAGGCAGAAGATAGAAACAATAGACAACCGGCAGAAAAGCCTACTGAAATCCTGCCAAGCATATCAATTAGCATGTAAATAACACCATCTGAAATCATATGAAACTTACTAGCCAGGAATACAGCCCAGGAATGCAACCCATAAAAGGATGCCCATTCAAAATAAATAATGCAGATGTTAACAAACACCAAGTTAATAGCATAAACACAACAGGAACTACACAAGTCATAATAGAACCACGATGGGAATGCAGCATCAGCATATTAGATAATAGACCACAAGATAAGTCGCACCCCACCGTAAACAACACAAAAGAACAATCAGAGAAACAACCCCAAAAGTAGCTTGCTGGGCATAAAACCCGATAATCCATTTAGCCAACAACCAAGACAGCAAACCAAGATAGTAAACCAAATATTGCACCCAACATAGGGTAATCCAGTCAGTAATAGTAGTATTACGTAGACCCAAAATGGGGATCAGAAGAAAACCATCATTAAAATCCTTCAAGATAAGGAAAAGGCACCAAGATCTAATCCAACATCATCAAGAAAATCAGGATGAAAGGAAGGCAAGAAGAGAATCCAATCTTGCAAAGAAACAGTAGTAATAACAGGTAAATTAAACATTCTTCCCTTACAGGTTGAGGAAGGGGGGTTGGTGAGCGAAACAGGAGACACAACCCTATTTAAGAGGGAAGATACAAATAAAGAAGGGCCCACCATGAAGTTGTGCAAATCATAGCAAACCAACAACTACAGCAACAAAGACATGAGCCTCCAATGCAGGTAGCCAGAATTAAAATCAATTTGAAAATAGGCAACAGGAAAAAGAGACAGGAAATAGTCTCAATCGTGAAAAGAAAAGCAAAATACAGTAAGTCCCAAAAAATAGTATTGATGGCAAGCAGTCCATCCCTATAGATCAAAAAATAAGACATCTCCATCCAGCAGATTAGGGAAACAGGATGCACATTTCCATTAGCAAGGAAACAGATACTGTGAAGACCCCAAAAAAGATTGATAATTAAAAAGCTAGAAAAGATGCTACAGAGATCACAATAGAACTAGAAAAGATTATCAAGGAAATGCATCAGCAAAATGAAGAGGAGCAACAACAATAAACAAAAGATAAACAAAAGATGACCATACAGATAAAACAAAGTACTACAAGTTGTAATTAGGCCAAAACATAGGATGAAATTAGTTTTTGAGATTAGGAAGTCCAGTATTGTCCAAATTAACCAATCCGGGCAAATGTTTAGGAAGTGTAAGCTGATCAAAGAATTTTATTCCATCTAATCTAGCTGATTAGCAAGCAAGACACGCATTACCTTCATGCCAAACATGAGTGATTTTAAAATAGAGTTGAGATAGGTGAGCTCTAGTATGCTTTAGGAGGTAGTACAATTCTGAATTTCCCACTTTGGTGGAAGTCAACAGATCTATTAGCAATAGGGAATCCACCTCAATCTAAATATTGAGCCAACCTTTTTATAGGCAAATCTCAATAGCTTTGTTAACAGCCATGAGCTCCACAAAGAGAACATAACATGTAGTAAGAGGATAAGCAAAGGCACATAAAACTTTACCATTAAGGTTTATGAAAATGCCACCACATCAGAAGCATTTTGAGAAACGGAGCCATCAGTATTAATTTTAATAATATTATCATGAGGTTTTTTCCAATAAACAAACTTATCATCTTTACAGTTGGGATGGTCCGACAGGTTAAAACCCAGTTTATTGGCCACAAATTTACAACCTTTAAATTGATTGTAGTTAATTAAACTAGCATTAAATAAAGCATCGATTTTATCTTTAATTCTAGCAATTACCCTCTTATGGTTCATAGGAATTCCATGATGTTTTGCATCATTTCTGTTCATCCATATGAACCATATAAGAGTGATTGCAGTTATCACTTTAATGTGGCCTTTAATAGTATTTTCAAAGTAAACCTCTAGAAGTTGATAAAGAGTTAAGGATCCATTGAATTTGTCAATATTAAAAAACTCATCATACCAAATCCAAAGTTTGGAAGCAATGGCTCCGTTAACAAATACATGATTGACATTCTCAATGTGAAAGCAGCAATAGCATTTTGAAGGTAAGTGAAAACCTTTACCCCACATCAAGGAATCAACAGGGATGAAATTTTTCAAAATTCTCCAAGTTAGAACAGAGTAAGAAATAGAGATAATGTTATTCCAAAGTTTAAAAAACACATTACAGAAATCATGAGCTTCTCTAATATGAATCCAGACATCTTTAAGGTTGAAGTCATCATTTTGAGAAAGCTAAAAAAGAATCTAATCATGATTGTTAGGGATGATAAGGATGGTAGTAAGCTTATCTAAAAGAGAGATAGGGATATAGTCAGTAAGCTTACTATTATTCAACTTATTATTCTGCCAAAAAGAGTTCACTTTAATAGCAATAGTGGAGTGGGTAGAAAGTAAATCATCAATAGAGCCACTTCCAGCCCAATTATCTTGCCAAAAGAAGGAAGTTTCGGAGTTAATCCCCCAAGAAATTAAGGATTCAGCTTCCCATTTGATGGAACAAAGTCTTTTCCATACATGAGAATCTCCCACTTTGTAAGGGCAAATGAGAGGGTGCTTACCCTGGTAGTCTTTAGCAGTCATGAATTGAGCCCAAAGACTATTATTGCTTCTAAAATTCCACCAAAGTATATAAGAAAAAGCAGTGATAGCTTCCCTGATTGGCTTAAAGCCAAGCCCACCTTCAGCAAGACTGCCATAGCTTTTATACCAAGAGGTCCAATGCATTCTTTTAGTAGAATTATTAGAACCCCAGAAGAATTTATTAAGGAGGCGCTCAATTCTGCTATTGGTAGAATTGGTCAGCACAATGGTTTGAATAAGATATAAAGGCATGGAGTTAAGGGTAGTCTTAATCAAAGTGATCCTACCACCAAATTAGAGTAAATGAAATTCCCAAACAAAAATTTGATTAGAGATTTTTTGGATTAACTCATCAAAAAGATATGATCTTTTCTGACCTTTATAAAGAGCAAAACCAAGATATTTAATAGGAAGTTGTTGTTGCTGAAAATTAGTGATTCTCAAGATTTGGTTGATCTTATTACTAGAGATTTTAGAGGAAGTAATGAAACAACTTTTGCCTTCATTAAGAAAGAGACCACTTTCGTTTCCAAACTTATTTAAAAAATTCTTAATATTTTTAATGTGATGAAAAGAGGCATTGCAAAAGATAATGAAATCATCAACAAAACTAAGATGAGAGACAGGAAAACCACCTTGAGAAAAGACATGCTTGGATTATTATTGAAAAGGTCCTGAAGGCTCCTTGAAAGATATTCAACAACAATAATAAAGAGAGGGAGACAAGGGATCCCCTTGTCTCAAGACATGCTTAGAAGGGAAGAAACCTAAGGCCTCACCATTCAAGATAACGGAGAACCAAACATTGATAATACAATTTTTAATGAGGCAGATAAATTTATCAGAAAAACTAAACAAATGAAGAATTTAGAAGAGGAAATTCCAAGAGAGGTTGTCAAAGGCTTTTGAGATGTCCAATTTGAATAGGATGTTACCACCTCTGATAAAAGCATCCAGATCATGAATCAGCACTTGGGCAAGAAGAATGTTATTAGATATAGCTCTACCTTTAACGAAACTAGTTTGGTTGAGGGAAATAATTTTAGGAAGTAGAGGACTAATTCTATTGGCAATCAATTTAGCAATTAGTTTATGAAAGAAGGTGCAAAGGCTGATAGGTCTAAAAATGCCCCAAGATTCAGGATTATTAATTTTAAGAATGAGGATAATGCAAGTGCTAGAAAAATATCTAGGTAAGGTATTGCCATTAAAGAAATCAATGACAGCATCGACTAAATCAGACTTAATAATAGGCCAACAATGCTAAAAAAATTGAGTCGTGTAGCCTTCAGGGCCAGCAACAGATTCAGCATTCATGCTATTAAGAATTCTACAATCTCAACATCCGTAGGAACCATATTAAGCAAGTGATTGTCATCATTAGTAATTGTTGAGGGAATCAAGTCAGAGTTGGAGATAGCTTCTAAAGGAAAGTTCTTGTTCAATAAGTTTTTAAAATGATGGGTGACAGAATCTTTAATATCATTATTGTTAGTGATCCAGTTGTCGTTATCACTTTTAATTTTTTTAATAGAGTTTAATGCTCTCTCTTTTTGGAAAAGAGCATGAAAATATCTGGTATTTTTATCGCCATCAACAATATGTTTGGTAGCAGCCTTTTTCTGCCAGTAGGTTTCTTCCATATTCTGATAGCTAACTAAGTTATCTTTGGCTTCATTTAAGTCCTCAAGTTTAGTGGAATCAGTCAAAATTTCATTTTCAAGAGAATAAATCAATTGTTCCATGTTTTTGATATTGGCAAAGAGATTTTTAAAATAATGCTTTTTCCACTAATTAAGGTTTTGTTTAAGCCTTTTAAGCTTATGCCAGAGGTGAATCATGCCTTTAATAGAATTATCATGGTGAAGGGGGGCCATCCAGTTGATGGAGACAACATTTAAGAAATCAATGTGTTGGATCCACATATTTTGGAATCTGAAAGAGGTAGGGGAGGTTAATCTATTAGAGGGATTTCTGACATATATCAAAAGAGGAGCTTGATCAGAGAAAGTTTTGCTCAAATGCTTAACTAAAGTATGAGGCCATTGATTGATCCAGAGAGAATTAAAAGAATCATGTTTTGCCGAGTCTAAAGTTATGCCAAGTATAATCCTAACCAATATCAATCAGATTACAATCAAGAATCATATTAGAAAATTCTTCCATGGAATGAATGTTAGGAGAGCAACCTCCCCTTCTTTCTGAGGAAGAGAGAATAGTGTTAAAATCACCCCCTACCAACCAGGGTTTGTTGACCAAGGAGGCAAAGGTTCTTAAATTGTCTTAATGGATGTTCCTACCTGCTCTAGCAACATGGTTGATCTTAGAAGAGTGTATGAAAGGTTCAATAACAACAAGTAAGGCTATGTTATGAATACGGCAGAGACTTCTAATACGGTTGTGGACAATGAGAGTCACAATACCTCAAACATTCCAAATTAGTAAGTTGATCATAATAAAATAAGAAAAGAAAATAAAAGAGATAACTAAATATATAATAAAGCAAGAAGAAAAGGGAAATAGAAACATTTATTTATGGGAAGTTAGGGAAGATCTAGTAGTTCTAGTGGAGCTATTAGTGAACATTTTTGCTTTAATTGATTTTTTTTAAAATAGTTTGAAAAGGTCTATCTTTGTCCAAAGAATCACCATCCGAGAGACTGGTTTATGATATTCAGAGTAGGACCGTGTCAAAGCATTTCTAATGGTAATTTCTCCTTCCTTAATCTCAGAATTAAGCTGAGGGAGGGGGTTGGCATGCGTATCACTCTCAAGAGTATGCGAAGGGTTCTGAAGCCATTAATAGCACAGATTTTTAGTTCAGTTTCAAAATTAGTTTTTAGATTTTGTTCCATCATCAAAGGATCAGCTCCAAAATTTGTTTTTCAAATTTTATTCCAACCTCAAATTTCCATTCAAATCACCACTAAGGATCATATGAGTCTCCTCGGGTTCACTAGCCAAGAGGGGTAGGTTAGACTGAATCAAGGTATTATCTTGAGGAGGAAAATTATTATAGTTAGAAGGATTGATAATCAAGCTATCATTTGCCTTCTCAAGAACCTCATTAGCAGTGTCTTTAACTTGCTCAGATTGCTCTCCATTAGACAAAGCAGTGGATACAAAATGAGTACGGGTAGGCGTAGGATTCCCATTTTAAGTGACCTTAGGCACATAAGTAAATTTATTGACCTTATCATTTGATAGAGTGGGATTAGGATTAGGCAAATTTTTCTTTTTAAGTTGTGGATGCAACACAAAACATTCAGAATGATCGTGGCCATGAATTTTACAGTGTGCAAAAAATAGGAAAATTCTCAAATTCAACTTTTTGATTATAACTGAACTTCTCAGAACCAATCCAAACTTCTTTAGGATGCTTTTTAGAGATATCAATTTTAACCAAAATATGAACAATAGAAGGTCGTGATCTCATAGCAGTTGCCTGATCAATTTGAAGAGGCCAACTAAAGATAGCCCCAACCGCAAAGAGAACTTGATGTGTAAAATAATGGATTCTCATATTAGGAAGAGCTAACCATATAGAAACAATTGGGGATTCCTCTTTTATATCAAAAAGAGGAGATCATTTTAGAAGTCTCATTTGATAATTAAAAATAAATTAAGAGCGACATGCAAAAACTCTTGAATAATCTTAGTCATTAGAGAGCTGAATTAAAACATTCCTTGGATCAATCAATCCAATAGTGAAAGCACCTGGAAGTTTAAGGCTATGAAAAAAAGATCGGATGTTATCGAGAGTTGGCCGTTGTAAGGAAAATTTACCAATTAAAGTGAATTCATAAGGCTTCACCAACTTTTCCACATCTAGATCCGAACACATAATCATTGGCATGCCATGAAATGAGGTTGATATCAAATTCACTGAAGCATTAGGGGAAAGGTTCTTACCAGATAATGCATCCTTAAAGGACTTAACTGCAGGCAGAGTAGCAGATGTTTTTGGATCCACAATTCAACATAATTTTGATGTTCTAGCCGATGCCTCCAAGATGGAGAAGCATGGCTACACGATAAGTGGTTCCTCTACCATAGAATGAGCAATGGAAACTCACATGAGAGGCCAATCAGAGACAAATGATCAAAGAAATTGATCGAGAATGATCAGAAATTAGCCAAACCGCAAGGAAATCAATTCGGAGGAAGGGAAAAATGCAAATGTCACAGAGCCCTGTGTTCAGGGTTCGGGTGGGTTTTTTCAGTTTAGGGTTTAGGTTTTAGGGTTTAGGATTTATGGTTTATGTTTTAGGTTTTAGGGTTTATGGTTTAGGGTTTAGGGTTTAGGGTTTATGGGTTTTATGATTTAGGGTTTAGGGTTTAAGGTTTATAATTTTTGATGGTTTAGGTTTAGGTTTTATGTTTAGGGTTCATGTTTTAGTTTAGGGTTTAGGATTTTTGGATTTTTTTTATATTAACATAGAATAAATTTAGATTCAACATTTCTTCTTTTCAATTTCATCAACCAGGAAACACACCAAGTTTTTTGAGACACTGGCGATGACATAGATGAAAAATGAGCACGCATAGAGTAAAACAAAAACCCTAGATAACTGGAACTGTCTCTACACTAAAGACATAGTTCCATAAGCAGTAGATCAGATTGGCCATTCTTTAATTTCTCCAATTTTGATCAGAACTACCCCGGCCTCTCGAGTTGCAGGATTCACCATCATATCCTCAATATCTCCCTCCTTCACCATCATCGCTGTATCCTTCATCGCTCCTCTCACCTTCATAACCACCACAGCTCCGAGCACCGCCTTCATATCCACTAGCACCTCTAGATCCCCCCACCACCATTGTGATAACTACAGTCTCCACCTTTGCCCCCACTGCCAAATCTAGACTGAGCTTGGATGACGGTGACGATCCTGCCATCAAGGTTCTGCCCATTCTTAGGGTTTAGGTTTCTTTTATTACTTTATTTAGTTACTTTAGATTTAGGTTTAGGGTTTGGTTTTAGTTTTAGGGTTTAGGATTTAGGGTTTAGGGTTTAGGGTTTAAGGTTAAGGTTTAGGTTTAGGGTTTTAGAGCTTAGGGTTTTAGGGTTTAGGGTTTAGGTTTAGGTTTTAAGGTTTACATTTTAGTGTTTAAGCTTTAGGGTTTAGAGTTTTAAGGGTTTATGGTTTTTGGTTTAGGGTTAACTTAGGGTTTTGGGTTAATTTTGTGTTTAGGCTTCAGGGTTTAAGGTTTTTAGAGTTTAAGGTTTGGTTTAGGGTTTACGATTTAGGGTTTTGGGTTTAGGGTTTAGGTTGGTGTGTTAGGGTTTAAGGTTTAGTATTTGTTTAGTATGTTTAGGGTGTAGAGCTTAGGGTTTAGGGTTTAGGGTTTAGGTTTTATTTTAAGTTAAGTAAACCAAGATGTTTAAGTTTATTTAGTTTATTTTTTAATTATTTTAGTTTATTTTATTTTTATTTTAATTTAGGTTAATTTTTTATTTTTATTTAGTTTCATTTTCTTCATTTTAGGTTTATTTATTTTAGTTTAGTTTTTTTTATTTTAGTTTATTTTTTACATTTAGGTTTATGTTTATGTTTAGCTTTTAGTCTAGTTTTATTCTTATTTTATTTTTTAGGTTTATATTTTATTTTTTATTTTTATTTTTAGGTTTAGGTTTTTATTTTATTTTTTTAACTTTAGGTTTTAGGTTTTTATTTTAAGATTAGATTTATTTTTAGTTTATTTTATTTTATTTAGTGTATGGTTTAGGTTTTGTTTATTTTAGGTTTAGGTTTTATTTATTAAGTTTAGTTTATTTAAGTTTAGGTTTAGGTTTCTTTTATTTTTATTTTAAATTTAGGTTTTTTTAGTTAAAGGTTTAAGTTTTATTTTTTATTTTATCTTTTAGGTTTAGGTTTTTATTTAGTTTTTGTTTTATTTTATTTCAGGTTTATTTTACTTTTATTTTACTTTAATTTTTTTACTTTTTTTAGTTTTTTATTATTAGGCTTATTTTATTTTTAAGTTGAGTTTAGGTTATTATTTATTTTATTTTAGTTTAGTTTTGTTAGTTTATTTTATTTTATTTTTTGGTTTATGTATAGGTTTTAGTTCATGTTTTTATTTATTTTATTTAGGTTAAAGGTTTTTTATATATTTTACATTTAGGTTTTATTTAGTTTACATTTAGGTTTTTACATTTTTAAGGTTTAGTGTTTAGGCTTTAGGGTTTATGATTTAGGGTATAGGGTATTAGGGTTTAGGGTTTTAGGATATAGGGTTAGGGTTTAGGGTTTACGATTTAGGGTTTAATGTTTAAGCTTTAGTGTTTAGGGTTTTTAGGGTTTAGCACTTAGGGTTTAAGGTTTTGGGTTTAGGGTTAGCTTAGGATTTAAAAAAAAATTAAGTAAATCGATAGGTTTAGGTTTATTTAGTTTATTTAATTTATTTTTTATGTTTTTTAATTTATTGTATTTTATTTTTATTTAATTTAGTTTATTTATTTTAGGTTTATTTATTTTAATTTAGGTTTTTTATTTTAGTTTATTTTTTAGGTTCAGGTTTATTTTTTAGTTGAGTTAAATTTTTATTTTATTTTTTATGTTTAGGTTTTATTTTTTTTGTTTTAAGTTTAGGTTTTATTTTATTTTTAGGTTAGATTTTAGGTTTTATTTTAGGTTTATTTTAGGTTTTATTTTTAGTTTAAGTTTAGGTATATTTTAGTTTATTTTATTTTATTTTAGTTTATTTAGATTTAGGTATTTTATTTATTTAGTTTTATCATTTTAGGTTTTATTTATTTTAGTTTAGTTTATTTTAGTTTAGGTTTATATTTTTTTTATTTTGTTTATTTTATTTTTATTTTAGATTTAGGCTTTTTTAAGTTTAGGGTTTAGTGTTTATTTTAAATTATTTAGTTTAGGTTTTGGTTTTGGTTTAATTTACTTTAGGTTTAGGTTTAGGTTTAGGTTTTATGTATTTTAGTCTAGTTCATTTTAGTTTAAGTACAGTTTATTTTATTTTTTATTTTATTTTTATTTTAGGTTTAGGTTTTTTTTATAGTTAGGTTTAGGATTTAGAGAGAGTAGGGTTGTAGGTTTAGGTGGGTTTAGGGTCAGGATAAGAGTTATTTAGTTTATTTTATTATTTAGTTTAGTTTAGGTTCTACCAACCCAACCCAGTGGGATTAAGGCTTGTCATGTTGTAGTTTAGGTAGGTTATTATTTATTTATTTTAGTTTATTTTATTAACCCATTTTTTTAATTTAGGTTTAGTTTAGTTTTGTCATGTTGTTATTTTATCTTTATTTAGGTTTAAGTTTATTTATTTATCTTATTTGTAGGTCTTATTTATTTAGATTAGGTTTTATGGTTTAGGATTTAGGGTTTAGGGCTCAGGGTTTAGGGTTTAGGGCTCAGGGTTTGTGGTCAGGGCTCAGGTGGGTAGGATTTAAAGTTTATGGTTTTATGTTTAGCCTGTTTTATGGTTTTAGTTTAGGGGAGTTAGTAAGGGTTTAGGGTTTAAGATTTTAGCCTGCTTTGTGGTTTAGGGTTTATGGTTTTTAGGTTTAGATTTGGTAGGGTTGGGTTGGGGTTAGGGTTAAGGTTTAGGGTTTAGGGTTTAGGGTTAAGTGTTTTTTGGGTTTAGAGTTTTGGGTTTAGGGTTTAGTGGTTGGGTTAGTAGGTTTAGGGATTTAGTGGTCCTGGTGGTGGTTTACAATTTTTAAGATTTGGGTTTAAAGTTTAGGTTTTAGTTTAGGGTAGAGGGTTTTTAGTTTTTCTAATTTTAACAGAGAATAAATTCAGATTCAATATTTGTTCATTTAGATTTCATCAACCAAGTAAAACATGAAGTTTTCTAAAACACAAGCGATGACATAGATGAAAAAGGAGCACACATAGAACAAATCAAAAACCCTAGATAACTAGAACCATCTCTACTGTAAAGACAAAGTTCCATAAGAAGTATATTGGATTGGTCGTTCTTCAGTTTCTCCAGTTCCCATCAGAACTGCCCTAGCTTTTCGAGTAGAGGAATCCACCATAATATCCCTGATCTCTCCCTCTGCCACCATGACAGCTATAACCTCTGTCGCTCCTCCCTCCTCCATAACCACCACTGCTCTGACCACCACCTCCATATCCGCCAGCACCTTCAGATCCCCAACCACCACTATGATAAATGCCGCCTCGGCCTTTTCCTCCACTACTAGATCTAGACTGAGCCAGGTTGTTCTTTCCTTCAAGGTTCTACCCATTCTAGTGTTTAGGTTTAGGTTTAGGTTTATTAGGTTTTAGGGTTTAAGTTTATTTTTTAATATATTTAGTTACTTTAGATTTAGGTTTAAGGTTTGGGGTATAAGGTTTAGAGTTGTTTTAGGATTTAGGGTTTTGGCTTAGATTTTATTATTTTTTTAGGGTTTTAGTTTATGCTTTTAGGGTTTAGGGTTTAGGGTTAGGGGTTTGGGTTTAGGGTTTAGGGTTGTTGGTGTGTCAGGTTAAGGTTGTAGGTTTGTTTTGTTTAGGATTTAGGGTTTTTTGTGGTTTTTTTTTTAAAGTAAGTAAACCGATAAGTTTAAGTTTATTTAGTTTACTTAGTTTATTTTTTATTTATTTTAGCTTATTTTATTTTTTATTTTTATCTAGAGATTTTATATTTTTATATAGTTTTGTTTATTTATTTTAAGTTTCACTTAATTTAGCTGGCCTTTATCTTAGCTCATTTTTTTCTGGCCTAAGTTTATTTTACTATCTTTAGGTCCGTGATCTTGTGGCCTTTTAGATTAGTGTTTGTACAGGGCCCAAGATCTAGGGCTCAGGGCCCAGGATCTTGGGAAGATTTTGGCTCAGGGATCAGTGATTTTGTGGCTCAGGTTTAGGGTTCACTGCCATGGCCTAGTTTAAGATTTAAGCCTGTGGCCTTTAGGTCAGGGTTTGTGGCCCAGGGATTTGAGCTCTTGGGGTAGGCTCAGGCTTTATCAGGTCCTGTGGTCAGGCTTGGTGTGGTCAGTTTTTATTTTTTATCTTTTATTTAGTAGGATTTGGGCCCAGGGCATGGCCTATGCTCATGCCTAGAGTCCGTTTAATGCCAGGGATCAGTTTTTTAGTTAAGGCCCATGCACTTAGGTAGGGCCCAGGTCAGGGCTCAGGGCCCAGGCTAGAGCCCAGCATGCTTGGCCTGAGCCCAACGTCAGGTAGGCCTGTGGGCTCAGTCAGGCTATGCTTTTTAGGGCCAGTGGTGTTGAGAGGGTTTAATGTAGGGTAGGTGGGCCTAGGGTTGCAGGCCTAGGGCCCAGGATTTAGGGTTAGGTCCGCCTTAGGATTTTTTTTTTTTTAAATTAAGTAAACCAATAGGTTTAGGTTTATTTAGTTTATTTTTTATTTATTTGATTTGATTTGATTTTTTATTTGTATTTAGGTTTATTTTTTATTTTTATTTTGTTTATTTATTAATTTTAGTTTATATTTTTATTTTATTTTAGTTTAGGTTTTTTATTTACTTTATTTTTAGGTTTTATTTTGTTTAGGTTTAGGTTTTTATCTTTTTAGGGTTTATGGTTTAGGGTTTGGGGTTTAGGTTTTAGGGTTTATGGTTTTTTTTTATTTTTTTGGGTTTAGGGTTTAGGGTTTAGGGTTTAGGTTTTAGGGTTTAGGGTTTTAGGTTCACCTCTTGAGTTTGACTTGGAGTCAACTCACTCTGAGAATCCCATAGGAGAAGCTATAGGTATGTTCGATGAGAAGGTAGAACTTTCCAGAAGCTCATCATTCCAAGAAGTCATTAAAGTCAACTTTCCAATAGCACCTCGTGATACTGCAAGTAATTCATTATTTCTAGTGAGCAGATAGCCCCTCCATAGGATGCTCCACCCATGGATATGCTTATGGAGGACCAAGCCAGAGTTGATTACAATGTCCTAGCTCACCTTAGAAAGTTTCAAGCTAAGTTAAGCATATATGACGCCCTTATTTTATCCAAAGAGATGGGGGAATCGCTAATCATGGCCTTACTTGATCTAGCGATATGCTTAGCTAAATCGATCACTATTAAAGAGGAGGCATGCCACTCGAAGGACATCTTAAGATTTAAATTTAGTGATGAAGACTAACTCCTAGGGACAACCGAGCATAACCGCCTCTTTACATTATATGTTTTGAGTTGAAATTTAATTAGATTACTAGGGCTTATAATCCACCAACATAAGGTTATGGGAATCCCTAAGAGGTAAACATTTATGCTCGTAGCCTGAAGTAAATAGCTACCTCGGATCCTAAATCTAGAGTGCTTTAGTATGAGCTAAACCATGACCTAAATCTAAGCGAAAGGTGGACATTGTGCTTACCTCCACAAGAGAGAATAAATTGTCTGACTTAGCACCCTATACATGGGTAACTAAGCCCACCTGTCCTAACTTGGATTATGCTTAAAGATTTAAGCAACCTACAAAAAGAGCATTCACATTTATTTTAAAGCATTCCTTAAGCATAATCCCCTATAGAAAACTTGATTAGGCTAATATTGGCCTATCATCTAGTCTATGAAGCATACACCCAAACATCCAATCTAAAATAATACATCATAAAACAAAACATACATCACATCATACACCATCCTAACTTAGAGCTAGAGGTGGTGACTTAATTCTAATGTGTGTATTAAGGCTTGTGCGGTACGTCTTGTTAGGCATTATTGTTGTATTTTTTAAGTCTAGAAGGATTCAATTTAACATGACAGGTTGATTTCACTTGAAGTAGTTTAACTGATTTGAGAATTTTAATGTGTTTTCTTTTGTTTCATTTGATTACACTTAGCAACTACATGTTATAAAGAGAGGAAAAAAGGATTGCCCTCTTTCATCCCCACCTTAAGTTACTTTCTAAAGTATATTAATTTTGATTTGGTTCTCTTTAGTGAATGGCTTATTAAATGATTTAATTAATCCTAAGTTTAGGTTCACTTTAAATAACCTATTCAAAATGAAAGGTTTACTTTTAGTTTATTTTTTATTTATTTGGTTTATTTTATTCATTAGTTTAGGTTTATTTTATCTTTTATTTTAGCTTTAGGTTTTTTTTTAGTTTTCTTTAGTTTTTTTTTTATTTATTTTTAGGGTTTATTTCTAGGTTTTGTTTTATTTAATTTTATTTATTTTATTTTAGATGATTTTATTTTATTTATTTTGTTTTTTTTATTTTATTTAAGTTTTTCATTTTTAGGTTCATTTAATTTTTTTTAGTTTAGTTTAGGTTTCTACTTAATTTATTTTAGTTTATGTTTTATTTTTTATTTTAATTTACTTTTATGTTTAGGTTTAGGTCTAGGTTTAGGTTTATGTTTTAGTTTAGGTTTTTATTTTATTTTTTATTTTTATTTTAGTTAGGTTTAGGTTTTTTATTTATTTTATTTTTATGTTTTATTTAGTTTTGGTTTAGGTTTATAGGTTTTTAGTGTTTAGGGTTTAGGGTTTAGGGTTTGGGGTCTAGGGTTAAGGGTTTAGGTTTGTATGTGTCATGGTTTAGGGTTTAGGGATTAGTGCTTAGGTTTAGGATTTAGGGTTTTAAGGTTTAGGGTTTAGGGTTTAGGATTTAGGGTTCATTCTTTAGGGTTTAGGGTTAGTTTTAATGTTTAGGGTTTTGTGTTTAGGGTTTATGGTTAGGGTTTTTTTATTATTTTTATTTTTTCAAATTAAGTAAACTCATAGGTTTAGGGTTTATTTAGTCTATTTTTTATTTATTTTAGTTTTTTTATTTTTTATTTTTATTTTATTTTTTTATTTTTATTTTTATTTAATTTATTTATTTATTTTAAGTTTAGTTATTTTAGGTTAGGTTTTTTATTTTAGTTTATTTTTTAGATTTAGATTTTGGTTTATTTTTATGTTTTAGTTTAATTTTTTATTTTATGTTTAGGTTTAGGTATTATTTTTTTTTCTCGGTTTAGGTTTAGGTTTTTATTTTAATTTTTTAGGTTTAGGTTTGAGGTTTTTATTTAAGGTTTATTTTAAGGTTTTATTTTTTAGTGTAGGGTAAGGTTTAATTTTAGTTTATTTTATTTTATGTAGGGTTTAGGCTTTGGTTTAGATTTAGTTTTTTTAGGTTTAGGTTTAAGTTTTATTTATTTTATTTATTTTACTTTAGTTTATGTTTAGGTTAAATTTATTTTTATTTTAGGAATAGTTTTTTTTTTTAGTTTAGGGTTTAGGATTTTTTTGTTTTTTTTGGTTTTATGTTTAGGTTAATTTTTTTGAAACAAGTTTTTTATTTAGTTTTATTTTATTTTATTTTGATTTATTTTTTTTTTTATTTTGGGTTTATTTTATCTTTATTTTAGGTTATTTCATTTTATTTTAGGTTTAGTTTTATTTGTTTAAGTTTTTATTTTAGTTTAGTTTAGGTTTTTATTTATTTTATTATTTTTTATTTTTATTTATTTATTTTTTGGTTAGGTTTGTTTTTAGTTTAGGTTTTATTTTATTTTATTTCTTTTATTTTGGTTTAGGTTTATTTATTTATTTTATTTTGGTTTTATTTTAGTTTAAGTTTTAACTTGGGTTTAGTGTTTAGGATTAGTGAGGGTTTAGATGGTTTATGGTTTAGGGTTATAGGGATTAGGGTGGGTTTAAGGTTCAGCTTTAATGTGTGGTAGGGTTTGTGGGTTTAGGTTTAGTGGGGTTTGTAGGGTTTTGGGTTGGGTTTAGGGTTTTGGGAGGGTTTGGTTTTGGGTTTAAGATTTAGGTTTAGTTTAGGTTTAGTTCATGTTTTAGTTGTGGGGGTTTGGTTTTTTCTAGAGAACAAATTCAAATTCAACATTTCTTCTTTATAATTTCATCAACCAAATAACACACCAAGTTTTCTAAGACACAAGCGATGACATAGATAAAAATTAGCATGCATAGAACAAATCAAAAACCATAGATAACTAGAACCATCTTTACTATAAAGACATAGTTCCATAAGCAGTAGATCGGATCAGCCGTTCTTTAGTTTGTCCAATTCCCATCAGAACCACCCAGCTCTCGAGTAATGGGATCCATTGTGATATCGCCGATCTCTCCCTCCGCCACCACCATGGTTGTAACCTCCATCGCTCCTCCCACCTCCATAACCACCACTGCTCTGAACACCACCTTAATAACCACCAGCACCTCCAGATCCCCCAGCACCACTGCGATAACCATAGCTCTCACCACTCACCACTGATCTGATTGAGCGGCTGAGTGATGTTCCCGCAAAGGTTCTCCATTCTTAGGTTTACATTAGGTTTATGGTTTAAGTTTATTTTTAGTTTATTTAGTTAATTTAGTAGTTTGGGGTTTGGGGAGTTTAGGGTTTAGGGTGGCTTGGAGTTTATGCTTTAGGTTTAGGTGGGAGGGAGGGTCCATGATTTTTCAGCTTGGGTGAGGGTGTGGTCAGGGCCCTCAGCCGGGGTTAAGGGTAGCCTCAGGGCCTTGGGACTTAGGGCCCAGGGTCAGGGGAGGTCAGTCAGGTCAGTGGCCCAGTGTTTTGGCAGGTTTGTGCCAGGGTCAGGTTAGGGCTGCCTGGGGCTCAGATCAGAATCTGAAGGTTAGTGGCCTAGGTTTTAGGGCCAGTGCCCAGGGCCTTTAGGTCAGTGCCTTGGGGTGCAGGTGGCCTAGTGCTCAGGTTGGGGCCTTAGGCCTTCTTTAAATCAATCAAACCCAGTGCTAGTATCTGGTTATCTTTGTTGGGTTTAACATGGGTAGATTTTTTCTATTTTAGCTTTATTTAATCATTTATCTTGTTTATTTTAATCATTTTAACTCTAGTTTTATCTTATTTAGGTTTTATTCTTATTTTATCTTATTTATAGTTTATTATTTATCTTTTATCTAATTATGTATTAGTCATTTTATCTATTTAGGTAGGTTTAGGCCTTTAGTAGGTTTAGTCTATTTTATCTTTATCTTTATTTAGGTTTAGGTTTTTTATTTAGTAAGTCAAGCCTCTGTGTTTTATTTCTGGGCCTGAGATCAGGGCTCAGGGGTAGGGCCTGTGGCCCAGGGCCTAGGGCCTTTAGGCACAAAAGCCCAGTCAGTTAGTGTAGTGGTGGATACAGTGTGCTTTGTGGCTCAGCACCAAAGTTTGGGGCCTGTGAGCCTGGGAGGCTCAGTCTGGGCCTGTGGATTTAGGGCTCAGTGATTTAGGTGTGAGGGTTTAGTAGGTCAAGATTTTTTTAAAAATCAAGCAAACCCCAGTAGGTTTATTTAGTTTATTATTTATTTTATATTTTATCAATTTATTTTATTTATTTAGTTTATTTTTTATTTAGGTTTATTTATGCAATTTAGGTTTTTTTTTATCTTAGTTTATTTTAAGTTTAGGTTTAGGTTTATTTTAGTTTAGTTTTATTTTATTTTATCTAGGTTTAGGTTGATTTTTAATTTCTAGATTTAGATTAGGTTTTATTTTATTTTGTAGGTTTAAGTTTAGGTTTTATTTTAAGTTTATTTTGGTTTTATTTTTTAGTTTAGGTTTAGATTTATTTTAGTTTATTTTATCTTTAGTCCAGGGTTTATGTTTAGTTTATTTTGGTTTAGGTTTTTTATTTATTTTAGTTTAGTTTATGCATATACATTTATTTTGTTTTTTTTTTAACTGTTTTAGGTTTTATTTTTTATTTATTTTAGGTTTTAGGTTTATTTTTGGTTTAAGTTTTTATTTAGTTTTAATTTTATTTTATAGGTATTTTATTTTATTTTACATTTAGTTTTTATTTATTTAGGTTTTTTTATTTTTAGGTTTATTTTTTTTTAGTTGAGTTTAGGTTTTAATTTATTTTATTTTAGTTCACATTTATTTTTTATTTTATTTTACTTTTACGTTTAGCTTTAGGTGTAGGTTTAGGTTTTAGTTTTGCATTTTATTTTCATTTTTCTGTATTTTGTTTAGGTTTTGATTTATTTATTTATTTTATCTTTAGGTTTTATTTAGTTTAAGTTTAGGTTTTTAGGTTTTTGGGGCTGGGTTTAGGGTTTAGGTTTGTGGTTTGGGTTGTGGCTGTTTTAGCCTTTAGGGTTTATGGTTTAGGATATAGGTTTTGGGTCTCAAGGTTTAGTGGTTTAGGGGTTTAGTTGGGTGTGGCCTTTATTGTGGTTTAGGGTTTATTTAGTTTTATTTAGTTTTCATTTATTTATTTGATTTCATTTTATTTTTATTTATTTAGTGTTTATTTTAATTTAGTTTAGTTTATTAATTTTAAGTCTATTTATTTTAGTTTAGTTATTTATTTTATTTTATTTCTATTTAGTTTTTGTTAGGTTTTATTTTTTTAGTTTAGTTTTGTTTTATTTTATTTTTTTAGGTTTATTTTTTTAATTTTAGTTTTAGTTTAGGTTTTTTTATTTTATTTTCTTAGGTTTAGGTTTACTTATTTTATTTTGGTTAAGGTTTATTTTATTTTATTTAGGTTTAGTTTAGTTTATTTTAGGTTTAGGTTTTATTTATTTTAGTTTAGTTTATTTTAGTTTAGGTTTAAGTTTATTTTATTTTTATTTTAAGTTTAGGTTTTCTTTAGTTTAGGGTTTAGGTTTTCTATTTTATTTATTTTTAGATTTATTTTTTAAGTTTAATTTTTTATTTAATTTTTATTTAATTTTTTTTGGTTTAGTTTTTCCTTTATTTAGGTTTCATTTTAGTTTAGTTTAAGTTTTTATTTATTTTATTTTAGTTTTATTTTTACTTTTTATTTTATTTTCTTTTTAGGTTTAGGTTTAGGTTTAGTATTTAGTTTAGGTTTTTATTTTATTTTATTTTCTTATTTTATTTTGGTTAAGGTTTTTTAATTTATTTTATTTTTAGGCTTTATTTAGTTTGGGTTTAATTTTTAGCTTTTTAAGCTTTAGGGTTTAGTGTTTAGGATTTAGGGTTTATGGTTTATTTTTTAGGGTTTAGGGTTTAGGGTTTAGGGTTTTATGATTTAGGGTTTAGGGTTTAAGGTTTTAGGTTTAGGTTTTATGTTTAAGGTTCATGTTTTAGTTTAGGGTTTAGGATTTTTGGATTTTTTTTATATTAACAGAAGAAATTTAGATTTTCAACATTCTTTTCAATTTCAGAACCGTGAAACACACCAAGTTTTCTGAGACACATGGCGACATAGATGAAAAATGAGCACATATAGAGTAAAACAAAACCTAGATAACTGAACTGCCTCTACCAGAAGACACGCTCCATAAGCAGATATTGATTAGCCATTCTTCAATTTCTCCGCTTAATCAAATACCTCCTCGAGTGGATCTACCATCATATCCTCGATCTCTCCCTCTGTCGCCATCATGGTTGTACACTTCGTCGCTCCTCTTGCCTCCATAACCACCAGTGCTCCGACCACCGCCTCCATATCCACTAGCACCTCTAGATCCCCCCACCACCATTGCGATAACTGCAGTCTCTGCCTTTGCCCCCACCGCCAAATCTAGACTGAGCCTGGTTGACGGCAACCCGCCATCAAGGTTCCCCATTCTGGGTTCTTTTATTAATTTATTTAGTTACTTTAAGTTTAGGTTTAGAGTAAGGGTTTAGGGTTATGGTTTAGGATTTAGGGTTTAGGGTTTAGGGTTTAAGGCTAGGGTTTAGGGTTTAGGGTTTAGAGTTTAGGGTTTAGGGTTTAGGGTTTAGGGTTTTAGGGTTTATGGGTGTTAGTTTATTTGTGTGGTTATGGTTTTTTTATTTTTTTTTTTATTTTTTTTTAAATTAAGTAAACTCATAGGTTTAGGTTAATTTAGTTTATTATTTATTTTATATTTTTTTATTTTTTTATTTTTATTTCAATTTATTTTTATTTTTATTTAGTTTTATTTTTTTTATTATGTATTAGTTTATTTTATTTTAGTTTATTTTAAGTTTATTTTAGGTTTATTTTTTAGTTTAGTTTTTATTTTATTTTATTTCTAGGTCTAGGTTTTATTTTATTTTATTTTGTAGGTTTTAGTTTTAGGTTTTATTTTAGGTTTATTTTTGGTTTTATTTTTAATTTAGGTTTAGATTTATTTTGTTTATTTTATTTATTTAGTCTAGTTTTTTGTTTAGTTTATTTTTGTTTTAGGTTTAGGTTTTATTTATTTTAGTTTATTTTTTAGTTTACGCTTTTATTTTATTTTGTCTATTTTTTAGTTTTGGGTTTAGGTTTTATTTTTTTATTTATTTTTAGGTTTATTTTATAGGTTTAAGTTTTTATTTAGTTTTAATTTTATTTTATTTTAGGTTTTATTTTATTTTATTTTACATTTAGTTTTATTTTATTTTATTTTTTATTTTAGGTTTATTTTATTTTCATGATTTTAGGTTTTAATTTATCTTTAGTTTACATTTATTTTATTTATTTATCCGCCAGTTTAGGTTTAGGTTTAGTCAGGTTTAGGTTTATTTATTTATTTATTTATTTAGGTTTAATTAGTCTCAGGTTTGTGGTTTGGTGGGCCCAGGGCAGGTGTGGAGGGGAGGCCCAGGGTCAGTTTCAGGTTTGGGTGGAGGGCCTGTGGTGGGCTCTAGTGGCCTAGGGTTTAGGTAGGTCAGGGTGGTCACACGCTGGGTGTAGGGTTAGGGTTACCTTTTTAATTAAGCAACCATAGGTTTATAATTTAGTTTATTTAGTTTATTTTATTTATATTTGATTTGATTCATTTTTATTTTTTATTTTAATTTAGTTTAGTTTTATTTATTTTAGGTTTATTTATCTTTAGTTTAGGTTTTTTATTATTTTATCTTAGGTTTAAATTCTTAGGTTTTATTTGTTTAGTTTTTTTTTTATTTTATTAGGTTTAGGTTTATTTTTATTTAGGTTTAGGTTTATTTTATTTTTTTAGGTTTAGGTTTTATTTATTTTCTAAGTATTTTATTTATTTAGTTTAAGTTTAGGTTTAGGTTTATTTATTTTAGGTTTAGGTTTATTTATTTAAGATAGTTTATTTTAGTTTAAGTTTATTTTATTTTATTTTAAGTTTAGGTTTTTTTCTTTGTTTAGGGTTTAGGTTTTATTTGTATTTATTTTAGGTTTATTTTGAGGTTTAGGTTTTATTTAATTTTTATTTTTTTTTGGTTTAGTTTTTTCCTTTGTTTAGGTTTCTTTTTAGTTTAATATCAATTTGTATTTATTTTATTTTAGTTTTAATTTTATTTTTTATTTTATTTTCTTTTTAGGTTTAGGTTTAGGCTTAGGGTTTATGGTTTATGTTTTAGGGTTTAGGGTTTTTTTTTTTTTGAAATCCCATATAGGGGGAATTTTATTGGCACAAAAAGAGGGTTACAAGATCCTTAAGAGGGGATAAACTCTAAAACTACTACCCAAAGAGCTACAATTAGCCTAGAGAGTAAATCCTTTATCTAAGTACATCCAAAAGCAAAATAAAAGAGAAAATGAAAGCAAAAGATACAAAATGATTAACATAGAGAAGCCAATGGATAGATCTGGGCCAAAGCTCATCAAGATGAGAGAATGCATGCCACTAGGGAGCAAACCTGCAAGAGAAAGAGAAAAATGCATCTACAAATATGTAGAAAGATAAAAATTAGCACAGTTAGAGTAATACAAACAAAGTGGAAAGTAAAAGCAGCATAAATTGAGAAAAATTATAGAGAAGTGTCTGAGAGAAGGCTCAGCTCACCACACCAAATTGGGGCATGCGATATGAGCATCCAAACTGGAAGGGTTACATCACAAGAGCTACTACCAAACCAAAAAGGAATGAAATCTTCACAGTCATCATAGCCTACAAACTTGTGGGAAGATAGCAGCCATTTGTTGAAAGTCTTATGAGCCATAGTACCTGCAAACCTAAACGAAGCCATATACACTATAGAAAAGAAGACAGAAAAGAGTCCAATGGGGATAAGTATCACCACTATAGTCACCATAGCATGAGAATCCCTACCCATATAAAAATGAACCATCTTGGCCACATCCACCTTATTAATACCAGATCCTAGAGTAAAATTAAGCCAGCAGGAAAACCCACCACAAGTAGATAGTAGAAAAGGTGAGGCAGAATATAGAAACAATAGACAACCGGCTGAAAAGCCTGCTGAAATCCTGCTAAGCATATCAATTAGCATGTAAATAACACCATCCAAAATCATATGAAACTTGCTGGCCAGGAAAACAGCCCAGGAATACAACCCATAAAAGGATACCCATTCAAAATAAACAATGCAGATGTTAATAAAACACCAAGTTAATAGCGTAAAAAAAATAGGAACTACACAAGTCATAATAGAACCAAGATGGGAATGCAGCAGCAGATTAGATAGACCACAAGCCACATGTGATAAGCTGCACCCCACCGCAAACAACACAAAAAAAAACAAATCAGAAACAACCCCAAGCAAGTTGTAGCAAAATAATTCATTCATAAAACCAAGATAAGAAGAAACCAAGAAGAAACCAAATATCAAGAATAGGGTAAATTAAAATAGATTTAGACCCAAAAGGGGAGCAAGAAAACCCCATTTAAAATGATAAAGACAAATCATGCAAAAATCATAAAACAACAAGAAAAAATCAATGGAGAAATAATCAGAAAGAAACAGAATAGAAAGAGAAAAAGCAAAATATAGTAAGTCCAAAAAATAGTATTGATGGCAAGGATTAGATCGATCCATCCAAAATTAGGGAAACAAGATGCACATTTCCATTAGCAAGTGGAAACAAACAGATACAGAAGACCCCAAAAAAAGATTGGATAATTAAAGCAGAAAGCTAGAGATCATAATAGAACCAAAAAAAGATTATCGTGGAAATGCATCAAGAAATGAAGAGGAAACAACAATAAATGAACAAAAGATAAACAAAAGATAACCATATAGATAAAACAAAGTACTACAAGTTGTAATTAGGCCAAAACATAGGATGAAATTAGTTTCTAAGATAAGGAATTCCAGTATTGTCCAAATTAACCAATCCAAGAAAATGTTTAGGAAGTGTAAGCTGATCAAAGAATTTTATTCCATCTCATCTAGCACCCAGATTAGCAAGGTAATCAGCACACACATTACCTTCACGCCAAACATGAGTGATTTTAAAATAGAGTTGAGATAGAGAGCTCTAGTATGCTTTAGGAGGTAGTATAATTCGAAATTTCTCACTTTGGTGGAAGTCAACAAATCTATCAGCAACAAGGAATCCACCTCAATCCAAATATTGAGCCAACCTTTTTATAGGCAAATCTCAATAGCTTTGTTAATAGCCATTAGCTCCACAAAGAGAACATAACATGTAGTAATAGGATAAGCAAAGGCACATGAAACTTTACCATTAAGGTTTCTGAAAATGCCATCACAGCTAGAAGCATTTTGAGAAACGGAGCCATCAGTATTAATTTTAATAATATTATCATGAGATTTTTTCCAATAAACAAACTTATCATCTTTACAGTTGGGATGGTCCGGCAGGTTAAACCCTTTATTGGCCACAAATTTACAACCTTTAAATTGATTGTAGTTAATTAAAATGACATTAAATAAAGCATGGATTTTACCTTTAATTCTAGTAATTACCCTCTTATGGTTCATAGGAATCCCATGATGTTTACATTATTTTTGTCCAACCATATGAACCATATAAGAGTGATAGCAGTTATCACTTTAATGTGGCCTTTAATAGTGTTTTCAAAGTAAACCTCAAGAAGTTGATAAAGAGTTAAGGAGCCATTGAATTTGTCAATATTAAAAAATTCATCATATCAAACCCAAAGTTTGGAAGCAATGGCTCCGTTAACAAATACATGATTGACATTCTCAATGTGAAAGCAGCAGTAGCATTTTGAAGGTAAGTGAAAACCTTTACCCCACATCAAGAAATCAACAGGGATGAAATTTTTCAAAATTCTCCAAGTTAGAACAGAGTAAGAAATAGGGATAGTGTTATTCTAAAGTTTAAAAAACACATTAGAGAAATCATGAGCTTCTCTAATATGAATCCAGACATCTTTAAGGTTGAAGTCATCATTTTGAGAAAGCTGAAAAAGATTCTAATCATGATTGTAAGGGATGATAAGGATGGTAGTAAGCTTATCTAAAAGAGAGATAAGGATATAGTCAGTAAGCTTACTATTGTTCAACTTATTATTCTGCCAGAAAGAGTTCACTTTAATAGCAGCAGTGGAGTGGGTAGAAAGTAAATCATCAATAGAGCCACTTCCAGTCCAATTATCTTGACAAAAGAAGGAAGTTCCAGAGTTAATTCCCCAAGAAATTAAGGATTCAGCCTCTCATTTGATGGAACAAAGTCTTTTCCATACATGAGAATCTCCCACTTTGTAAGGGCAAATGAGAGGGTGCTTACCCTGGAAGTATTTAGTAGTCATCAATTGAGCCCAAAGACTATTATTGCTTCAAAAATTCCACCAAAGTACATAAGAAAAAGTAATGATAGCTTCCCTTATTGGCTTAATGCCAAGCCCACCTTCAGCAAGGGTTCCACAGCTTTTATACCAAGAGGTCCAATGCATTCTTTTAGTAGAATTATTAGAACCCCAAATGAGAGTAAATAAAATTCCCAAACAAAAATTTTATTAGAGATTTTTTGGATTAACTCATCAAAAAGATGTGATCTTTTCTGACCTTTTGAAAAGAGGAGCACCAAAATATTTAATAGGAAGTTGTTGTTGCTAAAAATTAGAGATTCTCAAGATTTGGTTGATCTTATTACTAGAGATTTTAAAGGAAGCAATGAAACAACCTTTCCTTCATTAAGAAAGAGACCACTTTCATTTCCAAACTTATTTAAAAAGTTCTTAATATTTTTAATGTGATGAACAGAGGCATTGCAAAAGATAATGAAATCATCAACAAAACTAAGATGAGAGACAGGAAAACCAGCTTGAGTTCTAAAAGACATGCTTGGATTATTATTGAAAAGGTCCTAAAGGCTCCTCAAAAGATATTCAACAATAATAATAAAAAGAGAGAGAGACAAGGGATCCTCTTGTCTCAAGACATGCATAGAAGGGAAGAAACCTAAGGCCTCACCATTCAGGATAACAGAGAACCAAACATTGCTAATACAATTTTAATGGGCTATAAATTTATCGAAAACCAAAAAAATGAAGAATTTGGAAGAGGAAATTCCAAGAGGTTGTAAAAAAAGCTTTGAGATGTCCAATTTGAATAGGATGTTACCACCTCCGATAAAAGCATCCGTGATCATGAATCACTTGGGCAAGAAGAATGTTATCAAATATAGCTCTACCTTTAACTAAAACTAGTTTGGAGGGAAATAATCTAGGAAGTAGAGGACTAATTCTATTGGCAATCAATTTAGCAATTAGTTTATGAAAGAAAGTAAAGCGATAGTCTAAAATTGCCCCAAGATTTAGGATTATTAATTTTAGAAATGAGGACAATGTAGAAAAATATCTAGGTAAGGTATTGCCATTAAAGAAATCAAAAGATCGACTAAATCGACTTAATTAATAGGCCAACAATGCTAAAAAATTGAGTCATGTAGCCTTCAGGCCATCAAATTCAGCAACGCTTCATGCTATTAAGAATTCTACCAATCTCAACCTCAGAGAATCATATTAAGCAAGTGATTGTCATCATTAGTAATTGTTGAGGGAATCAAGTGGGAGTTGGAGATAGCTTCTAAAGGAAGGTTCTTGTTCAATAAGTTTTTAAAATGATGGGTGTCAGAATCTTTAATATCATTATTGTCAGTGATCCAGTTATCGTTATCACTTTTAATTTTTTTAATAGAGTTTAATGCTCTCTCTTTTTGGAAAAGAGCATGAAAATATCTGATATTTCGGTCGCCATTAGGAATATGTTTGCTAGCAGCCTTTTGCCACCAGTAGGTTTCTTCCATATTTTGATAGCTAACCAAGTTATCTTTGGCTTCATTTAAGTCCTCAAGTTAAGTGGAATCAGTCAAAATAGCATTTTCAAGAGAACAAATCAATTGTTCCATGTTTTGGATATTGGTAAAGAGATTTTTAAAATGATGCTTGTTCCACCAATTAAGGTTTTGTTTAAGCCTTTTAAACATAAGCCAGAGGCGAATCATGCCTTTAATAATTATCGGGTGAACCATCCAAATTGAATGGAGACAACATTTAAGAAATCAATGTGTTTGATCCACATATTTTGGAATCTGAAAGAGGTAGGGGAGGTTAATCTATTAGAGGGATTTCTGATAGATATCAAAAGAGGAGCATGATCAGACAAAGTTCTGCTCAAATGCTCAACTGAAGTATGAGGCCATTGATTGATCTAGCGAGAATTAAAAAGAATCATATCTAACCGCTAGAGTCTAAAGTTATGCCAAGTATAATCCTAACCTGAATAGCCAATATCAATTAGATTGCAATCAAGAATCATATTAGAAAATTCTTCCATGGAATGAATGTTAGGAGAGCAACCTCCCCTTCTTTCTGAGGAAGAGAGAATAGTGTTAAAATCACCCCTACCAACCAGAGTTTGTTGACCGAGGAGGTAAAGGTACTTAAATTGTCCCAATGGAGGTTCCTACCTGCTCTATTACAAGAACCATAATAAAAGAACCTAGAGCAGAGATATCACCGAATGAGATGTGGACATTAACCAATTGTTGAAGATCATCAAGGATAGATATATTGACTAAGTTATTCTAAAAACACCAATTTTTATTGCTAATTTTATAAAAGAAGTTGTGAAAGCTGAGTGTTCTAGCAACATGGGCTATGTTATTAATACGACAGAGACTTCTAATACGGTTGTGGACAATGAGAGTCCTAATACCTCAAACATTCTAAATTAGTAAGTTAATCATAATAAAATAAGAAAAGAAAAGAAAAGAGATAACTAAAGATAAAATAATGCAAGAAGAAAAGGGAAATAGAAACATTTATTTATGGGAAGTTAGGGAAGATCTAGTAGTTCTAGTGGAGCTATTAGTGAACATTTTTACTTTAATTGATTTTTTTTAAAACAGTTTGAAAAGGTCTATCTTTGTCCAAAGAATCACCATCCGAGAGAGACTGATTTATGATATTCAGAATAGGACCTATATTAATCAAAGCATTTCTAATGGTAATTTCCCCTTCCTCAATGTCAGAATTAAGCTGAGGGAGTGGATTGGCATGCGTATCACTCTCAAGAGTAGGCGAAGGAAGGGTTCTGAAGCCATTAATAGTGCAGATTTTTGGTTCAGTTTCAAAATTAGTTTTTAGATTTTGTTCCATCATCAAAGGATCAGCTCCAAAATTTGTTTTTCAAATTTTATTCCAACCTCAAATTTCTATTCAAATCACCACTAAGGATCATATGAGTCTCCTCGGGCTCACTAGCCAAGAGGGGTAGGTTAGACTGAATGAAGGTATTATCTTGAGGAGGCAATTTATTATAGTTAGAAGGACTGATAATCAAGCTATCATTTTTCTCCTCAAGAACCTCATTAGCAGTGTCTTTAACTTGCTCAGATTGCTCTCCATTAGACAAAGAATAGGATACAAAATGGGTAGGGGTAGGCATAGGATTCCCATTTTGAGTGACCTTAGTCACATAAGTAAATTTATTGAGTTTATCATTTGATAGAGTAGGATTAGGATTAGGCAAATTTTTCTTTTTAAGTTGTGGATGCAACACAAAACATTCAGAATGATAGTGGCCATGAATTTTACAGTGTGTGCAAAAAATAGGAAAATTCTCAAATTCAACTTTTTGATTATAACTGAACTTCTCAGAGCCAATCCAAACTTCTTTAGGATGCTTTTTAGAGATATCAATTTTAACCAAAATAAGAGCAATAGAAGGTCATGATCTCATAGTAGTTGCCTGATCAATTTGAAGAGGCCGACCAAAGATAGCCCCAACCGCAAAGAGAACTTGATGTGTACATAATGTATTCTCATATTAGGAAGAGGTAACCATATAGGAACAATTGGGGATTCCACTTTAATATCAAAAAGAGGAGACCATTTTAGAAGTCTCATTTGACAATTAAAAAAAAATTAAGAGCGACATGCAAAAACTCTTGAATAATCTAAGTCATTAGAGAGCTGAATTAAAACATGCCTTAATCAATCAGATGGAAGAAAGCGAAGTTTAAGGCTATGAAAAAAAGATCGGATGTTATCAAGAGTTGGCCGTCGTTAGGAAAATTTGCCAATTAAAGTGAATTCATAAGGCTTCGCCAACTTTTCCATATCTAAATCCAAACACATAATCATTGGCATGCCATGAAATGAGGTTCATATCAAATTCACTGAAGCATTAGGGGAAAGGTTCTTACCAGATAATGCATCCTTAAAGGATTTAACTACAGGCAGAGTAGTGGATGTTTTGGATCCACAATTCCACATAATTCTGATGCTCTAGCCGACGCCTCCAAGATGGAGAAGCACGACTGCGCGATAAGCGGTTCCTCTGCCATAGAATGAGTAATGGAAACTCACATAAGAGCCAATGTCGACAAATGATCAGAAGAAATCAAGAATGATCAATTGGCAAGCGAAATAAATCGAGGAAGGAAAAAATGTAAATGCTAGAGTCTTGCGTTGGGGGTTTTTTGGTTTAAGGTTTAGGGCTTAGGGTTTAGGATTTATGGTTTTTGTTTTAGGGTTTAGGATTTAGGGTTTAGGGTTTAGGGTTTAGGGGTTTTATGGTTTAGGGTTTAGGGTTTAAGGTTTAAGGTTTAGGGTTTAGGGTTTTTGAGGGTTTAGGTTTAGGTTTTACATTTAGGGTTCATGTTTTAGTTTAGGGTTTAGGATTTTTGGATTTTTTTTATATTAACATAGAATAAATTCAGATTCAATATTTCTTCTTTTCCATTTCATCAACCAGGAAACACACCAAGTTTTTTGAGACACTGGCGATGACATAGATGAAAAATAGCACACATGAAATAAAACCTAGATAAGAATTGTCTCTACACTAAAGACATAGTTCCATAAGCAGTAGATCGGATTGGCCATTCATTAATTTCTCCATTTTCGATCAGAACTACCCTGGCCTCTCGAGTGACGGGATCCACCATCATATCCTCGATCACTCCCTCCGTCACCATCATGGTTGTCTCCTTCGTCGCTCCTCTCGCCATCATAACCACCACAGCTTTAAGCACTACCTCCATATCCACTAGCACCTCTAGATCCCCCCACCACCATTGTGTTAGAGTCTCCTTTTCCCACAAATCTAGAAGCTTGGCGGTGATCACCATGAAGGTTCTGCCCATTCTTAGGGTTTACATTTCTTTTATTAATTTATTTAGTTACTTTAGGTTTAGGTTTAGGGTTAGGGTTTAGTTTTAGGGTTTAGGATTTAGCGTTTAGGGTTTAGGGTTTAAGGTTAGGGTTTAGGTTTAGGATTTTAGAGCTTAGGGTTTTAGGGTTTAGGGTTTAAGGTTTACATTTTTGTGTTTAAGCTTTAGGGTTTAGAGTTTTAAGGGTTTATGGTTTTAGGTTTAGGGTTAACTTAGGGTTTTGGGTTAATTTTGTGTTTAGGCTTCAGGTTTAAGGTTTTAGTTTAAGTTTAGAGTTTAGGGTTGATTTAGGGTTGGGTTTAGGGTTTAGGGTTTAGGTTATGGTTAGGTTTAGGTTTAAGGTTTAGTTTTTTGACTTTAGTGTATGTTGGGTGTAGGGCTTAGGGTTAGGTTTAGGGTTTAGGTTTTAGTTAAGTTAAAAGAGTTTAGATTTAAGTTTATTTAGTTTATTTTTAAATTATTTTAATTTATTTTTTTTTATTTTATTTAGGTTAATTTTTTATTTTATTTAGTTTAGTTTTCTTTATTTTAGGTTTATTTATTTTAGTTTAGTTTTTTTATTTTAGTTTATTTTTTGCATTTAGGTTTATGTTTATGTTTAATTTTTAGTCTAGTTTTATTCTTATTTTATTTTTTAGGTTTATATTTTATTTTTTATTTTTATTTTTAGGTTTAGGATTTTATTTTATTTTTTTAGGTTTATATTTTAGGTTTTATTTTTGGTTTATTTTTAGGTTTTATTTTTTAGTTTAGGATTAGATTTATTTTTAGTTTATTTTATTTTATTTAGTGTATGGTTTAGGTTTAGTTTATTTTAGGTTTAGGTTTTATTTATTAAGTTTAGTTTATTTAAGTTTAGGTTTAGGTTTCTTTTATTTTAATTTTAAATTTAGGTTTTTTTAGTTAAAGGTTTAAGTTTTATTTTTTATTTTATCTTTTAGTTTTAGGTTTTTATTTAGTTTTTATTTTATTTTATTTCAGGTTTATTTTACTTTTATTTTACTTTAATTTTTTTACTTTATTTAATTTTTTATTCTTTGGTTTATTTTATTTTTAAGTTGAGTTCAGGTTATTATTTATTTTATTTTAGTTTAGTTTTGTTAGTTTATTTTATTTTATTTTTTAGTTTATGTTTAGGTTTTAGTTCATGTTTTTATTTTATTTTATTTTATTTATTTTATTTAGGTTAATTATTTTTTATATATTTTATTTTTAGGTTTTATTTTGTTTATATTTAGGTTTTTACATTTTTAGGGTTTAGTGTTTAGGCTTTAGGGTTTATCATTTAGGGTATAGGGTTTTAGGGTTTAGGGTTAGGGTTTAGGGTTTATGGTTTAGGGTTTAATGTTTAAGCTTTAGTGTTTAGGGTTTTTAGGGTTTAGGGTTTAAGGTTTTGGGTTTAGGGTTAGCTTGGGATTTAAAATAAATTAAAGTAATGTTTATTTATTTTATTTTTATTTAGTTTAGTTTATTTATTTTAGGTTTATTTATTTTAGTTTAGGTTTTTTAATTTAGTTTATTTTTTAGGTTTAGGTTTATTTTTTAGTTGAGTTAAATTTTTATTTTATTTTTTATGTTTAGGTTTTATTTTTTTTGTTTTAAGTTTAGGTTTAGGTTTTTATTTTATTTTTTTCGGTTTAGATTTTAGGTTTTTATTTTAAGTTTGTTTTTTAGGTTTTATTTTTTAGTTTAAGTTTAGGTATATTTTTAGTTTATTTTATTTTATTTAGTTTAGGTTTAGGTTTAGGTATAGTTTACTTTAGGTTTAAGTTTAGGTTTTATTTATTTAAGTTTAGTTTATTTTAGTTTAGGTTTATATTTTTTTATGTTGTTTATTTTATTTTTATTTTAGATTTAGGCTTTTTTAGTTTAGGGTTTAGTATTTATTTTAAATTATTTAGTTTAGGATTAGGTTTAGGTTTTGTTTACTTTAGGCTTAGGTTTAGGTTTAGGTTTAGTTTACTTTGGGTTTAGGTTTAGGTTTTATGTATTTTAGTCTAGTTCATTTTAGTTTAAGTTTAGTTTATTTTATTTTGTTTATTTTATTTTTATTTTAGGTTTAAGTTTTTTTAATAGTTTACGGTTTAAGGTTTAGATTTTTGTAGGTTTAAGATTTAGAGTGTAAAGTTTAGGGTTGTAGGTTAGGGTTTAGGGTTTGGGATTTAAGGTTTAGGATGTAGAGTTGTTTTAGTTTATTTTATTTTATTTAGTTTAGGTTTAGTTTCTAGCCGACCCCACCTAGTGGGATTAAGGCTTGTTGTTATAGTTGTTATAGTTTAGGTTTAGGTTATTATTTATTTTATTTTAGTTTATTTTTTATTAACTAATTTTATTTTATTTTCATGTTTAGGTTTAGTTTTTGTTTATGTTTTTATTTTATTTTATTTAGGTTTAAGTTTATTTATTTATTATTTTATTTATTTAATCTAATTTAGATTTTATAGTTTAGATTTAGGTTTAGGGTTTAGGGTTTAGGGTTTAGGGTTTTAGGGTTTAGGGTTTTGGGTTTAGGGTTTAGGTTTAGGGTTTAAGGTTTAGGGTTTTGTGTTTAGGCTTTAGCATTTAGTGTTTTAATGGTTTAGGGTTTAGGGTAAGGTTTGGGTTTAGTTTAGGGTTTAGGGTTTAAAATTTTGGGTTTATGCTTTAGGGTTTAGGGTTTAGTATTTGGGGTCTAGGGTTAGGGTTAGGGTTAGGGTTAAGGTTTAGGGTTTAGGGTTTATGGTTTAGGGTTAAGTGTTTTTTAGGTTTAGAGTTTTTGGTTTAGGGTTTAGGATGTAGGGTTTACGGTTTAGGGTTTATAATTTTTAGGGCATAGGGTTTAAAGTTTAGGTTTTAGTTTTAGGGTTTAGGTTTTAGTTTAGGGTTGAGGGTTTTTGGTTTTTTTTATTTTAATAGAGAATACATTCAGATTCAATATTTGTTCTTTTTGATTTCATCAACAAAGTAACACACGAAGTTTTCTAAAACACAAGCGATGACTTAGATGAAAAAGGAGCACACATAGAACAAATCAAAAACCCTAGATAACTAGAACCATCTCTATTGTAAAGACAAAGTTCCATAAGTGGATTGGGTCATTCTTGGTTTCTCAGTTCCCATCAGGCGCCCAAGCTCAGTAGAGAATCACCATCATATCCCCATCTCTCCCTCACCCGGCCTATAACCTCTGGCTCCTCCTCCTCCCCACCACTACTCGACCATCACCTCCATATCCACCCAGATCCACACCACCACTGCCTGATAGCCACTTCAGCTTCCACTCCTCTTAGATCTAGGCAGGTTTTCTTTCCTTCAAGGTTCTACCCATTCTTAGTGTTTAGGTTTAGGTTTAGGTCTATTAGGTTTTAGGGTTTAAGTTTATTTTTTAATTTATTTAGTTACTTTCGATTTAGCTTTAAGGTTTGGGGTATAAGGTTTAGGGTTTAGAGTTAGGGTTTAGGATTTAGGATTTATAGCTTAGATTTTATTGTTTAGGGTTTAGGGTTTTAGGGTTTATGCTTTTAGGGTTTAGGGTTTAGGGTAGGGTTTAGGGTTTAGGGTTTAGGGTTTCGGTTGTTGGTTAAGTGTTGCAGGTTTAAGTTTAGTTTTAGGGTTTAGGGTTTAGGGTTTAGGGTTTACTATTTAGGATTTAGGGTTTAATGGTTTTAAAGTAAAGTATGTTTATTTATATTTAGTTTATTTTTTATTTATTTTATTATTTTATTTTATTTTTAACTAGAGATTTTATATTTTTATTGAGTTTTATTTATTTATTTTAAGTTTACTTAATTTAGTTAAGGTTCTTTATTTTAGTTTATTTTTTAGGTTAAAGTTTATTTTTTAATTGAGTTTTATTATTATTTTAGGTTGATCTTTTAGGTTTAGTGTTAGTTTAGGTTTGGAGGGTTTAGGTTTAGGGTTTAGGTTTAGATTAGGGTTTAGGATTAGGGTTAGGGTTTAGGGTTTAGGTTTTGTGGTATGATTTAGTAGTAAGGTTTAGGATTTGGTTTAGGGTTTAAGCCTGGGTTAGTTTAGGTTTATGGCTAGGCCTAGGGGTAGGTTTAGGTTTAGGGCCTTTTATTTTTTATTTATTTTGGTAGATTTGTTTAGTGGGTGGTAGGTTTTATGTAGAGTTTTAATTTAAGTACACAGACAGTATTTTTTAGGGTGGGTATGCATTTAGGTTGAGTTTAGGGTTAGGGAGGGTTTAGGGTTTAGGTTTAGGCATATGTTGTTAGAGTTTAGTGTAGAGTTGGGTCAGGTTGGTAGGGTGCTTGGTTGTCAGTTTAGGTTTAGGTTTAGGCTCAGGGTTTGTAGGGTTTAGGGTTTAGGTAGGTAAGTGGGTAGGATTTAGGGTTTAGGGTTCAAGGTTTAGGATTTAGGGTTTTATTTTTAAATTAAGTAAACCAATAGGTTTAGGTTTATTTAGTATATTTAGTTTATTTTTTTTTATTTGATTTGATTTGATTTTTTATTTGTATTTAGGTTTATTTTTTATTTTTGTTTAGTTTATTTATTAATTTTAGTTTATATTTTTATTTATTTTAGTTTAGGTTTTTTAATTTACTTTATTTTTAGGTTTTATTTTGTTTAGGTTTAGGTTTTAAGCTTTTTAGGGTTTACGGTTTAGGGTTTGGGGTTTAGGTTTTAGGATTTATGGTTTTTTTTAATTTTTTTTTGGGTTTAGGGTTTAGGGTTTAGGGTTTAGGTTTTAGGGTTTAGGGTATTAGGTCCACCTCTTGAGATTGACTTGGAGTCAACTCAGTGTGAGAATCCCATAGGAGAAGCTGTAGGTATGTTCGATGAGAAGGTAGAACTTTCCAGAAGCTCATCATTCCAAGAAGTCATTAAAGTCAACTTTCCAATAGCACCTCAGGATACGGGTAAGCAATTCATTATTTCTAGTGAGCAGATAGCCCCTCCATAGGATGCTTCACCCATGGATATGCTTATGGAGGACCAAGCCAGAGTTGATTACAATGTCCTAGCTCACCTTAGAAAGTTTCAAGCTAAGTTAAGCATATATGACACCCTTATCTTATCCAAAGAGATGGGGGAATCGCTAATCATGGCCTTACTTGATGCTTATCTAAACCAATCGCTATTAAAGAGGAGGCATGCCACTCGAAGGACATCTTAAGAGTTAAATTCAGTGATGAAGACTTACTCCTAGGGACAACCGAGCACAACCGCCTCTTTACATTATATGTTTTGAGTTGAAATTTAATTAGATTACTAGGGCTTATAATCCACCAACATAAGGTTGTGGGAATCCCTAAGAGGTGAAGATTTATGCTCGTAGCCTGAAGTAAATAGCTACCTCAGATCCTAAATCTAGAGTGCTTTAGTACGAGCTAAACCATGACCTAAAACTAAGTGACAGCTGGACATATGTTCTTACCTCCACAAGAGAGAATAAATTGTCCTACTACTGAACTTATAACTGCTTGGAATGGCCCTCAGCTAACTCTTCCTATGATTTTAAAACCATGTAGTCTAGTCTTATGAATTGCAAGATAGCTAGAGTAGTTATTTAATTAGAAAGAGACTAAAGTCCTAAACACACTCTCTAAGAGATTAAAGCATGAGTGGTATGAGCATATGACTTAATATATTGATGCAAAATCATTTCAAATTTTATTTCATGTTAGACACGTCATTTTGATAGAGGCTTTAAGAATTATTATGCCTAAATGCATGATTAAAAAGGTTATGGGTAAAATCAGCTAGACAAAGCTGTTCCCCACCACAAGGGTTCCCCTCATAGGTCAAACATTCCTTTATCGTGCAAGGATGGAGATCCTTCATGTTCAAGGGAGAAAGAATATGCATGCATGATGTGAAACATATAACCATATAGCTAAGGGGTTGCTAAATCTTTCATTTATCTTATTTATGTCTTAGGCTTTATGATGAGGTTATGAGTTGTTTTGAATTTATTTATGAGTGATTAGTTTGGTAGAAAAGTTAATTTTATCCTAAGAGCCTAATCGTATCCAAGCCAAGCATTAAAGCATTAATCATTTAATAAACTATGAAAAGAATGCCGTCCTAATGCATAATGTAAACATAGCATCAAACAATTATATAAACTATCGTAAAAGAATAAAATTCTAATGCACTCGAGTACAACCGTTCAACCTGAAGAGAGAAAACATGGGTAGCCGAGATCTACCCTTATACAACCTAGAATATGAAAAATAATTATAATTATATTAAATGCTATGGGGGTCTTCTTTCATGATATCTCAATTTCTGATTTGGTTCCTTCTTTGATTTGGATGGTGTGCGCTTTAAAGGCATCACAGGGCACCCCAGTACAAAGCCTAATCTCCCATAGCACTAATCCTAATTCCTATTATAAAAATTACATTGATGTGGGAAAAGTAAATCTAACTACACGTGCAAAATAGAGTTTAGCTAAACATACATATAATCCCAAGTAGTTGTATTTATAATTTGGACTTAGCACCCTATACATGGGTAACTAAGCCCACCTGTCCTAACGTGGATTATGCTTAAAGATTTAAGCAACCTGCAAAAAGAGCATTCACATTTATTTTTAAGCATCCCTTAAGCATAATCCCCTGCAGAAAACTTGATTAGGCTAATATTGGCCTATCATATAGTCTATGAAACATACACCCAAACATCCAATCTAAAATAATACATCATAAAATAAAACATACATCACATCATACACCGTCCTAACTTAGAGCTAGAAGTGGTGACTTAATTCTAATGTGTGTATTAAGGCTTGTGTGGTACGTCTTGTTAGGCATTAGTGTTGTATTTTCTAAGTGTAGAAGGATTCAATTTAACATGACAGGATGATTTCACTTATAGTTTAACTGATTTGAGAATTTTAATGTGTTTTCTTTTGTTTCATTTGATTACACGTAGCAACTACATGTTATAAAGAGAGGAAAAAATGATTGCCCTCTTTCATCCCTACCTTAAGTAACTTTCTAAAGTATATTAATTTTGATTTAGTTCTCTTTAGTGAATGGCTTATTAAATGATTTAATTAATCCTAAGTTTTAGTTCACTTTAAATAAACCTATTCAAAATGAAAGGTTTAGTTTATTTTAGGTTTAGGTTTAGGTTTTATTTATTTATGTTTAGTTTATTCTAGTTTAGGTTTAGGTTTATTTTATCTTGTTTATTTTAGGTTTAGGTTTTTTTTTTAGTTTTGGGTTTAAATTTTATTTTTTATTTATTTTTAGGTTTATTTCTTAGGTTTTGGTTTTTATTTAATTTTTATTTTATTTTATTTTTATTTTACATTTTGTTTTTATTTTATTTAAGTTTTTGATTTTTAGGTTTATTTAATTTTTTTTAGTTTAGTTTAGGTTTCTACTTAATTTATTTTAATTTATGTTTTATTTTTTATTTTAATTTACTTTTATGTTTAGGTTTAGGTCTAGGTTTAGGTTTATGTTTTAGTTTAGGTTTTTATTTTATTTTTTATTTTTATTTTATTTAGGTTTAGGTTTTTTATTTATTTTATTTTTATTTATTTTAGTTTAGGTTTTAGGTTTTAGTGTTAGGTTTAGGGTTTAGGGTTTAGGGTTAAGGGTTAGGTTTAGGTGTTGGCGTCATGGTTTAGGATTAGTGTTAAGGTTTAGGATTTAGGGTTTTAAGGTTTAGGGATCAGGGTTTAGGATTTAGGGTTCATTCTTTAGGGTTTAGGGTTAGTTTTAATGTTTAGGGTTTTGTGTTTAGGGTTTATGGTTAGGGTTTTTTTATTATTTTTATTTTTTTATAATTTTTATTTTTTCAAATTAAGTAAACTCATCGGTTTAGAATTTATTTAGTTTATTTTTTATTTATTTTAGTTTATTTTATTTTTTTTATTTTTATTTAAGTTTATTTTTATTTTTATTTAGTTTATTTATTTATTTTAAGTTTATTTATTTTAGGTTAGGTTTTTTATTTTAGTTTATTTTTTTGATTTAGATTTTGGTTTATGGTTATGTTTTAGTTTAATTTAATTTTTATTTTACGTTTAGGTTTAGGTATTTTTTTTTCTCGGTTTAGGTTTAGGTTTTTATTTTATTTTCTTAGGTTTAGGATTTAGGTTTTTATTTAATGTTTATTTTCAGGTTTTATTTTTTAGTTTAGGGTTAGGTTTAGTTTTAGTTTATTTTATTTTATGTAGGGTTTAGGGTTTGGTTTAGATTTAGTTTTTTTTAGGTTTAGGTTTAAGTTTTATTTATTTTAGTTTATTTTATTTTAGTTTATGTTTAGGTTAAATTTATTTTTATTTTAGGAATAGTTTTTTTTTTTAGTTTAAGGTTTAGGTTATTTTTATTTTTTATTTTTGGTTTTATGTTTAGGTTAATTTTTTAGGCTTAAGTTTTTATTTAGTTTTTATTTTATTTTATTTTTGATTTATTTTTTTTAGGTTTATTTTATCTTTATTTTAGGTTTATTTCATTTTTATTTTAGGTTTAGTTTTTATTTTATTTAGGTTTTTTATTTTTTAGTTTAGTTTAGGTTTTTATTTATTTTATTTTAGTTTTGTTTTTATTTTCTATTTTATTTTCTTTTTAGGTTTAGGTTTAGTTTTTAGTTTAGCTTTTTATTTTATTTTATTTCTTTTATTTTGGTTAAGGTTTATTTATTTATTTTATTTTTTGGTTTTATTTTGTTTTGGTTTAAGTTTTTAACTTATTAGGGTTTAGTGTTTAGGATTAGTAGAGGGTTTAGGGTTTATGGTTTATGGTTTAGGATTTAGGGATTAGGGTTTTGGGTTTTAGGGTTTAGGGTTTTGGGTTAAAGTTTAGGGTTTTTAGGGTTTAGGGTTTGGCATTTAGGGTTTAGGATTTAGGTTTAGGCTTTAGGTTTAGGGTTCATGTTTTAGTTCAGAGTTTAGTGTTTTTGGGTTTTTTTCTAATAGAGAATAAATTCAAATTCAACATTTCTTCTTTTCAATTTCATCAACCAAATAACACACCAAGTTTTCTAAGACACAAGCGATGACATAGATAAAAATTAGCACGAATAGAATAAATAAAAAACCCTAGATAACTAGAACCATCTTAACTATAAAGACACAGTTCCATAAGCAGTGGATCGGATCAACCGTTCTTCAGTTTGTCCAATTCCCATCAGAACCACCTAGGCCTCTTGAGTAATGGGATCCACCATGATATCCCCGATCTCTCCCTCCGCCACCACCATGGTTGTAACCTTCATCGCTCCTCCCGCCTCCATAACCACCACTGCTCCGAACACCACCTTAATAACCACCAGCACCTCTAGATCCCCCACCACCATTGCGATAACCATAGCCTCTGCCTTCACCACTACCGCCAGATCTAGATTGAGCTTGGTTGACAGTGATGTTCCTGCAGTCAAGGTTCTGCCCATTCTTAGGGTTTATATTTATTAGGTTTTATGGTTTAAGTTTATTTTTTAGTTTATTTAGTTAATTTTAGTTTAGGATTAGGGTTTGGGGTTTAGGGTTTAGGGTTTAGGGTTTAGGGCTTTGGAGTTTATGCTTTTAGGGTTTAGGGTTAGGGTTTAGGGTTTAGGGTTCACAGTTTTTTGTTTAGGCTTTATGGTTTTGAGGGTTTAGGGTTAGCTCAAGGTTTAGGGTTAGTTTAGGGTTTAGGCTTTAGGGCTTAAGGTTTTGGGGTTTAGGTTTAGTTTAGGGTTAGTTTTAGGTTTAGGGTTTAGGATTTTTGGTTTAGGGTTTAGGGTTTCAGGTTAGGGTTAGGGTTTTGGGTTTAAGGTTTAGGGTTTAGGGTTTAGAATTTAAGGTTAATTTAGGGTGTAAGGTTTAGGGTTTAGGGTTTTTTAGTGTTTAGTGTTTAGGGTTTAGGGTTAGTTTTAGGGTTTAGGGTTTTGGGGTTTAGGTTTTTCTTTAAATTAATTAAACCAACAGGTTTATTTGGTTTATTTTTTGTTTTTGGTTTAGGTTTTTTTTTTAGTATAGGGTTTAGATTTTCTTTTAAGGTTTATTTTTGGGTTTAGGCTTTTATTTAATTTTTATTTTATTTTGTTTTAGATTTATTTTAATTTTATTTTACCTTTAGTTTTTATTTTATTTAGGTTTTTTTATTCTTATTTTTATTTTATTTTTTAGTTTAGTTTAAGTTTTTATTTATTTTATTTTAGTTTATGTTTATTAGTTTATTTTATTTTATTTTTAGGTTTAGGTTTAGGTTTTAGTTTAGGTTTTAGTTCTATTTTATTTTTTTTAATTTTATTTAGGTTTAGGTTTTTTTATTTAGTTTAGGTTTTAGGTTTTTAGCTTTTTAGGGTTTAGAGATTAGGGTTTAGGGTTTAGGGTTTAGGGTTTAGGGTTTTAGGGTATAAGGTTTTAGTATTGAGGGTTTAGTGTTATAATTTAGGGTTTAGGATTTAGGGTTTAGTGTTTAGACTTTAGGGTTTAGGGTTTAGGAAGTTTAGGGTTTAGAGTTTAGGGTTTAGGGTTTAGGGTTTAGAGTTTAGGATTTAGGGTTTATGGTTTAGGGTTTGGGGTGTTAGGTTTAGGGTTTAGGGTTAAGGTTTTTTTTTTGAATTAAGTAAACTCATAGGTTTAGGTTTATTTAGTTTATTATTTATTTTATTTTATTTTATATTTTTATTTTAATTTATTTTTATTTTTATTTAGTTTGTTTTTTTTATTTTAGGTTTATTTATCGCAGTTTAGGTTTTTTTTTATTTTAGTTTATTTTTAAGTTTAGGTTTAGGTTTATTTTTTAGTTTAGTTTTATTTTATTTTATTTTCTAGGTTTAGGTTTTATTTTTAATTTCTAGATTTAGGATTAGGTTTTTATTTTATTTTTGTAGGTTTAAGTTTTAGGTTTTATTTTAGGTTTATTTTTTGGTTTTATTTTTTAGTTTAGGTTTAGATTTATTTTTAGTTTATTTTATTTTATTTAGTCTAGGGTTTATGTTTAGTTTATTTTTGGTTTAGGTTTAGGTTTTATTTATTTTAGTTTAGTTTATTTTAGTTTATGTATACATTTATTTTATTTTGTTTATTTTCTTAGTTGTGTGTTTAGGTTTTAATTTTTTATTTATTTTTAGGTTTTAGGTTTATTTTTTGGGTCTAAGTTTTTATTTAGTTTTAATATTATTTTATTTTAGGTTTATTTTATTTTTATTTTACATTTAGTTTTTATTTTATTTAGGGTTTTATTTTTAGGTTTATTTTATTTTTTAGTTGAGTTTAGGTTTTAATTTATTTTATTTTAGTTTACATTTATTTTTTATTTTATTTTACTTTTACATTTAGGTTTAGGCGTAGGTTTAGGTTTTAGTTTATCTTTTTATTTTTATTTTTTTTGTATTTTGTTTAGGTTTTGATTTATTTATTTATTTTATCTTTAGGTTTTATTTAGTAGGTTTTTTTGGGGGGCTTAGGTTTAGGGTTGGGTTTAGGGTTTAGTGTTTAGGGTCAGGTTTAGGGTTGGGAGGGTTTAGGATATAGGGTTTGGGTCCCAAGGTTTAGTGTGGGTAGGGTTGGATTTAGTGTGGTTTAGGGTGGTTAGTTTAAGGTTTATTTTCTTTTAATTAAGTAAATTCATAGGTTTAGGTTTATTTAGTTTATTTAGTTTATTTTTTATTTATTTGATTTGATTTGATTTTTTTTATTTAGGTGTATTTTTATTTTAATTTAGTTAAGTTTATTTATTTTAAGTTTATTTATTTTAGTTATTTATTTTATTTTATTTCTTAGGTTTAGGTTTTACTTTTTAGTTTAGTTTTGTTTTTATTTTAATTTTTAGGTTTAGGTTTATTTTTTAGTTTTAGGTTTAGGTTTAGGTTTTTATTTTATTTTCTTAGGTTTAGGTTTTACTTATTTTATTTTTGGTTAAGGTTTATTTTATTTTATTTAGGTTTAGGTTTAGTTTATTTTAGGTTTAGGTTTAGGTTTTATTTATTTTAGTTTAGTTTATTTTAGTTTTGGTTTAAGTTTATTTTATTTTTATTTTAAGTTTAGCTTAATTTTTTGTTTAGGGTTTAAGTTTTAATTTGTATTTATTTTTAGATTTATTTTTAAGTTTAATTTTTTATTTAATTTTTATTTAATTTTTTGGTTTATTTTTTCCTTTATTTAGGTTTCATTTTAATTTAGTTTAAGTTTTTATTTATTTTATTTTAGTTTTATTTTTTACTTTTTATTTTATTTTCTTTTTAGGTTTAGGTTTAGGTTTAGGATTTAGTTTAGGTTTTTATTTTATTTTATATTATTATTTTATTTTGGTTATGGTTTTTTAATTTATTTTACTTTTAGGCTTTATTTAGTTTAGGTTTAATTTTTTAGCTTTTTAAGCTTTAGGGTTTAGTGTTTAGGATTTACGGTTTATGGTTTATTTTTTAGGGTTTAAGGTTTAGAGTTTAGGGTTTAGGGTTTAGGGTTTTATGGTTTAGGGTTTAGGGTTTAAGGTTTAAGATTTTTGAGGTTTTAGGTTTAGGTTTTATGGTTAGGGTTCATGTTTTAGTTTAGGGTTTAGGATTTTTGGATTTTTTTTTTATATTAACAGAGAAGAAATTTAGATTCAACATTTCTTCTTTTCAATTTCATCAACCAGGAAACACAACAAGTTTTCTAAGACACTGGCGACGAGATAGATGAAAAATGAGCACGCATAGAGTAAAACCAAAACCCTAGATAACTGGAATCGTCTCTGCTATAAAGACACAGTTCCATAAGCAGTATATTGGATCAGGCATTCTTCAATTTCTCCAGTTTAAATCTGAACTACCCTGGCCTCTCGAGTTGCGGGATCCACCATCATATCCTCGATCTCTCCCTCCACCGCCATCATGGTTGTATCCTTCATCGCCACTCTTGCCTCCATAACCACCAGTGCTCCGACCACCGCCTCCATATCCACTAGCACCTCTAGATCCCCCCACCACCATTTAATAGTCTCCCTTTCGCCCACCAAATCGACTGAGCCTGGTTGACGGTGGCAATCCTTCCATCAGGTTCTGCCCATTCTTAGGGTTTATGTTTCTTTTATTAATTTATTTAGTTATTTTAAGTTTAAGTTTAGAGTAAGGGTTTAGGGTTAGGGTTTAGGATTTAGGGTTTAGGATTTAGGGTTTAGGGTTTAGGGTTTAGGGTTTAAGGCTAGGGTTTAGGGTTTAGGGTTTAGAGTTTAGGGTTTAGGATTTAGGGTTTAGGGTTTAGGGTTTAGGGTTTAGGGTTTTAGGGTTTATGGTTTAAGGTTTGGGGTGTTAGGTTTAGGGTTTAGGTTTAAGGTTTTTTTTTATTTATTTATTTTTTTTAAATTAAGTAAACTCATAGGTTTAGGTTAATTTAGTTTATTATTTATTTTATTTTATTTTATTTTATTTTTTATTTTTATTTTTATTTAGTTTAGTTTTTAGTTTATTTTATGTTTATTTACTACAGTTTAGGTTTTTTTATTTTAGTTTATTTTTAAGTTTAGGTTTAGGTTTATTTTTTAGTTTAGTTTTATTTTATTTTGTTTTCTAGGTTTAGGTTTTTTTTTTAATTTCTAGATTTAGATTAGGTTTTATTTTATTTTGTAGGTTTAGTTTTAGGTTTTATTTTAGGTTTATTTTTGGTTTTATTTTTTAGTTTAGGTTTAGATTTATTTTTAGTTTATTTTATTTTATTTAGTCTAGGGTTTTTGTTTAGTTTATTTTTGGTTTAGATTTAGGTTTTATTTATTTTAGTTTAGTTTTTTTTAGTTTAAGTTTATGTTTATTTTATTTTGTCTATTTTTTTAGTTTTGGGTTTAGGTTTTATTTTTTTTTTATTTTTAACTTTTAGGTTTATTTTATAGGTTTAAATTTTTATTTAGTTTTAATTTTATTTTATTTTAGGTTTATTTTATTTTATTTTACATTTAGTTTTTATTTTATTTATGTTTTTTCTTTTTAGGTTTATTTTATTTTTCAGTTGATTTTAGGTTTTAATTTATTTTATTTTAGTTTACATTTATTTTTTATTTTATTTTATTTATACGTTTAGGTTTAGGTTTATGTTTAGATTTAGGTTTTAGTTTAGCTTTTTATTTTCATTTAGATTTTGTTTATGTTTGATTATTTATTTATTTTATTTTAGGTTTTAATTAGTTTAAGTTTTGGCTCAGGGCTCAGGTAGGGCCTGTGGTTATTTGGGGCTCAGGGAGGACCAGGGCTCAGGGTCATGTGGGTTTAGGGCCCAGTTTAGGGTCATGCAGTAGTGTCCTGGGTGGGGTTTTCAGTTTACTTTAATCAAAACCACAGGTAGGTTTATTTAGTTTATTTAGGGTTTATTCATTTTATTTTTTTAGGTTTATTTTATTTTTAGGTTTAGGTTTAGGTTTTATTTATTCTAGTTTAGGTTTTATTTATTTTATTTTTTGCTTGGTTTATTTTATTTTATTTAGGTTTAGGTTTAGGTTTAGTTTATTTTATTTAGGTTTAGGTTTAGGTTTTATTTATTTTAGCATATTTAGTTTAGTGTTATTTATTTTATTTAAGTTTAGGTTTTCTTATTAGGGTTTAGGTTTATTTGTATTTATTTTAGGTTTATTTTGAGGTTTTTTATTTATTTATTTTTATTTGTTTAGTTTTTAGTTTAGTTTAAGTTTTATTTATTTTATTTTAGTTTTAATTTTATTTTATTTTATTTTTTTAGGTTTAGGTTTAGCTTAGAATTAGTTTAGTTTTATTTTATTATATTATTATTTTATTTTGGTTAAGGTTTTAATTTATTTTATTTTAGTTTATTTAGTTTAGGTTTAGTTTTAGGTTTAGGTTTAGGTTTATTTAGGTTTATGGTTTATGTTTTAGGGTTTAGGGTTTTTTTTTGAAATCCCACATAGGGGGAATTTTATTAGCACAAAAAGAGGGTTACAAGATCCTTAAGAGCGCATAAACTCTAAAACTACTGCTCAAAGAGCTACAATTAGCCTAGAGAGTAAATCCCCTATCTAAGTACATCCAAAAGCAAAATAAAAGAGAAAATGAAGCAAAAGATACAAAATGATTAACATAGAGAAGCCAATGGATAGATCTGGGCCAAAGCTCATCAAGATGAGAGAATGCATGCCACTAGGGAGCAAACCTGCAAGAGAAAGAGAAAAATGCATCTACAAATATGTAGAAAGATAAAAATTAGCACAGTTAGAGTAATACAAACAAAGTGGAAAGTAAAAGCAGCATAAATTGAGAAAAATTATAGAGAAGTGTCTGAGAGAAGGCTCAGGCTCAGTCACACCAAATTGGGGCAGATGCAGATATGAGCATCCAAACTTCAGTGGAAGGGTTACATCACAAGAGCTACTACCAAACCAAAAAGGAATGAAATCTTCACAGTCATCATAGCCTACAAACTTGTGGGAAGATAGCAGCCATTTGTTGAAAGTCTTATGAGCCATAGTACCTGCAAACCTAAACAAAGCCATATACACTATAGAAAAGGAGACAGAAAAGAGTCGAATGGGAATAAGTATTACCACTATAGTCACCATAGCATGAGAATCCCTACCCATATAAAAATGAACCATCTTGGCCACATCCACCTTATTAATACCAAATCCTAGAGTAAAATTAACTAGCAAGAAAACCCACCACAAGTAGACAGTAGAAAAGGTGAGGCAGAAGATAGAAATAATAGATAACCAGCTGAAAAGCCTGCTGAAATCCTGCTAAGCATATCAATTAGCATGTAAATAACACCATCCGAAATCATATGAAACTTACCGTGAATACCCTGTGAATACAACCCATAAAAGGATACCCATTCGAATAATGTAGATGTTAACAAACACCAAGTTAATAGCATAAACACAATGTGAACTACACAAGTCATAATAACCAAGATTGGAATGTAGTAGCCAGATTAGGACCACAAGTCGCAGATAAGTCGCACCCCACAAACAACAAAAAATGGGGATCAAGAAAACCATCATTAAAATCCTTCAAGACAAGGAAAAGGCATAAAGATCTAATCCAACATCATTAGAAAATTAGATGAAAGGAAGGCAAGAAGAAAATCCAATCTTGCAAAGAAACAGTAGTAATAACAGGTAAATTAAACATTCTTCCCTTACAGGTTGAGGAAGTTGGAGCAAAATAGAGCCACAACCCTATTTAAGAGGGAAGATACAAATAAAGAAGGGCCCACCATGAAGCTGTGCAAATCATAGCAAACCAACAACTGCAGCAACAAAGACATGAGCCTCCAATGCAGGTAGCTAGAATAAAAAATCAATTTGAGAATAGGCAACAGGAAAAAGAGACAGGAAGCAGTCTCAATCATGAAAAGAAAAGCAAAATATAGTAAGTCCAAAAAAATAGTATTGATGGCAAGCAGTCTGTCCCTGTAGATCAGAAAATAAGACATCTCCATCCAGTAGATTAGGGAAACAGGATGCACATTTCCATTAGCAAGGGAAACAGCAGATACAGGAAGACCCCAAAAAAAGATTGGATAATTAGCAGAAAGCTAGCAGTAGATGCTACAGAGATCACAATAGAACCAAAAGATTATCAGGGAAATGCATCAGCAAAATGAAGAGGAGCAACAACAATAAACAAAAAGATAAACAAAAGATGACCATATAGATAAAACAAAGTACTACAAGTTGTAATTTGGCCAAAACATAGGATGAAATTAGTTTCTGAGATAAGGAAGTCTAGTATTATCCAAATTAACCAATCTAGGCAAATGTTTAGGAAGTGTAAGCTGATCAAAGAATTTTATTCCATCTAATCTAGCACCCGGATTAGCAAGGTAATCAGCACACACATTACCTTCATGCCAAACATGAGTGATTTTAAAATAGAGTTGAGATAGGAGAGCTCTAGTATGCTTTAGGAGGTAGTACAATTCTGAATTTCCACTTTGGTGGAAGTCAACAGATCTATCAGCAATAGGGAATCCACCTCAATCCAAATATTGAGCTAACCTTTTTGTAGGCAAATCTCAATAGCTTTGTTAACAGTCATTAGCTCCAAAAAGAGAACATAGCACGTAGTAAGAGGATAAGCAAAGGCACATAAAACTTTACCATTAAGGTTTCTAAAAATGCCACCACAAACAAGCATTTGAGAAATGGAGTCATTAATTTTAATAATATTATCATGAGGTTTTTTCCAATAAAAAAACTTATCATCTTTACAGTTGGGATGGTCCGGTAGGTTAAAACCCAGTTTATTGGCCACAAATTTACAACCTTTAAATTGATTGTAATTAATTAAAATGGCATTAAATAAAGCATGGATTTTATCTTTAATTCTAGCAATTACCCTCTTATGGTTCATAGGAATCCCATGATGTTTTGTAACATTTCTGTCCATCCAAATGAACCATATAAGAGTGATAGCAGTTATCACTTTAATGTGGCCTTTAATAGTGTTTTCAAAGTAAACCTCTAGAAGTTGATAAAGAGTTAAGGAACCATTGAATTTGTCAATATTAAAAAATTCATCATACCAAACCCAAAGTTTGGAAGCAATGCTCAAAACAAATACATGATTGACATTCTCAATGTGAAAGCAGCAATAGCATTTTGAAGGTAAGTGAAAACCTTTACCCCACATCAAGGAATCAACAGGGATGAAATTTTTCAAAATTCTCCAAGTTAGAACAGAGTAGGAAATAGGGATAGTGTTATTCCAAAGTTTAAAAAACATATTAGAGAAATCATGAGCTTCTCTAATATGAATCCAAACATCTTCAAGGTTGAGGTCATCATTTTGAGAAAGCTGAAAAAGATTCTAATCATGATTGTAAGGGATGATAGGGATGGTAATAAGCTTATCTAAAAGAGAGATAGGGATATAGTCAATAAGCTTATTATTGTTCAACTTATTATTCTACCAGAAAGAGTTCACTTTAATAGCAGCAGTGGAGTGGGTAGATAGTAAATCATCAATGAGCCACTCCACCAATTATTATCTTGCCAAAAGAAGGAGGTTCTAGAGTTAATCCCCAAGAAATTAAGGATTCAAATTCCCATTTGATGGAACAAAGTCTTTTCCATGCATGAGAATCTCCACTTTGTAAGGAAAATGAGAGGGTGCTTACCCGGCAAGTTTAGTCATGAATTGAGCCCAAAGACTATTATTGCTTCTAAAATTCCACCAAAGTATATAAGAAAAGCAAAGGATAGCACCGATTGGCTTAAAGCCAAGCCCACCTTCAAAGAAGACACAACTTTTATACCAAGAGGTCCAATGCATTCTTTTAGTAGAATTATTAGAACAAGAATTTATTGAGGCGCTCAATTTAATGGTAGAATTGGTCCAATGGTTTGAATAAGATATAAAGGCATGGAGTTAAGGGTGCTCTTAATCAATGTGAGCCTACCACCAAATGAGAGTAAATGAAATTCCCAAAAAAAAATTTTATTAGAGATTTTTTGGATTAACTCATCAAAAGATGTGATCTTTTCTCGACCTTTAAAAGAGGAGCACCAAGATATTTAATAGGAAGTTGTTAAAAAAATTAGTGATTCTCAAGATTTGGTTGATCTTATTACTAGAGATTTTAGAGGAAGGAATGAAACAACTTTTGCCTTCATTAAGAAAGAGACCACTTTCATTTCCAAACTTATTTAAAAAATTCTTAATATTTTTAATGTGATGAATAGAGGCATTGCAAAAGATAATGAAATCATCAGCAAAACAAAGATGAGAGATAGGAAAACCACCTTGAGTTCTAAAAGACATGCTTGGATTATTATTGAAAAGGTCTTGAAGGCTCCTCAAATGATATTCAACAATAATAATAAAAAGAGAGGGAGACAAGGGATCCCCTTATCACAAGACATGCATAGAAGGGAAGAAACCTAAGGCCTCACCATTCAAGATAACAGAGAACCAAACATTGCTAATACAATTTTTAATGAGGCGATAAATCTAAAAAAACCAAACAAACAAAGAATTTGGAAGAGGAAATTCCAAGAGAGGTTGTCAAAAGCTTTTGAGATGTCCAATTTGAATAGGATGTTGCCACCTCTGATAAAAGCATCCAGATCATGAATCAACACTTGGGCAAGAAGAATGTTATCAGATATAGCTCTACCTTTAACGAAACTTGTTTGGTTGAGGGAAATAATTTTAGGAAGTAGAGGACTAATTCTATTGGCAATCAATTTAGCAATTAGTTTATGAAAGAAGGTGCAAAGGCTGATAAGTCTAAAATTGCCCCAAGATTCAGGATTATTAATTTTTAGTAATGAGGACAATGTAAGTGCTAGAAAAATATCTAGGTAAGGCATTGCCATTAAAGAAATCAATGACAACATCAACTAAATCAGACTTAATAATAGGCCAACAATGCTAAAAAAATTGAGTTGTGTAGCCTTCAAGGCTAGCAATAGATTCAGCGTTCATGCTATTAAGAATTCTACCAATCTCCTCATAGAACCATATTTAAGCAAGTGATTGTCATCATTAATAATTGTTGAGGGAATCAAGTGGGAGTTGGAGATAGCTTCTAAAGGAAGGTTCTTGTTCAATAAGTTTTTAAAATGATGGGTGACAGAATCTTTAATATCATTATTGTTAGTGATCCAGTTATCGTTATGACTTTTAATTTTTTAATAGTTTTTAATGCTCTCTTTTTTTGGAAAAGAGCATGGAAATATCTAGTATTTCTGCCGCCATTAGCAATATGTTTGTTACCAGCCTGTTGTCGCCATAGGTTTCTTCCATATTATGATAGCTAACCAAGTTATCTTTGGCTTCATTTAAGTCCTCAAGTTTAGTGGAATCAGTCAAAACAACATTTTCAAGAGAACAAATCTTCCATGTTTTTGATATTGGCAAAGAGATTTTTAAAATGGTGCTTGTTCCGCAAATTAAGGTTTTGTTTAAGCCTATTAAGCTTAAGCCAGAGGCGAATCATGCCTTTAACAGAATTATCAGGGTGAAGGGGGACCATCCAGTTGATGGAGACAACATTTAATAAATCAATGTGTTGGATCCACATATTTTGGAATCTGAAAGTGGAGGGGAGGTTAATCTATTAGAGGGATTTCTGACAGATATCAAAAGAGGAGCATGATCAAACAAAGTTCTGCTTAAATGTTCAACTGAAGTATGAGGCCATTGATTGATCTAGAGAGAATTAAAAAGAATCATGTCTAGCCTTTGCCAGAGTCTAAAGTTATACCAATTATAATCCAAACTTGAATAGCCAATATCAATCAGATTGCAATCAAGAATCATATTAGAAAATTCTTCCATGGAATGAATGTTCGGAGAGCAACCTCCCCTTCTTTCTGAGGAAGAGAGAATAGTGTTAAAATCACCCCTACCAACCGTGGTTTGTTGACCGAGGAGGCAAAGGTTCTTAAATTGTCCCAAAGGATGTTCCTACCGCTCTATTACAAGAAGCATAAAAAAGGAACCTAGAGTAGAAATCACCCAATGAGATGTGGACATTAACCAATTGTTGAAGATCATCAAGGATAGATATATTGACTAAATTATTCCAAAACACCAAATTTTATTGCTAATATTATAAAAGAAGTTGTGAAAGTTCTAGCAACATGGTTGATCTTAAGAGTGTATGAGGTTCAATAACAATAAGTAAGGCTATGTTATGAATTCGAGAGACTTCTAATAGGACAATGAGAGTCCCAATACCTCGAACATTCCAAATTAGTAAGTTGATCATAATAAAATAAGAAAAGAAAAGAAAAGAGATAACTAAAGATATAATAAAGCAAGAAGAAATGGGAAATAAAAACATTTATTTATTGGAAGTTATGGAAGATCTAGTAGTTCTAGTGGAGCTATTAGTGAATATTTTTACTTTAATTGATTTTTTTTAAAACAGTTTGAAAAGGTCTATCTTTGTCTAAAGAATCACCATCCAAGAGAGACTGATTTATGATATTTAGAATAGGACCTGTATCAGTCAAAGCATTTTTAATGGTAATTTCCCCTTCCTCAATGTTAGAATTAAGCTGAGGGAGTGGGTTAGCATGCGTATCACTCTCAAGGGTAGGAGAAGGAAGGGTTATGAATCCATTAAAGTGCATTTATTGGCCAAAATTAGTTTTAGATTTTGTTCCATCATCAAAGGATCAAATAATCAAGCTATCATTTGCCTCCTCAAGAACCTCATTAGTAGTGTCTTTAACTTGCTCAGATTGCTCTCCATTAGACAAAGCAGTGGATAGAAAATGAGTAGGGGTAGGTGTAGGATTCCCATTTTGAGTGACCTTAGGCACATAAGTAATTTATTGACTTTATCATTTGATAGAGTAGGATTAGGATCAGGCAAATTTTTCTTTTTAAGTTGTGGATGCAACACAAAATATTCAGAATGATCGTGGCCATGAATTTTACAATGTGTGCAAAAAATAGGAAAATTCACAAATTCAACTTTTTAATTATAACCGAACTTCTTAGAGCCAATCCAAACTTCTTTAGGATTCTTTTTAGAGATTTCAATTTCAACCAAAATATGAGTAATAGAAGGTCGTGATCTCATAGCAGTGGCCTGATCAATTTGAAGAGGTCGACCAAAGATAGCCCCAACAGCAAAGAGAACTTGATGTGTAACATAATGTATTCTCATATTAGGAAGAGCTAACCATATAGGAACAATTGGGGATTCCTCTTTTATATCAAAAAGAGGAGACCACTTTAGAAGTCTCATTTGACAATTAAAAACAAATTAAGAGCGATGTGCAAAAACTCTTGAATAATCTAAGTCATTAGAGAGCTGAATTAAAGCATGCCTTGGATCAATCAATCCGATAGTGAAAGCACCTGAAAGTTTAAGGCTATGAAAAAAAGATCGGATGTTATCGAGAGTTGGCCATCATAAGGAAAATTTACCAATTAAAGTTAATTCATAAGGCTTCGCCAACTTTTCCACATCTAGATTCGAACACATAATCGTTGGCATGCCGTGAGATGAGGTTGATATAAAATTCACTGAAACATTAGGGGAAATGTTCTTACTAGATAATGCATCCTTAAAGGACTTAATTACAAGCAGAGTAGCGGATGTTTTTGGATCCATAATTTCATGTAATTCTGATGCTCTAGTCCACGCCTCCAAGATGGAGAAGCACAGCTACGCGGTAAGCGGTTCCTCTTCCATAGAATGAGCAATGGAAACTAACATGAGAGGCCAATCAGAGATAAATGATCAAAGAAATTGATCGAGAATGATCAGAAATTGGCCAAACCATAAGGAAATCATAATTGGAGGAACGGAAAAATGCAAATGCTAGAGAGCGTTGCGTTCGAGGTTCGGGTGGGTTTTTTTGGTTTAGGGTTTAGGTTTTAGGGTTTAGGGTTTATGGTTTATATTTTAGGGTTTAGGGTTTATGGTTTATATTTTAGGGTTTAGGGTTTAGGGTTTAGGGTTTAGGGTTTTATGGTTTAGGGTTTAGGGTTTAAGGTTTAGGGTTTTTGAGGGTTTAGGTTTAGGTTTTAAATTTAGGGTTTAGGATTTTTGGATTTTTTTTAATATTAACATAGAATAAATTCATATTCAACATTTCATCTTTTAAATTTCATCAAATAGGAAACACACCAAGTTTTTTGAGACACTAGCGATGACATAGATGAAAAATGAGCACGCATAGAGTAAAATAAAAACCCTAGATAACTGAATCGTCTCTACACTAAAGACATAGTTCCATAAGCAGTAGATCAGATCGGCCATTCTTTAATTTCTCCAGTTTCGATCAGAACTACCCCAGCCTCTCGAGTTGATCCACCATCATATTCTTGATCTCTCCCTCCGTCGCCATCATGGCTGTATCCTTCATCGCTCCTCTAACCTTCATAACCACCATAACTCTGAGCACCGCCTCTATATCCACTAGCACCTCTAGATCTCCCTGCCACCATTGTGATAACCGCAGTCTCCGCCTTTGCCCCCACTGCCAAATCTAGACTAAGCTTGGCTGACGGTGACGATCCTGCCATCAAGGTTCTGCCCATTCTTAGGGATTAGGTTTCTTTTATTAATTTATTTAGTTACTTTAAGTTTAGGTTTAAGGTTATGGTTTAGTTTTAGGGATTAGGATTTAGGTTTTAGGGTTTAAGGTTAGGGTTTAGGTTTAGGGTTTTAGAGCTTAGGGTTTTAGGGTTTAGGGTTTAGGTTTAGGGTTTAGGGTTTACATTTTAGTGTTTAAGCTTTAGGGTTTAGAGTTTTAAGGGTTTAGGGTTAATTTAGGGTTTTGGGTTAATTTTGGGTTTTAGGCTTTAGGGTTTAAGGTTTTTAGAGTTTAGGGTTTAAGGTTTAGGGTTTACGATTTAGGATTTTGGGTTTAGGGTTTAGGGTTTAAGGTTATGGTTAGGGTTAGGGATTAAGGTTTAAGGTTCAATGTTTAGGCTTTAGTGTATGTTTAGGGTGTAGGGCTTAGGGTTTAGGGTTTAGGGTTTAGGTTTTTTCTTTTAAGTTAAGTAAACCAAGAGGTTTAAGTTTATTTAGTTTATTTTTTAATTATTTTAGTTTATTTTATTTTTTATTTTTATTTAGGTTAATTCTTTATTTTAGGTTTATTTATTTTAGTTTAGTTTTTTTATTTTAGTTTATGTTTTACGTTTAGGTTTATGTTTATGTTTAATTTTTAGTCTAGTATTATTCTTATTTTATTTTTTAGGTTTATATTTTATTTTTTATTTTTATTTTTAGGTTTAGGTTTTTATTTTATTTTTTTATGTTTAGTTTTATGTTTTTATTTTAGGTTTATTTCTAGGTTTTATTTTTTAATTTAGGTTTAGGTTTATTTTTAGTTTATTTTATTTAGTTTATGGTTTAGGTTTAGTTTATTTTAGGTTTAGGTTTTATTTATTAAGTTTAGTTTATTTAAGTTTAGGTTTAGGTTATTTTATTTTTTTTTAGGTTTTTTAGTTAAAGGTTTAAGTTTTATTTTTTATTTTATCTTTTAGTTTTAGGTTTTATTTAGTTTTATTTTATTTTATTTCAAGTTTATTTTACTTTTATTTTACTTTAATTTTTTTTTATTTAAGTTTTTATTCTTGGTTTATTTTATTTTAAGTTGAGTTTAGGTTATTATTTATTTTATTTTAGTTTAGTTTTGCAAGTTTATTTTATTTTATTTTTTGGTTTATGTTTAGGTTTTAGTTCATGTTTTTATTTTATTTTATTTTATTTATTTTATTTAGGTTAAAGGTTTTTTATATATTTTATTTTTAGGTTTTATTTAGTTTACATTTAGGTTTTTAAATTTTTAGGGTTTAGTGTTTAGGCTTTAGGGTTTATCATTTAGGGTATAGGGTTTTAGGGTTTAGGGTTTTAGTGTTTAGGGTTAGGGTTTAGGGTTTATGGTTTAGGGTTTAATGTTTAAGCTTTAGTGTTTAGGGTTTTTAAGGTTTAGCATTTAGGGTATAAGGTTAAGGGTTTAGGGTTAGCTTAGGATTTAAAAAAATTAAGTAAATCTGTAGGTTTAGGTTTATTTAATTTATTTTTTATGTTTTTTAATTTATTGCATTTTTATTTTTATTTAGTTTAGTTTATTTATTTTAGGTTTATTTATTTAAGTTTAGGTTTTTAATTTTAGTTTATTTTTTAGGTTTAGGTTTATTTTTTAGTTGAGTTAAATTTTTATTTTATTTTTTATGTTTAGATTTTATTTTTTTGTTTTAAGTTTAGGTTTAGGTTTTTATTTTATTTTTTTAGGTTTAGATTTTTGGTTTTTAATTTAGGTTTATGTTTTAGGTTTTATTTTTTTAGTTTAAGTTTAGGTATACTTTTAGTTTATTTTATTTTATTTAGTTTAGGTTTAGGTTTAGGTATAGTTTACTTTAAGTTTAAGTTTAGGTTTTATTTATTTTAATTTAGTTTATTTTAGTTTAGGTTTATATTTTTTTTATTTTGTTTATTTTATTTTTATTTTAGATTTAAGTTTTTTTTTAGTTTAGGGTTTAATGTTTATTTTAAATTATTTAGTTTAGGTTTAGGTTTAAGTTTAGTTTACTTTAGGTTTAGGTTTAGGTTTCATGTATTTTAGTCTAGTTCATTTTAGTTTAAGTACAATTTTTTTATTGTTTATTTTATTTTTATTTTAGGTTTAGGTTGTTTTTATAGTTTAGGGTTTAAGGTTTTGATTTTTGTAGGTTTAGGATTTAGAGTATAGAGTTTAGGGTTGTAGGTTTAGGGTTTAGGGTTTAGGATTTAAGGTTTAGGATGTAGAGTTATTTTAGTTTATTTTATTTTATTTAGTTTAGGTTTAGGTTCTAGCCAACCCCACCTAGTGGGATTAAGGCTTGTTGTTGTTGTTGTTGTTGTAGTTTAGGTTTAGGTTATTATTTATTTTATTTTAGTTTATTTTTTATTAACTTATTTTATTTTATTTTTAAGTTTAGGTTTAGTTTTTGTTTATGTTTTTATTTTATTTTATTTAGGCTTAAGTTTATTTATTTATTTTATTTGTAGGTTTTATTTAGTCTTGGTTTAGGTTTTTATGGTTTAGGATTTAGGGTTTAGGGTTTAGGGTTTAAGGTTTTAGGGTTTAGGGTTTTAGGGTTTAGGTTTAGGGTTAGGGTTTAGGGTTTAAGGTTTAGGGTATTGTGTTTAGGATTTAGGATTTTGTGTTTTGTTTTTATCGTTTAGGGTTTAGGGTAGGGTTTGGGGTTAGTTTAGGGTTTAGGGTTTAAGATTTTGGGTTTAGGCTTTAGGCTTTAGGGTTTATGGTTTTAGGGTTTAGGGTTTTGGTTTAGGGTTAAAGTTAGGGTTAGGGTTAGCATTAAGGTTTAGGTTTAGGGTTTAGGGTTTTGGGTTATGTATTTTTTAGGTTTAGAGTTTTGGGTTTAGGGTTTAGGATTTTAGGGTTTAAGATTTAGGGTTTAGGGCTTAGGGTTTACAATTTTTGGGGTTTAGGGTTTAAAGTTTAGGTTTTAGTTTTAGGGTTTAGGTTTTTGTTTAGGGTTGAAGGTTTTTGGTTTTTTTATTTTAACAGAGAATAAATTCAGATTCAATATTTCTTCTTTTTGATTTCATCAACCAAGTAACACACGAAGTTTTCTAAAACACAAGTGATGACATAGATGAAAAAAAAACACACATAGAACAAATCAAAAACCCTAGATAACTAGAACTATATCTACTGTAAATACACGGTTCCATAAGAAGTTGATTGGATTGGTCGTTCTTCAGTTTCTCTAGTTCCCATCAAAACAGTCCTAGCTTCTCGAGTAGAGGAATCCACCATCATATACCTAATTTCTCCCTCTACCACCACCATAGCTATAACCTCTGTCGCTCCTCCCTCCTCGATAACCACCACTACTCCGACCACCACCTCCATATCCACCAGCACCTCCAGATCCCCAACCACCACTATGATAAATGCTACGTCAGCCTTCGCCTCCTCTACTAGATCTAGACTGAGCCTAGTTGTTCTTGCCTTCAAGGTTCTACCCATTCCTAGTGTTTAGGTTTAGGTTTATGTTTATTAGGTTTAGGGTTTAAGTTTATTTTTTAATTTATTTAGTTACTTTAGGTTTAGGTTTAAGGTTTGGGGTATAAGGTTTAGGGTTTAGAGTTAGGGTTTAGGATTTAGGTTTATAGTTTAGATTTTAGTGTTTAGGTTTTAGGGTTTTAGGGTTTATGCTTTTAGGGTTTAGGGTTAGGGTTTAAGGTTTAGGGTTTTGGGTTTAGGGTTTAGGGTTTAGGGTTTAGCTTGTTGGTTCAGTGTTGTAGGTTTAAGGTTAGTTTTAGGGTTTAGGGTTTAGGGTTTAGTATTTAGGATTTAGGGTTTAAGGGAAAGCAACCCAGTTTAAGTTTATTTAGTTTACTTAGTTTATTTTATTTATTTTAGCTTATTTTATTTTTATTTTTTAACCAATTTTTATATTTTTATTTAGTTTTGTTTATTTATTTTAAGTTTACTTAATTTAGTTAAGGTTTTTTATTTTAGTTTATTTTTTAGGTTTAAGTTTATTTTTTAGTTGAGTTTTATTATTATTTTTTTAGGTTCAGGATTTTAGGTTTTTAGGGTTTAGTGTTTAGGGTTTAGGGTTTAATGTTTTAGGGTTTAGGGTTTAGGGTTTTAGGGTTAGGGTTTAAGGTTTAAGGATTAGTGTTTAGGGTTTAAGGTTTAGGGTTTTAGTGTTTACAATTAAGGGTTTAGTGTTTAGGATTTAAGGTTTAGGGTTTTTAGGGTTTAGGGTTTATGGTTTAGGGTTTTGTGGTGGGGTTTAAGCCTTTATAGTTTAGGCTTCAGCCTGTGGTTTAGGGTTTAGGGTTCTTTTTTATTTTATTTTTTTTATTTTAGGTTTAGATTTAGTTTAGGGTCAGGTTTGGTTTTATGTTTGGGTTTAGAGTTTAATTTAAATATGGATTACTTTTAGGGTTTAGGGTTTATACATTTAGGGAGGTAGGTGGGGGTTTAGTGTTTAGGGCTTAGGTATATGCTAAAGCTTAGAGTTTAGTGTTAAGTTTAGGTTTAGTTTGGTTTAGTTTATATTTCCAGGGCTTGTTAGTGTTTAGGTTTAGTTTAGGTTTTAATATTTATAGTTTAGGTTTAGGGTTTAGGGTTCAAGGGTTTAGGATTTAGGGTTTAGGGTTCAAGGTTTAGGATTTAGGGTTTTATATTTAAATTAAGTAAACCAAAAAGTTTAGTTTTAGTTTATTTATTTATTTTATTTTGATTTGATTTGATTTTTTATTTGTATTTTTGGTTTCTTTTTTTATTTTATTTTGGTTTAGGTTTTGTTATTTACTTTATTTTTAGGTTTTATTTTGTTTAGGTTTAGGTTTTTAGCTTTTTAGGGTTTAAGATTTAAGGTTTGGGGTTTAGGTTTTAGGATTTATGGTTTTTTTTTTATTTTTTTTGGGTTTAGGGTTTAGGGTTTAGGGTTTAGATTTTAGGGTTTAGGGTTTTAGGTTCACCCCTTGAGATTGACTTGGAGTCAACTCACTCTGAGAATCCCATAGGAGAAGCTGTAGGTATGTTCGATGAGAAGGTAGAACTTTCCAAAGGCTCATCATTCTGAGAAGTCATTAAAGTCAACTTTCCAATAGCACCTCGTGATACTGGTAAGTAATTCATTATTTCTAGTGAGCAGATAGCCCTCCATAGGATGCTCCACCCATGGATATGCTTATGGAGGACCAAGCCAGAGTTGATTACAATATCCTAACTCACCTTAGAAAGTTTCAAGAGTTGAGCATATATGATGCCCTTATCTTATCCAAAGAGATGGGAGAATCGCTAATCATGGCCTTACTTGATCTAGAGATATGCTTAGCTCAACCGATTGCTATTAAAGAGGAGGCATGCCACTCGAAGTACATCTTAAGAGTTAAATTCAGTGATGAAGATAAGGACAACCGAGCACAACCGCCTCTTTACATTATATGTTTTGAGTTGAAATTTAATTAGATTACTAGGGCTTATAATCCACCAACATAAGGTTGTGGGAATCCCTAAGAGGTGAAGATTTATGCACGTAGCCTGAAGTAAATAGCTACCTCGGATCCTAAATCTAGAGCTAAAGCATGAAATAAATCTAAGCGACAGGTGGACATATGTGCTTACCTCCACAAGAGAGAATAAATTGTCCGACTTATGGACTTATATAACTGAGTGGCCTAACTCTTCCTATGATTTTAAAACCATGTAGTCTAGTCTTATGAATTGCAAGATAGGTAGTTATTTAATTAGAAAGAGACTAAAGTCCTAAACACACTCTAAGAGATTAAAGCATGAGTGGTATGAGCATATGACTTAATATTGATGCAAAATCATTTCAAATTTTATTTCATGTTAGACACATCATTTTGACAGAGGCTTTAGGATTTATTATGCCTAAATGCATGATTAAAAAGGTTATGGGTAAAATCAGCTAGACAAAGATGTTCCCCACCATAAGGCTTCCCCTCACAGGTCAATCATTCCTTTATCATGCAAGGATGGAAATCCTTCATGTTCAATGGAGAAAGAATATGCATGGATGATGTAAAACATATAACCATATAGCTAAGGGGTTGCTAAATCTTTCATTTATCTTATTTATGTCTTAGGCTTATGATGAGGTTATGAGTTGTTTACAATTTATTTATGAGTGATTAGTTTGGTAGAAAAGTTATTTTTATCCTAAGAGCCTAATCGTATCCAAGCCAAGCATTAAAGCATTAATCATTTAATAAACTATGAAAAGCATGCCGTCCTAATGCACAATGTAAACATAGCATCAAACAATTATGTAAACTATCATAAAAGAATAAAATTCTAATGCACTCGAGTACCAGCGTTCAACCTGAAGAGAGAAAACATGGTTAGCCAAGATCTACCCTTATACAACCTAGAATATGAAAAATAATTATAATTATATTAAATGCTATGGGGGTCTTCTTTCATGATATCTCAATTTCTGATTTGGTTCTTTCTTTGATTTGGATGTTGCTTGCTTTAAAGGCATCACAGGGCACCCCAGGACAAAGCCTAATCTCCCATAGCACTAATCCTAATTCCTATTATAAAAATTACATTTATGTGGGAAAATTAAATCTAACTACACGTGCAAAATAGAGTTTAGCTAAATATACATATAATCCCAAGCAGTTGTATTTATAATTTGGACTTAGCACCCTATACATGGGTAACTAAGCCCACCTGTCCTTAGTTAGATTATGCTTAAAGATTTAAGCAACCTGCAAAAAGAGCATTCACATTTAATTTTAAGCATCCCTTAAGCATAATCCCCTGCAGAAAACTTGATTAGGCTAATATTGGCCTATCATCTAGTCTACGAAGCATACACCCAAACATCCAATCTAAAATAATACATCATAAAACAAATACATCACATCATACACCGTCCTAACTTAGAGCTAGAAGTGGTGACTTAATTCTAATGTGTGTATTAAGGCTTGTGTGGTACGTCTTGTTAGGCATTAGTGTTGTATTTTCTAAGTGTAGAAGGACTCAATTTAACATGACAGGTTGATTTTACTTGAAGTAGTTTAACTAATTTGAGAATTTTAATGTGTTTTCTTTTGTTTCATTTGATTACACTTAGCAACTACATGTTATAAAGAGAGGAAAAAAGGATTGCCCTCTTTCATCCCTACCTTAAGTAACTTTCTAAAGTATATTAATTTTGATTTAGTTCTCTTTAGTGAATGGCTTATTAAATGATTTAATTAATCCTAAGTTTAGGTTCACTTTAAATAATCCTATTCAAAATGAAAAGCATCTTAAGATTAATTGAATTGAATTGATACCACATGACATATATTAAATCTTTCCTTTCCATCACATGTAACATGCATATGATTTAAATCCTAAGTGTATCTATACATGCAACATATTTTAGCACACTTAATTGATGAATGTATGTGTATGTTTATAATTTATATTTTATTTGATTGAATTATTTAAACATATTAATTTAAAACTTTATCCAAATTCTTATACAAAATGGACAAAAGAATGAAATTAAATAGGCATGTGCCATTGTTAAATCAGGGAACTGAAGTAATCAAATGATCTCCTTGGAGCTAGCTAAAGCTTCGCATTCTCGATTTGTCTAGACTATATACCAATTTGCATTCAAACATATGTAAATTCGTATACATGAACATAGGAAGTAAGCTCCAAATCATATGGCTAATCAATTCAATCACTTAGTCAATTATGAATGCATGCAATTTTGATGTAAAATGGATTTTCATTAAATAATCACATATACATATACATGTACAAGGATATAGGCAAGTATGTGTCATTGTTAAACCAGTGAAGTGATGTAATCAAATGACATCCATGGGGCTAACTAAAGCCTCATATTCTCGAGATGTATACATAAATGAGGGAAAGAAAATCATGCAAAGATTGTATATTTTGTTTGATTTAATCACTTATAGATATGAATTAAAGCTCTATCCAAATTCTAATGTTTAAATACATAAGAATGATATCAAATGGGTATGTGTCATTGTTAAACTTGGGAAGTGAGGAAATCAAATGACCTCCTTGGGGCTAGCTTAATCTTCATGTTCCCGGGATGTCCAGACTATATACTCATTATCATTCAATCTTATATAAATCAACACATGAATAGAGGAAAGAGAACTCAACATTCATACACTTATGCTATAAGCACATGCATTTCTTATGTATTCATAACTTTCATCTTAACATATATTATTATTTATTTATAAGCTTTTAAAAATACATTTGGATTTAATAGTGATAATAGCCACACATATATTAAAAAGATGGATTTTATTTTACTTGATTTTGAAATGATGGATGCATGAATTCAAATGACATACCAAATTTAACATGATTGGAAAGAGGACTATCAAATATAAGCATGCGATTCATTCAACCAAACTAGTTCTTAAGGATAATGAAATCAAATAAGATTATTTAAAGCAAACCAAAGCTTCTTTATTAATTAAGTTTTGGATTTTATTTGATTTAAATAGGAGAAGAGAAATCATCACTTGTTGTTTTAAACCCATTCCCACATTAGGGATTTGATTTAATTTAATGAAATGTAATTAAGTTGATTTTATGGGTTAATTAAGTTGAACCCTTAATTAGATGAATAATTACCCTTACCTACATCACCTTAAAGTAATTAACTAAATAATTATGAGCAAACATGATATGCATGGAAAATAAACTTGCAATGATCCTAGAAAATAAAAGGGGCCTAATACAATTGGCTCATGACTAATAGTTAATTTGATTAAGGGACTTAATTAATTAATCTTATGGTTTTTCCACCCATGTGGACTAACCATAATTTCATTAAACTCTTTTTGGTTATTAAATACCTAAAGATCTACCCCGTGATTTAATTAATTAAGGTCTGATGTGATTATGATTTCAATTTGGTTAAGTGATTTAATTAATTAGTTAAATATTAATTAATTTCATTTTATAAAAGGGTGAAATGAACTTAGGGAAAGGGGTCCCAACCTTATTTCTTAGTTCACTTACTGTTGAACAATGATTAATAAACTTAATTAACCAATTTGTTACTATTCATGGGATTAATTAATCATTAATTAACTTAAAAGAGTAGTTAAGGTTTAATTAGTCAATATTCCTAGTTAAGTGAGAAATAAATCCCAAGAAAATCATCGAAGGTAGACGTCATCCCACTAAATTAACCCACAAAATTTGGGATTAATTGCTCAAATAATTAAAGAGTAATTAAGCTAATAAACTTTGTAATTAAACTTTAAATACTATTCAAAATTATTTAAGATCATTTTTAATTAATTATTTTTTAAGTACCTTTAAAATGAGTAATTATTTAGATTTTACTTTTTGCTCGATGGATTTTTATGAATTTTATAAGTTTGAGCCATTAAAAATTATTAATTAAGCCTAATTAAAGCTTAATTCTATTGGCGCCACATGGCACACTAACGTGACACACTTTCCACATGGCATCGTGATATTGGCTACTTAAAACTTATCTAACTCAGCACCTATGTGGCGCTGGCAGAAGCGCTTTCTCATCCACCATTCGATCTAACATCAGACGATTATGATTAATCCCATAGCTTAATAGGACTAAATTAGAATTTTCTAGCAGATCTAATCACAACCGTACATTCCAATCATGTGGAATGGATGGTGTGTGATCTAACATCATGAGAGTGAGAGAGAATGGAGTCTATCCACCATTGCTCACTTGATTCAAGCTTACTTGAGCTTAGATCAACTCCAAAAGGATCCCTCACCTTCACAACATCAATCAGAGGGTATCCAAGCCTTTTTTTCCTAAGGAATAATTTTGGAAACATACCTCACTGGAGCTCAAGACCAGCAACTTGAATGATTAAGGAAGGTTCATCTAGTAGAGACAAAGCCTATTGAGAAACAATTGATCAATTCTTCAATGCTTGCTCTAAAGGCCATAAGCTAATGATTTGGAGCTTAGCTTTGATCAAAGTCCCACCTTCGGTGCTCAGGAAGCTTAGGAGATGATTTGTTCTTGCTCGACATGAAAAGTTAATTTGAGTTTGATGGAGAAATGGGGGAGTTAGGTCAGAAATGGGAGTGTCCTATTTTGAGATGGATGGGAATGGGATTTTCTAATCAGTGAATGAGCATGGGAGCTTACGGAATGGCTCTAACAGCTCATCTTGTGTAGCTAGGGCTCTAAGAAATGATTTTTGTGTATGTGTTTGAGTGGAAATGAGCGGGTGTATCCCCCTTTCATCTTGATCAAATGGTGAGATCATATTTGGCTTCTAGTGGCCGTCCAACCATCTCAGGGAGTCGTGGGTGGCAGGGAGGAGGTGAGTTCGCTCAGCTTGGTTAGTTGAAGGTGTGGAGGTGGATGGCAAGGAAGAATCATGGGTGTCATATGGGTTTCAAATGCTCCAATGGGGAGGGTGAGGTGATTTCACCTCCATGGGTCATGACCGCCAACCACCCCTGGGTCGCTGTCGCTTAGGTGGACCATTGGCAGAGTATCAAGTGGCTAAGGAATGGAAATGACTACTTACATGGGTGAATTGTCTCACATGATGCCCTTGTCCTAAGAATAGAATGATCATTTAACATTGGATTTGATTTTGCCAGATTTAAAATGAGCCAAAAGTGGGTTAGCCCAAATTTCAAGTCAATTGGAGTTGATTTGGTTACGTTTGGCTCAATTTGACTCATTTAGGTCAAATTCGGTTAGGTTGGGTCAAGTAGACTAATTGGTCAAATTGGGTCAAACCAAGGGTCGGGTCAAGTTCATATGACCATTTGGGATGTTTTGATTCAATTAGTTTGGTTTAGTTTGGCTTAGATTTGATTTTGGCTCATTTGAATTCATTTGGGTCAAATGAGTTAAGTTGACCAATTTAACTAAATTTGCCAAATTATCTTAGGTTGGGTATTGGTTTAGGTTTAGTTGACTAACTGAAGATGATTGTATGCTTTGGTTTCAATTAATTTCGATTTGGTTTGATTTAGGCCAACTTGAACCTTTAGGTCGATTTGGGCCAAGTAGGTAAATTGGGTTTAATTTGGTCCAATCATGGCTTGGTCAAGTTCAACAATCAATTTGGAATGAACTTGAGTCATTGGTTGTAATCAATTTAGTTTATATTTTTATTTGACCCAATTTAGTCCTTTAGGTCAATTTGGGTCAACTTGGGTCAAGAGGGCCAATTGAGTTTGGTTTGACTGAATTCAAGGTCAGTCATATTCAAATATTGATTTTGATTTTGTATGAATCATTGGTTTCAAGGGATTTGGCTTAGGTTGCAATTAGGCTAGTTTGGGTACATATGGGCTAAGGAATTGACTTGGTTTGACCCAATTTGTGACAATTGATCAAACTAGGGTTATCAACAATCATGATGGGAGATTTTGATGGGCATGGTTCAATCCAATTTGGGTAGGATTAAAACTTGGCTCAAATAGGTCAAATTGGCCACTATGGGTCAAGTGGACCAATTGCATTTAGTTGTCTTGATTTTGGGTTGAGTTTGATTTAGTTGAGTTTGAATATGGATTTTGGATTTATATATAAATTCAGTTGCAATTGGCTTGGGTTCAAATGGGTTTTGGTTCATTTGAATATTTCAAGTCAAAAAGGATGAGCTGGGTTTGACTTGGGGTTGATTTTGGTTTGGCTTGATGATTGTAGATTTCATTTATATTTATGAATATGATTGAAGGTATGATTGATTCATGAGAAAATCAATTGAATTTGTATTTTGGAATGAAGGAATTTATCTAAGTCCATGGAGTAGTTTCATGTGGCTTAGGTTTGGATTTTGATTTGGTTTGATTTACTTTTGATGATTTAAATGTATATTTCATTTAAATATGTGAAGATGATTGAAAATATGATTGATTTATGAGAAAATAAATTATGTTTGACTTGAATTGGAGTAAGATTTGGCTAAATCCATGCAATAGGTCATATGGCTTAGGAAGGGTTTTGATGATTTAGTTAGATTTAGTTTTGATCATTTGAATGTAGATTTGATTTATATTTAGGAACATGATTGAAGATATAAATTTATTATGAGAAAATCAATTGATTTTGGATTGATTTGGATTAAGATTTGGCTAAGTCCATGGGATAGGTCATATGGCTTAGGAAGGGTTTCAAGTTTGAATTTGATCATGGGTTTCAATCATTTGGTTTTGGAATTTGGGTTTGAATTTGTATTTGAATTTGATGTTTGAATTGAACTTGAGGTTTGATTTGGGTTGTAGGGTAGGTTGACTATCCTAATCTTTAAGGCATAACCTAATATTATGGTTAACCCTTCTAAGTCTTTAGGCTTAAGTTAAGTGTTTACCTAATTTTTAGAAGTGTCTTATAACCAGGGAAGTCTTAGTGTCTAGAAGACTCATAAGTCTAAGATGGGAAGATTGAATGCACTAAAAAGTGAGGTCAACAAGCCTTAAGCTCCATAGTGTTGCCCTTGGAGATAGATGATTGGAAGAGCAAAGTTTCACATTATAGACTGGATACATCTCAACACTTTGCTTGGGAGACCATGGATACATGAGAACAACATAGTTCCATTCTCTCTACACTAGTGTATGAAGTTTGTGAGAGGTGGGATCATCTATTATGTCAAAGGAGATCTCATGCCATTTACAGTTCATGAGGTCGACATATATGACGATGCGGCTTACTACCTCCCTCAAATTCAAGAAGTCTATTCTAACAAACTTGGCCAAAGTTTAAAAATAAAAAAATAAAAAGAAAAAGAAAAAGAAATAAGAGAAAATGAAAAAGAAAATAAAATGAGTAAAAATAGACTTGGAGGAGAAAGTGGAGCATGACATTAGATTCCACCCACAATTCGTTACTCTGTTTGAACATAAGGGTAGGACAACCTGATCTCCACCAGGTAGAGGAAAAGGCTAGTTTAGAGGCAGTCCTAGGGGTGGAAAACCTCCTTATTGGCCACCCAATAGAAGATGTGTCCCAGCTATAAGGAGTACACCTGCTATCCGTATAGACTTAAAATCTAGTTCATAGGATGAGTCTTATATGGTTAGCACACCAACTATTCTGAGCAATAGATTCTCTTGGAGGTGACACTTGAGCCAGATAGCTATGAAGACCAGGCTCAAAAGTAAAGCATAAGTTTATCCAAGTCTATATGTGAAATAGTTAGGCATCAGTTGGAAAGCTTAGCTCTAACCCCACTTTTCCCTAAAAAAGCTAAGGGTTTGGTACTTAAGGAAGCACTTAAGTCATCCACAGGTGTGAAGACTTAGAGGTTCTTTCTGGGGGCATCATCCTCAAGCCAAGAAGTTGATGTAGAACTTGAGGATGATTCATATAAAGATTTTATAAAATTAACTTTTGATTGGCACTTGCCTTGTGTTCATAATTTAACAAAGAAATCGTAATCCCACATACTTGGTTAAAGCATAAGTTAGACTACTTCAAAAGAATATAGAAGAACAAATGCAAAAGCTTTCAATCAAGACCTAGACTAGGAATCGATATAGTGGGTCCAGTCGATGATGACCATTATTGCTTAGTCATCACCAATCATTTGGAATCTGATAGGTTATTTTCTAATCACATCAAATCATGTGAGGAGCTATGCTTAGAATCTTCAGATAATATAGATGATTTTGAAGTTAAAGATGCACCGCCAGAGTTTGAAGAAGAGATCAAGTCAACCATCGATGAGCTCAAGGAAATCAACTTAGAAATTGAAGAAGATCCATGCATGACATACATCAGTTCTTTGTTGAATGAAATTGAAACCAATGACTTAGTTAAGATATTGATTGAGTTTAAGGACTACTTCACATTGAGTTATGAAGAGATGCTCAAATTGGCTCCTGACATAGCGGTCCATAAACTAGCAATAGAGCCTACTGCTAACCCTATCAAGCAAGCTCCTAGATGCATGTGATTAAACATGGAACAACATGTCATTTCTGAAGCTAAGAAGCTGATCAATATTGGCTTCATCCGAGAAATAAAATAACCTACCAGGTTAGCTAGCGTCTTCTTAATTATGAAAAATAATGGTCAAATTCACATATACGTCAATTTTAGGAATTTAAATAAGGCATGTCCAAAAGATTAATTTCCACGACTAATCTCAGAGTTGATGGTGGAGATTGCCTCATCTTATCTAGTCTTCTCTTTCAAGGATGTCTCATCTAGATATAACCAAATAAAGATGGCCCTTGAAGATGAAAGAAACACTACTTTTAGAACACAGATCAGAATTTATTGCTATAAGGTCATGCCTTTTAGCCTTAAAACTACGGGTGCTACATTCCAGTGGGCCGTAACTCGAATCTTCGATGAACATATTCATCATCAAGTCGAGTGCTATGTCGATGATCTCGTGGTCAAAAGTAGAGAAAAGGAAGACCATCTCTTTGACTTGAAGTAGTTTTCAAATAGTTAAGATAATTTAACTTCAAAATGAACCCTCTAAAGTGTGCATTCGGATTAGTTTCAGGGAAATTCCTTGGGTTTGTTGTCTGACATAAGGGAATTGAAATAAATCTGAAGAAAATCATGGTGATATTAAAAATACCACCCCCTAAAAGTTTAACTCAACTCAGATAATTCCAGAGGCGGTTGACATATCTAAGATACTTTATATCTAAAATATCAGGAAGATGTCAGCCATTCTCAGCACTTATCAAAATAGATGCCAATTTCAAGTGGGATGATAAGTGTGAGGATGCCTTCAAAGACATCAAGCATTACCTGATGATGCTGCCAGTTCTAATAGCCCCTATCCCAGGCAAATGCTCATACTTTACACTGCTATGTTAGATGACTCCCTTAGTGCTTTGTTAGCCTAAGCTAATGATGAAGGGAAGAAAAATGCACCCTACTACCTCAGTCATCATCTAATACCTGTTGAGGCTAATTATCCACCCATTGAGAAGCATTTCTTAGCATTAATCTTTGCATCCTAAAAGCTATAGCATTGCATGCTTCCTCATAAGGTGAACTTAATCTCTAGGATCAATCCACTACAATATCTCAAGACACAGCTGACATTGTCTAGATGATTAGCACAACTGTCCATGATCCTCTCAAAGTTTAATATTACCTTCATACCCCTCCATGCAGTGAAAAAATAAGCACTAGCGAATTTCTTAGTGGCACACCCACTTCTTGCTGACTCTCCACTTAGTGATGATCTCCTCGATGAACAAATCATGAACTCAGGGGAAACTAACATTCACCATTGGGAGATGTACTTTCATGGTGCAACTTTCTCTCAAAGAGAAGAAGAAGAATGTCAATCTACTATTCTAGGAAAGGCAGGGGTATGAATAGTTCTCTTAACTCTAGACCGTGATGTGGTGAGATTCTCATATCATATTTCCAATCCTTGCACCAACAATAAAGTCGAATATGAGGCTCTAATTATCGGTCTAGAATTAGCCATTACTCTAAGCATCCAGAACATCAACATCTTTGGGGATTCTTAGCTAGTTATCTACTAAATCATTGGGTCCTATAAGGTTAAAATGCCCAAACTCCATCACTACCACAAGTACACCATAGAGTTGTTAGCCAAAATCCCAAAGGTTACCATTTATAAGATTCCTCAATAAGAGAATGTTATAGCATATACTTTATCCAAGCTTGCCAATGAGTTGGCATGTCTAGAGGATGAGTCCATATCAATAAAGGTCCAAAATAGATAAGTCTTATCCCTTATTGATATTGAACTCATCAAAAAGTACTCTCTTGAAGGGGAGGTTTCCATTGACAAGAAGGTGGAGGAGTTAGATTGGAGGCAACCATTCATGGATTACTTAAATAAAGGCAAACTACCTCAAGAGATGCCCCAAGCCTATCAGATGAAGCAGAGAGCGCTTTCCTACACTCTTGTTGATGGTGTCTTGTACTGGCGGTCTTCCGATCATATATGGTTATGGTGTTTATACAAGTACAAAGCCCATGAGATCGTGACTGAGGTACACTCAAGATTATGTGGAGCCAACCAATCTAGTTTAAAGATGAAAGCCAAGATCAAGAGACTAGGGTACTACTAGCCATCGATGATCAGAGATTGCATGGATATGGCTAGGCAATGTCAACAATGTCAAATACAAGGTGTGGTCCTACACCAACCACCCAAAATTCTACATCCTACATTAGCCTTATGGCCATTTGAGTGTTGGGGTACCGACATAGTCGGTCCGAGTGATCCTTTTTTTTCCAAGGGTCATTGGTTCACCTTAGCTACTACTACTACTTTTCTAAATAGGTGAAGATGATTTCACTCAGAGAGGTTTCAACTTAGCATGTGCTCTAATTTTTTAAGAACCACATTGTATATAGGTTCAGAGTGCCTCGATAAATTATATCTGATAATGGTACTACATTCAAGGGCATCGAGATCAACAACTTTGCCCAGAGACACAACATAGATTGGAGATATTCTACCATCAACTACCCGAGGGCAAACGGCTTGGCAGAAGCCTTCAATAAAACTCTCATCCAAATACTAAAGAAGGAACTCGATAATAATAATTGACAGTGGCATGAGCAGTTAGTTGAAGCCTTATGAGCCTACCACACCACATATAGAACTCCAACTCAGTCTACTCCTTTCACTTTAGTGTATGGGTCTAAAATCATTGTATCATTAGAAGTTCAACTCCCATCACTAAGGATAATTGTGAGTAGCAAGATCACAAAAGAGCAGAACGCCAAGTTGCACCTAGAAGAGCTTAAAGGTTTGGAAGAGAGATGCCTATGTGCATGCCAAAATCTCAAGTTGTACAAAGCTAAAATTATACAAGCTAATAATAAGTTTGTCTATCCTAGATCTTTTAAAGTAGGAGAGCTTATTTTAGTTCTAAGGAGACCGATTGTTGCCCATCATAAGATTGGAGGGAAGTTTGAACCCACTTGGGTAGGCCCTTTTTTAATAGAGAAGGCCTACCAAAAAGGATATTATCAGCTTATTAATCATAAGGGAGAGCACCCAATGCTTCCAGTCAATGGGCTCTACCTAAATAAATATTATAAATCATGTTTAAAAATAATTATCAATAATGAAAATTCTATTTTGAATTCAATCTCTTCCATGTTGAAAGTATTCTTGTTTACAAATTTGCCATGATGTGTTTAGGGTAGGTGCAAGGAAACCTAGCAGCATCTTACCCTTCATCGACACAACACAAATACAAACTACACACGAACATATAAAATAAACACATATCTTTTATCTCGGGCAACTCTGAGTTGAGATAATGCCCCTAGTGACACTCACACAATAGCTTTGGCTTGATGTTACCTAGTAGTATCACCCAGTGGTCTTCTTGCTTTGGAAGATGTAAGTCTATTGTGTTTTCCTTTCTTACTTGGCCAATGCACAACATAATATACTAAAACATTTTAAAACATCTTATAACATCCAAAAATATATCACTATATGATCAAATATCTGATGGTATATTATATAATAATATATAGTATTATAGTATGATTTAGGGTTAGGGTTTAGGGTATTCAAATCTCTAATAGTCAAGAGAAAGTCTCTTGAAAATATTTTCTTTAGCTACCATAATTATGTTAGGATTAGGTCATTCTTTAGATCTACTCCTAATGACATCTTTATTCATGGTTTAGGGTTTAGGGTTTAGGGTTTAGGGTTTAGGGTTTAAGGTTAGTTCAGGGTTTAAGGTTTGAGATTTATGGTTTAGGGTTTAGGGTTTTAGGGTTTAGAGTTTAGGGTATAGGGCTTTAGGGTTTATGGTTTAGGGTTTAGGGTTTAGGGTTTAGGGCTTTAGGGTTTAGGGTTTAGGATTTAGAGTTTAGTGTTTAGGGTTTAGGTTTTTTAGGGTTTATGGTTTATCATTTAGGGTTTAGGTTTAAGTTTTAGTATATAGTTTAAGGTTTTTTTTTAACAAAGAATTAATTCATATTCAACATTTCTTCTTTTCGATTTCATCAACTAAGTAGCACCCCATGTTTTCTGAGAAATAAGCGATGACATAGATCAAAGATAAGTACCCATAGAGAAAAATAAAAACCCTAGATAAGTAGAACTGTCTTTACTCTAAAGACATAGTTCCATAAATAGCAAATCAGATCAACCATTCTTCTATTTCTCTAATTCCCATTAGAACCACCCCAACCTCTCGAGTAGCAGGGTCCACCATCATATCCTTGATCTCTCCCTCTACAACCACCAATGTTGTAACCTCCATCACTCTTCCCACCTCCATAACCACCACTACTCAGACCACTACCACCATATCCACCACCACCTCTAGATCCCCCACCACCGCTGTGATAATCATCGCCTCTACCTTCGCCTCCACCGTTAGATCTAGACTAAGCCTAGTTCATGAAGATGTTCCTACCATCAAGGTTCTACCCATTCTTAGGATTTAGGGTTAGTTTAGGATTTAGGGTTTAAGGTTAGTTCAGGTTTAGAGTTTAGGGCTGTAGGTTTTAGTGTTTAGGATTTAGGGTTTAGGGGTTAGGGTTTAGGGTTTAGGGTTTTTGGGTTTAGCATTTAGGCTTTAGGGTTAGGGTTTAGGGTTTAGGGTTTACGGTTTAGGGTTTATAGTTTAGGTTTAGTTTTAGGATTTAAGGTTTAGGGTTTAGGATTTAGGTTTTAGGATTTTTATTTTAAATTAAGTAAACTGCTAGGTTTAGGTTTATTTAATTTATTTAATTAATTATTTATTTATTCTAGTATTTTTTTATTTAGGTTTACTTTTTATTTATATATATTTTAGTTTATTTATTTGAGGTTTATTTATTTTAGTTTAGGTTTTTTTATCTAAGTTTATTTTTAAGTTTAACTTTATTTTTTAGTTAAGGTTAATTTTTATTTTATTTTTTAGGTTTAGGTTTTATTTTTTATTTTTAGGTTTAGTTTAGGTTTTTTTAATTATTTTAGGTTTAGGTTTTTATTTTAAGTTAATTTTTATGTTTTATTTTTTAGTTTAGGTTTATTTTTAGTTTATTTTGTTTTATTTAATTTAGGTTTAGGTTTAGGTTTAGGTTTAGGTTTAGTTTATTTTAGGTTTAAGTTTAGGTTTTATTTATTTTAGTTTAGGTTTAGGTTTATTTTATTTTGTTTACTTTATTTTTATTTTAGGTTTAATTTTTGTTTTTAGTTCAACATTTAGGTTTTAATTTTTATTTATTTTTAGGTTTTATTTTAAGGTTTATTTTTTTAGATTAGTTTTTTATTTAGATTTTATTTTATTATGTTAGATTTAGTTTATTTGATGTTTTTATTTTATTTATGTTTTTTATTCTTAGGTTTATTTTATTTTTTAGTTTAGTTAGCTTTTATTTATTTTATTTTAGTTTATTTTTATTTTTATTTTTATTTTAGGTTTAGGTTTAGGATTTAGTTTAGTTTTTTATTTTATTTATTATTACCATATTATAGGTTTTAATTTATTTTATTTTTATTTAGTTGATTTTTTAAGTTTTAGGGTTTAGGTTTAGGATTTAGGGTTTAGGGCTTTAGGGCCTGGGTTTAGGGTTTAGTTTTAGTGTTTATGGTTTAGGGTTTAGTGTTTAGTTTAGGTTTATGGATTTAGTGGTTTAACTTTGAGGTTAGTTTAGAGAGATTTAGGATTAGGGTTTTAGGATTTAAGTTTAGTTTAGGGTTTAGGGTTAGTTTAGAGTTTAAGTTAGCTGGTCAAGGATAGGATTTAGGGATGGATAGGAGTGGTGTAGTTTAGTGGTGTTTAGCAAGTTTATGTGGTTGGTAGTGTTAGGTTAGGGTGCAAGACTGGGTTTGGGGAATAGGGTTTATGGTAGGATTATATTTTAGGGTTTATGATTTTTTTATCTTTAAATTAACCAAATCAGATTTAGGTTTATTAAGTTTATTTTATTTATTTTAAATTTTATTTTATTTAGGTTTATTTTATTTTATTTAGCTTAGTTTATTTATTTTAAGTTTAATTTTATTTAGGTTTTATTTTATTATTATTAGTTTAGGTTTTATTTTATTTTAGGTTTAAGTTTAGGTTTTAGGTTTAGGTTTATTTTAGGTTTATTTTATATTTTTAGTTTAGGTTTAGGTTAATTTTTGTTTATTTTATTTTATTTAGTTTAAAGTTTAGGTTAAGTTTATTTTAGGTTTTTTTATTTTTTTAAGTTTTTATTTTATTTTATTTATTTTAAGTTTATTATTAGGTTAATTTATGGTTTAATGGGTTTAGAGTTTAGGTTTAGTGTTTAGGTTAGTGTTAGGGTTTAGTGTTAGAGTTTAGGATTTAGGTTTAGGTGGGTGTTGGTAGGGTTTAGGGAGTTTTAGGTTTAGGGTTGGTTTAGGGTTTAGTGTTTAGGGTTTAGGTTTAGTGTTAGGGTGTTTAGTTTAGTATTTGTGGGGTTAGATGTTTAGGGTTGTAGGTTTAGGGTTGTAGGATGAAAACCGAGATCGAGAGACTAGGATACTACTAGTTGTCGATGATCAAAGATTGCATTGATACGGCTATGATGCCACCAATGTCAAATACATGGTGTGGTCCTACACCAACCACCCAACATTCTAAAACCTACATCGGCCTCACGGCCATTCGAGTATTGGGGTACCGACATAGTGGGTCTGATTGATCCTCTTTCTTCCAAGGGTCATCGGTTCATCTTAGTTGCTACTGACTACTTTTTCAAATAGGCAAAGGCAATTCCACTAAGACAGGTCATAGCTCAGCATGTGGTTTAATTATTTTAGGAACCATATTGTATCTAGGTTCGGAGTGCCTCGATGAATTATATCTGATAATGGTACTGCATTCAATAGCTCCGAGATCAATAACTTTTCTTAGAGATATAGCATAGATTGGAGATATTCTACCATCAACTACTAGAGGGGAAACAACTTAGCAGAAGTATTCAACAAAACTCTCATCCAAATACTAAAGAAGACACTGAAAATAAGCGATAGTGAACAAGTTGAAGTCTTGTGGGCTTACCGCACCACATAGAACTCCAACTCGCCTACTCCTTTCTCCTTAGTGTGGGTCAAGCCGTTCTACCATTAGAGTCCAACTCCCATCACTAAGGATAGTTGTGGGTAGCAAGATCACAATAAAGTAGAATGCCAAGTTGCAGTTAGAAGAGCTTAAAGGTTTGGAGGAGAGGCTATTGTGGGCTACTCTGAATTGAGATAACATCCCCCAGTGGTACTCACATAGTAGCTGCTCTAGGTCAGGCTGACGTGCTACCCTACTAGTGTGTCATCCTAGTGGTCTTCTTGCTTCAGAGGATGTAACTCTGCTACACTTTCATTCTTTACTTGGCCACTGCACATCGACCACTTTATTAGTTTGGTAGGCCTTACTACATGGCCGGTAAGCTACCTCATGTTGGCTTCGTTTAAGAGGATGTGAGTTCACTACGCTTTCTTCTTGGATTAGCCTTTGTTCACTGATTAGGTCAAGTATATTTTAGGTTTAGGATAAGTCTCCTAGAGGGTCCTTCCCTCCTGACTGCTCCAAGTCTGGGTCCAGGCCTTCCTCGGGGATCCCTGCTTAGTAGTCGCTCTAGGTAAGATTGCATCTGTCCCACCGATGATAAACTATTCGATGATCTTGGAAAACTCACATACATGCTTTCTTTTAGGTTGATCATCGCATGCAATGGGAACTTTAGGTTGGTTGGTTCTTACTATGCTGACGGATACACCACTCATGCTGACAGATACACATTAGGTTGGTTGGTTCTCGAACCTTAGGATACACAACTCATGGTAGATGTAAGTCTACTATGCTTTCTCCTTGAGTTGTCCACCGTACACTTATAGGCCTTCTTTTCCAGGGCTTAGGATAACATTCCTAGCATCACCTCCCTTGTGGGCACCTTATTTGGATCACATCCTTTGTGACCTAATTTAGACACTACCTGGGTTACTATCGGGTTGGACAGTTCCCCTTATCTAGTAACCACTTCTGTGGTTAGAGAATCGATCCTGTGGATGTGTAGATTCTCCCTTAGTCTAGTAAATCTGAGATAGATCAAGGCCATAGCTTTCCCTGGGTCCCTCACACCAACAGGTCCATAAAACATATAAATAAAATTATATTCACTTGTGGATTAGGAGGACACCCTAGTGATACCTTTTCTTAAGCAGGTATCTTATCTTTAGGGCATTATTAGCGAAACTCCCTATAGGAATCGCCTGACTACTCTTGAGTTGATATAAGTCCCCAGCAACATTCACTCAATAGTCACTCTTAAGTCAGGTTTGATTTGTTGTGCTACTAATAGGTCACCCCAGCGGTTGTTCCCTACTTTAGAAAATGTAAGTCTGTTATGCCTTCTTCCTAGCATAGTTGTTGCACACTGAAAGCCAACCCCTTAGGTTGGCTAGCTCTACACCATGGCTAGTAGACTATCTCTTTAGATTTGTAAATCTGAGTAAGGACAAGTCTGATAAAGCCCCATCTCAGTGGGTCCATCGTACACCGACATGCCCCATAAATTAAATCTATCAAATTTGATTGAGCTCACATCCCCAATCGATATGCCCTCAATTCGAAATTAAACTAAACCAAATAAACCATAACAAATCACATGAAATTAGGATAAAATTAATCTTGACTACTTTTGAGTTGACATAAGTCCCCATCGACATTCACTCAATAGTCGCCCTAGGTCAGGTTTGATTTATTGTGTATACAACAGGTCACCCCAGCGGTTGTTCCTCTCTATGGAAGATGTAAGTTTGCTATGCCTTCTTCCTAGCACAGCCATTGCACACCGAAAGGCAACCCCTTATGTTGGCTAGCTCTACCTCACAGCCTATAGACTATCCCTTTGGATTTGTAAACTTGCGGTAGGTCAAGGCTGATATAGCCCCTTCTTGGTGGGTTCATCGCACACCGACAGGGTCCATACATTAACTCAAATTAAATTAAACCCAATCTGATTTTTCTTGGTGGAGTTAAATCACACCCTTCTCACTAGTGGAGCCCCAAATCATATATAATCAAGTCACGTAAACAAATCAAATTCAAAACCTACCTCCCTAATGGTGCCAAATTAAACCAACTCCCCTAGTAGAGTCTAAATCAAATAAATCGAACCAAACCCTTATCCCAAGTGGATACATCCACAAACATGTCTATGAAATCAAACTAAAATCCTAATCCCTAGTGGATAGCCCAAACCAGCTTTTCTTATGGAAGGTTCATATACACGATCCCAAGTGGACTCGAACCCATATCTCAAGCACATATGCCTCCACAATAATTAAGACAAAATAAATTAAAGTCGATTCGATCTTAATCCCTGGTGAATTATAGATTCTTAACCCCAGCGGATTTTCATTCCATAAATCATATAATCAAATCAAATTCAAACCTTGTCCCAAGCAGATTTTCTTTTTCTATGCCCTTGACATATCACATGTCATGTCCGATGCATGTGTGATCCCCTAACAGATCTCCCTCCATGTCCTTGACATGGAATTCTCATCAAATCTTATTTCTTCTCTTATGCACACCTTTAATACTTCAACCAAAATCCTAATAATGTATTCATTCAAATTACACCATCTTAACATTGTAATCAACATTTTATGATTTGTGATGGTGTAAGCTCAAACTAACTATACAATATCATGCTAAACATATAATAATGTGAATTAACACACTATATTATAATATAATATATGATGTTATATTATAATTTGCTATAATATAATATATATTCTAACATTACACCTCATTAGAATCACTTAAAAAGAACAAATAACAAAATTTTCTCAATATATAACTAATGTTTATGTTGGAAGTAATATTGTTATTTTTCTATTAGAAATGGTACAAAATAGCATAATTTTGGGGTTGCTTCTTGGTGTGTGCCATGAATTTGGCCAAATTATTCCATCTCAACCTTCAAATTAACATTTTTGTGAGTTTCAACCCAATGTATTATAACAAAAATAAAACATACTAAAATGTACAATAACATTTAGTAACACACCACAACATTCATATATATGTGAAGTGATATTGTTATGTACATTATATTTTAATATGCTTTCATATAATATATTATTTTACATTACACCTTAAAATGAATCACTTTAAGCAAAAAATTTGTAAAATTTGGTTGAAAAATGAACATTTATTTTGGATGCAAAATTCCATTATTTTGATTAAATGACACACCATAGCACACCCCCAATGATGTTCCTTAAATTTGGCCAAATCTCATCATCTCAGCCAATAAATCAGTATTTATATTAATTATACCAGTACAAACTCTACTACATCATACTATAACAAACTAAAATATGTTAAACAACAAGTAGTAATACATAATAGTATGCTATAATGCATGATGCTACACTATGTTATGGCATCCTATATTATAATACACTATAACATATTATAATATTTTATATTATATTGCATATCACATAACAAGGGATTGCTTAAGATAAATAAAATTAGTTTAAATAGTAAAAAACTATATATTTTAATCGTATCACTCACATATTTTAAATTGAAAAAATATATTATGATGTCATGCTCTACCTATAATGAATTTGGCCAAAATTTTCCATTTTAAAGTCTAAATCAACATTTTTATAAATAATGCTAGTGTAGGCTCGACTGCATGATTGTAAAATACTAAATGAAATTAAAATGCATAGAATAATATATTATGATATATGATTCTATACTATGCTAAAACATATAATATTTATTTTGAACATAAAATCTTACTTTTTAGACTACAAGTGGCGTAGCAGCTTTGGTACTACAACCTAATTCCCACTTCAAATTTAACAAATTTCATCATCTAATTTATTAAATCTATATTTTAATGATTTACATTAATATAGACTATAGGGCACAATACCATAATATACTAAAACATTTCAAAACATCATATAACATCCAAAAACACATCACTACATGCTCAAATGTATGATGCTACATTATACTATAATATATGGTATTATATTATGATTTAGTGTTAGGATTTAAGGTATTTAAATCTCTAATTCTCAAGGGAAAGTCTCTTGAAGATAATTTCTTTATCTACCATAACTATGTTCGTATTAGGTCATTCTTTAGATCTACTCCTAATGACATCTTTATTCAAGGTTTAGGATTTAGGGTTTAGGGTGAGTTTAGGGTTTATTTAGGGTTTAGGGTTTAGGGTTTATGGTTTAGGGTTTCGGGTTTGGAGTTTAGGGTTTAGGGTTTAGCATTTAGGGTTTAGGGTTTGGGGTTTAGATTTTAGTGTTTAGGGTTGTAAGTTTTAGGATTTATGATTTATGGTTTTAAGGTTTAGAGTTTAGGGTTTATGATTTATGGTTTAGGCTTAGGGTTTAAGGTTTTTTTTCTTTTTGGGAACCCCATATAGGGGAATTATTTTGCCACAAAAGAAGGGTTACAAGGTCCTTAAGAGTGGATAAACTCAAAACTATCACTCAAAGAGCTACAATCAGCCTAGAGAGAGAATCCCCTATCTAAATACATCTAAAATAAGAAAAGAAATAGAACAAAGATAAAATAATAAAACATACAATGACAACAAAAAGGAAAAGCTAAGGGTCAGATAGCTATAGAGAGCTTGGGAAGATGAGAAAAGCATAGGCCACCTCCAGAATTGGAAACCTAGAAAGAAATAGTAACAGAACCTTGCATGTTGCTAGAAAATGGAATTAGCATAGCTAGAGAAATAAAAGCTATAATAATTGAAGAAATACTAAAGAAAGAGAAAAATAAGTGGAGTTCAAGAAGAAAGGCTCAGGCTTAGTCACCACATAAATGGGGTAACCACAAACGTGAACATCCAGACTTCCAATGAAAGGTTACATTATAATTGCTGCTACCAGCCAAAATTATGTGTGAAATCATCACTAATAATAGACATACGGGAAAGGCACACCATAAAGAGTGGAAGTTAGATGTCCTTTAGTACCCGCATACTAAGCAATAGAAAAGCAAACTACAGGAAAAGCAGTTCCACTATTCACCCAGTCAAGTAATTGCCACCAATCCTAAGGAAAAATTGTATCAACAAGAGTATCCCAACATAGATGGAGAAGGACCAGCCAACAAATCCCCCACACAGTAAGACCGCCATGAAAGTGAAAATTTCATTGAATTAGGGGGAGTATATCTCCCAATATGGCAATTGGACGGTCGACACCTCCTTTATCATTTTGGTCCAATTGCTCAAATTGTTGAGGTTGTTTAGGCTATTTTGAGTGTGCACATGGTCAATTTGATCTAATGAATGTATTGCCAACTTCCCATGTGCTTGAATTGAGCTTAAGAGGGAATTTAAAATTTTAATTTTAAGCTAATTTGTCAGGTTTGGTCTAGGGGCCAAATGGGTTGACCCAAACCCATTGGGTTGGGTGCACCACTCATCACGAAGTCCCCTTGAGCTTTTAGGAAAGCCTCAAGTGATTGTGAAGAGGGTATGACCAAATTACCCATGGGCTAGGCCAAAATTTGTTCTATGGACTAGGGGTAGAGTGGTCATTTTGCTACTTTTCGAGTTTGGACATGTTGGGTATGTGGAAAACTAGGTTTGGGAAAGTTTCATTAAATTTGGAATCCATTTGGTAGGGTTTGGCTCACGTTGGCCCATTTAGGTCAAAATGGGTCAACTTGGGTCAAGTTGACCAATTGGTCAAATTGGGTCAAACAAAGGGTTGGGTCAAGTTCATATGACCATTTGAAATATTTTGGTGGCTTTGGTTTGATTCAAATTGGTATTTCTTTAGTTTTAGCTCATATGACTTCATTTAGGTCAAATGGGTCAAGTTGACCTATTTGACACTTTTTTGACCTATTTGAGGTGGGTTAAGGGTAGGTTTAGGTTAGGTTAGTCATATGGAGTGAATTGGCATCTCTATTTCTAATCAATTTGGCTTAAGTTCAATTTTGGCTAAGCATGACCCCTTTAGGTCATGTTGGGTCTAAGGTCAATTAGGCTAGGTTGGGTCTAGTTGGCCAATTGAGGCTTTGGTCAAGTTCCAGACGTGATTTGGGATGGACTTGACCCATTGGTTCCAATCAATTTGGCTTAGATCAAGTTTTGACACATTTTGTCCCTTTAGGTTAAAATGGGTCAACTTAGGTCAAGTGGGCCAATTGGGCTATGTTAGACTCAAATGTTGGCTTGGTTAAGTTCAAACATAAGTCATGAGTGAAGTTAGATCAATGGTTTCAATCAATTTGGCCTATGGTGAAATTTGGCTATGTAAGGTTTCATTTTAGGTTAAGTATGGTCAACCCTTAGGTTTGACTTAGTTTGACCCAATTTGGTTGATTGATCATCCCATGATGATTGTTGATCATGATGAGAGGGATATATGGCCTTGGTTCAATCCAATTTAGTTTGGATGAAAAGTTGGCTCATAAGGGTACTTTAGGTCACTTTCTATCAAGTGAGCCTAAGTGGGTCAATTGGCTTGTTCAAAGCTTGATTTGAAGTTGATTGATCTTGTATATGGACTTATGATTAAAATATAAATCCATTTACAAGTAGTTTGAAGTCAAATGGATTTTGATCCATATGAAAATTTCATATTAAAAGGAAGAATATGAAGGAGTTTTGGGTTTGATTTTTTATTTGGGTTTTGATTCAATGACTGAAGTTTGGGTTTATATATATGATCTCATGATTGTAGGATTGATTGAACCATGACAGAAAGTCAAGGATTTGGCTTGATTTGTAATTGTTTTGACTAAGTTCATGATTTTGACATGAAAGGCTTAGATTGGATTTTGTGTGGATTTGAGTTTGATTTTTGAATTTATATTTCATTTATATATGTGAATATAAATGAGAATATAAATGGATCATGAGAAAGTTTCAAGGATTTGAAGTGGTTTAATAATGATTTAGGTTAAATCCATTAAAAGAAATTTAAAGGATTTAAAGAAAATTTTAAATTGAAATTTAATTATTGGATTGGATTGGATTGATTTTTATTTATATTTTATTTATATATGAGAATATAAATAAGAATACAAATAAGTTTTGAGAAAATCCCATGAGTTTGAATAGGTTTGATCAAGATTTAAGTTAAATCCATTAAAGGGAATTTAAAGGATTTAAGGAAAATTTCAAGGATTTTAAATTAGAATTTAATTGAGGGTTTGATTTGATTGATTAATATTTATATTTAATTTATATATGAGAATATAAATAAGTTTTGAAAAAATCCCAAGGTTTTTTATAGCTTTGATCAAGGTTTAGGTTAAATTTTGGCTAAGTCCTTTAATGAAAAATTAAAGGGGCTTAAGAAAAGTTTCATGAATTAATTTTGAATTTTGAATTTGATTTGATGGGTTTGAATTTATATTTCATTTATATATGTGAATATAAATGAGAATATAAATGGATTATTAGAAAATCTCAAAGATTTGAATAGGTTTAGATCATAGGGTTTAAGTCCTTAAGGGAAGGTTAAGGACATAGGCAAAATTTGAACTTAGGAATTTTTGATGGATTTTGATCATTGGTTCCAATCATAGATTTCAATCATGGATTTCAATCATATGGAGTTGATTTGAATTTGGAAAAAATCAAATAGAATTGATTTGGAGTTTGACTTGAAAAAAGGAAAGTGGGGAATGGTTTAAGCTAAGGGTAGGAGAATTTTTCCTGACACCCCTAAGGCATGACCAACTTCTATGCCTAAACCTTCTAAGTCTTCTAGGGCTAGGGGAGTGTCCACCTAATCACTATATGTGTCTTAAGACTAAGGAACTCTTAAAATTTAAGAGAAGTCCTAAGTCTAAGATGGAGGGGTTAGGAGCTTATTTTAAAAATGAGGTCAACAAAGGGCTCCCAATAGGTGTGGTGTGACTGACAAAGAACACCACATGTATTGGTGTTAACCGAAATGATCAACAACATCGAGAGATCACAAGTACTAAGAGAAATAATCTATCCTTAACCCAAAGAAAAGAAAGAATCTAGAGCTTAGTGCAATGTGGCTCTACTTATGTCCAAGACATAAGAGAGAGGGAGAAATCCACTAAGGGATAGAGTGCGAACCTTCCACTAGGGGAGTAGGTTCAAATCATCCACAAAGGGATGAGAAGTTTAATTTAATTCTCACTGAAGAGAAAAAGATTTGATTTGTTCCACTAGAGAATAGGGTTGAATTTGTTTTAAATTTTTATTAGGTTTGAATTTTTAGATGAACCTTGTTAGTTTGCAATGGGTTGTACTGAATAGGAGCCATGAAGGCTAAGACCAATCTTATATTTACCAATCCAAAAGGGGTAGTCTATTAAACACGTAGTAGGACTAGCCAACCAATGGGATGCCTTTCGGTATATAATAGCTGTACTAGGAAGAAAATATAGTAGACTTATATTATCCAAGTGAGGACTAATTATTGGGGTAATCCATTGGCAAGGCAACAGATTGAACCCAACCTAGGGCTGACTATTGAGTGAATGCCACTTGCGGACTTAGATCAACTCAAAGGTAGTCAAGATTGATTTCATTTTAAATTTTGTTTTGATGGATTCTATTTGTTTGCGATGGATCACACTGAGAAGGAGCTTATAGAAGCTTAGACCTATCTCAAATTTACTGAAACAAAGGGAGTAGCTTCCTGGCTGATAGGAGAACTATCCGACCAAAGGAGTGCCTTTCAGTTTGCAATGATTAATTGAAGGGAAGAAAGCTCAAGGGCTCACATCTTTCATTAGAAAAGGTCACTAGGGTGATCGATTGCTTTGGGCAACAAATCAAACTTGACCTAAGGCTTCCTGTCAGTTTGCGACAATTATGCTAGAAAGAATGCATCATAGTCTTATGTCTTTCAAAGCAGAATGACTGTCAGGGTAACCTACTTGTGGAAAAATATATTGAAGCTGACCTAAGGGTGACTACAGAGTGAGTACCGAGTGGGATTTATCTTGACAGTAGTCGGCAAATCTATAGGGGAGTTCTTGACACCGCTTAAAGATAGGATGCCTACTTAGGAGAAGGGGCCCTTTGGGGGCTTGAATTCCTAATCCATAAGGGAATCACTTTTTATTTATTTTATTTTAGTTTATTTTATCATGGACCCTATTAGTTTATGAGGGATCAAACTGAGAAGGAGCTTATATCAGCCTAGACCTATCTCAGATTTACTAAACCAAGGGAGAATTTACGCATCCGCTGAACAAATTTTCCAACCACAGTGGTGGCTACTAGGAAAGGGGTATCGTGCAATCCAAAAGTAATCTGAGTAGTGTCTAATTGGGGTCACAAAGGACTTGATCTAAATGGAGTGCCCATAGAGGATGGGCCCGGTAAGGGCTTAATCCAACACCCTAGAGAAAATGACATGACTAGCCATAAATTTAGTAGGTATCAGTGTCCAACTCATGGAGAAAGAATAGGGAATCATATCTGCCAAGAGTGGTGTACTCATTGGGTGAGTCAATGTCAGCTTAGTGAACATCAACCAACCTAAGGTGCCCATCAGTTTGCAATAATCAGCCTAGGAAGAAAGCTCTGGGACTCACATCCTCCTATAGCGGAACGGATTGCTGAGATAGTCTATCTTCAGCTCGACAGGTGCTATCCGACCTAGAGTGACTACTTAGTGGATGCCACTGGGGATTTATATCAGCTCAAAGGTAGCCAAGAGGAAAGGAGCCTCTGGGGGACTTACCCTAAACCTCAAATATACTCAACCTAGTTAGAGCATGATGGCTAGTTCAAGAAGAAAGCATGACTCACATCTTCTAAACAAAGCAAGATGAGGTATCCGGGCAAAGAAGACTACCATACTAACAAGGTGCTATTTGGTTTGCAATGGTCAAGTTAGGAAGAAAGTGCGGGGACTCACATCCTCCAACAAGTGACCACAGGGGTGACTAGCAAGGTAGCATGTAGACCCGACTTAAAGTAGCTAATGAGTGAGTGCCGCAGGGGCTTACTCCCACATCAAGTAGTTTAAGACAAAAGATTTATGTTTATTGTGTGCATGTGTTAAAAGGAATAGGATGCCTCTGGGGGACTCTTACACCTACCTTAAAATATGCTGGGGAATTATGAAATGATGCCACGAATGGCAAAAAGAATTCCACTAAGAATGGATTTTGATTCGGTTCTCTCACACCTAACCTAGTTATTCTAATTGAAATAGGATGCTTCTTAGCTTCTCTTACACCTATTCTAATAATGTCAGGGGGATTATGTTTGTGTTGTGAAAGAGGGATAGGATGCCATAGGGGGACACTTACACCTACCCTAAATATATCAAGATAGATTCATAAGACAAGCAAACAACACTTCTAATGAAGAGAAGATTTGATGAATGGAATCAGATTTTGTTATTTTTTATTAATGATTATTTTCAAACATGATTTATTTTATGGGTAATATTTCTTTAGGTAGAGCCCATTAATCGGAAGTATCGGGTGTTCCCTTTAAAATCAATAAGCTAATAAGATCCTCCTTGGTAGGCCTTCTCTATGACATAGGGGCCTTGCAAAGTGGGTTCAAACTTACATCCCATCTTTCAATGAGAAACAATTGGTCTCCTTAGGACTTACACAAGTTCTCCTACTCAGAAAGACCTAGGGCGGACCAGCTTGTTGTGAGCTTGAATCATTTTGGCTTTGTACAACTCGAGGTTCTGGCATGCCTGTAGGGGACTCTCCTCCAAATCTTTGAGCTCTTCTAACCACAATATTGTATTCTACTCTGTAGTGATCTTATTACCGAATGCTATCCTCAGTGATGGGAGTTAAACTTCTAAAGAAAGAATGGCTTCGGACCCAAACACTAAGAAAAATGGGATAGACTGAGTTGGAGTTCGGTATCTGGTGCGGTAAGCCTACAAGGCTTCAACAACTGCTCATTTCACTGTCATTTATTATCATCAAGAGTCTTCTTAAGTATCTAGATGAGAGTTTTGTTGAATGCTTCGCTAAGCCATTAGCCCTAGGGTAGTAGATGGTGGAGTATCTCCAATCTATACTGTATCAACTGCAAAGCTGTTGATCTTCATGCTTTTGAATGTTGTACCATTATTAGATATAATTTGTTGAGGCACCCTGAACCTATATATGATATGGTTCCTAAAAATTGAAGCACATGGTGAGATGTGACATCTTTGAGTGGGATGGCTTCCACCCACTTGGAAAAGTAGTTGGTAGCAATTAAGATAAATTGATGCCCCTTGGAAGAAGGAGAATCGATCGAACCTATAATGTCGGTACCCCAACACTCAAATGGCCATGAAGCCAAAGTAGGGTGTAGAATGTTGGGTGGCTAGTGTAGGACCACACCATGCATCTTACACTGATGGCATCTCCTAGCTACATCTATGCAATCTGTAATTATAGATGGCCAATAGTATCCAAGTCTTTTGATCTTCGTCATCATCTTTGGACCAGTTTGATGAGCTCCACATAGACCTGAGTGTACCTTGATTACAATGCCACAGGCTTCGTGTTTGTCCAAACAACGTAACCACATTTGGTCAAAGGACTGGTGGTACAAGGTGCCATCAACAAGGGCATAAGAGAGAGCTCTCTATTTCACTTGATGGGCTTATGATTTATCTTGAGGTAGTTTGTTGGTGTTCAAGTAATCTATGAATGGTTGCCTCCAATCTAGCTCCTTGTCCATTTTGGCAATGGCTACCTCCCCTTCAAGAGAAAGTCTTCGATGAGTTCAGAATCAATAAGAAATAAGACTTATCTATTTTGGACTCTTATTGAAATGGACTCATCTTCTGAACATGCCAACCCTTTGGCAAGTTTTTCCAAGGCATCTGCTACTGCATTCTCTACTCGGGAAACCTTGTAGATGGTGACTTTAGGAATTTGGGCCAATAGTTTCATGGTGTACTCATAGTAATGATGAAGCTTGGGCTTGAGAACTTGGTAGGACCTAGCAATCTAGTTGATAACCAACTGAGAATCCACAAAGATGTTGATGTTCTTGACATTGATAGTGATGGCTAACTCTAAATCAAAAATCAAAGCATCATACTCAGCTTCGTTGTTGGTGCAAGGCTTGGAAAGATAGTTTGAGAATCTCATCACATCACAATTTGGAGTTAGAAGAACTACTCTAACCCCTACATTTCATGGGAGAATAGATCGTGGTGATTCCCCTTTGAGAAAAGAAGCTGCAACATCAAAATACATCTCCCATCAAAAATTGTCAGCCTCCACTAAGTTTATGATTTGTTCATCGGGGAGATCGTCACTAAGCGAAGAATCAGTAGAAAGTGGGTGTGCTGCTAAGAAATTGGCTAGTGCCTATCCTTTTACTGCACAAGAGGTATAAATGATATCAAACTATGAGAGTATCATGGACCAACGAGCCGAACGTCTGCAAAGCATTGGTTGTGTCATGAGAGAATGTAGTAATAGCTTCACAAATAGACTTATAGCCAAGCCCATCTTCAGCTAGGGTGCCACAACATTTATGCCAAGAAATCTAATGCATCCTTTTAGCAGAATTGTTAGAACCCCAGAAGAATTTATTAAAGAGATAGTTTATTCTATTTAAGGTAGAATTGGTAGGGCTGATGGTTTGAATAAGATATAAAGGAATCAAATTTAGGGTACTCTTAAGCAAAGTAAGCCTGCCACCAAAGGAGAGCAAGTGAAATTCCTAAACTAAAATTTTATTAGCAATTTTCTAAATTAGGACATCAAGAAGATGGGATCTTTTTTGACCTTTGAATAGAGGAGCACCTAAATATTTAATAGGGAGTTGTTGGTGTTTAAAGTTAGTGATTCTCAAGATTTTATTGATTTTGTTACTAGAGATTCTAGAGGAAGTAATGGAGCAACTCTTGCCTTCATTAATAGAAAGACCACTTTCTTTACCAAAAATATTTAAGAAATTCTTAAGGCTTTTGATGTGATGGATGGAAGCATTACAAAAACTAATGAAATCATCAGTAAAACTAAGATGGGAGATAGGTATACCACCAAGAGTTATAAAATACATGCTAGTATTGTTATTGAAAAGATCATTTAAGCTCTTAGAAAGGTATTCCATAATAATAATAAACAGGGAAGGGGACAAAGGATCAACTTGTCTCAACCCATGGCAAGAAGGGAAGAAACCTAAGGTCTCACCATTAAGAATAATAGAAAACCAAGCATTGATCATACAATTTTTAATTAGGTAAATCAAATTATCAGAAAAGCCAAACAAATGAAGGATGTTTAAAAGAAAATCTTAGGAGATATTGTCAAAGGCTTTAGAAATATCTAATTTAAAAAGGATGTTACCACCTTTAGTAGGAACATCCAAATCATGAATCAACACTTGAGCAAGAAGAATGTTATCAAATATAGATCTACCTCTAATGAAGCCAATTTGGTTGAGAGAGATAATTTTTTGAAGTAAAGGACTAAGTCTATTAGCAAGCATTTTAGCAATCAATTTATGAAAGAATGTGCAAAGACTAATAGGTCTGAAATCACTCCAAGAATTAGAATTATCAATTTTAGGTATAAGGACAATGGAAGTGCTAGAAAAAAATCTAAGAAGAGGATTACCAGTAAAGAAATAAACAACAACATCAATTAAGTCATGCTTAATAATTGGCCAACAGTGCTAGAAAAATTGAGTGGTATTGCCCTTCGGACCAGCAATAGAGTCAATGTTCATATTATTAAGAACTTTACCAATCTTATCCTCCATAGGCAACCTAGTAAGCAAATGATTATCATCATTGGTAATAGTAGAGGGGATCAAATGTGAGTTAGAAATAACATCTAAAGTGTGGCTCTTGTTAAGCATATTTCTAAAATGGTTAATAATAGATTCTTTAATCTCATTAGTGTCAATAATCCAATCTTGATAATCACTTTTAATTTTTTGGATAGAGTTTAAAGCTCTCTTCTTATTGAATAAAGCATGAAAATACCTGGCATTTCTATCCCCATCAGCAATATGTTTACTAGTAGTTTTTTGCTGCCAGTAAGTTTTTTTTCCATATTTTGATAGTTAACTAGATTATCTTTGGCTTCATTCAAATCCTTCAACTTAGAATAATTAGTCAAAATAAACATTTTCAAGATTATAAAGCAAAAGCTCCATATTTTTGATATTACAAAGAGATTTTTAAAATAATGCTTATTCCACCAAACTAGGTTTTATTTAAGCCTTTTAAGCTTAAACCATAATCTAATCATGCCCCTAACTGAGTTGTCAAGGTGTGAAGGGGCAACCCAATTAGTGGAAATAACTTTTAAAAAATTGAGGTGTTGAATCCAAATATTTTGAAATATGAAAGAAGAAGAAGAAGATAATCATCTTGAGTTATTTTTAATTAAAATCAAAAGAGGAGCATGATCTGACAAAGTTCTACTCAAATGTTCAATAGAGGTAAGAGGCTATTGATTAATCCAATGAGAGTTAAAAAGTATTCTATCAAGGCATTGCCAAAGTTTAGAGTTGTGCTAAGTGTAATTAGATTTAGTAAAACTAATGTCAATAAGGTTGCAATCGAGAATCATATTAGAAAATTCTTCCATAGAATGAATATTGGGAGAGCAACCACACTTTCTTTCAGAGGAAGAAAGGATAGTGTTGAAATCACCCCCAACCAGCCAAGGTTTCTTAATAGTTAAAGAAAAACTTCTCAAATTGTCCCAAAGAATATTCCTACCAGCTCTATTAAAGGAAGCATAAACAAAAGAGCCCAAAATAAAAAATCACCAAAAGAGATCTGAACATTAACAACTTGCTGAAGATCATCTAAGATGGAAACATTTAAAGAATTATTCCAAAAAGCACCAAATTTTATTACTGGTATTAGAGAATTAATTATTAAACTGAGCATTCTAGCAACATGATTGATCTTAGAAGCATGTATGAGAGGTTCAATAATAACAAGTAAAGATATATTATTAATACAATAGAGACTTCTAACAAGATTATGGACAATGAGTGTTCCAATCCCTCAAACATTCCAAATAAGAGAATAAAATATAAGGAAAATATTAAATAAAATAAAGGTAAACAAGAAAATAAAAGGTTTAGAAAGTAAGCAACCTCTCCAATGCCAAAAGACCATTATTTATGGGAGGATGAACCATATCTAGTAGATCTGGTTGAGTTCTATGGAAACATTTTTGATTTGAAAGATTTCCTTTTGAAAATAGTTTGGAATGTTTGATTTTTATTCAAAGTATCACCATCAAAGGGACTGATTAGAAGTATTAATAATAGGATCAAAATCTGCCAGAACATTTCTAATCATAACTTCCCCTTCTTCAATTTCAGGATTAAGTTGCAAAGTGGGATTACAATGAATGTCAATCTTTGGATTAGGAGGAGAGAAAGTAGTACCATTAAAGCACAAATACCAATGTTAGATTCTGAGCTTTGTTCCAAATTTTTAGATTTATTCAATTTTTCATTCAAATTATCATTAAAATTCTCATGCTCATCAATTACAAGAGGCAAGGAAACTTGAATTGATTCATTTGTGAGGGAATCAACTTTTTTCAGCCTTTTTAAGTTTGAATTATCCTGAAAAGGCAAGTTATTATATAGAGAAGGATTTATTGAAAAACCATCAGATTCAACATTAGTAATATCTTTGACCTGATAAGATTGAGTGGTGGGAGTAGCATTGTTGAGAACATTACTGGATTCCAAAGTGGCTGAAATAATATTACCATTTGAGTTGGCTTTGGGCACATCAATAGGTTTATTGACTTTATCATTAGGAAGAGTAGAGTTAGGTTCATTCAAAATTTTCTTTTTTAGATGTGGGTGAAGAACAAAACACTTGGAGTTACCATGCCCGTGAATTATATAGTGTGAACAAAAAACTGGAAAGTTTTCAAATTCAACCTTTTGAAAATAACCAAACTTTTCTGAACCAATCTAGACTTCATTAGGATGTTTTTTAGAACTATCAAGTTCAACCAGTATACAAGCAACAGAAGGATGGGATCTCACAGCAGTGGCCTAATTAATTTGAAGCGGCCGACTGAAAAGAGCCTCGACAGCAAATAAAACCTGATGAGTAACATAGTGAATCCTCATATTTGGAAAAGCCAACCACACAGGAACAATCAGTGATTCCTCTTTTATGTCAAAAATAGGATACCACTTTAAAAGCCACATTTGGAAATTGAATACAAAATAAGATCAATGAGAGAAAACCCTTGAGTAATCCAAATCGTTCGTTAGTTGAATCAAAACTTATCTTGGATCGATCAAACCAATAGAGAAAGCACCCAGAGTTTAAGGCTGTGAGAAAAAATGAATTTTGTTCAAATTCGAATAGCACAAATAAAATTTACCAACCGAAGTAAATTCCATTGGCTTTGCAAGCTTCACAACATCAAGATCCAAACACATGATTGCAGGGGTGCCATGAAATGAAGTTGAAATCAGATTCACCAAATCGGAAGAGGAAAGGCTCTTACCAGATAGAGCATCCTTAAATGATTTAATAACATCCACAATAGGAGGGACATTAGATTCTAGAATACCCAAGAAACTTGATGCCCTAGCCAGTGCATCCGAAAAGGATAGAGCAGGCTATGGGGTCAACAAAATAGCCGCCATCTTCAAGAGCTACACAACATCACCAAACTGCAAAAGAAAACACTCGAAAAGGGAAAAATGCAATCACTAGAGCGCTGCAAGAAGGACATTTTATTTTTTTTAATTTTTAATTAATTAATTAATTTTTATTTATTTTTTTATTTTTTATTATTTTTATTATTTTTATTATTTTTAAGTTTTTTTAATTTTCATGTATTTTTTGTTTCTATTTTTATTTTTTTTAGTTTTTTTAGTTTTTTTTAAGGTTTTTTAAGTTTTTTTTTATTTTTTTAATATTTTTAGGTTTTTTAATTTTTTTAGTTTTCTTTATATTTTTTTAGGTTTTTTTAGTTTTTTTTATTTTTTTAATTTTTAGTTTTCTATTATTATTTTTATTTTTTTAGGGTTTAACATTTAGGGTTTAGGGTTTAGGGTTTATGGTTTATGGTTTAGGTTTTAATGTTAGGGTTTAGGGTTTTTAGGTTTTAGGATTAAGGATTTAGGGTTTAGGGTTTAGGGTTTAAGTTTAAGGTTTTAGGTTTAGGGTTTAAGTTTTAGTTTAGGGTTTAGAGTTTAATGTAGCACCCTAAGTTTTCTAAGGAATAAGCGATGACATAGATAAAAAATGAGAACCCATAAAGAAAATGAAAAACCCTAGGTAAGTAGAACCGTCTATAATGTAATGACACAATTCATAAGAAGCAAATCAGATCAATCTTTCTTTAGTTTCTCCAATTCTGATTAGAACCACCCTCACCTCTCGAGTAGCGGGATCCGTCATCATATCCCCTATCTCTCCCTTTGTGACCACCATGACTATAACCTCCATCTCTCCTCCTTGCTCCAAATCTACCACTACTCCGACCACCACCTCCATATCTAGTAGCACATCCACATCCCCCCCCCCACCATTGCGATAACCACCGCCTCCATCTTTTCCTCCACTACTAGATCTAGATTGAACCTAGTTGACGGTGATGTTCCTACCATCAAGGTTCTACCCATTCTTAAGGTTTAGAGTTAGTTTAGGGTTTAGGGTTATGGGTCAGTTTAGGGTTTAGGGTTTGGGGTTTAAGGTTTTGGGTTGTACATTTTAGGGTTTTGGGTTTATAGTTTTAGGGTTTAGGGTTTAGGGTTTAGGGTTTAGGGTTTATGGTTTAGGGTTTAGGGTTTAGGATTTAGAGTTATAAGAATAAGGTTGTAGGTTTAGGGTTTGGGGCTTAAGGTTAGTTTTAGGGTTTAAGGTTTATAATTTAGGGTTTAGGATTTTTATTTAAATTAATCAAATGATAGGTTTAGATTTATTTAGTTTATTTTTATTTATTTGAGTATATTTTATTTTTTATTTTTATTTAGGTTACTTTTTTTATTTTTATTTATTTTAATTTATTTATTATTAGTTTATTTATTTTAGATTAAGTTTTTTATTTGAGTTTTATTTTTATTTTATTTTTTAGGTTTAGGTTTTATTTTTTAATATTAGGTTTAGGTTTAGGTTTTTATTATATTTTTTTAGGTTTAGGTTTTAGGTTTTTATTTTAAATTAATTTTTAGGTTTTATTTTTTTGTTTAAGTTTAGGTTTATTTTAAGTTTATTTTATTTTATTTAGTTTAGGTTTAGTTTATTTTCAATTTAGGTTTTGGTTTTATTTATTTTAATTTAGTTTATTTTAGTTTAGCTTTAAATTTATTTTATTTTTATTTTATGTTTAGGTTTTTTTTTGGTTTAGGGTTTAAGTTTTATTTTTTATTTTTTCAAGTTTTATTTTTAGGTTTACTTTTTAAGTTTAGGTTTTAATCTAGTTTTTATTTTTATTTTATCTTTATTTTAGGTTTAGATTTCATTTTATTTAGGTTTTTAATTTTTTAGTTTAGTTTAGGTTTTCATTTATTTTATTTTAGTTTAGTTTTTATTTTTTATTTTATTTTCTTTTTAGGTTTAGGTTTCGGTTTAGGTATTAGTTTATGTTTTTATTTTATCATATTTTTTATCTTATTTTTGGTTTGGTTAATTTTAATTATTTTACTTTTAGGTTTTATTTAGTTTAGGTTTTGGTTTTTAGCTTTTTAGTGTTTGAGGTTTAGGATTTAAGGTTAGGGTTAGTTTAGTATTTAAGGTTTAGGGTTTAGGGTTTACATTTTAGGTTTAGGGTTTAAGTTTTAGTTTAGGGTTTAAGGTTTCTTTTAATAGAGAATAAATTTAGATTCAACATTTCTTCTTTTTGATTTCATCAACCAAGTAGCACCCCAAGTTTTCCAAGACACAAGCACAAAAAGATAAAAAATGAGCCCATAGAGAAAATAAAAAACCTTATATATATAGTACCATATGTACTGTAAAGAAACAGTTCCATCAGTATCATATCAGATTGGTCATTCTTCAGTTTCTCTAATTCCCATTAGAACTACCCCCTACCTCTCGAGTAGTGGGATCTGCCATCATATCCCTGATCTCTCCCTCGGCCACTGCCATAGCAGTAACTTCTGTCTCTCCTTCCACCTAGATAACCACCACTTCCCCGACCACCACCTCCATATCCACAAGCACCTCTAGATCCCCCCACCACCACTACGATAACTGCCTCCTCCACCTTCGCCTCCGCCGACAGATCAAGACTGAGCCTAGTTGACGGTGTTGTTCCTGTCGTCAAGGTTCTTCCCATTCTTAGGTTTTAAGGTTAGTTTAGGGTTTAGGGTTTAGGGTTAGTTTAGGGTTTAGGGTTTAGGGTTTGGGGTTCAAGGTTTAGGGTTATATGTTTTAGGGTTTAGGGTTCAGGGTTTAGGATTTTAGGGTTTACGATTTAGGGTTTAATGTTTAGGTTTTTGGATTTATGGTTTAGTTTTTTTAAAATCAAGTAAACTGGAAGGTTTAGGTTTATTTAGTTAATTTTTATTTATTTAAGTTTATTTTATTATTTTTATTTTTATTTAGGTTAATTTTTTTATTTAGTTTATCTTATTTATTTAAGATTTATTTATTTTAGTTTATTTGTTGGGTTTAGGTTTATTTTTTAGTTGAGTTTTAATTTTATTTTATTTCTTAGGTTTAGGTTTTATTTTTATTTTTTAGTTTAAGTTTAGGTTTTTATTTTATTTTTTAGGATTAGGTTTTACATTTTTATTTTAGCTTTATTTTTAAGTTTTATTTTTGAGTTTAGGTTTAGGTTTATTTTTAGTTTATTTTATTTTATTTTATCTAGATTTAGGTGTATGTTTAGTTTATTTGAGGTTTAGGTTTAGGTTTTATTTCTTTTTGTATAGTTTATTTTAGATTAGGTTTAGGTTTATTTTATTTTGTATATTTTTTTTAGGTTATGGTTTGATTTTTTGGTTTAGGTTTTAGGTTTTATTTTTTATTTATTTTTAGGTTTATTTTTTAGGATTAGTTTTTATTTAGTTTTTAATATATTTTATTTTAGGTTTATTTTATTTTTATTTTACGTTTAGTTTTTATTTTATGTAGGACTTTATTTTTAGGTTTATTTTATTATTTAATTTAGTTTAGGTTTTTAATTATTTTAATTTTTTTAAGTTTATGTTTAGATTTTATTTTGGGTTTTAATTTAATTTAATTTTTTTATTTTATTTAGGTTTAGGTTTATTTATTTATTTATTTTATTATTAGGTTTTATTTAGTTTAGGTATAGGTTTTTAGGTTTTTAAGATTTAGGGTTTAGGGTTTAGAGTTTAAGGTTTAGGGTTTAGGGTTTAGGATTTAGGGTTTAATGTTTAGGGTTTAATGTTTAGGCTTTTGGGTTTATGGTTTTGAGGGCATAGGGTTTAGGGTTTAGAGTTAGCTTAGGGTATAGGATTAGTTTAGGGTTTAGGGATTTGACTTTAGGGTTTAAGGCTTTTAGGATTTAGGGTTTAGATTTTAAGGTTAGTTTAGGATTTACAGTTTAGGGTTTTTGGTTAGGGTTAGGATTTAAGGTTTAGGGTTTAGGGTTTAGGGTTTAGGGTTGAGGGTTTAGGGTTTAGGTTTAAGGTTAGTTTAGGGTTTAGAGTTTATGGTTTAGGGTTTAGGCTTTAGGCTTTAGAGTTAGTTTTATGGTTTAGTGTTTATGATTTAGGGTTTAGGGTTTAGGATTTAGAGTTTAGGGTTTAGGATTTTTTTTTAAACTAAGTAAACTGGCAGGTATAAGTTTATTTACTATATTTAGATTAATTTTTATTTTAGTTTATTTGATTTTATTTTTTTATTTAGGTTTATTTATTTTAGTTTTGGTTTTTTATTTTAGTTAATTTTTGAGGAATAGATTTAGGTTTATGCTTATTTTTTAGTTTAGTTTTATTTTTGTTTTATTTTTTTAGGTTTATTTTTTTTACTTTTTTGTTCACATTTAGGTTTTTACTTTATTTCTTTAGGTTTAGGCTTTTATTTTAGGTTTATTTTTAGGTTTTATTTTTTAGATTAGGTTTAGATTTATTTTTAGTTTATTTTATTTTATTTAGTTTAGGGTTTAGGTTTAGGATTATTTCATTTTGTTTATTTTAGGTTTAATTTTATTTATTATCATTTACATTTATTTTATTTTATTTATTTTTTTTATTTTATTTTTTAGTTTATTTATTTTATTTATTTTATTTTAGTTAATTTTTATTTTTTTTATTTTTTTTTATTTTTTTATTAAGTTGAGGCTTAGGTTTATGTTTTTATTTTATTTTATTATTTTATTTTATTTAGGTTTAAATTTTTATTTATTTGATTTTTTTGTTTTATTTTTTTTAGGTTTAAGTTTTTAGGTTTTTAGGGTTTAGGGTTTAGGGTTTGGGGTTTGGGGTTTAGGTTTAGGTTATAGGTTTTAAGGTTTACAGTTTAGGGTTTAGGGTTTAGGTTTTGTGTTTACGGTTTAGGGTTTAGGGATAGGGTTTTTTGGGTTTTGGGTTTTGGGTTTTGGGTTTTGGTTAATTTTAGGTTTAGGTTTTATTTTTATATTTATTTTTAAGTTTATTTTTTGGTTTTGGTTTTTATTTAGTTTTTATTTTATTTTATTTTAGGTTTAATTTATTTTTATTTTACCATTAGTTTTTATTTTAGTTATGTTTTTTATTTTTCGGTTTATTTTATTTTTTGTTTAGTTTAGGTTTTTATTTATCTTATTTTAGCTTAGTTATTATTATTTTTTTATTTTATTTTTATGTTTATGTTTAGGTTTAGGTTTAGGTTTTAGGTTAGGTTTTTATTTTATTTTATTTTTTTATTAAATTTAGGTTTAGGTTTTTTTATTTATTTTATTTTTAGGTTTTATTTAATTTAGGTATATGCTTTTAGTTTCTTAGGTTTTTAGCATTTAGTGTTTAGGGTTTAGGGTTTGGGGTTTAGGGTTTAGGTGTGTAGGGATGTAGGTTTTAGGGTTTAGGATTCAGGGTTTAGGGTTTAAGGTTTAGGGTTTATGGATTAGGGTTTTAGGGTTTAGGGTTTAGGGTTTAGGGTTTAAGATTTATGGTTTAGGTTTAGGGTTGTAGGTTTAGGGTTCAAGGTTTAGGGTTTAGGGTTAGGGCTTTTTTTTAATTTTAAATTTTTTTTTGTTTATTTTTTAAATTAAGTAAATTGGTAGGTTTAAGTTTATTTAGTTTATTTAATTTTATTTTTTATTTATTTTAGTTTATTTTATTTTTATTTTTATTTTAGTTTTTTTATTTTTATTTTGATTAATTTATTTATTTTAGGTTTATTTAATTTAGTTTAAGTTATCAATTTTAGTTTATTTTTTAGGTTTAGGTTTAGGTTTTTGTTTATTTATTAGTTTAGTTTTATTTTTAATTTTTTTTGAAGTTTAAGTTTTATTTTTTATTTTTAGGTATAGGTTTTAGGTTTTTATTTTATGTTTTATTTTTTAGTTTAGGATTCAAATTATTTTTGGTTTTTTTCTTTGGGTTTAGGTTTAGGTTTAGGTTTTGTTTAGGTTTTGTTTAGGCGTTGGTTGTATTGATTTTAGTTTACTTTATTTTAGTTTAGGTTTAGGTTTATTTTAATTTTATTTTAGGTTTTGATTTTTTTAGGTGAGGGTTTAGGTTTTATTTTTTATTTATTTTTTATGTTTATTTTTTAGGTTTAGAATTTTATTTTATTTTATTTTAAGTTTATTTTTTTTTTATTTTAGGTTTAGTTTTTATTTTATTTAGGTTTTTTATTTTTTTACATTTGTTTAGGTTTTTATTTATTTTATTTTGTTCTATTTTTATTTTCTTTTTCATTTTAGGTTTAGAGTTTAGGTTTGGTTTTTATTTTATTTTATTTTTTATTTTATTTTGGTTAAGGATATTTCTTTATTTTATTTTTATATTTTATTTAGTTTAGGTTTAGGTTTTTAGCTTTTTAGGGTTTAGGATTTAGGGTTTAGGGTTTAGGGTTAGTTGAGGGTTTGGGGTTTAGGGTTTAGGGTTTAAGGTTTAGGGTTTATTTATTTTAATTTAGGTTAATTTTTTATTTTTACTTAGTTTAGTTTATTATTTTTTGGTTTATTTATTTTAGTTTAGGTTATTTATTTGAGTTTTATTTTTATCTTATTTTTGAGGTTTTGGTTTTATTTTTTATTATTTGGTTTAGGTTTAGGTTTTGGATTATATTTTTCTAGGTTTAGGTTTTAGGTTTTTATTTTAGTTTAATTTTTAGGTTTTATTTTTTTAATTTAAGTTTAGGTTTATTTTAAGTTTATTTTATTTTATTTAGTTTAGGTTTTGGGTTTAGGTTTAGTTTATTTTAGGTTTAGGTTTTAATTATTTTAATTTAGTTTATTTTAGTTTAGGTCTAAGTTTATTTTATTTTTATTTTAGGTTTAGGTTTTTTTTTGGTTTAGAGTTTAGTTTTTATTTTTTATTTTTTCAAGTTTTATTTTTAGGTTTAATTTTAAAGTTTATGTTTTTATTTAGTTTTTATTTTATTTTATGTTTAGATTTGATTTTATTTAGGTTTTTTATTTTTTTAGTTTAGTTTAGGTTTTTATTTATTTTATTTTAATTTAGTTTTTATTTTTTATTTTATTTTCTTTTTAGGTTCAGGTTTAAGTTTAAGTTTTAGTTTATATTTTTATTTTATTATATTTTTATTTTATTTTTGGTTTGGTTTATTTTAGTTTTAGGTTTTATTTAGTTTAGGTTTAGGTTTTTAGCTTTTTAGTGTTTGGGGTTTAGGGTTTAAGGTTTAGGGTTAGTTTAGTGCTTAGGGTTTAGTAATTAGGGTTTAGGTTTTAGGTTTAGGGTTTAAGTTTTAGTTTAGAGTTTAAGGTTTTTTTTTAATAGAGAATAAATTAAGATTCAACATTTCTTCTTTTTGATTTCATCAACCAAGTAGCACCACAAGTTTTCGAAGACACAAGCGACGACATAGATAAAAAATGAGCACCCATAGTGAACCTTAGATATGTAGAATCATTTGTACTGTAAAGACACAGTTCCATAAGTAGCAGATCAGATTGATCGTTCTTTAGTTTTTCTAATTTCCATTAGAACCACCCCTGCCTCTCAAGTAGTGGGATCTGTCATCATATCCCTGATCTCTCCCTCCGCCATCGCCATAGCTATAACCAATGTCTCCCCTCCCACCAAGATAACCACCACTTCTCTAACCACCAACTCCATGTCCACAAGCACCTCCAGATCCCCCACCACCATTACGATAATCGCCACCTCCACCTTCGCCTCCACCGACAGATCTAGATCGAGCTTAGTTGACGGTGATGTTCCCGTCATCAAGGTTCTTCCCATTCTTAAGGTTTAAGGTTAGTTTAGGGTTTAGGGTTTAGGGTTTAGGTTTTAGGGTTTTATGGTTTAAGGTTTAGGGTTCAGGATTTAATATTTTATGGTTTAGGGTTTAGGGTTTTGGATTTAGGGTTTAGTTTTTTTAAAATCAAGTAAACTAGAAGGTTTAGGTTTATTTAGTTAAATTTTTATTTATTTGAGTTTATTTTATTATTTTTATGTTTATTTAGGTTAATTTTTTTATTTAGTTTATCTTATTTATTTTAGATTTATTTATTTTAGTTTAGGTTTTTATTTAAGTTTATTTGTTAGGTTTAGGTTTATTTTTTATTTGAGTTTTATTTTTATTTTATTTTTTAGGTTTAGGTTTTATTTTTTTTTTAGGTTTAGGTTTAGGTTTTTTTTTTTTTATTTTTTTTAGGTTTAGGTTTTAAGTTTTATTTTATTTTATTTTATAGATTTAGGTGTAGGTTTAGTTTATTTGAGGTTTAGGTTTAGGTTTTATTTATTTTTGTATAGTTTATTTTAGACTAGGTTTAGGTTTATTTTGTTTTATTTATTTTATTTTTATTTTAAGTTATGTTTTAATTTTAAATTTAGAGTTTAGGTTTTATTTTTTATTTATTTTTAGGTTTTATTTTTATGTTTATTTTTTAGGATTAGTTTTTATTTAGTTTTTATTTTATTCTATTTTTGGTATATTTTTTTTTTTACTTTACATTTAGTTTTTATTTTATTTAGCATTTTTTTCTTAGGTTTATTTTACTATTTAATTTAGTTCAGGTTTTTATTTATTTTAATTTTTCTAAGTTTATGTTTAAATTTTATTTTAGGTTTTAATTTAATTTAAATTTTTTATTTTATTTATGTTTAGGTTTATTTATTTATTTTATTATTAGGTTTCATTTAGTTTAGGTTTGGGTTTTTAGGTTTTTAGGGTTTAGGGTTTAGGGTTTAGGGTTTAGGATTTAGGGTTTAGGATTTAGGGTTTAGTGTTTAGGGTTTATTATTTAGGCTTTAGGCTTTAGGGTTTTGAGGGCTTATAGTTTAGGGTTTAGGGTTAGCTTAAGGTATAGGGTTAGTTTAGGGTTTAGGGTTTTGACTTTAGGGTTTAATGTTTTTAAGATTTAGGATTTAGTGTTTAGGGTTAGTTTAGGGTTTAGGTTTAGGGTCTTAGGGTATAGGGTTTAGTGTTTAGGGTTTAGGGTTTAGGGTTTAGGGTTTAGGTTTAAGGTTAGTTTAGGGTTTAGATTTTATGGTTTAGGGTTTTTTTAGGGTTTAGGGTTTTGGCTTTAGAGTTAGTTTGATGGTTTAGGGTTTATGGTTTAGGGCTTTTTTAAAACAAAGTAAACTTGTAGGTATAGGTTTATTTAGTTTATTTAGATTATTTTTTTTATTTTAGTTTATTTTATTTTATTTTTTTATTTAAGTTTATTTATTTTAGTTTAGGTTTTTCATTTTAGTTAATTTTTTAGGAATAGATTTAGGTTTATGCTTATTTTTTAGTTTAGTTTTATTTTTATTTTATTTTTTAGGTTTAGGTTTTATTTTTTTTATTTTTTTTGTTTAGGTTTAGGTTTTTAGTTTATTTCTTTAGGTTTAGGTTTTAAGTTTTTATTTTAGGTTTATTTTTAGGTTTTATTTTTTAGATTAGGTTTAAATTTATTTTTAGTTTTTTTATTTTATTTAGTTTAGGGTTTAGGTTTCGCTTATTTTAGGTTTAGGTTTAGTTTATTTTAGTTTAGGTTTAGGTTTATTTTATTTTGTTTATTTTAGGTTTAGTTTTTTTTTACAATAGGGTTTAGGTTTTATATTTTATTTTTATTTTTATGTTTAATTTTATATTTTTTTTGGTTTAGGTTATCATTTAGTTTTTATTTTATTTTATTTTAAGTTTATTTTATTATCATTTTTAGTTTAGTTTTTATTTTATTTAATGTTTTTATTTTTAGGTTTATTTTATTTTTTTAGTTTAGTTTAGGTTTTTATTTATTTTATTTTAGTTAATTTTTAATTTTTTATTTTATTCTATTTTTTGATTAAGTTTTGGCTTAGATTTAAGTTTAGGTTTTAATTTTATTTTATTATTTTATTTTATTTACATTTAGATTTTTATATATTTTATTTTTTAGTTTTATTTTATTTAGGTTTAGGTTTTTAGGTTTTTAGGGTTTAGGGTTTGGGTTTGGGGTTTTACGGTTTAGGGTTTAGGGTTTAGGGTTATAGGTTTTAAGGTTTAGAGTTTAGGGTTTAGGGTTTATGGTTTAGGGTTTAGGGTTTTAGGATTTGGTGTTTAGGGTTTAGGTTTTAGGGTTAGGGTTTAGGGTTTTGGGTTTTGGGTTTAGGGTTTAGGTTTATTTTAATTTATTTATTTTAGGTTTAAGTTTTTTTTAGTTTAAGTTTATTTTTATATTTATTTTAGGTTTAGGTATATTTTTTTGGTTTAGGGTTTTATTTAGTTTTTATTTTATTTTATTTTATTTTAGGTTTATTTTATTTTTATTTTACTATTAGTTTTTATTTTAATTAGGTATTGTATTTTTAGGTTTCTTTATTGTTTGGTTTAGTTTAGGTTTTTATTTATTTTATTTTAGCTTAGTTATTAATTTTTGATTTTATTTTATTTTTATGTTTACGTTTAGGTTTATGTTTAAGTTTAGGTTTTAGGTTAGGTTTTTATTTTATTTTATTTTATTATTAAATTTAGGTTTAGGTTTATTTATTTATTTATTTTTAGGTTTTATTTAGTTTAGGTATAGGTTTTTATTTTTTTTAAGTTTTTAGGGTTTAGGGTTTGTGGTTTAGGGTTTAAGGTGTAGGGTTGTAAGTTTTAGGGTTTTGGGTTTTGGGTTTTGTGTTTAGGGTTTAGAGCTTATGGATTAGGGTTTTAGGGTTTAGGGTTTAGGGTTTAGGGTTTAGGATTTTGGGTCTAGGGCTTAAGGTTTAGGGTTTAGGTTTAGGGTTGTTGGTTTAGGGTTCAAGGTTTAGGGTTTAGGGTTAGTGTTTTTTATTTATTTTAAATTTTTTTATTTATTAAATTTTTTTTATTTTTTATTTATTTTAGTTTATTTTATTTTTTATTTTTATTTTTGTTTTTTTATTTTGATTAGTTTATTTATTTTAGGTTATTTGTTTTAGTTTATTTTTTAAGTTTAGGTTTAGGTTTATGTTTATCTTTTCGTTTAGTTTAATTTTTATATTTTTTTTAAGTTTATGTTTTATTTTTTATTTTTAGGTTTAGGTTTTAGGTTTTTATTTTAGGTTTTATTTTTTAGTTTAGGTTTCAAATTATTTTTGGTTTTTTTCTTAGGGTTTAGGTTTTATTTATTTTAGGTTTAGGTATTAGTTTTATTTATTTTAGTTTACTTTATTTTAATTTATGTTTAGGTTTATTTTAATTTTATTTTTGGTTTCGGTTTTTTTAGGTTAGGGTTTTGGTATTATTTTTATTTATTTTTAGGTTTAGATTTTTATTTTATTTTGTTTAAGTTTATTTTATTTTATTTTAGGTTTAGTTTTTATTTTATTTAGGTTTTTTATTTTTTTACTTTAGTTTAGGTTTTTATTTATTTTATTTTAATTTCATTTTTATTTTTTATTTATTTTGTTTTTCAGTTTAGGTTTAGAGTTTAGGTTAGGTTTTTGTTTTATTTTATTTTTTATTTTATTTTGGTTTAGCTTTTTTATTTATTTCATTTTTAGATTTTATTTAGTTTAGGTTTAGGTTTTTTGCTTTTTAAGGTTTAGGGTTTAGGGTTAGTTGAGGGTTTAGAGTTTAGGGCTTAGCGTTTGGGATTTAGGGTTTAGGGTTTAGGATTTACAGTTTAGGTTTTGGTTTAGTGTTTAGGGTTTAGGGTTTTAGGGTTTAGTGTTTAGCATTTAGGGTTTAGGTTTTAGGTTTAAGGTTCACTTTTTAGTTTGGGGTTTAGAATTTTTGGTTTTTTTAAAGAGAACAAATTCACATTCAACATTTCTTCTTTTCAATTTCATCAACTAAGTAACATGCCATATTTTCTAAGACACAAGTTACAACATAGATAAACAATAATCACGCATAGAGCAAATTAAAAATCTTAGATAACTAGAACCATCTATACTGTAAAAACACAGTTTCGTAAGCAGCAGATCAGATCAGTCATTCTTCAGTTTCTTTAATTGCCATCAAAATAACCTCGGCCTCTAGACTAGCAGGATCCACCATCATATCCCCAATCGCTCCCTCTGCCACCACCATGGCTATAACCTCCATCACTCCTCCCTCGTCCATAACCACAACTGCTCTGACAACCATCTCCATTTTCACCACCACCTCTAGATCTCCCACCACCAATGTGATAACCTCCGCCTCCACCTCCACCTTCACCTCCACCGCTAGATCTAGACTGTGCATGGTTACAGGTGATGTTCCTGCCGTCAAGGTTTTTCCCATTCTTAGGGTTTAGGTTTATTTTTTATTTTATTTAGTTACTTTAAGTTTACATTTACGATTTGGGTTTTAGCATTTAGGGTTTAGGGTTAGGGTTTAGGGTTTAGGTTTTAAGGTGTAGGGTTTTAGGGTTTGTGCTTTTAGGGTTTAAAATTAGGGTTTAGAGTTTAAGGCTTAGGGTTTATGGTTTGGTGTTTAGAGTTTAGGGTTTAGGGTTTAGAGTTTAGGATTTTGGTTTTAGGTATAGGGTTAGTGGGTTTTTGGTTTTTTTTTAACAAAGAAGAAATTTAGATTCAACATTTATTCTTTTTGATTTCATCAACCAAGTAACACACCAAGTTTTCTAAGACACAAACAATGAGATAAATAAAAAAATGAGCATGCATAGAGTAAATCAAAAACCCTAGATAACTGGAACCGTCTCTACTATAAAGACACTGTTCCATAAGTAGCAAATTAGATCGGTTGTTCTTCAGTTTCTCCAGTTCCCATCATAACCACCACGGCATCTCAAGTTGCGGGATCCATCATCACATCCTCAATCTCTCCCTCCACCACCACTGTGGTTGTAACCTCCATCGATCCTCCCACCTCCATAACCACCACTACTCCGACCACAACCTCCATATTCACCAACACCTACAGATCCCCTACCACCACTATGATAACCACTTCCTCCACCTTCGCCTCCACCGCCAGATCTAAATTGAGCTTCGTTGACGGTGATGTTCCTAATGTCAAGGTTCTGCCCATTCTTAGGGTTTAGGTTGAGGTTTAGGCTTATTAGGTTTTAGGGTTTAGGTTTACTTTTTAATTTATTTAGTTACTTTAGGTTTAGGTTTAGGGCTTGGGGTTTTGGGTTTAGGATTTATGGTTAGGGTTTAGGGTTTTGAGTTTAGGGTTTAGGGTGTAGGGTTTTTGAGTTTTTTAGGGTTTAGGGTTTAGGGTTTAGGATTGTAGGTTTAGGGTTTAGGGTTTAGGGTTTAGGGTTTAGGGTTTAGTGTTAATTTTAAGGTTTAGTGTTTAGGGTTTAGGATTTAGGGTTTAGGGTTCTTTTTTTAAAATTAAGTAAACCGGTGGGTTTAGGTTTATTTAGATTATTTTTTATTTATTTTATTTTTTATTTATATTTAGGTTTATTTTCTAATTTTATTTAATTTAGTTTATTTATTTTAGGTTTATTTATTTTAGTTTATCTTTTATGTTTAGGTTTATTTTTTAGTTGAGTTTTATTTTTAATTTTTTTAGGTTTAGCTTTTATTTTTTATTTTGAGGTTAAGGTTTAGGTTCTTATTTGTTTTTTTAGGTTTTGGTTTTATGTTTTTATTTTAGGTTTATTTTTAGGTTTTATTTTTTTAGTTTAGGTTTAGGTTTATTTTTAATTTATTTTACTTTATTTACTTTAGGTTTAGGTTTAGGTTTGGTTTTAGATTATTTTAAGTTTAGGTTTAGGTTTTATTTAGTTTAGTTTAGTTTATTTTAGTATTATTTTAAGTTTATTTTATTTTTTTTACTTTATTTTTGTTTTAGGTTTAGGTTTTTTTTTTATTATAGGGTTTTGGTTTTATTTTGTATTTATTTTTAAGTTTTATTATTAGGTTTATTTTTTAGGTTTAGATTTTTATTTAGTTTTTATTTTATTTTATTTTATTTTATGTTTAGTTTTTATTTTATTAAAATTTTTATTCTTAGGTTTATTTTATTTTTTTCGTTTAGTTTAGGTTTTTCTTTATTTTATTTTAGTTTATTTTTATTTTTTATTTTATTTTATTTTTAGGTTTAGGTTTAGGTTTCAGTTTAGGTTTGTATTTTATTTTGTTTTATTTATTTAGGTTTATGTTTTTTATTTATTTTATTTTTAGGTTTTATTTAATTTAAGTTTAGGTTTTTTAGGTTTTTAAGATTTAGGGATTAGGGTTTAGGGTTTCAGGGTTTAGGGTTTTATGGTTTAGGGTTTAGGGTTTAAGGTTAGGGTTTAGGGTTTAGGGTTTAGGTTTTACGGTTTAGGATTTAGCATTTTTAGTGTTTAGGGTTTAGGGTTTAAGGTTAGCCTTGGGTTTATGGTTTATTTAGGGTTTAGGGTTTAGGGTTTATGGTTTAAGGTTTAGGGAATAGGCTTTAGGGTTTAAGTTTTTTAGGTTTAGGGTTTAGGGATTAGGCTTTAGGGTTTAACATTTTGAGGGTTTTGGGTTTAAGGTTTAGGGTTAGTTTAGGATTTAGGGTTGTAGGTTTAGGGTTTGGGGTTTAGGGTTAGTTTTAGGGTTAGGCTTTAGGGTTTATGATTTAGAGTTTAGGGATTTAGGGTTGAGGGATTTAAAAAAAATAAGTAAATCAATAAGTTTAGGTTTATTTAGCTTATTTTTTATTTAATTTTGGCCTATTTATTTATTTTTTTTATTTTAGTTATTTTTTATATTTTGGTTTTATTTTTTATCTTTTGGTTGCAGTTTATGTTTTCATTTTATTTTTTTAAGTTCAGTTATTTTGTTTTTATTTTAAATTTTTTTGTAGGTTTTATTTTTTTAAGTTTATGATTAGCATTATTTTTAGTTTATTTTATTTTATTTAGTTTAAGGTTTAGCTTTAGGTTTTATTAATTTTAGTTTTTCTTATTTTAGTTTAGGTTAAGGTTTATTTTATTTTATTTATTTTATGTTTAGGTTTTTTTTTAGTTTTGGGTTTATGTTTTATTTTTAATTTATTTTTAGGTTTACTTTTTAGGTTTAGGTCTTTATTTAGTTTATATTTTATTTTATTTTAGGTTTCTTTATTTTTATTTTATGTTTACTTTTATTTTATTTATGTTTATTTTATTTTTTAGCTTAGTTTATGTATTTATTTATTATATTTTAGTTTATTTTTTTATTTTATTATATTTTGAGGTTTTGGTTTGAGTTAATGTTTAGGTTTAGGTTTAGGTTTTAATTTAATTTAATTTTATTTATTTTATTTAAGTTTATGGTTTTTTATTTACTTTACTTTTAGGCTTTATTTAGTTTAGGTTTGAGTTTTTAGGTTTTTAGGGTTTAGGGTTTAGGGTTTAGGATTTATGGTTGTAGATTTTTGGGATTAGGGTTTAGGGTTTTGGGTTTAGGGTTTAGGGTTTTATGATTTAGGGTTTGGGGTTTAAGGTTTATGGTTATAAGTTTGGGGCTTAAGATTTTTTTATTTATTTTTTTAATTTTTTTTAAATTAAGTATACTGATAGGTTTAGGGTTATTTAGTTTATTTATTTTAGTTAATTTTTTTTCTAATTTATTATTTAGGATTATGATTACTTTTTTTAGTTTAGTTTATTTAGTTTAGGATTATTTATTTTATTTTATTTTTTAGGTTTATGTTTAGTTTTAGGTTTATTTTTTAGTTTTGTTCTATTTTTATTTTATTTTTTAGGTTTAGGTTTTATATTTTATTTTTAGGTTTAGGTTAGGTTTTTATTTTATGTTTTTAGGTTGAGGTTTTAGGTTTTTATTTTAGGTTTATTTTTAGGTATTATTTTTCAGTTTTGGTTTAGGTTTATTTTTACTTTATTTTAATTTATTTAGTTTTAATTTAGGTTTAGGTTCAGTTTATTTTAGGTTTAGGTTTAGGTTTTATTTAATTTAGTTTAGTTTATCTTAGTTTTGGTTAAGGTTTATAATTTTTTTTTAGGTTTTGGTTTTTTTTTTAGTTTAGGGTTTAGGTTTTATTTTTTATATATTTTTAGGTTTCTTTTTTTAGGTTTAGGTTTTAATTTTATTTTATTTTAGGTTTATTTTATTTTTATTTTAGGTTTAGTTTTTATTTTATTTATGTTTTTTTATTTTTTTGTTTAGTTTAGGATTTTATTTATTTTATTTTAGTTTAGTTTTTATTTTTTATTTTATTTTTGTTTTAAGTTTAGGTTTTAGTTTATGTTTTGATTTTATTTTATTTTTATTTTTTATTTAAGATTATTTATTTATTTATTTTTGTTAGGTTTTATTTAGTTTAGGTTTAGGTTTTTAGCTTTTTAGGGTTTAGGGTTTAGAGTTTAGGTTTTAGGTTTTTATTTTAAGTTTTATTTTTTAGTTTAGGTTTAGGTTTAGGTTTATTTTTAGTTTTATTTTATTTTATTTAGTTTAGGGTTTAGGTTTAGTTTATATTAGGTTTAGGTTTTAGTTTAATTTATTTTAGTTTAGTTTATTTTACTTTAGGTTTAGATTTATTTTGTTTATTTTATTTTTATTTTAGGTTTGTTTTTGGTTCAGTGTTTGGGTTTTATTTTTTATTTCTTCTTAGGTTTTATTTTTAGGTTTATCTTTTAGGTTAAGGTTTTTTTTAGTTTTTATTTTATTTTATTTTACTTTTTACATTTAGTTCTTATTTTATTTAGGTTTTTTATTCTTAGGTTTATTTTATTTTTTTAGTTTAGTTTATGTTTTTATTTTTTTTATTTAGTTTATTTTTATTAGTTTAATTTATTTTATTTTAGGTTTAGGTTTTAGTTTAGGTTTTTATTTTATTTATGTTAAAGTTTTTATTTATTTTATTTTTAGGTTTTATGTAGTTTAGGTTTAAGTTTTTTAGGTATTTAGAGTTCAGGGTTTAGGGTTTAGGGTTTAGGATTTAGAGTTTTAGGGTTTAGGATTTTACAAATTAGGGTTTAGGGTTAGGGTTTAGTGTTTAGGTTTAGGGTTTAGTGTTTAGGCTTTAGGGTTTGGGGTTTTTAGGATTTAGGGTTAGCTTATGGTTTAGGGTTAGTTTAGGGTTTAGGGTTTAGGGTTAGTTTAGGGTTTTAGGCTTTAGGCTTTAGGGTTAGGGTAAGGGTTTAGGGTTTTTTAGGATTTTGGGTTTACAGTTGTAGGTTTATGGTTTAGGGGTTTTTTTTTTTAACATTAAGTAAACCTGTAGGTTTAGGTTTATATAGTTTATATAGTTTATGTTTTATTTATTTTTTGGTTTTTTAATTTTTTTAATTTTATTTAGGTTTATTTTTATTTAGTTTATTTTATTAATGTTAGTTTAGGTTTTTTTATTTTATTTTATTTTTTAGGTTTAAGTTTATGTCTAGTTTTTAGTTTAGCTTTATTTTTATTTTATTTTTTAGGTTTGGTTTTCATTTTTTATTTTTAGGTATATGTTTAGGTTTTTTATTTTATTTTTTTAGGTTTAGGTTTTAGGTTTTTATTTAAGGTTTATTTTTAGGTTTTTTAGTTTAGGTTTAGGTTTATTTTTAGTTTATTTTATTTTATTTAGTTTAGGGTTTTGGTTTAATTTATTTTAAGTTTAGGTTTAGGTTTTATTTATTTTAGGTTTAGGTTTTGGTTTTATTTAATTTATTTTAGTTTATTTTAGTTTAGCGTTATGTTTACTTTATTTTGTTTATTTTAGGTTTAGGTTTTGGTTTTATTTATTTTAGTTTAGTTTATTTTAGTTTAGCTTTATGTTTACTTTATTTTTTTTATTTTAGGTTTAGGGTTTAGGTTTTATTTTTTATTTATTTTTAGGTGTTATTTTTAGGTTTAGGTTTTTATTTAGTTTTTATTTTATTTAGGGTTTTGTGCCACCATCCTTCAAGATCTTTCATGGCGTGAGCCATGATAACACACTTTGTAAGTCGTGACAGGTGATAGCAATAGACTCCTCTTCCGCCTTTTCGTTACCAGTCTCTTAGGTGTTGCATTTCATTGGTATGCCGAACTGTCGAATGGTTCGGTGAATACTTTTGCTCAGTTGGAGCACCTCTTCTCAAAAGGTTTGTTGGAGCAATAGAGGGTCACTATAAGGGACCTCATTATGGAGAAATAGAAACTCAGTGAGTCCTTTATTGATTACATCCTCATGTGGTGAAATCTGAGCAAGAAATGCGAACCAAAGCTATAACCATAGCTTCTCAAGAATATCCATGGCCTGGTCATCTTCATTCTATGGGCTTTACCAACGCAAAACATTTGAGAAATTAATCAACAAGGCGGCTATCCAACAATAGAAGCCAAACAGTTGTCATTTCTTGACCAATCATCTAGGCCCAAGGCATTGAAGGTGTTTGAGAAGAAGCCAGGGATAGTTGTGTTCTGTATGAGAGACTACGAGCTCAGCAACCTCATTTGCCACCTCCTCTTCCACCACCTTGGCCATCATACCGGCCACCGCAGCCACCACAACAGCCATTTCCACCACCTCAGCAGCCTACCCAGTAGTGTTATTCATATCCATCATTAGGTAGTTACTTTCCACCTACTCTTGTCGATAGATTGAATAAGCCATATTCATTCAATAGGGAGGTAGTTAGGAAAATCTTAAAGAATCTCTTAAAGAAACCTGACTTTCAGTTACCAGAGCCTTAGAAGCCGAAGGAACTCGAAAAGCGATGATCCTAGCTATTGCCCCAACCACCTCATGTTAAGCCATGTCTTAGAGGATTGTATCATTTTTAAGGACTAGCTTGAGCGTAACTACAAGTTGAGAGCCATAGTTATCCCTAAGGAATACTTATTAGAACAACCATCCAATTACATTTTGGGATACTTGTGATCTTCTTAAGACCAAAGATGGTTAGTATATCTCCCTATTCCAAACCTCTAAAAAGATCATTTCTAAGATCAAGAAGCTTTCCTTGTAGGTGCCTGAAGTAGCTCAAACCTCCAACACCAAGGAAGGTTTGCTAGTTGCAAAGGATAACTCGGGGAAGGTAATAGCCAGCAGTAGCAGCAGTTCACCATACTTGCCCGGGATAGTCCAGTAGCGTAGCCACCATCCGAGTCTAGTACTCCCTCCACCGTTACAGCTACCACCTCTTCTGCTAGCTCTTCTTCTATAGGTAGGAGTGTTGTATCTGAGGATAAGGGCACTAAATCTCTTACTCTGCTTATATTACATGATTTGTATCATGTACCTCCACCTAAAAAAAATTAATGAAGAAAGTTGATTCTACTAATATATTGTTTATTTTTGATGCTCTTGATTTTATTCCAATTGAAATCTCTCCTAGTCTAAATAAAGATAATAGCTCTAGTATTTTTGATCCTTTCCTTTCTAATTTAGTGTGGGACGATCCTTCTCTGTATCAATCAGGTTCACCTCTTGAGATTGACTTGGAGAAAACTAACTCTGAGGATCCCATAGGAGAAGCTGTAGGTATGCCCGATAAGAAAGTAAACATTCCATAAGCTCATCATTCTTAGAAGTCACTAAAGTAAACCCAGCAGTGGCAAAGTTCTACCTCCTAAGGTAGTGCCTCAGGATAAGGGTAAGCAAGTCATTAGTTTCAGTGAGTAGATAGCCCCTCCATAGGATGCTCCGCCCATGGATATGCTAGTGGAGTACCAAGCTAGAGTTGATCACAATGTCCTAGCTCACCTTAGAAAGATTCCAGCTAAGTTAAGCATATATGACGCCCTTGTCTTATCCAAAGAGATGAGAGAATCTCTAATCAAGGCCTTACTTGATCTAGAGACATTCTTAGCTCTGACCGCTACTAAAGAGAAGCCATGCCACTCAAAGGACATCTTAGGAGTTACATTCAGCAATGAAGACTTACTCATAGGGACCAACGAGCATAACCACCTCTTTACATAATAATGGATGTTGGCAGATACAGGCTATCTAGAGTTATAGTTGACCCAAATGTATCACTCAGTATTATGAGTCTAATAACCCTTGCCTACTAGAGGATCAACATCTTCAAATTCCAAAAAGAAAGGATGATGTTGAGAGGATTCAATGAACAAGGCGAGAGGGCCTTGTGGTGTTTATTTTGGATGCGGTGGTACTTTTGAGGTGCTGAGGTGTCATTGAGGTATGATGTACTATTTCAAAAGATGGAGGCCTCACCTACAATAGACTTAATGATGTAATAAAGACTCCTAAGGCATGAAATTTCTTAAAAATACTCTCGATTAAAGTAGACAATTATCAACTCCAAAGATTTCATGGTTAGACTATCAAAGGATTGGTTGTATTTGAAAAATCAATTGGAAAAGTTCAAGGAGATGACTTATTTTTGGAATCCAAATGAAATAAGTAAGTAATGCTCATGATATTAGAAAGCCTAGTGAGCATTACAATTTATCCTATGGTTGGGCTTTATAATTTTGAAGAGATTTATATGTTTTTAGTTGAAATTTAATTAGATTACTAGTGCTTATAATCCACCAACATAAGGTTGTGAGAATGCCTAAGAGGTGAGGATTTATGCTCATAGACAAAAGGAAATAGCTACCTTGGATCCTAAATCTAGGGAGCTTTAGTACAAGCTAAAGCATGACCTAATTCTAAGCGATGGGTGGACATAAGGCTTTACCTCCACAAGAGAGAAGAAATTGTTTGACTTCTGGACTTATAACTATCTGGAGTGGCTACCAGATAACTCCTCCTACATTTTAAAAACCATGTAGTCCAGTCTTATGAATTGTAAGATAGCTAGGGTAGTTAGTTAATTAGAAAGAGACTAAATTCCTAAACACACTCCCTAAGAGACTAGAGCATGAGTGGTATGAGCATATGAATTAATCAATAGATGCAAAATCTTTTCAAATTTTATTTCATTTTAGACACATCATTTTGATAGAGGCTTTAAGATTTCTTATGCTTAAATGTATGATAAAATAGGTTATGGATTAAATCAGTTAGAAGGTGTTCTCCATAATAAGGGATTCCCTCAGAGGTCAAGCATTCCTTTATCATGCAAAGATGGAGATTATTCATGTTCAAGAGAGAAAGAATATGCATGCATGATGTGAAACATACAACCATACATCTAAGGGGTTGCTAATTCTTTTAATTATCTTATTTATGTTTTAGACTTTATGATGAGGTTATGAGTTGTTTAAAATTTAGTTATGAGAGATTCGTTGGGTAGAAAAGTTATTTTTATCCTAAGAGATTAATCATATCCAAGACACACATTAAAGCATCAATCAATTAAAAACCTATGAAAATCATGCATCCTAATGCACAATGTAAACAAAAGATCAAACAATTATATAAACTATTGTAAAAGAATAAAAGATCAGTGCGGCCGTGTACCGTCGTACAACCCGAAGAGAGAAAAAATGGGTAGCCGAGCTCTACCCTTATACAACCTAGAATATGAAAGAATAATTATAATTATATTAAATCCTATGGGGGTCTTTCTTCATATTTCAATTTTGATTTGGTTCCTTCTTTAATTTGGATGGTGCTTACTTCAACGGCATCACATGGTACCCTAGGACAAAGCCTTCTGGCCACTGCTCATCCTAATCCCTCATAGAACTAATCCTAATTCCTATTGAAAAAAATTACATTTTTTTGTGGGAAAAGTAAATCTAACTATACCTACAAAATAGAAGTTAGCTAAATATACATATAATCCCAAGCAGTTGTATTTAAAATTTTGACGTAGCACCCTATACATAGGTTAACTAAGCCCACCTATTCTAACTTGGATTATGCTTAAGGTTTTAAGCAACTTGCTAAAAGAGAATTCACATTTATTTTAAGCATCCCTTAAGCATAATCCCCTATAAAAATATGATTAGGCTAATATTGACCTATCATCTAGTCTACAAAGCATGCACCCTAACATCCAATCTAAAATAATGCATCATTAAACAAAATATACATCACAACATACACTGTCCTAACTTAGAGCTAGAAGTGGTGACTTAATTCTAATGTGTGTATTAAGGCTTATGTTCTAAGCCTTGTTAGGCATTAGTGTTGTATTTTCTAAGTGTAGAAGGATTCAATTTAACATGAAAGGTTGATTTCACTTGAAGTAGTTTAATTTATTTGAGAATTTTAATTTGTTTTTTCTTTTGTTTAATTTGATTACACTTATCAACTAAGTGTTATGAAGAGAGAAAAATAGGATTATCCTCCTTCATCAATACCTTAAGTCACTTTCTAAAGTATATTAATTTGATTTTGTTCTCTTAAGCTCCAAATCATATAGCTAATTAATTCAACCACTTAGTTAATTATGAATGCATGCAATTTTAATGTAAAATGGGATTTTTATTTAGTAATCACATATATATATATATATTCATGTATGAAGATATAGGCAAGTACGTGTCATTGTTAAACCAGGGAAGTGAGGTAATCAAATGACCTCCTTGGGGCTAACTAAAGCCTTGTATTCCTAAGATTTATAGACTATATACTTGCTTTTCTTGGACACACATGGATGTATACATAAATGAGGAAAAGAAAATCATGCAAAGATTGTATATTTTTTTAATAAATCATTTATATATATGAATTAAAGCTCTATCCAAATTCTAATGTTGAAATACATAAGAATGAAATCAAATGAGTACGTGCCATTGTTAGACCATAGAAGTGAGGTAATCAAATGGCTTCCTTGGGGCAAGCTAAAGCCTTGTATTCCCATGATGTCCAAACTATATACCCATTACCATTCGATCTTATATAAATCAATGAATAGAGGAAAAAGAACTCCACATTCATACACTTAAGCTATAAGCACAAGCTTTTCTTATGTATTTATAACTAGCATCATAACACATTATTATTCATTTATAAGCTTTTCAAAAATACATTTGGATTTAATAGTGATAATATACATATATTAAATTAAATCAACACATGCAAGCTTACATAAAGGAAATCAATTTTATTTTACTTGATTTTAAAAGGATGGATGCATGAATTCAAATGACATACCAAATTTAACATGATTGGAAAGAGGACAATCAAATATAAGCATGTGATTCAATCATCCAAACTAGTTCTTAAGGACAATCAAATCAAATAAGATTATTTAAAGTAAACCAAAGCTTCTTTATTAATTAAGTTTTGGATTCAATTTGATTTAAAGAGAAGTGAAATCATCGCTTTTTATTTTAAACCCATTCCCACATTAGTGATTTGATTTAATTTAAGGAAATGTAATTAAGTTGAATTTATGGGTTAATTAAGTTGAACCGTTAATTAGATGAATTATTTATCATTACCTATGTCACCTTAAAGTAATTAACTACATAATTATGAGCCAAAATGATATGCAAGTAAAATAAACTTGCAATGATCCTAGGAAATAAAAGAGGACTAATAAAATTGCTCATGATTAATAGTTAATTAGATCAAGGGACTTTATTAATTACTCTTATGGTTTTCCCACACATGTGGACTAACCATAATTTAATTAAACTCTTATAAGTTACTAAATACCTAAAGATCTACCCCATGATTTAATTAATTAAGGTATGATGTGATTATGATTTCAATTTGATTAAGTGATTTAATTAATTAGTTAAATCTTAATTAATTTCATTTTAAAAAAAAGGTGAAATGAATTTAGGGAAAGGGGTCCCAACCTTATTCCTTACATCACTTACTGTTGAACAATGATTAATAAACTTAATTAACCTATTTGTTACTATTCATTAGATTAATTAATGATTAATTAACTTAAAAGAGTAGTTAAGGTTTAATTAGTCAACTTTCCTAATTAAGTTAGCAATAAATCCCAAGAAAATCATGGGAGGCAGAGGTCATCCCAATAAATTTTCCCACAAAATTTGAGATTAATTGCATAAGTAATTAAGCTAATAAAAATTGAAATTAAACCTTAATTATTGTTCAAAATTAATTAAGATTATTTTTACTTAATTCTCCTCTAAAATACCTTTAAAATGAGCATTTATTTATAGTTTTGATATTGCTATAATTTTTAGAAGTTTTATCCATTAAAAATGATTAATAAAACCTAATTAAAGCCTAATCCTATTTGTGCCATATGCCACGCTAACGTGGCACACTTTCCATGTGGCACCGCAGGATTGGCTACTTAAAACTTATCCGACTCAGTGCTTACGTGATGGCGGTGGATGCACTTTCTTGTTCATCATCTGATTTATGATCAGATGGATACGATTAATCCCATAAGCTTAATAGTATTAGATCATATCAATCTAGCAGATCTAATCACAACCATCCATTCTGATCAAGCGGAATGAACAATGCGTGATCTAATGTGACATGAGTGTGGGAGAATGGAGTCTATCCACCACTGCTCACATGATCCAAGGTTACCTGAGCTCGGATCAACTCCAAAAGGATCTCACACTTTCATGACATCAATTGGAGGGGATCCAACGGTCAAGATCACACAAGATGCAAGTTTTCTTCAAGAAGCTCCAACCCATGTTTTCCTAAGGATCAGTTTTCAAAGCATACCTCACCAAAGCTCAAGACCGTGGTTGAATAATTGAGGAAGCATTAAATAGTGTAGACAAAGCTCAGTTGACCAGTAATTGGATCAATTCCTTGATGTTCACTTAAAAGGCTATGAACTGATGATTTAGAGCTCAACTTTCATTGAAGTCCCACCTTCGGTGCTCATGAAGCTTAGGAGATGATTTATTCTTGCTTGATAAGGCCTAGGGAAGGTGCGTGGAAAAGTTAATTTGAGTTTGATGATGAAATGGTGAAGTTAGGTTGGAAATGGGAGTGTCCTATTTTGGGATTGACAAGAATGGCATTTTTTGATCGAGGAATGAGCTTGGGAGCTTAAGGAATAGCCCTAGTAGATCATCATGAGTAGTTTGGGTTATAAAGAATGATTTTTGTGTGTGTTTGAGTGGAAATGAGGGGGTGTATACCCCCACTCATCTTGATCGGATGGTGGGATCGGGTTTGGCTTTTAGTGGCTGTCTGGCCATCTTAGAGAGTCATCGATGGTAGGGAGGAGGTGAGTTGGCTCGGCTTGGTTGGTTGAAGGTGCGGAGGTGGCTGCCAAGGAGGAATCATGGGTGTCCTATCAGTTTTAAATGCTCTAATGTGGAGGGTGAGGTGATTTTACCTTCCATGGGTCATGGCTACCAACCATTAGTGTCCAGGTGCGTAAGAGGATGATTGGGAGAGTACCAAGTGTCCAAGGATTGGAAATGACCATTTTTGTAGGTGATTTGTCTCATGTGATTCCCTTGACCTAAGGGTAGAATGATCATTTATCATTGGATTTGATTTGGGCAGATTTTAAATGAGCCAAAAGTGGGTTAGCCCAAATTTCAAGTCAATTGGAGTTGATTTGGTTAGGTTTTGGCTTAATTTGACTCATTTAGGTCAAATTGGGTTAGGTTGGGGCAAGTTGGCCAATTGGTAAAATTGGGTCAAACCAAGGGTTAAGTCAAGTTCATATGATCATTTGTAATGTTTTGGTTCAATTGGTTTAGTTAGTTTAGCTTAAATTTAATTTTACCTCATTAGAATTTAGTTGGGTGAAATGGGTTAAGTTCACCAATTTGACTAAATTGGCCAAATTGGCTTGGCTTGGGTGTTGGTTTGGGTTTAGTTGACCAATTGAAGATGATTGTAGGCTTTGGTTTCAATTTATTTGGATTTGGTTTTAATTTAGGCCAACATTAACCTTTAGGTAAATTTGGGCTAAGTAGGTCAATTGGTTTCAATTGGGCCCAATCATGATTTTAGTCAAGTTCAATAATCAATTTGGAATGAACTTGAGCCATTGGTTGCAATTAATTTGGTTTATATCTTGATTTGACCCAATTTGATCTTTTAGGTCAAATTGGGTCAACTTGGGTCAAGAGGGCAAATTGGGTTTGGTTTGACTCAATTGAAGGTCAAGTCATATTCAAATATTGATTTCGATTAGGTATGAACCAATGGTTTCAAAGGATTTGGCTTAGGTTGCAATTTAGCTAGTTTGGGTTCATATGGGTTAGGGGGTTGACTTGGTAAAATGACCAAGTTGACTTGGTTTGACCTAATTTGTGACAATTGATCAACCTAGGGTGATCAACAATCATGATGGGAGGTTTTGATGGGCTTGGTTAAATTCAATTTGGGTAGTATTAGAACTTGGCTCAAATAGGTCAAATTGGCCACTTTGGGTCAAGTGGACCAATTGAATTTAGTTGTCTTGATTTTTGATTGAGTTTGATTTAGTTGAGTTTATATATGGATTTGGGATTAATATTTAAACTCAATTGCAATTGGCTTGGGTTCAAATGGGTTTTGGTTCATCTAAACATTTCAAGTAAAAAGGGTTAAGTTGGGTTTGACTTGGGTTGATTTTGGTTTGGCTTGATGATTGTAGATTTCATTTATATTTGTGAATATGATTGAAGGTATGATTGATTCATGAGAAAATCAATTGAATTTGGGTTTTGTAATGAAGGAATTTGGCTGAGTCCATGGAGTTGGGTATTAGGTTTAGATTTTGATTTAGTTTGATTTAGTTTTGATGATTTAAATGTATATTTCATTTAAATTTATGAAGATGATTGAAAATATGATTGATTTGTTAGAAAATAAATTGAGTTTGGAGTGATTTGGATTAATATTTGCCTAAGTCCATGGGATAAGGTCATACAACTTAAGAAGGGTTTTGATTTAATTTGATTTAGTTTGATTTATTTTTGATCATTTGAATGTAGATTTGATTTATATTTAGAAAGATGATTGAAGATATAAATTGATTATTAGAAAATCAATTGATTTTGGATTAAAATTTGGCTAAGTCCATGGGATATGTCATGTGGCTTAGAAAGGGTTTCAAGTTTGGATTTGATCATGGGCTTCAATCATTTGGTTTTGGAATTTAGGCTTGGATTTGGATATGAATTTGATGTTTGAATTAACTTGAGGTTTGGTTTAAGAAGGGGAACGGATTGGATTTTGGTTGCAGGGTAGGTGGATTATCCTAATACCTAAGGCATAACCTTGTCCTATGGTTAACCCTTCTAAGTATTTAGGCTTAGGTTAAGTGTTTGCCTAATTCTTTGATGTGCCTTATGACTAAACAAGTCTTAGTGTCTAGAATACTCCTAAGTTTAAGATGGGATGATTGAATCTGCACTCCAAAAGTGAGGTCAACAGGCCTTAGGCTCTATAGTGTTGCCCTTAGATATAGATGATTGGATGACCGAAGCCAAGTTTCACATTTTAAACTTGGATACATCTTTCAACACTTTTCTTGGGAGACCGTAGATACATGAGAACAACATAGTTCCATCCTCTTTAATCAGTGTATGAAGTTCGTGAGAGGTGGGATCGTCTATTATGTCAAAGGAGATCTCAAGCCATGTAAAGTTCATGAGGTCGGCATATTTGAATATGCGACTTACTACCTCCCTCAAAATCAACAAGTCTATTCTCACAAACTTGGCAAAAGTTTAAAAATAAAAGAAAAAAAAAGAGAAATGGAAAGAGAAAAAGAAAAAGAAAAGAAAAGAGAAAATGAAAAAAAAATAAAAGGGAGCAGAAATAGACTTGGAGGAGGAAGTGAGCCTGACATTAAATTCCACCCAAAGTTCATAACTCCACTTGAACATATGGGTAGGATGACCTGACCTCCACCAGGCAGAGGAAAAGGTAGTCACAGGGGTAGAAAACCTCTTTATTGGCCAGCTAATAGAGGATATGTCCCAGTTACCAGGAGTACACCTGCCATCCATATAAACTTAAAATTTAGTTCATAGGATGAGTCTTATATGGTTTGCACACTAGCCAGCTCTTCTCAATAGTAGATTCCCTTGAAGATGACACTTGAACCAGATTGCGATGAAGACCGAACTCCAAAGGAATGCATAAGTGTATCCAAGTCTATATGTGAAATAATTTGGCATTAGTTGGGAACCTTAGCTCTAACCCCACTTTCCTAAATCATCCATAACTGTGAAGACTCAGAGGTTCTTTGTGGGAGCATCATCCTTAAGTCAAGAAGTCAATGTAGAACTTGAGGATGATTCATATAAAGATTTAATAGGATTACCTTTTGATTGGTACCTGCCTTGTGTTTATAAATTATCAAAGATTAAGTTAATCCCACATACATTGTGAAAGCATGGGTCAAACTACTTCAAAGGAATATGGAAGAACAAATGCAAAAGCTCTCCATCAAGATCGGGACTAGGATTCGATATAATGGATATAATTGATGATGATGATTACTGCTTAGTCATCACCAATCATTTAGAATCTGATAGTTTCTTTTCAAATCACATTAACTCATATGAGGACCTGTGCTTAGAAACTTCAGATGATCCAAAAATTTTGAAGTCAAAGATGCACCACTAGAGTTCAAAGAAGAGATCAAGTCAACCATCGACAAGCTTAAAGAATTAAACTTAGGAACTGAAGAAGATCCACGCCCAACATACATCCAGTTCTTTATTAAATGAAATTGAAACTAATGACTTAGTTAGCTAATTGATTGAGTTTAAGGACTGCTTTACATGGAGTTATGAAGAGATGCCTGGATTGGCTCCTGACATAGTAGTCCATAAACTAGCAATAGAACCTACTGCTAACCTTATCAAGCAAGCTCCTAGATGCATGCAATTAGACATAGAACAACAGGTCATTTATGAAGTCAAGAAATTAATCCATGATGGCTTCATTCAGGAAGAAAAATACCCTACCTTGTTAGCTAGCGTCATCCCAATTAAGAAAAAGAATGGCCAAATTCACATATGCTTCAATTTTAGTGATTTAAATAAGGCATGTTCGAAAGCTGAATTTCCACTACAAATCCCAGAGATGATGGTGGACATTGCCTCATCTCATGTAGTCTTCTCTTTCATGGATGGCTCATCTAGATATAACCAAATAAAGATGGCCCCTAAAGATGAAAGAAACACTACTTTTAGAAGCCCCGATCGGAATCTATTGCTATAAGGTCATGCATTGTAGTAAAATGTGATCTACGATGAGCTATGACTTCTTTGATGAACTCATTCAACATCAAGTCGAGTGCTATGTTTAGGGTTTTGTTTTAGTGTTTAGGCTTTAGGGTTTATGATTTTTATGGTTTATAGTTTAGGGTTTATTGTTTAGGATCTTAGGGTTTAAGGTTAGTTTAGGCTTTGGGGTTGAGGGTTTAGACTTTAAGCTTTAGGGTTTAGGGTTTTTATGGATTAGGGTTTAGGGTTTAGGGTTAGTTTAGAGTTTAGGGTTTAGGGTTCTACGGTAGGGTTTAGGGTTTAGGGTTTAGGGTTTAAGGTTAGGGTTTAGGTTTAGGTTTAGGATTTAGTTTGGAGTATAAGTTGAGTTTAGGAGTTTAAGGGTTTAGGGTTTAGGGTTTTAAGGTATATGATTTTATAGTTTTTGGTTAGGTTTTAGGGTTTTAATGGTTTAGGGTTTAGGGTTTTTATTATTTAGTGTTTAGGGTTTAGGGTTAATTTAGGGTTTAGGGTTTAGGGTTTAGTGTTAGTTCAGAGTTTAGGGTTTATGATTTTAGGGTTTAGGGCTTAGGGTTTAGGGTTAGGGTTAGGGTTTAAGGTTTAAGTTTAGGGTTTAAGGTTTATGATTTAGGGTTTAGTGTTAAGGATTTAGGGTTTAGGGTTTAAGGTTTTAGGTTTAGGGTTTTAAATTAAAATAAACCAAATAGGTTTAGGTTTATTGAATTTATTTAGTATAATATTTATTTATTTATTTTTATGTTGTTTAGTATATTTATTTTAGGTATATTTATTTTAGTTTATTATTTAGGTTTAGGTTTATGTTAATTTTTTAGTTTAGTTTTATTTTTAGTTTATTTTTTTAAGTTTTATTTTTTATTTTTAAGTTTAGGTTTAGGTTTTTATTTTATTTTTTAGATTTAGGTTTTAGGTTTTTATTTAAGGTTTATTTTAAGGTTTTATTTTTTTAGTTTTGGGTTAGGTTTATTTTTAGTTTATTTTATTTTATTTAGTTTAGGATTTAGATTTAGTTTATTTTAGGTTTAGGGTTAGGTTTTATTTATTTTAGTTTAGGTTTAGGTTTATTTTATTTTATTTATTTTAGGTTTAGCTTTTTTTTATTTAGTTTAGGGTTTAGGTTTTATCTTATATTTATTTTTATGTTCATTTTTTAGGTATATGTTTTTATTAAGTTTTTATTTTAGGTTTATTTTATTTTTATTATCTATTTGGGTTTTATTTTATTTGGGTTTTTTTAGGTTTATTATATTTTTTTGGTTTCGTTTAGGTGTTTATTTATTTTATTTTAGTTTAATTTTTATTTTTTAATATTATTATTTTTTATTTAAGTTTAGGTTTAGGTATAGGTTTTAGTTTAGTTATTTTATTTTATTTAGTTTTAAGTTTTTTATTTATTTTGTTTTTTCATTTTATTTAGTTTAGGTTTAGGTTTTTAGGTTTTTATGGTTTAGGGTTTATGGTTTAGGGTTTTATAGTTTCGGGTTTAAGGTTTAGGGTTTTCAGTTTATGGTCTGGGGCCATAGGTTTAGGGGTTAGGGTTAGTTTTAGGGTTTAGAGTTTAGAGTTTAGAGTTAGGTTTTTATTTATTTATTTTAATTGTTTTTTATTTAGGGTTTAGGGTTGTAGGGTTAGGGTTAGGTTTAGGGTTTAGGTTTAGGGATTAGGATGTAGGGTTTAGGGTTTAGTGTTTAGTGTTTAGGGTTTTTTTATAAGTTTAGGTTTATTTAGTTTATTTAGTTTATTTTTAATTTATTTTTGTTTATTTTATTTTTATTTTTATTTAGGTTTATTTTTTATTTTTATTCATTTAGTTTATTTATTTTAGGTTTATTTATTTTAGTTTAAGTTTTTTATTTTAGTTTATTTTTTAAGTTTAGGTTTAGGTTTAGGTTTAGGTTTAGGTTTATTTTCTAGTTTAGTTTTATTTTCATTATATTTTTGGTTTAGGTCTTATTTTTTATTTTTAGTTTTAGGTTTAGGGTTTATTGTTTAGGGTTTTTTTCAATAGGTTTAGGTTTAGGTTTATTTAGTTTATTTAGTTTATTTTTTATTTATTTAAGTTTATTTTAATTTTATTTTTATTTAGGTTTATTTTTTATTTTTATTCATTTAGTTTATTTATTTTAGATTTTTATTTTAGTTTATTTTTTAGGTTTAGGTTTAGGTTTAGGTTTATTTTCTAGCTTAATTTTTTTATTTTATTTTTTTTGTTTAGGTTTTATTATTTCTTTTTAGTTTTAAGTTTAGGTTTTTATTATATTTTTTTTAGGTTTAGGTTTTAAGTTTTTTACTTTCGATTTATTTTTAGGTTTTATTTTTATTTTAGGTTTAGGTTTACTTTTAGTGAATTTTATTTTTTTTTAGTTTAGGGCTTATGTTTAGTATATTTTAGGTTTAAGTTTAAGTTTTATTTAGTATAGGTTTAGGTTTTTAAGGTTTTAAGGTTTAGAGTTTAGGGCTTTGGGTTTAGGGTTTAGTGTTTCAGGTTTAGGGTTTGGGGTTTAGGGTTTAGGGTTAAGGGTTTAGGATTTATGGTTTATGGTTTAGGGTTTAAGGATTTAGGGAAGCTTTATGTTTAGGGTTTAGGGTTTAGGGTTTAGGGTTCAGGGTTTTAGGGTTTAGGGTTTAAGGTTTACGGTTTTAAGGTTTAGGGTTTAGGGTTAGGGTTATTTTTATTTTTATTTTATTTATTTATTTTTATATATTTTTTAAATTAAGTAAACTCTTAGGTTTAGGTTTATTTAGTTTATTTTTAATAAATTATAGTTTATTTTATTTTATTATTTTTTATTTAAGTTTATTTTTTTTTATTTAGTTTAGTTTATTTATTTTACATTTATTTATTTTAGTTTAGGATTTTTAGTTTAGTTTATTTTTTAGCTTTAGATTTAGGTTTAGGTTTGTTTTTTTATTTAGTTTTATTTTTATTTTATTTTTAGGTTTAGTGTTTCTTTTTTTTTTTAGTTTTAAGTTTAGATTTTTATTTTATTTTTTAGGTTTAGATTTTAGGTTTTTATTTTAGGTTTATTCTAGGTTTTATTTGATAGTTTAGGTTTAGGTTTATTCTTAGTTTATTTTATTTTATTTAGTTCAGGTTTTGGTTTAGGTTTACTTTATTTTAGGTTTAGTTTTAGGATTTATTTATTTTAGTTTATTTTACTTTAGCTTATGTTTAGATTTATTTTATTTTCTTTATAGTTTTTTATTATAGGTATTGGGTTTTTTTTTAGTTTAGGGTTTATGTTTTATTTTTTATTTATTTTTATGTTTATTTTTTAGGTTTTGGTTTTTATTCAATTTTTATTTTATTTTATTTTAGGTTTATTTCATTTTTATTTTATTTAGGTTTTTATTTATTTATATTAGTTTTTATTTTATTTTATTTGGAGGTTTCGGGTCAGGTTTTAGTTTAGGTTTTTATTTTATTTTGTTTTCTTATTTAGGTTTAGGTTTGTTTACTTATTTTATTTTTAGGTTTATTAGATAAGTTTAGTTTTAGGTTTTATGATTTAGCTTAGGGTTTAGGTTTGGGTTTAGTTTAAGTTTAGGTTTAAGTTTAGTTTAGGTTTTGTTTTGGTTTAGTGTTAGTTCTTAAATAAGTTGAGTTAGTGATTAGTTTTAGGTTTAGGTTTAAATTTTAGGTTTAGTTTTGGGTTTTTAGGTTTATTTAGGGTTTAGGGTTTAGGGTTAGTTTTAGGGTTTAAGGTTTATGATTCAGTGTATAGGGTTTAGGTTTAAGGTTTTGGGTTTAGGGTATTTTTTTATAATTAAGTAAACCAGCAGGTTTAGGTTTATTTGGATTATTTTATATATTTATTTAGGTTTATTTTTTATTTTTATTTAGTTTAGTTTATTTATTTTAGTTTAAGTTTTGTGTTTTAGTTTATTTTTTAGGTTTTGGTTTAGGTTTAGATTTATTTTTTAGTTTAGTTTTATTTTTATTTTTTAATTTAGTTTTAGGTTTTTATTTTAATTTTTAGTTTTAGGTTTAGGTTTAGGTTTTTATTTTATTCCTTTAGGTTTAGGTTTTATGTTTAAGTTTTATTTTTTAGTTTCAGTTTAGGTTTACTTTTAGTTTATTTTGTTTTATTTATTTTATGGGTAAGGTTTAGTTTATTTTAGGTTTAGGTTTAGGTTTTATTTATTTTAGTTTAAGTTTAGGTTGATTTAATTTTATTTATTTTAGGTTTGGGGTTTTTTTAGTTAGGGTTTAAGTTTTATTTTTTGGGTCTCTAGTTTAGGGCATAGGGTATAGGGTGTTAGGTTTAATGTTTTACGATTTAGGGTTTAAAGGTTTAAGATTTACGGTTAGGATTTAGGGTTTAGGGTTTAGGCTTTAGTTTTTAGGGTTTAAGGTTTAGAGTATTTATGGTTTAGGGTTTAGGTTTTAAGGTTTAGGGCTTACGGTTAGCTTTGGGTTTAGGGTTAGATTAAGGCTTAGGGTTTAGGCTTTAGGGTTTAGGCTTTTAAGGGTTTAAGGTTTTTGGGGTTTAGGGTTAGTTTACATTTTAAGGTTTAGGGTTTTAGGGTTTAGGATTAGTTTAGTATTTAAGGTTTATAGTTTAGGGTTATAGGTGTAGGGCTTAAGGTTTAGGGTTAGTTTTAGGGTTTAGAGTTTAGGATTTAGTGTTTAGGGTTTAGGGTTTAGGGTTTAGGGTTTAGGTTTTTTGTTTTTAAATTCAGTAAACTGACACGTATAGGTTTATTTGGTTTATTTTATATATTTATTTAGGGTTAGTTTTTTATTTTTATCTAGTTTAGTTTATTTATTTTAGTTTAGGATTTTTATTTTAGTTTATTTTTTAGGTTTAGGTTTAGGTTTAAGTTTAAGTTTTAGTTTAGTTTGTTTTTTTTTATTTTATTAGGTTTAGGTTTTATTTTTTATTTTTAGGTTTAGGTTTTGGTTTTTATTTTATTTTTTTAGGTTTATGTTTTTGGTTTTTATTTTAGGTTTATTTTTAGGCTTGATTTTTTAGTTTCATTTTACGTTTATTTTTAGTTTATTTTATTTTATTTAGTTTATGGTTTAGGTTTAGTTTATTTTAAGTTTATGTTTAGGTTTTATTTATTTTAGTTCAGTTTATTTTAGATTATTTTTTGGTTTATTTTATTTTGTTTATTTTAGGTTTAGGTTTTTTTTTTTAGTTTAGGGTTTAGGTTTTTTTTTAAATTTATTTTTAGATTTTATTTTTAGGTTAATTTTTGAGGTTTAGGTTTTTATATAGTTTTTTTTTTTTTTTGTAAGGTTTATTTTATTTTCATATTACATTTAGGTTCTATTTTATTTAGGTTTTTTATTTTTGGGTTTATTTTATTTTTTAGTTTACTTTAAGTTTTTATTTATTTTATTTTTGTTTAGTTTATAGATTTTTTTAATTTATTTTATCTTTAGGTTTAGGTTTAGGTTTTAGTATGGATTTTTATTTAATTTAGTTTTTTTATTTATTTAGAATTTGATTTTTTTTATTTATTTCCTTTTTAGGTTTTACTTAGTTTAGGCTTAGTTTTTTAGGTTTTTAGGGTTTAGGGTTAAGGGTTTAGGGTTTAGGGTTTATGGTTTAGGGTTGTAGGTTTAGGGTTTAAGGTTTAGGGTTTTTAGGGTTTAGGATTTGGGGTTTAGGGTTTATGTTTTAGGTTTAGGGTTAGGTTTTAATTTAGGGTTTAGGGTTTTTGATTTTTTTCAACGGAGAACAAATTTAGATTCAACATTTCTTCTTTTCGATTTCATAAATCAAGCAACACACCAAGTTTTCTAATCTTCGATATAGATAAAAAAATGAGCAATTGAGCAAATTAGAAACCCTAGATAAAAACTTTATAGAAGACACAATTCCATAAGCAGCAGATCAGATTGATCATTCTTCAAAAACCATAGATAGCTAGAACCACCCCGACATCTAGAGTAGTGGGATTCACCATCATATCCCTGATCTCTCCCTCCACCACCACCACGGTTGTAACCTTCGTTTCTTCTCCAGCCACAAAAACCACCATTGCTCTGACCACCACCTCGATATCAACTAGCACCTCCAGATCCCCCACCACCACTACGATAATTTTCGCCTCCGCCTTCGTCTCCACCATTAGATCTAGACTAAGCCTAGTTGATGGTGATGTTCATGCCATCAAGGTTCTACCCATTCTTAGAGTTTAGGTTTAGGTTTAGGGTTAATTAGTTTTAGGGTTTAGGTTTACTTTTTAATTTATTTAGTTACTTTATGTTTAGGTTTAGGGTTTGTGGATTAGGGTTTAGGGTTTAGGGTTTAGAGTTTATGATTTAGAGTTTTAGGGTTTGCTTTTAGGGTTTAGGGTTTAAGGTTTAAAATTTTTAGGGTTTAGGGTTTAGGATTTAGGGTTTACTATTTTTTTTTAAAAAACTTAAGTAAATCAGTAGGTTTAAGTTTATTTAGTTTATTTTTTATTTATTTTAGTTTTTTTAATTTTTTTTTTGGTTTATTTTTAAATTTTCTTTGGTTTAGTATATTTATTTTTGCTTTGTTTATTTTAGTTTAAGTTTTTTATTTTAGTTTATTTTTTAGGTTTAGGTTATAGTTTAAGTTTATTTTTAAGTTGAGTTTTATTTTTATTTTATTTTTTAGGTTTAGGTTTTATTTTTTATTTTTAGGTTTAAGTTTAGGTTTTTATTTTATTTTTAAGGTTAACTTTTAGGTTTTTATTTTATTTTTAGATTTTATTTTTTAGTTCAGGTTTAGGTTTATTTTCAATTTATTTTATTTTATTTAGGTTAGGTTTAGGTTTAGGTTTAGGTTTAGGTTTTATTTATTTTAGTTTAGTTTATTTTAGTTTTGGATTAGGGTTATTCTATTTTCTTTATTTCCTTATTTTAGATTTAGGTTTTTTTTAGTTTAGGGTTTAGATTTAATTTTTTATTTATTTTGAAGTTTTACTTTTAAGTTTATTTTTTAAGTTTAGATTTTTATTTAGTTTTTTATTTTATTTTATTTTTATTTTTCGTTTAGTTTTTATTTTATTTAGGTTTTTTATTCTTAGGTTTATTTTATTTTTTTAGTTTATTTTAGGTTTTTATTTATTTTATTTTAGTTTATTTTGATTAGTTTATTTTATTTTATTTTTAGGTTTAAGTTTATATTTTATTTTATTTTATTTCATTAAGGTTTAGGTTTTTTTATATATTTAATTTTTTAGGTTTAGGTTTTAGGTTTTTAGGGTTTAGTGTTTAGGGTTTAGGATTTAGCGTTCAGGGTTTTAGGGTTTAGGGTTTACTATTTAGGCTTTAGGGTTTAGGGTTTTAAGGATTTAGGATTTTTTTTAAAAAAAATAATTATGTAAATCATTAGGTTTAGGTTTATTTAGTTTATTTCACTTTTTATTTTTACTTAGTTTATTTTATTTATTTTAGGTTTATTTATTTTAGTTTAGGTTTCCTAATTTAGTTTATTTTTATGGTTTAGGTTTAGGTTTTGGATTATTTTTTAAATGAGTTTTATTTTTATTTTATATTTTTGGTTTAGGTTTTATTTTTTATTTTTAGGTTTAGGTTTAGGCTTTTATTTTATTTTTTTAGGTTTTGGTTTTAGGTTTTTATTTTAGGTTTATTTTTATCTTTTTTTAGTTTAGGTTTAGGTTTATTTTTAGTTTATTTTATTTTATTTAGTTTAGGTTTAGGTTCAGGTTTAGGTTACTGTAGGTTTAGGTTTAGGTTTTTTTTTTAGGGTTTAGGTTTTATTTTTGATTTATTTTTTGTTTTATTATTTAGGTTTAAATTTTTATTTTGTTTTTATTTTATTTTGCTTTAGGTTTATTTTATTTTTATTTTAGGTTTAGTTTTCATTTTATTTAGGTTTTTTATTTTTTAGTTTAGTTTAGGTTTTTATTTATTTTATTTTAGTTTAGTTTTTATTTTTTATTTTATTTTCTTTTAGGTTTAGGTTTAGGTTTAGGTTTATGTTTAGGTTTGGGTTTAGGTTCAGGTTTTAGTTTATGTTTTTTTATTATATTTTGGTTTAGGTTTATTTATTTATTTTATTTTTTGGTTTATTTAGTTTAAGTTTAGGTTTTTAGCTTTTTGGTGTTTAGGGTTTATGGTTTAGGGTTTAGGGTTTAGGGTTTAGGGTTTAGCATTTGGGGTTTAGGGTTTAGAGTTTAGTGTTTATTGTTTAGGCTGTACATTTTATGATTTAGGGTTTAGGGTTTAGGGTTTTAATGTTTAGGGTTTAGAATTTTATGGTTTAGCATTTAGGGTTTAGGGTTTCACGATTTAGGAGTTAGGGTTTAGGGTTTAGGATTTAGGATTTAGGGTTTAGTGTTTAGGTTTTATGTTTTAGGTTTAGGGTTTTGGTTTATGGTTTATGGTTTAGATTTTAGGCTTTAGCATTAGGGTTTTTTTATTTTTTTTATTTTTTTTATTTTTAGGGTTGAGGGTTTATGTTTTAGCGTTTAGGTTTTAGGTTTAGCATTTAGGTTTTAGTTATGCTTTAGGGTTTTTATTTTTTATTTAACAAAGAACAAATTCAAATTCAAATTCAACATTTCTTCTTTTCGATTTCATGAACTAAGTAACACACCAAGTTTTCTAAGACACAAGCGACGACATAGTGATTCCAAAGAATGTTCCTACCAGCTCTATTACAGGAAGCATAGATAAAAGAGCCAAAAGCTGATAAGTCACCTAAGGAGATTTTGACATTAACCAATTGGTCAAGATCATCAATGATGGATATGGTGATGGAGTTGTGCCAAAAGCACCAAATTTTATTATTAAGATTGAAGAAAAAATTATGAAAACTAAGGGATCTAGAGACAAAAGCAATCTTGGAAGAATTAATAAAAGGTTCAATAAGAACAAGTAACTTGATATTATGAGCACGACAAAGACTCCTAACATGATTGCGGACAGGAAGAGACCCACAACCCGGATATTCCAAATAAGAAAATTAATCATAAGGAGACAACCAAAGGGAAAAAAAAAAAGAAAGGAAAGAGAGGAGGGCAATGATGACACATTACTTGTGTGGGGTGGAAGAAGAGAGTGGTTCTGAGAAGTTATTATTAAAATTTTGCTTTGTAGGGTTTTTTGTTTTTAACATTTTGAAAGGGTCTATCAGAATCCAACTTATCGCCATCAGAAAGGGATTGGTTTTTGGGTTCCAGAATAATAGAAGAATCGATCAATGTTTTAGAAGAGGGGATTTCACCTTTGATAAGTGTGAAATTGGTTGCAATTGATTATCACTAAGGGAAATAGATGGGGAAGTTCTGGCACCATTCATAATACAAGTATCTTTCTCAATATGTTATGAAGACATAGGGTCATCATTGTTTTGGTCCATTATATGATTCTCATTCAAATTGTTTAAATGGGTGTCCAATATAAGGCTACCATTTAGATTTTCATTAGGATTTAGCTGAAGCAAAGAGCTATCATGGGAAGCCAAATTATTACAAGCAGGGGCGAGGTTAGGTATATTGCCATTGGTAGCGTCACACCCCTCAATGCCTATTTTAGTACCAAGATTAGAGTGTTTTCCAATAGATAGATCAGTAGAAGGAGTAGGGAGGAGAGGCTCTTTATGAGTATTTTTAGGCACATATGCTAGAGTATTGGTTTTCCCAGTTCCATTAGTGGTGTTCATATTCTGTGGTAAATTTTTTCTGAGATTAGGATGAAGTACAAAGCATTCGAGTGTTAGTGCGTGAATCTTGTGAGTGCAAAGACAGGAAAATTTTGAATTATTTTTGACTATATCCAAATTTTTTTGCCAATCCAAACCTCTTTGGGATATTTTTTAGTGATGTCTATCTCAACGAGAATCTACGAAATTTTAGATAGTTTTTGATCTATTTGGAGAGGTCTACCAAAAGGCAACGAAACAAAACTTGATGAGTGACATAGTGTATTCATATGTTAGAAAAGCAAGCCAAAGAGGGACAATGGGAGATTCCTCTTTGACATCAAAGAGGCGACCATTTCAATAGCTATGACAATTATGCACAAAATAAGAATGACGAGCGAAAACCCACGAATAATCTAAATCATTTGAGAGTTGAATAAGAATGTGATGGGGATCGATCAGCCCAATAGAGAAAGTACTTGATAATTTTAAACTATGAAAGAAAGAGCAAATATTATCAAGAGTCAGGCATCTAAGGGAGAATTTACCAACCAAAGCGAACTCGAAGGGCTTAGCAAGTTTCTCAACATCTTGATCAGAACACATTACTGCCAGCAATCCATGATAAGATGTTGAAATGAGATTAACATTCGCTAGGGATCTTACCGATAAGACCTCTTTGAATGATTTAACAACGTTTGAGCAATCAATCCAAAACCCAGAGTCGAGGGCAAAGTCGATTTACATCGGCGGTAGTTGAGGAGAGCTCTGCCATTGCTTTAATCCAACGTCACATACGGGGGTCTGGCATTAGTGGCCGAGAAGCGCCAATTAGTAATCCAAGGGGAACAAAATTACGAAGCATTTTATTTATTTTATTTTTATGTTTTATTTAGTTTAGGTTTCAATTTTTAGGTTTTTAAGGTTTATATTCGATGATTTAGGGTTTAGGGTTTAGGATTTTAGGATTTAGGGTTTAGGGTTTAGGGTTATGGTTTAAGTTTCAGGATTTAGGGTTTAGTGTTTAGGCTTTAGGGTTTAGGTTTTTAGTGTTTATGGTTTAAGGTTTAGGGTTTAGTGTTTAGGGTTTGCTTTGGGTTTTGGGTCAGTTTTGGGTTTAAGGTTTACAATTCTGGGTTAGTTTAGAGTTTAGGTTTTATGGTTTTAGGGTTTAGGGTTTAAGGTTAGTTTTGGGTTTAGGGTTTAGGGTTTGTTTTAGGGTTTAGGGTTTAGGGTTTAGGGTTAAGGATTTAGGGTTTAGGGGTTTAGGATTTAGGATTTAAGGTTTAGGGCTTTTTATAAATTAAGTAAATGGTAGGTTTAGGTTTATTTAGTTTAATTTTTATTTATTTTAGTTTATAATTTTATTTAAGTTTATTTTTTATTTTTATTTACTTTTATTTATTTATTTTAGGTTTATTTATTTTAGTTTAGGTATTTTATTTTAGTTTTTTTTAGGTTTAGGTTTAGGTTTATGTTTATTTTTTAATTTAGATTTATTTTTATTCTATTTTTTAAGTTTAGCTTTTATTTTTTCTTTAGGTTTATGTTTAGGTTTTTATTTTATTTTCTTAGGTTTAAGTTTTAGGTTTTCATTTTAGGTATATTTTTAGGTTTAAGTTTATTTTTTATTTATTTTATTTTATTTAGTTTAGGGTTTAGGTTTAGTTTATTTTAGGATTAGATTTAGGTTTTATTTATTTTAGTTTAGTTTATTTTAGTTTAGGTTTAGGTTTATTTTATTTTGTTTATTTTAGTTTAAGGGTTTTTTAGTTTAGGGAAAGGCTAAAGGCAGTTAAAAAAACCAAAATTTGTGAGACTAATCTTTAAAGAAGGGTTACAATCACAAAAAAAGGGCTACCAACCAATATAAGAGAAGAAAATCATCCATCATTACTAACAAACCTTAGGGCGAGCAAAGAATGCTAGCCAAGAACAAGGAATAGCCATCAAAAGCAAAAAATAAGAAACAAACCAGCCAAACAACCAACCAAAGACCCCAACAGAGAGGATAAACCAACAGAACACCAACCACCATAATAGAAGAAGAGTTGAAGAAAAGCACCCCAACCCCAACCAAAAGCCAGGACCATAACCAAGTAAGAGATAGAAAAACCAAATAGCACCAATAGTAGAGCAAAAGTAGCCTTGAAGAAATGAAGGAAGAGGAAAAACCAACAAACGAAGGAAAAAAAACCAAAATGAGACAACAAAACTAGTAAGGAAACATATAAAACATAAAAGGGAGCAACAAACAACCAATGAAAAGAAGCCCAAAAAAAAAAGGAGTGAAACAAAAATAGAGGGATAGAAGAAGAAAAAACCCCCAAGGGAAAGGAGGCTACAACAATAGAATAGAATACCACCAGCAGAAGCACCCCAATAAAAAAAGTAAGAGAAGCCACCAACAGAGAAGGAGAAAAAGAAACTAAGTAAATCTAACATAAGGCAAACCATCTTTATCTAACTTAGAAAGGCCTCTTAATTTCTTAGGAATAATATCATTGATAAATAATGTAAAATCATAGAGGCTGCTCCCTAATCCAGCTAAAAAATCAACACAAGGATTGCCTTCCCTCAAAATATGAGTCATTTTAAATGAAAGTTTAGAAATAATGGCTTACATAAACATTATTAAATAGAAAAGCTCAGCATTACCCTTGTGATTAGAATTGATCATAGCAACAACCATCTTAGCATCAGATTCCAACCAAATAGTAAGAAAATTTCTATCCAAACAAAGCTTAAGAGCATGATAAATAACTATCAATTCATCCATAATAATAGAAGTAGTAGAGAGAGGAGTGAAAAAAGCCAAGATAATATTCCCAAGACTATTTCAAAAAATACCACCACAACCTGACTTGTTAAGTGCAATAGAGCCATCAGTATTAATTTTAATACAACAATTAGAGGCTTAATTGAAATGGTTTTATAAGTTGGAGGTCAGAAGAAACTTGATACCCAACTTAGAGGCAACAAACTTGCAACCTCTATAATTAGTACCACGAGAGCTTATGTAAAGAAAAAATCTTATCTTTAGTCTTCGCAATAATCCTCTTATGATTCATAGGAACATTACGATGCTTAACATCAATTCTGTTAAGCCAAATAAACCAAATCAAAGTAAAATCCACCATAATTTTGATATGCCTTTGATAGTATTTATAAAATTAGAGTTAAGAAGTTCCATTAAAGAAAGCTTACCATTAAAACAACTTAAATTAATTAACTCCTCATACTAACCCCAAACTTTAGAGGAAATGGCACCATTAACAAAAACATGACTAACATTCTCAATATGAAAGCTACACATGCATTTAGAAAGAAGATAAAAGCCTTTGTCCAAAAGTAAAGAATCAACAACAATAAAACCCCTTAAAATCCTCCAAATAAGAATCAAATAAGTGGTAGGAATAAAATTATTCAAATTTTAAGAAAGATAGGAGAAGAGGGTTTATTAACTCAAATATGTTGCCAAGTATCTTTAAGGGAAAAATCACCATTACCTAAAATGTTGTAAAGACTTTGATCCGGAATAGTACCATTAATAATAGTATTGGTGATAATATTACAAATGGATTTAGGAATCAAATCATTTAAGAGAGACTGATTCCAATCACCATTTAAAAAAAAGATTAACTTTTCAAGAAGAAGTTAAATAAGTATTAAACATATAATCAACACAGGAAACCCCCATCTAGTTATCTTGCCAAAAAAAAGAAGAACCACTACTGATACACAAGAAAATGAGAGGTTCTGAAAGCCATTTAACATCACAAAGGCATTTCTAAGCAATAGAATCACCATGTTTATAGTTACAAATTAAGGGATGCTTACCTTTGAAATATTTGAAATTCATAAAATTAGCCCAAAGACTAACATTCTTCTAAAAATTCCACCATAGTTTATAGGTAAAAACATTGGTGGAATTCATCAAGGACTTGCAACCAATACCACCTTCAAATAAAGTACCAGACATGCTAGACCAAGAAGCCCAATGAAGCCTTTTGGTCTAATGCCTTGAACCCCAAAAAAACATATAAAAATTTATTAAAAAGTCATTCAATCGAATAATAACAAGAGAAGTATGAACAATATTAAGCAACAAAAATAAAGGAAGAGAGTAACTTTTACTTTTAATAACAATTGATCTACCACCAAGAGATAAAAAAACAAAATTCAAGGGTAGAAACTTTATTCTGAATATTTTGGATAACCTCATCCAAGAGATGAGATCTCTTAGGACAACAATATAAAGGAGAGCCTAAATATTTGATAGAAAGACATTGAAGAGAAAACTTAGTAATATCCTTTATTTTTTTGATTCTATCAACAAATATAGAAATAGAAGAGATAAACCAGTAGGGTTTAGGGTTTAGGGTTTAAAGTTATTTTTAAAGTTAAGTAAACTAGTAGGTATATGTTTATTTAGTTTATTTAATTTCTTTTATATTTTTATTTAGTTTACTTTTTATTTTCATTTAGTTTAGTTTCTTTATTTTTTATTTTTTTATTTTAGTTTAGGAATTTTATTTTAGTTTATTTTTTAGTTTAAGTTTAGGTTTATGTTTATTTTTTTACTTTAGTTTTATTTTTATTTTATTTTTAAGGTTAAGTTTTATTTTTATTATTTTTAGGATTAGGTTTAGGTTTTATTTTGTTTTTTTAGGGTTAAGTTTTAGGTTTTTATTTTGAGTTTATTTTTAGGTTTTATTTTTTATTTTAAGTTTAGGTTTATTTTTAGTTTATTTTATTTTATTTGGTTTAGGTTTAGGTTTAGGTTTAGGTTTAGTTTATTTTAGGTTTATGTTTCAGTTTTATTTATTTTAGTTTATTTTTTTAGTTTAGGTTTAGGTTTTATTTTTTATTTATTTTTATGTTTTACTTTTAGGTTTATTTTTTAGGTTTATGTTTTTATTTAGTTTTTATTTTATTTTATTTTAGGTTTGCTAATTTATATTTTATGTTTAATTTTTAATTAATTTAGTTTTTTATTCTTAGGATTATTTTATTTTTTTTGTTTAGTTTAGGTTTTTATTTATTTTAATTTAGTTTTTTTAAAATTTTAATTTTAGGTTTTGGTTTAGGTTTTACTTTATGTTTTTTTTTATTATATTTATTTATTTAATTTAGGTTTATGTTTTTTTTTTTTTGAATTTTTAGGTTTATGTTTAGGTTTTAGTGTAGATTTTTATTTATTTTATTTTATTTTTTAATTTAGGTTTAGGTTTTATTTATTTATTTTTTTTTTAAGTTTTATTTAGCTTAGGTTTAGGTTTCTAGGTTTTTTGATTTTTAGGGTTTAGGGTTTAGGGTTTAGGGTTTAATGTTTAGGATTTAGGGTTTTAGGCTTTAGAGTTTTAGGGTTTAGGGTTTACTGTTAGGGTTTAGGTTTTAGGGTATAGGGTTTAATGTTTAGGCTTTAGGGTTTAGGGTTTTTAGTGTTTAGTGTTTAGGGTTAGCTTAGTGTTTAGGGTTAGTTTAGGGTTTAGGGTTTTTAGGGTTTAGGGTTTAGGGTTTTGGGTTAGTTTAGGGTTTAGTGTTTAGGGTTTAGGGTTTAAGATTTAGGGTTTAGGGTTTAGGGCTTTATTTTTAAAAAGAACTAAGTAAACGGTAGGTTTAAGTTATTTTGTTTATTATTTATTTATTTTAGTTTATTTTATTTTATATTTTTATTTAGGTTTATTTTTTTTATTTTGTTTAGTTTATTTATTTTAGGTTTATTTATTTATTTTAATTTATTTTTTAGGTTCAAGTTTAGGTTTATGTTTATTTTTTAGTTTAGTTTTTTTTATTTTTTAGGTTTAAGTTTTCTTTTTTATTTTTAGGTTTTTGTTTAGGTTTTTAGTTTTTATTTTTTTAGGTTTAGGTTTTAGGTTTTTATTTTAGGTTTATTTTTTGGTTTTATTTTTTAGTTTAAGTTTAGGTTTATTTTTAGCTTGTTGTATTTGATTTAGTTTAGGGCTTAGGTTTAGTTTATTTTTAGTTTAGGTTTAGGTTTTATTTATTTTAGTTTAGTTTATTTTAGTTTAGGTTTATTTTATTTTTTTATTTTAGGTTTAGGATTTTTTTAGTTTAGGGTTTAGGTTTTATTTTTTTATTTATTTTTAGTTTTTCTTTTGGTTTATTTTTTAGGTTTAGGTTTTTATTTAGTTTTTATTTTATTTTATTGTAGGTTTATTTTATTTTTATTTTACATTTGGGTTTTATTTTAATTAGGTTTTTTATTTTTAGGTTTATTTGATTTTTCAGTTATGTTTAGTTTTTATTTATTTTATTTTAGTTTAGTTTTTATTTTTTTATATTTTATTTTTAGGTTTAAGTTTTAGTTTAGGTTTTTATTTTATTTTATTTAGGTTTAGGTTTATTTATTTATTTTATTTTTTGGTTTTATTTAGTTTAGGTTTAGGTTTTTAGGTTTTAGGGTTTAAGGTTTAGGGTTTAGGGTTTAGGGTTTAGAGTTTAGGGTTTAGGGTTTTGGGGTTTAGGGTTTAGGGTTTAGGGTTGTAGATTTAGGGTTTAGGGTTAGTTTTAGGGTTTAGGGTTATTTTTAAAAAATTAATATTTTATATTTTTTTAGGTTTATTTTTTATTTTTATTTATTTTAGTTTCTTTATTTTATGTTTATTTATTTTAGTTTTGGTTTTTAATTTAACTTTTTAGGTTTGGGTTTTATGTTTTTTTAGGCCTCTTTTTATGTTTTATTTTTTAGTTTAGGTTTATGTTTATTTTTAGTTTATATTATTTTATTTAGTTTAGGGTTTAAGTTTTGTTTATTTTCGGTTTAGGTTTAGGTTTTAGTTATTATAGTTTAGGTTTTGGGTTTATTTTATTTTGTTTATTTTTGGTTTAAGTTTTTTGTTTTTAGCTTAGGGTTTAGGTTTTATTTTTTATTTATTTTTAGGTTTAGGTTTTTATTTTATTTTATTTTTATTTTAAGTTTAGGTTTTATTTTATTTAGGTTTTATATTTCTTAGGTTTATTTTAGGTTTTATTTATCCTCTTTTAGTTTTGTATTTATTTTCATTTTATTTTATTTTTAGGTTTAGGTTTGTGCTTAGGTATAGGTATAGGTTTTAGTTTATGTTTTTATTTTATTTTATTTATTTATTTACATATTTTATTTTTAGGTTTTATTTATTTTAGGTTTAGGTTTTAAGGTTTTTAAGATTTAGGGTTTACGGTTAGTGTTTAGGGTTAAGTGTTTGTGGTTTAGGGTTTATGGTTTAGGGCTGTAGGTTATAGGGTGTAGGGTTTAGGGTTTAGGGTTTAAATTTTAGGATTTAGGGTTTAGGATTTTAGCGTTTAGGGTTTAGGGTTGTAAGTTGTAGTTTTAGGGTTTAGGGTTTTTTTATTTTTGAATTTTTTTTTAATATTTAATTTTTCTTTAAATTAAGTAAACTCATAGGTTTATGTTTATTTAGTTTATTTTTTATTTTTCTACTTTATTGAATTTATGTTTTTTTATTTTTATTTAATTTAGTTTATTTATTTTAGGTTTATTTAATTTACTTTAGGTTTTTTATTTTACTTTATTTTATTTTAGTTTTTTTTTTAGGTTTTGGGTTTTATTTTTTATTTTTAAGGTTTAGGTTTAGGTTTGTATCTTATTTTTTTAGGTTTAGGTTTTAGGTTTTTATTTTTGGTTTATTTTTAGATTTTATTTTTTTAGTTTTGATTTAGGTTTATTTTTAGTTTATTTTATTTTATTTAGTTTAGGTTTAAGTTTAGTTTATTTTATGATTAGGTTGTAGTTTTATTTATTTTAGTTTAGGTTTATTTTATTTTTATTTTAGGTTTATGTTTTTTTGAGTTTAGGGTTTTTTTATTTTAAGTTTTATTTTTTAGGTTTATGTTTTTATTTACTTTTTATTTTATTTTATTTTAGGTTTATTTTATTTTTATTGTACATTTAGTTTTATTTTATTTAAGTTTTTTATTCTTAGGTTTATTTTATTTTCTAATTTAGATTAGGTTTTTATTTATTTTATTTTAGTTTATTTTTACTAATTTATTTTATTTTATTTTTAGGTTTAGGTTTAAGTTTTAGTTTAGGTTTTTATTTTATTTTATTATTTTATTTTATTTAAGTTTAGGTTTTTTTATATTTATTTTATTTTTAGGTTTTACTTTGTTTAGGTTTAAGTTTTTATGTTTTTATGATTTACGATTTAGGATTTAGGGTATAAGGTTTAGGGTTTTAGGGTTTAGGGTTTAGGGTTAGGGTTAGGGTTTAGGGTTTAGTATTTAGGATTTAGGGTTTAGGGCTTAGTGTTTAGGATTTAGGGTTTAGGGTTTGAGGGTTTAGGGTTTAGGGTTAGCTTAGGGTTTAGGGTTTGTTTTGGGTTTAGGGTTTAGGGATTAGGTTTACTAGGGTTTAAGTTTAGGGAGTTTAAGTTTAGTTTAGGTTTATAGTTTAGGGTTTAGGATTTAAGTTTAGAGTTTTAGTTTAGGGTTTAGAACTTAGGAGTTAGTCTTAGTGTTTAGGTTTAGGTTAGTTAGTTTAGGGTTTAGGGTTTAGGTTTTAATTTAGGGTTGGATGTTTAGGTTGTAGTTTAAGGTTTAGTTTAGTATTGTTTAGGTTTAGTGTTTAGAATTTAGGTTTAGTTTAGGTTTAGGGTGTAGGTTTTAGTTTAGGGTTGGGTTAGGTTTAGGTTAGTTTAGGGTTTATAGTTTCTTTAGGTTGTAGGGTTTTAGTGTTTATGATTTAGGGTTTAGGTTTATTTAGGTTTAAGGTTTAGGGTTTATAGTTTATGTTTAAGGTTAGGTTGGGGTTTAGGGTTTAGGATATTTAGTTTAGGGTTTTAGGGTTTTAAGAAAGTGAAATTTTATTGCCACAAAGAAAAGGTACAAAGTCCTTAGAGGGGGCAAATCTCTAAGCTAATTCTCAAAGAGCTACAAAAAGTCCTAAGGAGATAAGCCCCCTAGCTAATATAATAGGTAAAGAAAGGTAGCTAATAAAAAAAGAAGTAGAGATCCACAAAAAGTAATCCTTGAAATCATCAGCAAACTTCTTCTGCTTCTTATGAAACCAGCTCAATCCAGCAGTAAAAGTCTCCCAACTTGTACCAAAGATCTGCAACAAGCTTGAAAAGGGATTAGTATAGATATTGAAATAGTTAATTAAGCATAAAATATAAGAGCAGATAGAAGTAAAAAGATGAAGAAAAGGTTCAGGCTCAGTAATAGTCATCTTAAGGAGCAGCACCATATGTAAGCATCCACACTTCAAGTGAAGGGTTACAAATACATATAACACTACCAACCAAAAGGAGGGGTAAGCATCATGGCCATCATTGCCAGCATACCTCTTGTAGTACAATATCCAATGAAGATCATTGCACAAACCTACATAAAACTTCAAACAACAGATGTAGCCATAAGGAACCCAGCAGTCAAATATATTAAACTCAGTAAAGCAGATAAAGAGGTAACCCATAAAGAAAGGCTTAGACCATAGGGAGCATAACCAAAGCCACCACCAAGAATTTCTAACACAATTTCTAAGAGCAAACCTCACAATAAGAGAAATAGGACTAAATAGAGACCAAACAAAGGCAAAAGGAGGACCAAAATTGGTAAGGTCCTTCATTAAAAAAGCATGCCAAGATCCATAAACAATAATAATATTCAGATTAACTGTAAGACTAACATCAAGGATGATAGGATGCAAGGCAACAAACAAAATAGGAAAGGGTAGAGGTTCAACCACAATCCAAAAATGAAAATCCCAGCAGGTAGACATTAGAAGAGAAGAATGGAAAAGTAAACAGTCGGATCCATACATAGACTTGGCAAGATCAAAAAAATTATAACAAAGTAAATACTCTTTAAACTCAACCAGCCAGCTAGAGCACCCAATCCAAGCAACCAGCAAGGCAGTCCACCCTGTGAGCCACCAAGATAGCCAAGGCTTCAAATTATTAGACTTAGAACCATCAGGATGAAAGATAAAAGGGTCATCCATTTAGAAATATTGAAAAAATCCCAAGAAAAAGCCATACATAGCAGCCGCCAATCCCAATCCAAAGACATGAGAATCTACTTAAAACAGTTAGATACAACAACTAAAAATATAAAAGGTAAAAACCCTGTATGGTCAGAAATAATCCAATAGCCAGAGATAGCCACAAACAAGATTCCCAATAGGGACAACATTAGCCAAATCCAAAAAACAACCAACTAGTAGTTAGCCACCTTCCAGTTTAGAATACCAATTAAAAATATAACATCGGTATTACAGGAGGCACACCAAATAATTAGACAATATAGCAAACCTGAAACAACTAACCTTATGCTCTTCCATAGTAGCACTAAAGAAAGGATAGACAATTGAAGGAAAATAGCTCTCCAAGCTATAACCAAAGAACAAAGTGCCCTTAAGGTCACATAGCTCCTCTATGCTGTAGGAGCAAAAACCACAACAACATAGTTGTCAACAGCCACGTTCTAATGAGCAAACCCCAACGAAGAGGGCCACACCCCAAATAGTACCAGTAAAATCCTTAAGGATAAGAACAAGTGGGAAGGTTGAGATCCAAGAGAGAAAGGACAACCAAAAAAAATTGGAAAAACCATGCTAGTCAACAAAGAATAAGGAGACAAAATATCCAACCATAGCAAGAAGGTCACAAAAATAGCATGAGAAACACCCAGAAAGGAAAAAAACCCATAGGCATGCAACAATAGAAAATAACCAACTAGAAAATATAGAGCAAAAAAAGAAGGCTGTAGAGAGATCCAGCCAAAAAAGAGAACCACACCAATCAAAAAATAAGTAGGACCAAACAACCTCCATCTGTAGGAAACACCTCTAACAGGATGGAAGAGAAAGCAAACCAGAAAATAAAAAATATAGAAAAATTCCAAAGAATGGAAGGATAGCCCCAACCCATTGAAAGAATGGGAAGAAACTAAATTGGAAAATGAAAGTAGGTTTAGTAGAAGAAATAAATAAAGACCAATCCAACATAAGAGAAAACTAGAAATATTCAAAACCAAAAATAAGGCGAAAGCCAAATCCCCATAGGAGAGAAAATATTAAAAGCTTCTAACATAAGGCAAACCAGTTTTATCTAGATTCACAAGAATCCTTAAAAGGAAAGGGATGTCATCATTCGAAAACATTTGCATAGAAGAAAACTTTGCTCCCAAATTGGCAAAAAAGTCAACACAAGAATTGGCTTCCCTATAAATATGTGAAATTTGAAAATCTAGGTTAACAATAAGCCTCATAGTATGCTTAAGTAAATAAAATACTTCATCATTACCATGAGAATCGAAATTCATTAAATTTAGAAGAAGGAGAGCATCAACTTCATACTAGATCTTATGAAAACCTTGTCATAAACAAATAGAAATTCCATGATGAAAACCTTTTAGCTTAGCTAATAACACAGAACAAGGCTACAAAGCGGCAGCAAAAGCAGAGATAGCCTTGCCACTATGATCTCTTAAAATCCCACCATATCCATAATAGCCATTAGAAACTAAGCCATCATTATTAACCTTAATGAAGTGATAATTAGGTTTAATCCAACGCATATAATTTTCTAGGTAGGAGACATTACAGGAGAGAAGGTTAATCCCAAAATTGAAGGCCATAGACTTGCACCCTTTAAAGCTAGAGTAAGTAAGAAGATTAGCTTTGAAAATAGACATAATTTCATATTTGGCTCTAGTAATAATATGATGATAGTTCACAGGAATATTACAATGCTTAGCATCATTTCTCTCCATCCAAATATACCAAAAAATAGTAGTAGCTAAAATAATTTTAACATCACCCTTAGAAGTATGAGAGAAATAAGCTTCAAGAAGTTGCATAATAGAAAATGAACCATTAAAATGGAAAGTATTAAAAATATTATCATAATAATGCCACACTTTAGCAGCAATAGGGCCATTCACTAAAACATGATCCACAGTTTCAATGTGATAGAAATAGTAGCATTTAGAGGGGAGACGTAAGCCTTTTTTTTCAAAAGAGTAGCGTCCACAAGGATATAATGCTTCAGAATGTGCCAAGTTAAAACTAAAAATGAAGTAGGGGCATAAATATTCCAAATTTTAGTAAAAACCAAGGACTCTTGATATTTAAATTTGATGAAGTGCCAAACATCCTTAAAAATAAAATCTCCAGAAGAAGAATTTTTTAAGAGAATTTGGTCGGGTTCATTAGGGAAAGGACAAATTTTTAGGATTTTGTCAACTATCACATTAGGGACAAGGATATTTCATTTAGCCACATCCTAGTTATTGTGAGTAATTAATTTATTAATCTTAAGAAATATAGTGTAATGAGTATTAAGCAAAGAATCAATAGAGCCTTGCCCAAGCCAATTGTCTTGCCAAAAGAAAGATGATCCAAAATTGACACCTAAAGAAATTAGGTTCTTAGCATTCCATTTGATACTACAAAGTCTTCTCCACACAGGAGAATCCTTAGATTTGAAAGCACAAATGAGGGGATGTTTTCCTTGACAATATTTAGCATGCTTAAACTTAGATGAGTAATTATGGTTATTTCTAAAATTCCCCACATTCTGTAGGAAAAATAGTTAATAGAATCCTCTAATGTTTTGCAATGCAAGCCACCTTCATTATTAGGACCACAATAGTTGTGCCAACTAGCCCAATATAATCTTTTAGTAGAAGAGCTAGATCCCAAAAAATTTATTAAAAGGTATATTGATCATTTTAATAATAGAATGGGTAGGAACAATAGTAGATAAGAGATATACAGAGGAAGAGACCAAAGGGTACTTTTGATTAGGATAAGTCTAGCACCAAAGGAAAGTAAATGAAACTCCTAAGAGGAGGTTTTCTTATTTATTTTCTGAATGACCTCATCAAATAAAGAAGATCTTTTCATTCCTCTATATAAAGGAGTACCCAAATACTTGATAGGGAGAATTTGATGTGAAAAACCCATAATATTCTTGATAACATTGATCTTAGGTGAGGAAATAGAAGAGCTAGTAATAAAATAACTTTTGTCAGGATTAATATTCAAGCCACTCTCCCTGCCAAAAAGGGTTAAGAAATTACACAACTTTATAATATAAAGAGTAGAGCCATTGCAAAATATAATGAAATCATCAACAAAACTGAGGTGAGAAATAGGAAACCCACCACTGGTTCTGTAGTACATGTAAGGCATTTTACTAAACATCTACTTAATACATTTAGAAAGATATTCCATAGCAATAGAGAAAAGGGTAGGAGAGAGAGGGTCCCCTTACCTTAGTCCATGAGAAGAAGAGAAGAAACCATGAACTTCACCATTGAAGAGCAAAGAAAACTAAGAATTCTCAATCCCATTGTTAATTAAAGAAATAAATTGTTTAGAGAATCCAAATAAAGCCAAGATTTTATATAGGAAAAGCCAACCAATATTATCATAAGCTTTGGAAATGTCAAGCTTAAAAAGCAAGTTTCAACTATGAACTTTGGCATTCAAATCATGGGTCATCTCTTGGGCTAAAAGAACATTATCTGAAATAGATTTGCCTTTAATAAATCTGGTTTGATTGGGGGAGATAATTTTAGGAAGCAAGATACTCAACCTTTTAGCCAACATCTTAGAAATAAGTTTATTAAAAAAAGAGGAAAGGCTAATTGGCCTAAAATCACTTCCAAATTTCAGCATTATCCTTTTTAGTAATTAATATAATGGAGGTGCTACAAAAACATTTAGGGAGAGTACTACCCTTAAAGAAATCAAGAACAACTTTAACCAAGTCCTCTTTAATGGTAATCCCACATGTTTGGAAAAAGAGGTTAGTAAAACCATCAGGGCCAGCCACTGAGTCTGTATTCATACTTAGCAAAGTGTCAGCAATTTCATGCTCAGATGGCAAGGAAGAAAGCATCTTGTTATCATCATCAGAAATGGGATTAGGGATAACTTTAGGTGAAGAAATATCATCATAAGCAATAATTTTATTAAGAAGCTTTTTATAAAAAGAAATAGCAGAATCATTAAGCTCCTTTTTATCTGAACACTAAACACCATCATTAGTTTTATTTTTATGAATGTGATTTAGAGCCTTTTTCTTATTAGCCATGGCATGAAAATATTTATTATTATGTTCACCATCAGAGATCCATTTCATAGAAGCTTTTTTTTTGCCAATAGGTCTCCTCCACATCTTGATAAAATGTTAACCTATATTTAGCTTGAGCCAACAAATGAATTTTAAAAGGGTCATTAACAACAGCGTCTTCCAAAACTATAACCACATTCTCCATTTCTTTGATATTGAAAAAAAGGTTCTTGAAATAATGTTTATTCCACCAATTAAGGCATTGTTTAAGTCTTTCTAATTTGAACCACAATCTCCTCATCCCAAAAATAGAATCATCGGGATGGAGAGGTTCACCCCAGTTACTAGCAACAACATCCAAAAATCTATCATCCATGAGCCACATATTTTGAAAGAGAAAAGGGATAGGAGAGGAGGGTTTAGTAACATTAAAGTTCATAGTGATAAGCAAGGGAGAATGGTCCAAAAGGGTTTTTCTTAAGTGCTCCATAGAAGTACTAGGCAGAAGGTTAATCCACAAATGGTTAAAAAGAACCCGATCTAACTTTTGTCAGAGTCTATAATTATTCCAAGTAAACTAAGACCCACTAAAGCCAATATTAGTAAGATAACAATCAAGGATCATGTTATTAAAATCTTCCATTGAAAATAAGTTTGAAGAATTACCACCAACCCGTTTAGAGGAAGAAGATATAGAGTTAAAATCCCCACCCACAAACTAAGGAGCATCAACACAAGAAGAGAAACTAATAAGATCTTCCCAAAGAAGTCCTCTACCATTTCTATTACATGAAGCATAAACAAATGAACCAAAATAACACCAATTATCATAAGTAATTTTAACATTCACGACCTTGGATAAATCATCCAAAATGTTCAGAACAAAAGGACTATTCCAAAAAATCCAAATTTTATTGCTTGAATTTGCAAAAAAAGTACCAAAACCAATCATTCTAGTAATAGAAGGAATGTTAGAATGTAGAATAAAGGGTTCCGAGATAGCCAAAAAGGAAATGTTATGAGACTGAACTAAATTTCTAATTCTATTTTTAACAGAGAGGGTACCAATCCATCACATTCCAAATTAAGAAAGAAACCATTTATTTTTGGGTAGAAGAACCAGATCTAGTAACCCTAAAAAGTTAGGAAATATAGTTTTAGGAGTTTTATTTTCTTTCTAAAAATTCTTTGAAATTTATTAGTCAAATCCACAACATCACGATCGAATAGGGATTGTTCAGGGATATGCTTGAAATAAGGTTTCACATTAAAACCATCATTTCAGGCCACTTCACCTTCTTCCAAATCATTATTATGTTCTAAAATTAGATTAGAAATCAGTTCAACATTAGATGAAAAAGTAGGAGAAGAATTAGAATCATTTAAAGTATAAGTGCCCAAGTCAAGATTAGAAACTTTATCCTTAGTTTGCTCACCAATCAAGCCCTCATGAAGGATCACATTTTCTTCAATTATAGGTGGCAAAGAATCAGGATTAGAATCATTTGAGATAGAATCATCATCCATAAGTTTTGAAAACATATTATTGCCCACTTTATTACTAATATCAGTGTGATTCAAATGGATAGGCTCATCATAAGGTACTATCTCCTTATTAACATGAGTGACATCCAAAGGTTGATTAGGCTTAAGAGCTGTAGCTTTGTCAAAATGAGTAGTGGGAGGATCAAGGCAATGACCCACAGCTTTAGGTAAAGAGTTATCCATTAGAACAACTTTCTATGGTTTAATCGAGGGCTCCTTAAGAATGGGATCCAAGTTATTATGCATTGGTTTGGATTTCTTAAGTTGAGGGTAAACCATAAAGCAATCAGAAACACCATGACCATGAATTTGTCAATGGGAAAAAAAACAAACAAATTCTCAAAATCAACTTTTGCAAATATCCATAGTTCTCTGACCCTAGACAAATTTCCTTTGGAAATGTTTTAGATATATCCAACTCTACTAGAATCTGACCAACAGATGGCCGGGTGTTAGAAGCAGTCACCTGATCAACTTGAAGAGGATGACAGAACAATGTAGCCACAGTAAAAAAAACTCATGATTAATGAAATGAACATGCAAATTGGGAAGAGAGATCCAAACTAGAACAATAGGAGATTCCTCCTTAATATCAAAATGAGGCATCCATTTCAACAATCACATCTAACAATTAAAAGAAAAATATGAGCATCAAGAGAATACCCGAGAATAATATAAATTATTTGAAAGCTGAATCAAGAAATGATGAGAATCAATTAATCCGATAGAAAAAATACCAGAGAGATTCAAGCTATGAAAAAACAAATGAATATTCTCCAAAGTAGGATGACTCAAAGTGAATTTACCCAACAATGTGAATTGAAAGGGTTTCGTAAACCTTTTTATAATTGAATCAGAACACATTATTGTAGTTACACTCCGAAAGGAGGTAGAGATAAGTTTGAGAATCTCACCAGCGTAATTGGCCTTACTAGTAAGAACATCCTTGAATGATTTTGAAGCTAACAAAGGGTTTAATCTAGAGACCCCAAGGAGTTAGAAACTTTCACGGGAGTAGTAGAAATCTTCGGATTTCCCCATGGGGAAGTAGAGAGCACAACCATGATCAACAACGACACATGATAGAAGAAGACAAAAGTCAAGATAAGCCATCAAAATGTAAAACCAGCTGAAATGTCCACAAGAAAAGTTACAAAGGAGATGCACCTCCATAGGGGAAAGAAAATTCACCATAGCACCCAAAAAATGGAGGAGAGCAACGATGGGGTTTAGGGTTTAGGGTTTTTTAGGGTTTAAGATTTTTTAGGATTTAGGATTTATGGTTTAGTGTTTAGTGTTTAGGGTTTATGGTTAGTTTAGGGTCTAGGGTTCAAGGTTGTAGGTTTAGGGTTGTAGGTTTAGGGTTTAGATTTAGGGTTCTGATTTAGACTTAATTTATAGTTGAGTTTAGGTGTAGGGTTTTAGGGTTTAGGGTTTAGGGTTTTCTTAAGGTTTAGGGTTTAGTTTAAACTTTAAACTTTAGGGTTTAGGTTTTAGTTTTAGATTTAGGAGTTAGTTTAGGGTTTAAGGTTTAGGGTTTAAGGTTTAGTGTTCAGGTATTAGGGTTTAGAGTTTAGGTTTAGGGTTAGGGATAGGGTTTAGGAATTAGGGTTTAGGGTTTAGGGTTTTTTAGGTTTAGGATTTAGGGTTTAGGTTTAGTTTTATGGTTAAGGGTTTAGTGTTTATGGTTTAGGATTTAGGTTTTAGGGTTTAGGGTTTATGGTTTAGGGCTTAGGATTTAGTATTTTTTTTAAATTAAGTAAAATAGTAGGTTTAGGATTATTTAGTTTATTTTTTATTTATTTTAGTTTATTTTATTTTTTTATTTTTAATTTAGGTTAATTTTTTATTTTAGTTTATGTTTTTAGTGTAGGTTTATGTTTAAGTTTATTTTTTATGTTAGTTTTAATATAATTTTGTTTTTTAAGTTTAGGTTTAGGTTTTAATTTTTTTTTAGTTTTAGGTTTTAGGATTTCATTTTAGGATTATTTTTAGGTTTAGGTTTATTTATCATTTATTTTATTTTATTTAGTTTAGGGTTTAGGTTTAGTTTATTGTTGTTTATGTTTCAATTTTATTTATTTTATTTTAGTATATTTTAGTTTAATTTTTTTATTTTTTTTATTTTTTTTAAATTTTAGGTTTAGGTTTTTTATTTTATTTTAAGGTTTATTTTTTTGGTTTAGGCTTTTATTTACTTTTTAATTTATTTTATTTTAGGCTTATTTTATTTTTATTTTTCATTTAACTTTTATTTTATTTAGGTTTTTTATTCTAAGATTTATTTTATTTTTTATTTTAGTTTAAATGTTTAATTATTTATGTTTAGTTTATTTCTACAAGCTTAGTTTATTTTATTTTTAGGTTTAAGTTTTAGTTTTAGTTTAGGTTTTAATTTTATTTTATTATTTTATTTTATCTAGGTTTAGGTTATTCAATTTATTTTCTTTTTAGGTTTTATTTAGTTTTGGTTTTGGTTTTTAGGTTTTTAGGGTTTAGAGTTTCTGGTTTTAGGTATGAGGTTTAGGGTTTTATGGTTTATGATTTTATGGTTTATGGTTTAGTGTTAGGGTTTAGGGTTTAGGGTTTAAGTTTAAGTGTTTAGGATTTAGGGTTTAGGATTTAGGGTTTAGGGTTTTTAGGGTTTAGGGTTTTGGGTTGTGGGTTTAGGTTTAGGGTTTAGGGTTAGATTTAGAGTTTAGGATTAGGGTTTATGCTTTAGGGTTCATGGCTTTTATGGTTTAGGATTTAAGGTTAGTTTAGGCTTTAGTGTTTATGTTTTAAGTTTAGGTTTAAGGTTTAAGTTTAGGATAGTTTAGGTTTAGATTTAAGTTTAGGTTTAGGTTTTAAGTTTTAAGTTTAAGTTTTAAGGTTTAAAATTTAGGGTTAACAAGGTTGAGTTAGTTTAACATTAACAAGTTCAACTTTAGGTTTAGGATTTTTAGGGTTTAGTATTTAGGGTTTAAAGTTTATAGTTTAGGATTTAAGTTTAAGGTTAGTTTATGGCTTTATGGTTTAGGTTTCATATAAGTTTAGGGTTTATAGTTAGTTTAGAGTTTAAGGTTTAAGGTTTAAGTTTAGGTTTAGGTTTAGGTTTATAGTTTAGTTAGGGTTTAAGTTTAGGTTTAGAGTTTAGGGTTTTAGGTTTATAGTTGTACATTTAGGGTAGTAAGTTTAAGGTTTAAAGTTAATTTTAGGTTTAGGGTTTAGTTAAGGTTTAAGTTTAAGGATTGAGTTTAAGGTTAGGTTTATGGTTTAAGTTTTAGGTTTTGGGTTGTAGGTTTAGGGTTTAGGGTTTAGGGTTAGTTTTAAGGTTTAGGGTTTAGGGTTTAGGGTTTGGGGTTTTTTTATTTTTTATTTTATTTTTTGTATTTAGGGTTTAAGTTTTTTTAGGGTTTGGTTTAGAGTTTAGGGTTTAGGTTAGTTTTAGGGTTTAGGGTTTAGGGTTTAGGGTTTAGGATTTAAGGTTTAGGGTTTTGGTTAAGGGTTTAGGATTTAGGGTTTAGGGTTTAAGGTTTAGGGTTTATGATTTAGGGTTTAGGGTTTACAATACAATGTTTAGGGTTTTTTTAAGAAAGAATTTAGTAAACCGGTAGGTTTAGGTTTATTTAGTTTTTGCAATTTATTTTCTATTTATTTTACTTTATTTTTTATTTATTTTTAGGTGTAGGTTTAGGTTTTTATTTTATTTTTTAGGTTTAGGTTTTAGGTTTTTTTTGAGGTTCTATTTTTTATTTTAGGTTTAGGTTTATTTTTGTTTATTTTATTTTATTTAGTTTAGGGTTTAGGTTCAGTTTATTTTAGGTTTACAAATAGGTTTTATATATTTTTGTTTTGTTTTATTTTATATTATTTATTTTTTTATTTTAGGTTTAAGTTTTTTTTAGTTTAGGGTTTTTTTATTTTAAAGTTTAATTTTTTAAGGTTAGGTTTTTATATTGTTTTAAATTTATTTTATTTTTTGGTTTATTTTAGTTTTATTTTAAATTTAGTTTTTATTTCATTTAGGTTTTTTATTCTTAGATTTATTTTTTTTAGTTTAGTTTAGTTTTTTGTTAATTTTATTTTATTTTATTTCTACTAGGTTATCTAATTTTATTTTTAGGTTTAGGTTTAAGTTTTAGTTTAGGTTTTAATTTTATTTTATTATTTTATTTTATCTAAGTCTAGGTTTTATTTAGTTTAGGTTTAGGCTTTTAGGTTTTTTATGTTTAGGGTTTAAGGTTTTGGGTATAAAGTTTAAGGTTTTAGGATTTATGATTTTATGGCTTAGGGTTTAGGGTTTATAATTTAAGGTTTAATGTTTAGGATTTAGGGTTTAGGGTTTTTAGGGTTTAGGGTTTAGGGCTTATGGTTTAGGATTTAGGGGTAGCTTAGGGTTTAGGGTTAGTCTAAGGTTTAGGGTTTAGGTATTAGGGTTTAGGCTTTTGGGTTTAGGGCTTAAAATTTTTAGGGTTTAGGGTTAGTTTAGGGTTTAGGATTTATGGTTTTAGAGTTTAGGCTTTAAGGTTTAGAGTTTAGGGTTAGGGCTCAAGGTTTAGAGTTTAAGGTTTTTAGGGTTTAGGGTTTAAGGTTTAGGGTTAGCTTAGGGTTTAGGTTAGTTTAGGGTTATCTTAGGGTTTATGGTTAGTTTAGGGTTTTAGTTTTTTAGGGTTTAGGGTTTTTATGGGGTAAAGTTTTTAGGTTTTAGTCTTTAGGGTTTAGGGTTTAGGGTTTATTTAGGGTTTAAGATTTAGAGTTTAAGGTCTAGGGTTAGTTTAGTGTTTAGGCGTTAGGGTTTAAGGTTTTCGGTGTTTAGGGTTTAGGGTTAGTTTAGGGCTTAAGGTTTAGGGTTTAGGGTTAGTTTAAGGCTTAAGGTTTAGGGCTTATGGTTAGGGTTAGGGTATAAGATTTAGGGTTTAGGGTTTAGGGTTTAGGGTTTTGGATTTAGGGTTACTTTAGGGTTTAGGTTTAGGTTAGGGTTTAAGGTCTTAGGGTTGTGGGTTTTAGTGTTTAGGGTTATAGGTTTTGGGTAGTAGGTATAGGGTTAGTTTTAGGGTTTAGGGTTATGGGTTTAAGGTTTTGGGTTTTAAGGTTTAGGGTTTCAGGTTTAGGGTTGTAGGTTTAGGGTTTAGGTTAGTTTTAGGGTTTAGGGTTTAGGGTTAGGGTTTTTTTAATTTTTTTATTTTTTGATTTTATGTTTTTAGTTACGGTTTAGGGTTTAGGGTTTTTTAATGTTTAGTGTTTAGATTTTGAGTTCTGACAGTTAGTTTTAGGGTTTATGGTTTAGGATTTAGGATTTAAGGTTTACGGTTCAATGTTTAGGGTTTTAAAAAAAAAAAACTAAGTAAACTGGCAGGTTTAGGTTTATTTAGTTTATTGAGATTATTTTTTATTTATTTTACTTTATTTTATTATTTATTTATATGTTTAGTTTTAGGTTTATATTTTATTTTTCTTGGTTTAGGTTTTAGGTTTTCATTGTAAGTTTATTTTTAGGTTTTATTTTTTAGTTTAGGTTTATGTTAATTTTTAGTTTATTTTATTTTATTTAGTTTAGCATTTAGGTTTACATTTAGGTTTTATTTATTTTAGTTTAGTTTATTTTAGTTTAGTTTTATTTTATTTTGTTTATTTTTTATTTTAGGTTTAGGGTTTTTTTATTTTAAGGTTTATCTTTTAGGTTTAAGTATTTATTTAATTTTTATTTTATTTTATTTTAGTTTTATTTTATATTTATTTTATGTTTAGTTTTTATTTTATTTTGGTTTTTTATTCTTAGATTTATTTCATTTTTAGTTTAGTTTAGGTTTTTATTTATTTTATTTTAGTTTATTTCTACTAGTTTATTTTATTTTATTTTTAGGTTTAGGTTTAAGTTTTAGTTTAGGTTTTAATTTTATTTCATTATTTTATTTTATCTAGGTTCAGGTTTTATTTAGTTTAGGTTTAGGTTTTTAGGTTTTTAGGGTTTAAGGATTTGGGTTTTGGGTATAAGGTTTTGTGTTTTACAGTTTATGGTGTTATGGTTTAGGGTTTAGGGTTAGGGTTTAGGGTTTAGAGTTTAGGGTTTAGTGTTTAGGATTTAGGGTTTAGGGTTTTTAGGGTTTTGGGTTTAAGGTTTAGGGTAATCTTAGGGTTTAAAGTTAGTTTAGGGTTTAAGGTTTAGGTTTTAGGTTTAAGGGCTTTTAGGGTTTTGGGTTTTGGGTTAGTTTAGAGTTTAGTGTTTAGGGTTTTAGAGTTTAGGGTTTTGGGTTTAGGGTTTGAGGTTAGGGTTAAGTTTAGGGTTTAGGGTTTAGTGTTTACGATTTAAGGTTTAGGGTTTAGGGTTTAGAGTTTTTAGTGTTTAGAGTATAGGGTTTAGGTTTAACTTAGGGTTTAGGGTTAGTTTAGGGTTTGCTTAGGGTTTAGGGTTAGTTAAGTTTAACTTTGGGTTTTTAAGTTTTAGGTTTCTGATTAGGGTTTAGGTTTAGGTTAGTTAGGTTTGAATTTAGGGTTTAAGTTTAAGGTTAGGTTATAGTTTAAAACTTTAAAGTTTAAGGTTTTAGTATTTATAGTTTAGTTTAAGTTTAAGTTTAAGGTTGAAAGTTTAAGGTTTAGAGCATAGGTTTATACTTATAGTTAGAATTTAAGTTTAGGTTTAGTTTAGGTTTAGGTTTAGGTTAGTAGTTTATAGTTTAGGTTTTAGGTTTAGGTTTTAGGTTTTAGGTTTTAGGTTCTTTTAGAATTTAGGTTATAGTTTTAATTTAGGTTAGTTTAGGGTTTAGGGTTTAAGATTTAGTGTTTTAGGGTTTAGGGTTTCGGGTTGTAGGTTTAGGGTTTAGGGTTAGGTTCTTTTTATTTTATTTTTTATTTTTTAATTTTTTTTAATTGAGGGTTTAGGGATTAGGCTTTTTTATGGTTAGGGTTTAGGATTTGTTTTTGGGTTTAGGGTTTAGGGTTTATGGTTTAGGATTTAGGGTTTAGGTTTATAGTTTAGTTTTTAAGTTTTTTTTAAAAAAAAGTAAACTAGTAGGTTTAGGTTTAATTAGTTTTTTTTAGTTTGTTTCTTTATTTATTTTACTTTATTTTATTTTTTATTTTTATTTAGTTTAGTTTATTTATTTTAGGTTTATTTATTTAGTTTAGGTTTTTTATTTTTTTTATTTTTTACGTTTAAGTTTAGGTTTAGGTTTATTTTTTAGTTTAGTTTTATTTTTATTTTATTTTTTAGGTTTAGTTTTTTTTTTTTTTTTAGGTTTGTCTTTGGGTATTTTTTAAAGTTTAGGTTTATGGTTTTTATTTTAGGTTTATTTTTAGGTTTTATTTTTTAATTTAGGTTTAGGTTTATTTTTAGTTTAGTTTATTTTATTTAGTTTAGGTTTATGTTTAGGTTTAGTTTATTTTAGGTTTAGGTTTTGGTTTTATTTAATTTAGTTTAGTTTATTTTAGTGTAGGTTTAGGTTTATCTTATTTTTATTAATGGTTTCAAGTTTTTTTTTAGTTTAGGGTTTAGGTTTTCTTTTTTTTTTAGTTTAGGATTTAGGGTTTTTGGTTTTTTTTTTAACAGTGAATAAATTCATATTCAAAATTTCTTCTTTTTGATTTCATCAACCAAGTAACACACCAAGTTTTTTAAGACACAAGTGATGACATAGATCAAAAATGAGCACGCATAGAGCAAATCAAAAACCCTAGATAATTATAATTATCTCTGCTGTAAAGGCATTATTCCATAAGTAGTAGATCGAATCGGCTATTCTTTAGTTTCTCCAGTTCCCGAAGAACCACCCTGGCCTCTCGACTAGCTGGATCAACCATCATATCCCCGATATCTCTCTCTGCCACCAACAAGGCTTTAACATTCTTTGCTCCTCCCACCTCCATAACCATCACTGCTCTAACCACCACCTCCATATCCACCAGCACCTCTAGATCCCCCATAACCATTGCGATAATGGCCACCTTCACCTTCACCTCCACCTCCAGATCTAGATTAAGCCTGGTTGACGATGATGTTCCTGTCGTCAAGGTTCTGCCAATTCTTAGGATTTTGGTTTAATTTTAGGTTTATTAGGTTTTAGTGTTTAGATTTTTTTAAAATTTATTTAGTTACTTTAGGTTTAGGTTTAGGGTTTGGGGTTTAGGGTTAGGATTTAGGGTTTAGGGTTTTGGGTTAGGATTTAGGGTTTAGAGTTTAGGGTTTAGGGTTTTAGGGATTATTCTTTTAGTTTTCAGGGTTTAGGGTTTAGGGTTGTACGTTTATGGTTGTAGGTTAAGGGTTATAGGTTTAATGTTGAGGGTTTAGGGTTTAGGGTTTAGGATTTAAAGTTTAAGTTTTTTTTTTAAATTAAGTAAACCGGTAGGTTTAGCTTTATTTAGTATACTTAGTTTATTTTTTATTTATTTTAGTTTACTTTATCTTTTATTTTTATTTAAGTTTATTGTTTAGTTTTATTTAGTTTATTTTATCTATTTTAGGTTTATTTATTTTAGTTTAAGTTTTCTATTTTAGTTTATTTTTTAGGTTTAGGTTTATTTTTTAGTTGAGTTTTATTTTTATTTTAGTTTTTAGGTTTGATTTTATTTTTTATTTTTAGGTTTAGGTTTAGGTTTTTATTTTCTTTTTTTAGGTTTAAGTTTTAAGTTTTTATTTTAATTTTATTTTATGTTTTATTTTTTAGTTTATGTTCAGGTTTAATTTTAGTTATTTTATTTTATTTAATTTACGTTTAGTTAATTTTAGGTTTAGGTCTAGGTTTTATTTATTTTAGTTTAGGTTTAGGTTTATTTTATTTTATTTTTATTTTAGGTTTAAGTTTTTTTTCTTAGTTTAAGGTTTAGGTTATATTTTTTATTTATTTTTATGTTTTATTTTTATGATTTTTTGGTTTAGGTTCATATTTAGTTTTTATTTATTTTATTTTTGGCTTATTTTATTTTTATTTTATGTTTAGTTTTATTTTTGTTTAGGTTTTTTATTCCTAAGATTACTTTATCTTTTAATTTAATTTAGGATTTTACTTTTTTATTTTCATTTTTTTATTATTTTATTTATTTTATTTTGAGGTTTAGGTTTAAGTTTTAGTTTAAGTTTTTTATTTTATTTTAATTATTTATTTTATTTAGGTTTAGCTTATTTATTTATTTTATTTTATTATTTTATTTAGTTTAGGCTTAGGTTTTTAGATTTTTTGGGTTTAGGGTTTAAGGTTTAGGGTTTAAGGTTTAAGGTTTAGGGTTTACAATTTCAGGGTTTAGGGTTTAGGGTTTAGGCTTTTAGGGTTTAGGGTTTAACATTAGGGTTTAGGGTTTAGGGTTTAGTTTTTAAGCTTTAGGGTTTTGAGTTTTTAAGTTTTAGGTATAGGTTTTAGTTTTTAGGGTTTTGGGTTTTTAGGGTTTAGGGTTAAGGGTTTAGGCTTAATTTAGAGTTTAGGGTATAAGGTTTTAGGGTTTATGCTTTAGGCTTTAGGCTTTAGGGTTAGAGTTAGGGTTTAGGTGAAGGGTTTAGAGTTTAGGGTTTAGGGTTTAGAGCTTAGGATTAAGGATTTAGGGTTATAGGTTTTAGGTTTGTAGAGTTTAAGGTTAGTATTTAGAGTTTAGTAGATTTAGGTTTAAACTTTAAGTTTAGGGTTTTGGGTTTAAGGTTTATGGTTTATGGTTAACTTAGGGTTTAGGGTAAGTTTGGGGTTTAGGGTTTAGGTTTTAGGGTTTAGTCTTTAGGGTTTTGGGTTTTAGGGTTTTAAGGTTTAGGGTTTAAGTTTAGTTTAGAGTTTAGGGTTTAAGGTTTTAGGGTTTAGGGTTTAGGGTTTATGGGTTAATGTTTAAGAGATAGGGTTGTTGGTTTAGGGTTGTAGTTTTAGGGTTTAGGGTTTACGATTAGTTTTCATATCTAGGGTTTAGGGTTTAGGATTTAGTGCTTAGGGTTTAGGGTTTTTTTTTAAAGAATTAAGTAAACCAAAATGTTTATGTTTATTTAGTTTATTTTTTTATTTTATTTTGTTTTATTTTTATTTTCATTTAGCTTTATTTTTTATTTTTTATTTTTATTTTGTTTAGATTATTTATTTTAGGTTTGTTTATTTTAGTTTAGGTTTTTTAGTGTAGTTTATTTTTTAAGTTTAGGTTTGGGTTTATGCTTATTTTTTTAGTTTAGTTTAATTTTTATTTTATTTTTTTAAGTTTAGGTTTTATTTTTAATTTTTAGGTTTTGGTTTAGGTTTCAAGTTTTTATTTTAGGTTTATTTTTAGGTTTTATTTTTTAATTTAAGTTTAGGTTTATTTTTAGTTTATTTTATTTTATTTAGTTTAGGTTTAAGGTTTAAGGTTTAGGGTTTTATGTTTTAGGGTATTAGGGTTTAGGGTTAGGGTTTACGATTTAGCATTTAGTCTTTAGGGTTTAGGGTTTAGGATTTAAGGTTGTAGGTTTAGGGTTTAGGGTTTATGGTTAGTTTTAGGGTCTAGGATTTAGGGGTTATGGTTTAGGATTTAAGGTTTAGGGTTTAGGGTTTGGGTTTAGAGTTTTTTTAAATTAAGTAAACTAGTCGATTTATGTTTAGTTAGTTTATTTAGTTTATTTTTTATTCATTGTAGTTTATTTTATTTTTTATTTTTATTTGTGTTTATTTTTTTTATTTTGTTTAGTATATTTATTTTAGGTTAAATTATTTTAGTTTAGGTTTTTTTATTGTAGTTTATTTTTTAGGTTTAGGTTTATGTTTATTTTTTAGATTAGTTTTATTTTTATTTTATTCTTTAGGTTTAGGTTTTATTTTTTTTTTAAGTTTAGGTTTAGGTTGTAATTTTATTTATTTAGGTTTAGCTTTTAGGTTTTTTTTGGGTTTTAATTTTTAGTTTAGGTTTATTTTTAGTTTATTTTATTTTTTTAGTTTTGGGTTTAGGTTTAGTTTATTTTAGGATTAGGTTTTGGTTTTATTTTTTTCATTTAGTTTATTTTAGTTTAGGTTTAGGTTTATTTTATTTTGTTAATTTTAGGTTTAGGTTTATTTTTTTTAGTTTAGGGTTTAGGTTCTTTTTTATTTATTTGGAGTTTATATTTTTTAAGTTTACTTTTTAGATTTAGGTTTTTATTTAGTTTTTATTATATTTTATTTTAGGTTTATTTTATTTTTATTTTACATTTGGGTTTTATTTTATTTAAGTTTTTTATTTTTAGGTTTATTCTATTTTTCAGTTTAGTTTACATTTTTATTAATTTTATTTTAGTTTAGTTTATATTTTTAGGTTTAAGTTTAGGTATTAGTTTAGATTTTTATTTTTTATTTTATTTAGGTTTAGGTTTTGTTATTTATTTAATTGTTTGGTTTTGATTAGTTTAAGTTTAGGTTTTTAGGTTTTTAGGGTTTAGGGTTTAGGGTTTTTGGTTTAGGGTTTAGGTTTTAGGGTTAGGGTTTAAGGTTTAGGGTTTAGGGTTTTTGTGTTTAGGGTTTACGGTATAGGGTATTGGGTTTAGGGTGTAAAGATTTAGGGTTTAAGGTTGTCGGCTTAGGGTTTAGGGTTAGTTTTAAGTTTAGTGTTTACGGTTAGGGTTTTTTTTTAAATTAATTTAGGGTTTAGTGTTTAGGGTTTTTTAGTGTTTAGGGTTTAGTGTTTTGGGTTGTAGGTTTTGGGTTTTGGGTTTATGGTTAGTTTTAGGGTTTATGATTTAAGGTTCCCTCCTTACTAGTTCAAGTATGGGTCTAGTCCTTCCTCTGGGATCCCCGCTTAGTAGTCGCTCTAGGTCAGATAGCATCTGTCCCGCCGATGACTGACTATCCCATTGATTAGTTCCACTTGGAAAGTTGTAATCCTACACGCTTTCTTTCCAGATTAATCATTGCACACCGATGGGCACCTTAGGTTGTTTGGTTCTAACTATGCTGATGGTACACCACTCATGCTGACGGATACACTTTAGGTTGGTTGGTTCTCTCACCTTAGGATACACCACTCATGGTAGATGTAAGTCTGCTACACTTTCTCCTTGAGTTGGCCACCGTACACTTATAAGCTTTCTTTTCCAAGGCTCAGGATAACACCCCTAATAGCACCTCCCCGTGGGCACTATATTTAGACCACATCTTTTTCGACCCCATTTAGACACTACCCAAGTTATTATTGGATTGGACGGCTCCCCATTCCTAGTAACCACCCCCGTGGTTGGAGAATTCATCCTATGAATGTGCAGATTCTCCCTTGGTCTAGTAAATCTGATATAGATTAAGGTTAATATAGCATCTTCTTAGTGTGGTCCCTCACACCCCAACAGGGTCCATGCGAAGATATAAACAAAATATATATTCACTTGTGGATTAGGAGGACACCCTTAGCGATACCTTTTCCCAAGCAGGAATCTTATCTTTAGGGAAGTGTCAGCAAAACTCCATGTAGGAATTACTTGACTACTCTTATGTTGATATAAGTCCCTAGAGGCATTCACTTAGTAGTCACCCTTAAGTCAGGTTTGATTTGTTGTGATACGAACAGGTCACCCTAGTGATTATTTCCTACTTTAGAAGATGTAAGTTTGCTACTCCATCTTCCTAGCACAACCATTACACACCGAAAGGAAACCCTCTAGGTTTCCTAGCTCTACCCCATAGCTAGTAGACTATCCCTTTGGATTTGTAAATTTGAGATAGGATAAGTCTAATATAGCCCCTTCTCAGTGGGTCCATCACACACCAACATGGTCCATAAATTAAATCTTCAAATTTGGTGAGCTCACATCCCCAGCAATGCCCTCAATTCAAAATCAAACTAAACAAAACAAACCATATCAAATCACTTGAATTTAAGATAAAATTAATGCTGACTACTTTTGAGTTGACATATGTCTCTAGTGGTATTCACAAAGTAGTTGCCCTAGGTCAGGTTCGATTTGTTGATCATTCAATAGGTCACCCCAGTGGTTATTCCTTACTTTAGAAGATGTAAGCCTGCTATGTCATCTTCCAAGCACAACCATTGCACACCGAAATGCAACCCATTAGGTTGCCTAGCTTTACCCCACAGCCGGTAGACTATCCATTTGGATTTATAAACCTAAGGTAGGTTAAGGCTGATATAGCCCCTTCTTAGTGGGTTCATTGCACACTGATAGGATCCATACATTAACTCAAGTTAAATTAAACCCAATATGATTTTTGCCAATGGAGCCCCAAATCATATGTAAATAAGTCAAGCAAATAAATCAAATTCAAAACCAACCTCTCTAGTGTAGCCAAATTAAACCAACTCCCCTAGTAGAATGTATATTAAAAAAATCCAACCAAACTCTTATTCCCAGTGGTTACATCCCCAAACAAATCTATGAAATCAAACTCAAATCGAAACTCCAGTGGATAACCTGAAGCTGCTTCTCTATTGGAAGGCTCATATACGCGATCCCTAGTGGACTCGAGCCCATATCTCTAGCAGTTATGCCTCCACGTCAATTAAAACAAAAAAAATTAAAGTTGATTTAACCTTAATCCTTAGTGGATTATATATTCTTATTCCCAATGGATCTTCTTTCCATAAATCATATAATCAAATCAAATTCAAACCTTATCCCTAGCAGATTTTCTTCTTCTTGCCCTTGACATAGACCCCTCACATGTCATGTCATGTCATGTCCAATGCATGTGTGATCCCCTAGCGGATCTCCCTCCATGTCCTTGACATGGAATTCTCATCAAATCTTATTTCTTTTTTTATGCATACCTTTAATACTTCAACCAAAAGCCTAACAATGTATTAGTTCAAATTATGCCATCTTAACATTGTAATCAACATTTTATGATTTGTGATGGTGCAAGCTCAAACTAACTATACAATATCATGCTAAACATGTTATAGTGTGAATTAAAACACTATATTATATTATAATATATGATGTATATTATAATTTGTTATAATATAATATATTATCTAACATTACACCTCATTAGAATCACTTAAAGGAACAAATAAAACATTTTCTCAAAAATATGAATAATGTTCATTTTGGATGTAAAATTATTATTTTTCTAGTAGAAATGGCACAAAATAGCATAATTTTGGTGTTGCTTCTTGGTGTGTGCCATGAATTTGGCCAAATTCTTCCATGTCAACCTTCAAATTAACATTTTTGTGAGTTTTGACCCAATGTATTATAACAAAAGTAAAATATACTAAAATGTACAATAATATTTAGTAACACACCACCACATTCATATATATGTGAAGTTATATTGTTATGTACATTATATTTTAATATGCTTTCATATAATATATTATCTTACATTACACCTTAAAATGAATCACTTTAAGCAAAAAATTTATAAAATTTGGTTAAAAAATGAACATTAATTTTGGATGCAAAATTCCATTCTTTTGATTAAATGACAGACCATAGCACACCCCTAATGATGTTCCCTAAAGCTTACCGTAAAGGCCAAATCCCATCATCTCAACTTATAAATTAGTATTTTTATGAATTGTATGAGCACAAACTCTACTACATCAAACTATAACAAACAAAAATATGTTAAACAATAAGTAGTAATACACAATAGTATGCCACAATGCATGATGCTACACTATGTTATGGAATCCTATATTGTAATACACTATAACATATTATAGTATATTATATTACATATCACATCACAAAGGATTACTTTAGATAAAAAAAATTTTCCAAATAATAAAAACTATATATTTTAGTCGTATCACTTACATATTTTAAATTGAAATAATATATTATGATGCCATGCTCCACCTATTATGAATTTGGCTAAATTGAACCATTTTAAATTCTAAATCAACATTTTCATAAATAATGCTAGTGTAGGCTTGACTGCATAATTACAAAACATTAAAAGAATTTAAAATGCACAGAATAATATATTATGATATATGATGCTATACTATGCAACAACATATAATATTTATTTAGAACATAAAATCTTTCATTTTATACTACAAGTTGCATAACACACCTTTAGTACTACAACCTAATTCCCACTTCAAATTTAACAAATTTCATCATCTAATTTTTTAAATCAATATTTTTATGATTTATATTAATATAGTATAGGTCAGACAGCATCATTAGTTTTATTTTTATGAATGTGATTTAGAGCCTTTTTCTTATTAACCATGGCATGAAAATATTTATTATTATGTTCACCATCAGAGATCCATTTCATAGAAGCATTTTTTTTGCCAATAGGTCTCCTCCACGTCTTGATAAAATGTTAACCTATTTTTAGCTTGAGCCAACAAATGAATTTTAAAAGGGTCATTAACAACAGCGTCTTCCAAAACTATAACCACATTCTCAATTTCTTTGATATTGAAAAAAAGGTTCTTGAAATAATGTTTATTCCACCAATTAAGGCATTGTTTAAGTCTTTCTAATTTGAACCACAATCTCCTCATCCCAAAAATAGAATCATGGGATGGAGAGGTTCACTAGCAACATCCAAAATCTATCATCCATGAGCCACATATTTTGAAAGAGAAAAGGGATAGGAGAGGAGGGTTTAGTAACATTAAAGTTCATAGTGATAAGCAAGGGAGAATGGTCCAAAAGGGTTTTGCTTAAGTGCTCCACAGAAGTACTAGGGAGAAGGTTAATCCACAAATGGTTAAAAAGAACCCGATCTAACTTTTGTCAGAGTCTATAATTATTCCAAGTAAACTAAGACCCACTAAAGCCAATATCAGTAAGATAACAATCCAGGATCATGTTATTAAAATCTTCCATTAAAAATAAGTTTGAAGCATTACCACCAACCCGTTTAGAGGAAGAAGATATAGAGTTAAAATCCCCACCCACAAACTAAGGAGCATCAACACAAGAAGAGAAACTAATAAGATCTTCCCAAAGAAGTCCTCTACCATTTGTATTACATGAAGCATAAACAAATGAACCAAAATAACACCAATTATCATAAGTAATTTTAACATTCACAACCTTGGATAAATCATCCAAAATGTTCAGAAAAAAGGACTATTCCAAAAAATCCAAATTTTGTTGCTTGAATTAGCAAAAAAAGTACCAAAACCAATCATTCTAGTAATAGAAGGAATGTTAGAAGGTAGAATAAAGGGTTTCAAGATAGCCAAAATGGAAATGTTATGAGAATGAACTAAATTTCTAATTCTATTTTTAGATAGAGATGGTACCAATCCATCACATTCTAAATTAAGAAAGAAACCATTTATTTTTGGGTAGAAGAACCAGATCTAGTAACTCTGGAAAAGTTAGGAAATATAGTTTTAGTAGTATTATTTTCTTTCTAAAAATTCTTTGAAATTTATTAGTCAAACCCACAACATCATGATCGAATAGGGATTGTTCAAGGATATGCTTGAAATAAGGTTGCACATTAAAACCATCATTGCAGGCAACTTCACCTTCTTCCAAATCATTATTATGTTGTAAAATTAGATTAGAAATCAGTTCAACATTAGATGAGAAAGTAGGAGAAGAATTAGAATCGTTTAAAGCATAAGTGTCCAAGTCAAGATTAGAAACTTTATCCTTAGTTTGCTCACCAATCAAGCCCTCATGAAGGATCACATTTTCTTCAATTATTGGTGGCAAAGAATCAGGATTAGAATCATTTGAGATAGAATCATCATCCATAAGTTTTGAAAACATATTATTGTCCACATTATTATTAATATCAGTGTGATTCAAATGGATAGGCTCTTCATAAGGTACTGTCTCCTTATTAACATGAGTGACATCCAAAGGTTGATTAGGCTTAAGAGCTGCAGCATTGTCAAAGTGAGTAGTGGGAGGATCAAGGCAATGACCCACAGCTTTAGGTAAAGAGTTATCCATTGGAATAGCTTTCTATGGTTTAATCGAGGGCTCCTTAAGAATGGGATCCAAGTTATTATGCATTGGTTTAGATTTCTTAAGTTGAGGGTAAACCACAAAGAAATCGAAAACACCATGACCATGAATTTGTCAATGGGAACAAAAAAAAAAAAAAAATTCTCAAAATTAACTTTTTGCAAATATCCATAGATCTCTGACCCTAGACAAATTTCCTTTGGAAATGTTTTAGTTATATCCAACACTACTAGAATCCGAGCAACAGATGGCCTGGTGTTAGAAGCAGTCACCTGATCAACTTGAAGAGGATGACCGAACAACGTAGCCACAGTAAAAAAAACTCATGATTAATGAAATGAACATGCAAATTAGGAAGAGAGATCCAAACTAGAACAATAGGAGATTCCTCCTTAATATCAAAATGTGGCATCCATTTCAACAATCGCATATAATAATTAAAAAAAAATATGAGCATCGAGAGAATACCCAAGAATAAATTAAATTATTTGAAAGCTGAATCAAGAAATGACAGGAATCGATTAATCTGATAGAAAAAAATACTAGAGAGCTTCAAGCTATGAAAAAACAAATGAATATTCTCCAAAGTAGGATGACGCAAAGTGAATTTACCCAGCAATATGAATTGAAAGGGTTTTGTAAGCCTTTTTATAATTGAATCAGAACACATTATTGCGGGTACACTCTAAAATGAGGTAGAGATAAGTTTGAGAAACTCACCAGCACAATTGGCCTTACTAGTAAGAACATCCTTGAAGGATTTTGAAGTTAGCAAAGGGTTTAATCTAGAGACCCCAAGGAGTTAGAAACTTTCACGGGAGTAGCAGAAATCTTCGGATTTCCCCATGGGGAAGTAGAGAGCACAACCATGATCAATAATGGCACATGATAGAAGAAGAAAAAAGTCAAGATAAGCCATCAAAATGTAAAACTAGCTGAAATGTACATAGGAAAAGCTACAAAGGAGATGCACCTCCATAGGGGAAATAAAATTCACCATAGCACCCAAAAAATAGAGAAGAGCAATGATGGGGTTTAGGGTTTAGGGTTTTTTAGGGTTTAGGATTTTTTAGGGTTTAGGATTTATGGTTTAGGGTTTAACGTTTAGGATTTATGGTTAGTTTAGGGTCTAGGGTTCAAGGTTGTAGGTTTAGGGTTGTAGGTTTAGGGTTTAGGGTTAGTTTTAGGGTTTACAGTTTAGGACTTTGGATTTATGGTTCAGGGTTTAGGGTGTAGGGTTTTGAGGGTTTAGGGTTTAGGGTTTTCTTAGGGTTTAGGGTTAATTTAGGCTTTAGGCTTTAGGCTTTAGGGTTTAGGGTTTTTAGGGTTTTGAATTTAGGATTTAGGGTTAGTTTAGGGTTTAAGGTTTAGGGTTTAAGGTTTAGTGTTCAGGTATTAGGGTTTAGAGTTTAGGTTTAGGTTTATTTATCATTTATTTTATTTTATTTAGTTTAGGGTTTAGGTTTAGTTTATTTTTTGTTTATGTTTCAATTTTATTTATTTTATTTTAGTTTATTTTAGTTTAAATTTTTTATTTTGTTTATTTTTTTTAATTTTAGGTTTAGGTTTTTTATTTTATTTTAAGGTTTATTTTTTGGTTTAGGCTTTTATTTACTTTTAAATTTATTTTATTTTAGGCTTATTTTATTTTTATTTTTCATTTAACTTTTATTTTATTTAGGTTTTTTATTCTAAGATTTATTTTATTTTTTATTTTAGTTTAATTTTTATTTATTTATTTTTAGTTTATTTCTACTAGCTTAGTTTATTTTATTTTTAGGTTTAATTTTAAGTTTTAATTTAGGTTTTAAGTTTATTTTATTATTTTATTTTATCTAGGTTTAGGTTATTCAATTTATTTTCTTTTTAGGTTTTATTTAGTTTTTGTTTTAGTTTTTAGGCTTTTAGGGTTTAGAGTTTCTGGTTTTAGGTATGAGGTTTAGGGTTTTAAGGTTTATGATTTTATGGTTTATGGTTTAGGGTTAGGGTTTAGGGTTTAGGGTTTAAGTTTTAGTGTTTAGGATTTAGGGTTTAGGATTTAGGGTTTAGGGTTTTTAGGGTTTAGGGTTTTGGGTTGTGGGTTTAGGGTTAGCTTAGGGTTTAGGGTTAGTTTAGTATTTATGGTTTAGGTATTAGGGTTTATGCTTTAGGGTTCATGGCTTTTATGGTTTAGGGTTTAAGGTTAGTTTAGGCTTTAGTGTTTATGTTTTTAGAGTTTAGGGTTTAAGGTTTAGGTTTAGGGTTAGGTTTAGGGTTTAGGATTTAGGGTTTAGGGTTTAGGTTTTAGGGTTTAAAGTTTAGGGTTTTTAGGGTTTAGGGTTAGCTTAGGTTTGAGGGTTAGTTTAGCATTAGCTTAGGGTTCAGGCTTTAGGGTTTAGGATTTTTAGGGTTTATTATTTAGTTATAGTTTAAAGTTAATTTAAGGTTTAGTTAGTTTAGCAAACTTTATAGTTTAAGGTTTTCATGTTTAAGGTTTAGGTTTAGGGTTAGTTTAAGGTTTAAGTTTAGGAGTTTAAGTTTAGGAGTTTAGGGTTTAGTTTATAGTTATAGTTAAGTTAAAGTTTAGTTTAGGTTTAAGGTTTAGGTTTATAGTTTATTTGGTAGTAAGTTTATTAAGTTAATTTTAAGTTTAGGTTTTAGGGGTTTAGGTGTAGGGTTTAAGGTTTTAGGTTTAGGATTGAGTTTAGTTGTAGGTTTATAGTTTCTGATTTTAGGTTTTAGTTTAAGTTTAGGGTTTAGGGTTTAGGGTTAGTTTAAGGTTTAGGGTTTAGGGTTTAGGTTTATAGTTTTTTATTTTATTTTATTTTTTGTATTTAGGTTTAACTTTTAGTTTTGGTTTAGGGTTTAGGTTAGTTTTAGGGTTTAGGGTTTAGGGTTTAGGAATTAGGGCTTAGGGTTTTAGGTTAAGGGTTTAGGATTTAGGGTTTAGGGTTTAAGGTTTAGGGTATACAATTCAATATTTAGGGTTTTTTTTAAAAAAAAATTAAGTAAACCGGTAGGTTTAGGTTTATTTAGTTTTTGCAGTTTATTTTCTATTTATTTTACTTTATTTTTTATTTATTTTTTTAGGATTATTTTTTTAGGTTTAGGTTTTAGGTTTTTATTTTAGGTTTATTTTTAGGTTTTATTTTTTAGTTTAGGTTTAGGTTTATTTTTGTTTATTTTATTTTATTTAGTTTAGGGTTTAGGTTCAATTTATTTTAGGTTTACAATTAGGTTTTATTTTATTTTATATTATTTATTTTTTATTTTAGGTTTAGGTTTTTTTTAGTTTAGGGTTTTTTATTTTAAGGTTTAATTTTTTAAGGTTAGGTTTTTATTTTGTTTTAAATTTATTTTATTTTTGGTTTAGTTTACTTTTATTTTAAATTTAGTTTTTATTTCATTTATGTTTTTTATTCTTAGATTTATTTATTTTAGTTTAGTTTAGTTTTTTGTTAATTTTATTTTATTTTATTTCTACTAGGTTATCTAATTTTTTTTTAGGTTTAGGTTTAAGTTTTAGTTTAGGTTTTAATTTTATTTTATTATTTTATTTTATCTAGGTTTAGGTTTTATTTAGTTTAGGTTTAGGTTTTTAGGTTTTTTGTGTTTAGGGTTTAAGGTTTTGGGTATAAGGTTTAGGGTTTTAGGATTTATGATTTTATGGCTTAGGGTTTAGGGTTATGGTTTAGGGTTTACGATTTAAGGTTTAATGTTTAGGATTTAGGGTTTAGGGTTTTTAGGGTTTAGGGTTTAGCTTACAGTTTAGGTTTAGGAGAGTTTAGGTTAGTTTAAGTTTAGGGTTTAGGTATTAGGAGTTTAAGACTTTTTATTTAGTTAGATTTAGGGTTTAGATTCAGAGTTTAAACTTTAAGGTTTAGAGTTTAGGTTAGAGCTCAAGGTTTAGGTTTAAGGTTTTAGGTTTAGGTTTAAGGTTTAGGTTAGAGGTTTAGGTTAGTTAGGGTTATCTTAGGGTTTATGGTTAGTTTAGGGTTTAGGTATTTTAGGGTTTAGGGTTTTTATGGGGTAGAGTTTTTAGGTTTTAGTCTTTAGGGTTTAGGGTTTAGGGTTTGTTTACGGTTTAAGATTTAGAGTTTAAGGTAGTTGGATTTAGTGACTTTAGGGTTTAGGTTTCAATGTTTAAGGTTTAGTTTAGACTTAAGGTTTAAGTTTAGGTTTTATTTTAGAGCATAAGTTTAGGTTTATGGTTAGGGTTAGGGTTTAAGATTTAGGGTTTAGGGTTTAGGGTTTAGGGTTTTGGATTTAGGGTTAGTTTAGGGCTTAGGTTTTAGAGTTTTGGGTTTAAGGTCTTAGGGTTTAGGGTTTTAGTTTAGGGTTATAGGTTTTGGGTAGTAGGTATAGGGTTAGTTTTAGGGTTTAGGGTTTTGCATTTTAAGGTTTAGAGATTCAGGTTTAGGGTTGTAGGTTTAGGGTTTAGTGTTAGTTTTAGGGTTTAGGGTTTAGGGTTAGGGTTTTTTAATTTTTTTATTTTTTGATTTTATTTTTTTAGTTACGATTTAGGGTTTAGGGTTTTTTAAGGTTTAGTGTTTAGATTTTCAGGTTTACAGTTAGTTTTAGGGTTTATGGTTTAGGATTTAGGATTTAGGGTTTACGGTTCAATGTTTAGGGTTTTTTTTTTAAAAAAAATAAGTAAACTGGTAGGTTTTATTTTAGGTTTATTTTTAGGTTTTATTTTTCAGTTTAGGTTTAGGTTTATTTTTAGTTTAGTTTATTTTATTTAGTTTAGGTTTATGTTTAGGTTTAGTTTATTTTAGGTTTAGGTTTTGGTTTTATTTAATTTAGTTTAGTTTATTTTGTAGGTTTAGGTTTATCTTATTTTTATTAATGGTTTCAATTTTTTTTTTAGTTTAGGATTTAGGTTTTTTTTTTTTTTAGTTTAGGATTTAGGGTTTTTGGTTTTTTAAATTGATTCAAAATTTCTTCTTTTTGATTTCATCAACCAAGTAACACACCAAGTTTTCTAAGACACAAGTGACGACATAGATCAAAAATGAGCACGCATAGAGCAAATCAAAAACCCTAGATAACAATAATTGTCTCTGCTATAAAGATATTATTCCATAAGCAACAGATCGAATCGGCTGTTCTTTAGTTTCTCCAGTTCTCGCAGAACCACCCTGGCCTCTCGACTAGTGAGATCAACCATCATATCCCCGATATCTCTCTCTGCCACCAACACGGCTTTAACCTCCTTTGCTCCTCCCACCTCCATAACCATCACTGCTCTAACCACCAACTCCATATCCACCAGAACCTCTAGATCCCCCATAACCATTGGATAATGGCCACCTTCGCCTTCACCTCCACATCCAGATCTAGATTAAGCCTGGTTGAAGGTGATGTTCCTGCCGTCAAGGTTATGCAAATTATTAGGATTTTGGTTTATTTTTAGGTTTATTAGGTTTTAGTGTTTCAATTTTTTTAAAATTTATTTAGTTACTTTAGGTTTAGGTTTAGGGTTTGGGGTTTAGGGTTAGGATTTAGGGTTTAGGGTTTTGGGTTAGGATTTAGGGTTTAGAGTTTAGGGTTTAGGGTTTTAGGGATTATTCTTTTAGTTTTCAGGGTTTAGGGTTTAGGGTTGTACGTTTATCGTTGTAGGTTAAGGGTTATAGGTTTAATGTTTAGGGTTTAGGGTTTAGGGTTTAGGATTTAGAGTTTAAGTTTTTTTTTAAATTAAGTAAACTGGTAGGTTTAGCTTTATTTAGTATACTTAGTTTATTTTTTATTTATTTTAGTTTACTTTATCATTTATTTTTATTTAGGTTTATTGTTTAGTTTTATTTAGTTTATTTTATCTATTTTATGTTTATTTATTTTAGTTTAAGTTTTCTATTTTAGTTTATTTTTTAGGTTTAGGTTTATTTTTTAGTTGAGTTTTATTTTTATTTAAGTTTTTAGGTTTGATTTTATTTTTTATTTTTAGGTTTAGGTTTAGGTTTTTATTTTCTTTTTTTAGGTTTAAGTTTTAAGTTTTTATTTTAATTTTATTTTTATGTTTTATTTTTTAGTTTATGTTCAGATTTAATTTTAGTTTTTTATTTTATTTAGTTTACGTTTAGTTAATTTTAGGTTTAGGTCTAGGTTTTATTTATTTTAGTTTAGGTTTAGGTTTATTTTATTTTATTTTTATTTTAGTTTAAGTTTTTTTTCTTAGTTTAAGGTTTAGGTTATATTTTTTATTTATTTTTATGTTTTTTTGGTTTAAGTTTATATTTAGTTTTTATTTATTTTATTTTAGGTTTATTTTATTTTTATTTTATGTTTAGTTTTATTTTTATTTAGGTTTTTTATTCCTAAGATTACTTTATCTTTTAATTTAATTTAGGATTTTATTTTTTTATTTACATTTTTTTATTATTTTATTTTATTTTATTTTGAGGTTTAGGTTTAGGTTTTAGTTTAAGTTTTTTATTTTATTTTAATTATTTAGGTTTAACTTATTTATTTATTTTATTTTATTGTTTTATTTAGTTTAGGCTTAGGTTTTTAGATTTTTTGGGTTTAGGGTTTAGGGTTTAGGGTTTAAGTTTAAGGTTTAGGGTTTACAATTTTAGGGTTTAGGGTTTTATGGTTTAGGGTTTAGGGTTTTAGGGTTTAGGGTTTAACATTAGGGTTTAGGGTTTAGGGTTTAGTTTTTAAGCATTAGGGTTTCGAGTTTTTATGTTTTAGGTATAGGGTTTAGTTTTTAGGGTTTTGGGTTTTTAGGGTTTAGGGTTAAGAGTTTAGGTTTAATTTAGAGTTGTGAGGGAGGGCGCAGGGTCAGAGCCCAGTTTAGGCCTGTTTTGTGATCAGTGTAGAGAGTTTGAGGGAGGTCAAGATCCTGTCCAGGGGCAGGATTTAGGATTTAGGGCTCAGCCTTTGGTTTAGGTTTGGTGGGATGGTTTATGGTCAACAGGGTTTAGGCAAGTTTAGGGTCATAGTTTAGGGTTTAGTCTTTTTGGTTTTGTGGGTTTGGGGTTTGGGAGTCAGTTTTGAGTTTAGTTTTTTGTGGCTCAGGGTTTGGGGGTTTATAAGAGATTGTCATTTGGTTTGTAGTTTTAGGATTTAGGGTTTAGGATTATTTTCAAATCCATGGCTAGTAGGTTTAGGATTTAGTGCTTAGGGTTTAGGGTTTTTTTTAAAGAATTAAGTAAACCGAAATGTTTAGGTTTATTTAGTTTATTTTTTTATTTTATTTTATTTTTATTTTCATTTAGCTTTATTTTTAATTTTTATTTTATTTTGTTTAGATTATTTATTTTAGGTTTGTTTATTTTAGTTTAGGTTTTTTGTAGTTTATTTTTAAGTTTAGGTTTGGGTTTATGCTTATTTTTTTAGTTTAGTTTAATTTTTATTTTATTTTTTTAAGTTTAAGTTTTATTTTTAATTTTTAGGTTTAGGTTTAGGTTTCAGGTTTTTATTTTAAGTTTATTTTTAGGTTTTATTTTTGAATTTAAGTTTAGGTTTATTTTTAGTTTATTTTATTTTATTTAGTTTAGGTTTGAGGTTTAAGGTTTAGGGTTTTATGTTTTAGGGTATTAGGGTTTAGGGCTAGCGTTTACGATTTAGCATTTAGTCTTTAGGGTTTAGGGTTTAGGATTTAAGGTTTTAGGTTTAGGGTTTAGCGTTTAGGGTTATTTTTAGGGTCTAGGGTTTAGGGGTTATGATTTAGGATTTAAGGTTTAGGGTTTAGGGTTTGAGTTTAGAGTTTTTTTTTTAAAAAATACATCGATTTATGTTTATTTATTTAGTTTATTTTTTCATCCATTGTAGTTTATTTTATTTTTATTTTATTTGTGTTTATTTTTTTTATTTTGTTTAGTATTTTATTTTAGGTTAATTTATTTTAGTTTAGGTTATTTATTGTATTTTATTTTTTAGGTTTAGGTTTATGTTTATTTTTTAGATTAGTTTTATTTTTATTTTATTCTTTAGGTTTAGGTTTTATTTTTTTTTTAAGTTTAGGTTTATGTTGTTATTTTATTTATTTAGGTTTAGCTTTTAGGTTTATTTTAGGGTTTTAATTTTTAGTTTAGGTTTATTTTTAGTTTATTTTATTTTTTTAGTTTTGGGTTTAGTTTTAGTTTATCTTAGGATTAGGTTTTGGTTTTATTTATTTTCTTTTAGTTTATTTTAGTTTAGGTTTAGGTTTATTTTATTTTGTTGATTTTAGGTTTAGGTATATTTTTTTTAGTTTAGGGTTTAGGTTCTTTTTTATTTATTTGGAGTTTATATTTTTTAAGTTTACTTTTTAGGTTTATGTTTTTATTTAGTTTTTATTATATTTTATTTTAGGTTTATTTTATTTTTATTTTACATTTGGGTTTTATTTTATTTAGGTTTTTTATTTTTAAGTTTATTTTATTTTTAAGTTTAGTTTACATTTTTATTAATTTTATTTTAATTTAGTTTATATTTTTAGGTTTAAGTTTAGGTATTAGTTTAGATTTTTATTTTTTATTTTATTTAGGTTTAGGTTTTATTATTTATTTAATTGTTTGGTTTTAATTAGTTTAAGTTTAGGTTTTTAGGTTTTTAGGGTTTAGGATTTAGGGTTTTGGGTTTAGGATTTAGGTTTTAGGGTTAGGGTTTAAGGTTTAGGGTTTAGGGTTTCTGTGTTTAGGGTTTACGAGATAGGATTTAGGGTTTAAGGTGCAAAGATTTAGGGTTTAGGGTTGTCGGCTTAGGGTTTAGGGTTAGTTTCAAGTTTAGTGTTTACGGTTAGGGTTTTTTATAAAATTAATTTAGGGTTTAGTCTTTAGGGTTTTTTAGGGTTTAGGGTTTAGTGTTTATGGTTTAGGGTTGTAGGTTTTGGGTTTTGGGTTTATGGTTAGTTTTAGGGTTTATGATTTAAGGTTCCCTCCTTACTAGTTCAAGTATGGGTCTAGTCCTTCCTCTAGGATCCCCGCTTAGTAGTCGCTCTAGGTCAGATAGCATCTGTCCCGCCGATGACTGACTATCCCAATGACTAAATACCCCATTTAGACACTACCCGAGTTATTACTGGATTGGACAGCTCCCCATTCCTAGTAACCACCCCTGTGGTTGGAGAATTCATCCTATATATGTGTAGATTCTCCCTTGGTCTAGTAAATCTAAGATAGGTTAAGGTTAACATAGCATCTTCTTAGTGTGATCCCTCACACCCCAACAGGGTCCATATGAAGATATAAACAAAATATATATTCACTTGTGGTTTAGGAGGACACCCTTAGGGGTACCTTTTCCCAAGCTGGAATCTTATCTTTAGGGATGTGTCAGCAAAACTCCGTATAGGAATTTCCTGACTACTCTTATGTTGATATAAGTCCCTAGCAGCATTCACTCAAGAGAGTCACCCTTGGGTTTGATTTGTGTTGGATAATGCACAGATTGTTCCCTGCTTTCCCTGCTTTAGAAGATGCAAGTTTGCTACTCCATCTTCCTAGCACAGCCATTACACACCGAAAGGAAACCCTTTAGGTTTGCTAGCTCTACCCCACAGCTAGTAGACTATCCCTTTGGATTTGTAAATTTGAGATAGGATAAGTCTAATATAGCCCCTTCTCAGTGGGTCCATCACACACCAACATTGTCCATAAATTAAATCTTCAAATTTGACTGAGCTCACATCCCCAACAGAAATGCCCTCAATTCAAAATCAAACTAAACAAAACAAACCATATCAAATCACTTGAATTTAAGATAAAATTAATGCTGACTACTTTTGAGTTGACATAAGTCTCTAGTGGTATTCACAAAGTAGTCGCCCTAGGTCAGGTTCGATTTGTTGATCATTCAATAGGTCACCCTAGTGGTTATTCCTCACTTTAGAAGATGTAAGCCTATTATGTTATCTTCCAAGCACAACCATTGCACATCGAAAGGCAACCCATTAGGTTGCTCTACACGTAGACTATCCATTTGATTTATAAACCTAAGGTAGGTTATACGTACCCCTTCTTAGTGGGTTCATTGCACACTGATAGGATCCATACATTAACTCAAGTTAAATTAAACCCAATATGATTTTCCCCAATGGAGCCTCAAATCATATGTAAATAAGTCAAGCAAATAAATCAAATACAAAACCAGCCTCCCTAGTGTAGCCAAATTAAACCAACTCCCCTAGTAGAATGTATATTTAAAAAATCCAACCAAACTCTTATTACCAGCGGTTACATCCCCAAACAAATCTATGAAATCAAACTCAAATCGAAACCCCAGCGGATAACCTGAAGCTGCTTCTCTACTGGAAGGCTCATATATGTGATCCCTAGTGGACTCGAGCCCATATCTCTAGCAGATATGCCTCCACGTCAATTAAAACAAAACAAATTAAAGTTGATTTAATCTTAATCCTTAGTGGATTATATATTCTTATTCCCAATGGATCTTCTTTCCATAAATCATATAATCAAATCAAATTCAAACCTTATCCCTAGCAGATTTTCTTCTTCTACGCCCTCGACATAGACCCCTCACATGTCATGTCATGTCCAATGCATGTGTGAACCCCCTAGCGGATCTCCCTCCATGTCCTTGACATGGAATTCTCATCAAATCTTATTTCTTTTCTTATGCATACCTTTAATACTTCAACCAAAAGCCTAACAATGTATTAGTTCAAATTACGCCATCATAACATTGTAATCAACATTTTATGATTTGTGATGGTGCAAGCTCAAACTAACTATACAATATCATGCTAAACATATTATAGAGTGAATTAACACATTATATTATATTATAATATATGATGTATATTATAATTTGTTATAATATAATATATTATCTAACATTACACCTCATTAGAATCACTTAAAGGAACAAATAAAATATTTTCTCAAAAATATGAATAATGTTCATTTTGGATGTAAAATTGTTATTTTTCTAGTAGAAATGGTACAAAATAGCATAATTTTGGTGTTGCTTCTTGGTGTGTGCCATGAATTTGGCCAAATTCTTCCATGTCAACCTTCAAATTAACATTTTTGTGAGTTTTGACCCAATGTATTATAAGAAAAGTAAAATATACTAAAATGTACAATAATATTTAGTAACACACAACCACATTCATATATATGTGAAGTTATATTGTTATGTACATTATATTTTAATATGCTTTCATATAATATATTATCTTACATTACACCTTAAAATGAATCACTTTAAGCAAAAAATTTACAAAATTTGGTTGAAAAATGAACATTAATTTTGGATGCAAAATTCCATTCTTTTGATTAAATGACACACCATAGCACACCCCTAATGATGTTCCCTAAAGCTTACCTTAAAGGCCAAATCCCATCATCACAACTTATAAATTAGTATTTTTATGAATTGTATGAGCACAAACTCTACTACATCAAACTATAACAAACAAAAATATGTTAAACAATAAGTAGTAATACACAATAGTATGCCACAATGCATGATGCTACACTATGTTATGGAATCCTATATTATAATACACTATAACATGTTATAGTATATTATATTACATATCACATCACAAAGGATTACTTTAGATAAAAAAATTTGTCCAAATAATAAAAAACTATATATTTTAGTCGAATCACTTACATATTTTAAATTGAAATAATATATTATGATGCCATGCTCCACCTATTATGAATTTGGCTAAATTGAACCATTTTAAATTCTAAATCAACAATTTTATAAATAATGCTAGTGTAGGCTTGACTGCATAATTACAAAACATTAAAAGAATTTAAAATGCACAGAATAATGTATTATGATATATGATGCTATACTATGCAACAACATATAATATTTATTTAGAACATAAAATCTTACATTTTATACTACAAGTTGCATAACACACCTTTAGTACTACAACCTAATTCCCACTTCAAATTTAACAAATTTCATCATCTGATTTTTTAAATCAATATTTTTATGATTTATATTAATATATACTATAGGGCATAATACCATAATATACGAAAACATTTCAAAACATCTTATAACATCCAAAAACACATCACTACGTGCTCAAATATATGATGCTACATTATACTATAATACATGGTATTAGAATATGATTTTGGGTTAGGGTTTAGGGTATTCAAATCTCTAACAGTCAAGGGAAATTCTCTTAAAGACATTTTCTTTAGCTGCCATAACTATGTTAGGATTAGGTCATTCTTTAGATCTACTCCTAATGACATCTTTATTCAAGGTTTAGGGTTTAGAGTTTGGGGGTGGGGTTTATGGCTTAGGGTTTAAGGTTTAGGGTTTAGGGTTTATAGTTTAGGGTTTAGGGTTGTAGGTTTTAGGCTTTTGGGTTTATGGTTTTAGGGTTCAAGGTCTATGGTTTTGGGTTTAGGGTTTTAAGGTTTAGGGTTTAGGGTTTAGGGTTTACCATTTAGAGTTTAGGGTCTAGGGTTTAGGATTTATTATTTAGAGTTTAGGGTTTTTAGGATTTATGGTTTAGGGTTTAGGGTTTTGGTTTTAGGTTTAGGGTTTAAGTTTTAGTTTAGGGTTTAGAGTTTAAGGTTTTTTTAATAGAGAATAAATTCAGATTCAACATTTCTTCTTTTGATTTCATCAGCCAAGTAGCACCCTAAGTTTTCTGATACACAAGTGATGACGTAGATAAAAAATGAGCACCCACAGAGCAAATCAAAAACCCTAGATAAGTAGAACCATCTCCACTGTAAAGACATAGTTCCATAAGCACCAGATCGGATTGATCGTTCTTCATTTTCTCCCGTTCCCATCAGAACCACCCTCACCTCTTGAATAGTGGGATCCTCCATCATAGCACTGATCTCTCCCTCAGCCACCACGACAGCTGTAACCTCCGTCTCTCCTCCTTGCCTCCATAAACACCACTACTATGATCATCACCTCCATATCCACTAGCACCTCCATATCCCCCACCACCGCTATAATAACCACAGCCTCTGCCTTTGCCTCCACCACCAAATCTAGACTGAGCCTAGTTGATGGTGATATTCCTGCAATCAAGGTTCTGCAAATTTTGAGGGTTTAGGGTTTAGGGTTAGTTTAGGGTTTGTTTAGGATTTATGGATTAGGGTTAAGCATTTACGGTTTGGGGTCTAGGGTTTTGGGAAGTAGGTTTTAGGGTTTAGGGTTTAGTGTTTTGGGATTAGGGTTTAGGGTTTAGGGTTTAGGGTTTTAGGGTTTTAGGGTTTTAGGTTTAGGCTCAGGTTTGTAGTAGGTTAGGGTTTAGGGTTTAAGGTTTAGGATTTCAATTTTAAGGTATTTTTTAAATTAAGTAAATTGGTAGGTTTAGGTTTATTTAGTTTATTTTTTATTAATTTGAGTTTCTTTTATTTTTTATTTTTTATTTTTATTTAGGTTTTTATTTTTATTTAGTTTAGTTTAGTTATTTTAGGTTTATTTATTTTAGTTTAAGTTTCTTATTTTAGTTTTTTTTAGGTTAAGGTTTTTTTTAGTTGAGTTTTATTTTTATTTTATTTTGATGGTTTAGGTTTAGGTTTAGGTTTTTATTTATTTTGAAGGTTTAGGTTTTAGGTTATTATTTTAGTTTTATTTTTTGGTTTATTTTTAGGTTTTATTTTTTAGTTTAGATTTTGGTTTATTTTATTTTATTTAGTTTTAGTTTAGGTTTAGGCTTAGTTTATTTTAGGTTTAGGTTTAGGTTTTATTTATTTTAGTTTAGTTTATTTTAGTTTAGTTTTTGGTTTATTTGATTTTTATTTTAGGTTTAGGTTTTTTTTTAAGATTGGGGTTTAGGTTTTATTTTTTATTTATTTTTAGGTTTTATTTTAGGTTTACTTTTTATGTTTAGGTTTTCATTAGTTTTTATTTTATTTTATTTTAGGTTTATTTTATTTTTATTTTAGATTTAGTTTTTATTTTATTAAGGTTTTTTATTCATTAATTTATTTTATTTTTTTAGTTTAATTTAAGTTTTTCTTTCTTATATTTTAGTTTATTTTTATTTTTTATTTTATTTTATTTTTAAGTTTAGGATTAGGTTTTAGTTTAGGTATTTATTTTATTTTATTTATGTTTAGTTTTTGTTACTTATTTTATTTTTAAGTTTTATTTAGTTTAGTTTAGGTTTAAGTGGTTTAGAATTGGGTTTTTCAGTGTTAGGTTTAGTGCCTGGTCAGGGTCAGGGTCAGGGCCTGGTAGGTGTGGCTTTAGTGGCTCAGTGTTTAGGCTTTAAGGTTTAGGGTTTGGGGGTCAGGCCTACTGGTTTTAGGGTTTATGGTTTAATCCAGATGTGTTTAGGTTTAGTGTTGAAGATTTAGGGTTAGTTTAGGGTTTAGGTTTTATGGTTTAAGGTTTATAGTTTTTTAGGGTTTAGGGTTTAAGGTTTAGGATTTACGGTTAGTTTTTGGGTTTAGTGTGTAGTTTATTTTTAAGAAAAAATTAAGTAAATAGATAGGATTAGGTTTATTTAGTTTATTTTTTATTTATTTTAGTTTATTTGTTTATTTAGGTTTCTTTTTCTTTTTTATTTAGTTTGGTTTATTTATTTTAGGTTTATTTCTTTTAGTTTAGGTTTTTTGTTTTAGTTTATTTTTTAGGTTTACGTTTAGGTTTAAGTTTATTTTTTTAGTTTAGATTTACTTTTATTTTATTTTTTAGGTTTAGGTTTTATTTTTTATTTTTAGCTATAAATTTAAGTTTTTATTTTATTTTTTTTAGGTTTAGGTGTTCGGTTTTTATTTTAAGATTATTTTTAGGTTTTAATTTTTTAGTTTAAGTTTATGTTTATTTTATTTAAGGTTTTGGTTTAGTTTGATTTAGTTTATTTTTTTTTAGGTTTAGGTTTCATTTATTTTAATTTAGTTTATTTTAGTTTGGGCTTTGGTTTATTTTATTTTTTATTATAGGTTTAGGTCTTTTTTGTAAGGGTTTAAGTTTTTTATGTATTTTTGCATTTTATTTTTAGGTTTAGATTTTTATTTAGTTTTTATTTTATTTAATTTTAGGTTTATTTTCTTTTTATTTTCGGTTTAGTTTTTATTTTATTTAGGTTTTTTATATTTTAGTTTATTTTAGGTTTTTATTTGGTTTATTTTAATTTTAATTTTATTTTTTATTTTTTTTATTTTTTTAGGTTTAGGTTAGGTTTAGGTTTTAGTTTAGGTTTTTATTTTATTTTATTTTTTTATTTTATTTTGGTTTAGGTTTTTTTATGTATTTTAATTTTAGGTTTTGTTTAGTTTAGGTTTAGGTTTTTATATTTTTAAGGTTTAGGGTTTTGTGTTTGATGAGGGCTTTTGGTTTGGGGTTTAGGGTTTGGTGTTTAGGGTTTAAGGTTTAAGGTTTAGGGTTTAGGCTTAGGTTTTAGGGTTTAGGGGTTAGGGTTTCGGGTTTTAGAGTTTTGGGTTTAGGGTTTAGGCTTTAGGGTTTAGGTTTTATGCCTAAGGTTTAGGTTTTAGATTTGGGTTTATGGCTTTTGGTCATTTTTCTAATAGAGAACAAATTTAGATTGAACATTTCTTTTTTTCAGTTTCATCAACCAAGTAACACACCATGTTTTCTGAGAAATAAGCAAAGACATAGATAAAAAATGAACACATATAGAGCAAATCAAAAGCCCTAGATAACTTGAACTATCTCTACTATAAAGACCCAGTTCCATAAGCAGTTGATCGGATCGACCATTCTTCAATTTCTCCAATTCCCATCAGAACCATCCTAGCCTATCAATTAGTGGGATCAACCATTATATCCCTGATCTCTCCCTCCCCCACCACCACAGTTGTAACTTCCGTCGCTCCTCCCACCTCCATAACTACCATTACTCTGACCACCACCTCCATATCTACCAACACCTCCTGATCCCCCACAACCACTATTATAACCACCGCCTCCGCCTTTGCTCCATTGCCAAATCTGGACTGAGCCTGGTTGACAATGATGTTCCTGCCATCAAGGTTCTACACATTCTTACAGTTTAGGTTTATTAGGTTTTTAGGTTTAGGTTTATTTTTTAATTTATGTAGTTACTTTAAGTTTTGATTTAGGGTTTAGGGTATAGGGTATAGGGTTAGGGTTTAGGGTTTAGGGTTCAGGGTGTAAGGTTTAGGGTGCAGGGTTTAGGGTTTAGGCTTAAGGTTTTAGGGTTTATGCTTTTAGAGTTTAGGGTCTAGGATTCGGGTTTTGGTTTTAGGCTTTAGGGTATACTGTTTAGGATTTAGGGTTTAGGGTTTAATATTTAGGGTTTAGGGTTGTAGGTTTAGGGTTTAGGGTTTAGGGATAGTTTTTAGGTTTGGGGTTTAGGGTTTAGGGTTAAGGGTTAATGATTTAGGGTTTCTTTTTTAAATTAAGTAAATCAATAGGTTTAAGTTTATTTAGTTTTATTTATTTATTTTAGTTTATTTTATTTTTTATTTTTATTTAGTTTAGTTTATTTACTTTAGGTTTATTTATTTTAATTTTGGTTTCTTATTTTAGTTTATTTTTAGGTTTAGGCTTATTTTTTAGTTGACTTTTATTTTTATTTTATTTTTTAGGATTAGGTTTTATTTTTTAGTTTTAAGTTTAGGTTTAAGCTTTTATTTTATTTTTTGTTGGTTTAGGCTTTAGATTTTTATTTTAGGTTAGTTCTTAGGTTTTATTTTTTAGTTTAGGTTTAAGTTTAATTTTATTTTATTTTATTTAGTATTGGTTTCCATTTAAGTTTAGTTAATTTTAGGTTTAGGTTTAGGTTCTATTTATTTTAGTTTAGTTTATTTTAGTTTAGGTTGAGGTTTATTTTATTTTATTTATTTTATTTTTATTTTAGTTTAGGTTTTTATTTTATTTTATTTTTATTTAGTCTGCATTTTATTTTATTTTATGTTTATTTTATTTTTATTTTAAGTTTATTTTTTATTTTACTTAGGTTTTTTATTATTAGGTTTATTTTATTTTTTAGTTTAGTTTAGTTTTTATTTAATTTAGGTTGTTGAGATTTGACTTTTTATTTTATTTTTTTTAGGTTTAGGTTTACGTATTGGGTTTAGGTTTTAGTTTAGGTTTTTATTTTGTTTTATTTTATTATTTTATCTAGGTTTAGGTTATTTATTTATTTATTTTTAGGTTTATTTAGTTTAGGTTTATATTTTTATGTTTTTAGGGTTTATGGTTTAGGGTTTAAGGTTTAGGGTTAAGGGTTTAAAGTTTGGGGGTTAGTGTTTAGGGTTTAGGGTTATAGATTTTAGGGTTTTGGGGGTTTAGGGGTTGTAGGTTTAGGGTTGTAGGTTTAGAGTTTAGTGTTTTTATATTGCTTAAAATTAAGTATACTAATAAGTTAAGGTTTATTTAGTTTATTTAGTTAATTTTTTATTATTGTTTATTTTATTTTTTATTTTATCTAAGTTTATTTTTATTTTTATTTAGTTTAGTTAATTTATTTTATGTTCATTTATTTTAGTTTATTTTTTAGGTTTAGGTTTACTGTTTAGTTTAATTTTGTTTTATTTTATTTTTTAGGTTTAGGCATTATTTTTTATTTTTATGTTTAGGTTTAGGTTTTTATTTTTTATTTTTTTAGGTCTAGGTTTTAGGTTTATTTTTAGGTATTATTTTTTAGTTTAGGTATGGGTGTATTTTTACTTTATTATATTTTATTTAGTTTAGGTTTAAGTTTAGGTTTAGTTTATTTTAGCTTTAGGTTTAGGTTTAGTTTATTTTAGGTTTAGGTTTAAGTTTTATTTATTTTAGTTTAGTTTATCTTAGTTTAGGTTTAGGTTTATTTTATTTTTATTTTAGGTTTAGGTTTTATTTAATTTAGGTTTTTTATTTTTTTAATTTTGTTTAGGTTTTTATTTATTTTATTTTTTATTTTATTTTCCTTTTAGGTTTAGGTTTAGGTTTAGGTTTTAGTTTATGTTTTTATTTTATTTCATTTTTTTATTTTATTTTATTTTAGGTTTTCTTATTTATTTTATTTATAGGGTTAGGTTTCTTGCTTTTTAGGGTTTAAGGTTTATGGTATAAATTTTAGGGTTGGTTTAGGGTTTATGGTTTAGTGTTTAGGCTTTAGGGTTTAGGCTTTTTAGGGTTTAGAGTTTAGGGTTTAGGGTTAGCTTAAGGTTTAGGGTGAGTTTAGGCTTTAAGGTTTAGGGTTTAGGGTTTTTGATTTATGGTTAGTTTAGGGTTTAGGGTTAAGGGTTTAGGGGTTTAGGGTTTTAGGGTTTAGGGGTTAGGGTTTAGAGTTAGGACTAGGGTTTAGGTTTAGGGTTTATAATTTAGGGTTTAGGGTTTAGGGTTTATGGTTTAGGGTTTAGTGTTTATGGTTTAAGGTTTAGGGTTTTTAAGGTTTAGGGTTTAAGATTTGGGGATTAGGGTTTAGGGTTTAAGGTTTATGGTTTTTTCCTTCTTTTTTAGATTAAGTAAATAGGAAGGTTAAGGTTTTCTTTAGTTTATTTAATTTTTGTTAGTTTATTTTATTTTTTTAGGTTTATTTTTTTTTTTATTTAGATCATTTTATTTAATTTAATTTAATTTTTTAGTTTATTTTTTTAGGATTAGGATTATCTTTATTTTTTAATTTAGTTTTATTTTTATTTTATTTTTTAGTTTTAGGTTTTATTTTTTATTTTTAGGTTTAGGCTTAGGTTTTTATTTTATATTCTTAGGTTTAGGTTTTAGGCTTTTATATTAGGTTTATTTTTAGGTTTTATTTATAGTTTAGGTTTAGGTTTATTTTTAGTTTATTTTATTTTATTTAGTTTAGGGTTTAGGTTTATTTTATTTTAGATTTAGATTAGGTTTTATTTATTTTATTTTAGTTTATTTTAGGTTTAGGTTTTTTTTTTAGTTTAAGGTTTTGGATTTATTTTTTATTTATTTTTAGGTATTATTTTTAGGTTTATTTTTTAGGTTTATATTTTTCTTTTATTTTATTTTAGGTTTATTTTATTTTTATTTTTCATTTAGTTTTTATTTTATTTTGGTTTTTTAATTGTAGGATTATTTTATTTTTTTAGCCAAAGGTTTTATTTATTTTATTTTATTTTAGTTTTTATTTTTTTATTTTTAAGTTTAAGTTTAGGTTTTTATTTATATTTATTTTTTATTTTATTTAAGTTTAGGTTTATTTTTTTATTTATTTTTATGTTTTATTTAGTTTAGGTTTAGGTTTACAGGTTTTTAGGTTTTTAGGGTTTAGGGATTTGGGTTTAAGGTTTAGGGTTTAGGGTTTAGGGTTTAAGGTTTAGGGTTTAGGGTTGTAGGTTTTAGGGTTTAGGGTTTAGGGTTTAGTGGTTTAGGGTATAGGTTTTTAGGGTTTAGGGTTTAGGTTTTGGGGTTAAAGTTTAGGATTTAGGGATTTAGTGTTTAGGGTTTAAGGTTTAGGGTTTATGGTTTAGGGTTAATTTTAGGGTTTAGGGTTAGGGTGTTTAGGTTAAGGGTTAAGGGTTTAGGTTTAGGGTTCAGGTTCTAGTTTAGAGTTTAGGGTTTCTATTGTTTTAACAAAGAATAAATTCAAATTCAACATTTCTTCTTTTCGATTTCACCAACCAAGTAATGCACCAAGTTTTCTAAGACATAAGCAATGACATAGATAAAAATTGAGCATGTATAGAGCAAATAAAAAACCTTAGATAACTATAACTGTCTCTACTGTGATGACCTAGTTCCATAAGCAGCTGATCGGATCAATCATTCTTCAGTTTCTCCAGTTCCCATCAGAACCACCTTGCCCTCTCAATTAGCGGGATCAACCATCATATCCCCGATCTCTCCCTCTGCCAACACCATAGTTGTAACCTTCATCGCCCCTCCTACCTCCATAACCACCACTGCTCCGACCAACACTTCCATATCTACCAACACCTTTAGATCCCCCACCACCACTATGATAACCACCGCCTTCGCCTTAGCCTCCACCGTCAGATCTAGACTGAGCTTGGTTGACGGTGATGTTCCTATCATCAAGGTTCTGCCCATTCTTAGGGTATAGGTTTAGGTTTAGGTTTATTAAGTTTTAGGCTTTAGGTTTATTTTTTAATTTATTTAGTTACTTTAGGCTTAGGTTTAGGGTTTGGGTTTAGGGTTTAGGGTTAGGGTTTAGGGTTTAGAGTTTAAGGTTTAAGGTTTAGGTTTCAGGGTTTAAGATTTTAGGGTTTACACTTTTAGGGTTTAAGGTTTACGGTTAGGTTTTAGGGTTTAGGGTTTTTTAAGGTTTAGATTTTAGGATTTAGGGTTTAGGCTAGTAGGTTTAGTGTTGTAGGTTTAGGATTTTTTTAATTAAGTAAATCAGTAGGTTTAGGTTTATTTAATTTACTTATTTTTTTAATTAGATTTATTTTTTTAGTTAGTTTAGTTTATTTATTTTAGGTTTATTTATTTTAGTTTATGTTTTTTATTTTAGTTTATTTCTTAGGTTTAGGTTTAGGTTTATGTTTATTTTTTACTTTAATTTTATTTTTATTTTGTAATTAGGTTTAGCTTTTATTTTTTATTTTTAGGTTTAGGTTTAGGTTTTTATTTTATTTTTTAGGTTTATGATTTAGGTTTATATTTTAGGTTTATTTTTAGCTTTTATTATTTAGTTTTGATTTAAGTTTAATTTTAGTTTATTTTATTTTATTTAGTTTAGAATTAGGTTTAGGTTTAGGTTTAGTTTATTTTAGGTTTAGGTTTAGGTTTTATTTATTTTAGTTTAGATTTTTTTATGTAGGTTTAGGTTTATTTTACTTATACTTTAGGTTTAGGTTTTTTTAGTTTGGGAGAGAGTAATTGAGGATAGGTTACGATGTGATACAGAAGTTTCTCACAATCAGTTTGGTTTCATGCCAAGTAGATCTACTATGGATGCTATACATTTGTTAAGAGGTTTGATGGAGAAGCATAGAGAAAGTAAGAAGGATCTACATATGATATTTATTGATTTAGAGAAAGCTTATGATAAAGTCTCAAGAGATGTTCTTTGGAGAGTTCTAGAACATAAAGGAGCTAATATTGGTTATAACCAAGTCATTAAGGATATGTATACTAGAGCTGTTACTTGTGTCCAAACACAAGGAGGATTGACAAAATATTTTCCTATTTTAGTTGGATTACATCAAGGATCAACATTAAGCCCTTATCTTTTTTACTTTAGTTATGGATGTTCTTACAAGGCATTTACAAGAAGATGTACCTTGGCGTATACTTTTTGCTGATGACATTCTTCTTGTTGATAAGACTAGAGAGGGAGTCCAACAGAAACTTGAATTATGGAGGTCAATTTTAGAGTCTAAAGGTTTTCATTTAAGTAGATCTAAAATTGAATATATGGAGTGTAATTTTAGTTGTAGAAGTTTTAGTGGTAGTGTTGCGACTTTAGGTGATCATGTCATTAATAAGAGTGAGTGATTCAGATATTTAGGCTCTATTGTTCAAAATGATGGTGAAATAGATGGAGATGTTATTAGTAGAATTCAAGTTGGATGGTTGAAGTGGAGGAATGCATCTGGCCTATTATGTGATAGAAAAGTTCCCCTTAAACTTAAGGGAAAATTTTATAAGATGGTGGTAAGACCTGCAATGACTTATGGTGCAGAATGTTGGCCAATAAAAGAGAAGCATAAGACTAAGTTAAGTGTTAGAGATGAGGATGCTCAGGTGGATGAGTGGCTTTACTCTTAGAGATAGAATGCAAAATGAGTATGTTCGGGAAAATTTGGAGTAGCTCCAGTGGTAGATAAGATTAGGGAGAGTCACCTTAGATGGTTTGGCCACATAAAGCGTCGGCCGTCCGATGACCCGATTAGGAGAGTACATGCATTAGATTTTGCCTTATGTTAAGAAAGGTAGAGGTAGACCTAAAAAGGCTTGGATAAGATGTATAAAAAATGATCTTAGTATACTTGAATTAAATGAGAATTTGACATATAATATGACACAATGGAGATGAAGGATTCATGTAGCCGACCCCACCTAGTGGGATTAAGGCTTGTTGTTGTGGGGTTCACATTTTAGTTTAAAGTTTAGGGCTTTTGGTTTTTTTTGTTAACAGAGAACAAATTCATATTCAACATTTCTTCATTTTGATTTCATCAACCAAGAAACACAACAAGTTTTCTAAGACATAAATGACGACATAGATAAAAAATGAGCACGCATAGAGGAAATAAAAAACCCTAGATAACTAGAACCGTGTCTACTATAAAGACACAATTCCATAAGCAACAGATCGGATCGGCCGTTCTTCAATTTCCCCAGTTCCCGTCAAAACCCCCCCAGCCTCTCGAGTACTAGGATCGACCATCATATCCCCGATCTCTCGCTTCACCACCACCACGGATGTAACCTCCGTTGCTTCTCCCGCCTCCATAACCACCACTGCTCTGACCACCACATTCATATCCACCAGCACATCCAGATCCCCCACCACCACAACGATAACCATCGCCTCCACCTTCTCCACCTGATTAGATTGAGCACGGTTGTGGTGATGTTCTTCAGTCAAGGTTACCATTCTTAGGGTTTAGGTTTAGCTTTATTAGGTTTTAGGGTTTAGATTTACTTTTTTTATTTATTTAGTTACTTTAAATTTAGGTTTAGGGTTAAGGGTTTAGGGTTTAGGGTTTATTGTTAGGGTATAGGGATTAGGGTTTAAGGTTTAGGGTTTAAGGTGTTAGGGTTTATGCTTTTAGGTTTTAGGGTTTATGGTTTGGCTTTAGGGTTTAGCATTTAGGTTTTTTAGGGTTTAGGATTTAGGGTTTAGGGTGTAGGGTTGTAGGTTTAGGGTTTAGGGTTTAGGGCTTAGAGTTTAGGATTTGTTGTTTATGGTTTTTTTTAAATTAAGTAAATTGGCAAGTTTTTGATTGTTTAGTATATTTAGTTTATTTTTTATTTTTATTTAGGTTTATTTTTTATTTTTATTTAGTTTAGTTTATTTATTCTAGGTTTATTTATTTTAGTTTAGGTTATTTATTCGAGTTTAATTTTTATGTATAGGTTTAGGTGTAGGTTTATTATTTAGTGTAGTTCTATTTTTATTTGATTTTTAAGGTTTAGGTTTTATATTTCATTTTTTAGGTTTAGGATAAGGTTTTTATTTTTTTTTTTTAGGTTTAGGTTTTAGGTTTTTATTTTAGGTTTATTTTTAGGTTTTATTTTTAAGTTTAGGTTTAGGTTTATTTTTTGTTTTTTTATTTTATTTAGTTTAATGTTAGTTCATTTTAGGTTTAGGTTTTGGTTTATTTACTTTATTTTAGGTTTAAGTTTATTTATTTATTTATTAGTTTTTTATTTTCAATTAAGGATTTTTTTGGTTTAGGATTTAGGTTTTATTTTTTATTTATTTTTAAGTTATATTTTTAGGTTTATTTTTAGATTTAGGTTTTTATTTAGTTTTTATTTTATTTTTATTTTAGGTTTTTTTATTTTTTTATTTGTAGTTTTTATTTTATTTAGGTTTTTTATTCTTAGCTTTATTATATTTTTTAGTTTAGTTTATGTTTTTATTTAATTTATTTTAGTTTATTTTTATTTTTTATTTTATTTTATTTTATGTTTAGGGTTTAATTAGTTTAGTTTAGTTATTGGTATTAATTTTTGTTTTATTATGTTTATTTATTAGTTATTAGTTTATTTAGGGTATAGGTTTATTAGTTTAGTTTATTATTATTATTATTAATGCTTTAATTGTTTATTTTGATTTTGGGTTTATTTGGTTTTAGGTTTAGTGTTTTTTTGGGTTTATTGGGGTTATTGTGGTTTAGTGTTTTTTAGTTTAGTTTTAGTTTTTGGTTTTTATTTAGTTTTAGTTTAGGTGGTGTTTATTAGTTTTAGTTTGGTTTTTAGTTTAGTTATTATTTAGTTATTAGTTTAGGGTTTATTTTTATTTTTGGGTTTTATTAGTTCTTAGTTTATTAGTTATTATTAGTTTAATTAGTTTTTATTAGTTTTTTGGGATTTAGTTTTAGTTTAGTTTATTAGTTTAGGAGTTTTAGGCTTTTAGTTTAGTTTAGTTTTTGTTTTAATTTTAGTTATTATTGGGTTTTATTGGTTTAGTTTTATTAGTTTAGGGTTTAGTTTTATTATTTATTAGTTTATTATTACTATTATTATTATTATTATTATTATTATTATTATTATTATTATTAGCTAGTTTTAATTAGCTTTTATTATTATTATTATTATTATTATTATTATTATTATTATTATTATTATTATTTTTACTATTATTTAATTAGTTAGTTTAGTTTATTTATTAGGGTTTTATGGTTTTAGTTAGTTTATTTGGTTTTAGTTATTATTATTATTTTTAGTTATTTCTATTAGTTTTAGTTTTTAGGTTTATTTTTAGTTTTATTATTATTTATTTAGTTAGTTTTGTGAGTTTTAGTTATGTTTTATTATTAGTTATTAGTTAATTATTAGTTTTATTATTTATTTGTTTTATTATTATTATTATTATTATTATTATTATTAGTTTTAATTTGTTTTTATTAGTTTATTATTATTATTATTATTATTATTATTATTATTATTATTAGTTTGTTTTTATTAGTTTATTATTATTATTATTATTACTATTATTTTATTAGTTAGTTTAGTTTATTTATTAGGGTTTTATGGTTTTAGTTAGTTTAATTAGTTTTCATTTTTATTATTTTAGTTATTTTTATTAGTTTTGGTTTTTAGGTTTATTATTAGTTTTATTATTATTTATTTAGTTAGTTTTTTGAGTTTTAGTTAAGTTTTATTATTATTTATTAGTTAATTATTAGTTTTATTATAATTATTGGTTTAATTTTGTTTTGTTAGGTTTAGGTTTAGGGTTTAGGATTAGCTTAGGGTCTACGGTTAGATTTAGGTTTAGGGTTTAGGTTTCAGGGTTTAGGGTTTAAGGTTAGTTTAGGATTTAAGGTTTAGGGTATAAGGGATTAGGTTTTGTGTTAGGGTTAGTTTTATGATTTAATGTTTAGGATTTATGGTTTAGGATTTACGATTTTGGGTTTAGGGTTTGAGGGTTTTTTTACATTAAGTAAACTGGTTGGTTTAAGTTAACTTAGTTTATTTTATATTTTATTTAGGTTTATTTTTTAATTTTATTTAGTTTTGTTTTTTTATTTTATCTTTATTTATTTTAGTTTATTTTTTAGGTTCATTTTTATTTTTTAGTTTGGGTTTATTTTTAATTTATTTTTTAGTTTTAGGTTTTATTTTTTATTATTAGGTATAGGCTTTAGGTTTTATTTAGGTTTAGCTTTTTATTTTATTTTTTTAGGTTTAGGTTTTAGGTTTATTTATAGGTTTAATCTTTTAGTTTAGGTTTAGGTTTATTTTTAGTTTATTTCATTTTATTTAGTTTAGGGTTTAGGTTTAGTTTATTTTAGGTTTAGGTTTAGGTTTTATTTATTTTAGTTTAGTTTATTTTAGTTTAGGTTTAGATTTATTTTATTTTGTTTATTTTAGGTTTAGTTTTTTTTTGGTTTAGGGTTTAGTTTCTTTTTTAGGTTTTAGTTTTTGGTTTATTTTTTAGGTTTAGGTTTTTATTTAGTTTTCTTTTATTTTACTTTTATTTTTTTATTTTATTTAGGTTTAAGGTTTTTTATTTTTAGGTTTATTTTCTTTTTTAGTTTAGTTTAGGTTTTATTTATTTTATTTTTCCTTACTTTTTAGTTTTCATTTTATTTTACTTTTTAGCTTTAGGCTTATGTTTAGGTTTAGCTTTTTGTTTAGGTTTTTATTATATTTTATTTTATTTAGGTTTAGGTTTTTTTGTTAATTTTATTTTTAGGTTTATTTAATTTAGGTTTAGGTTTTTAGGTTTTTAGGTTATTAGGTTTTTAGGATTTAGGGCTTAGGGTTTAGGGTTTAGGGTTTGAGCTTTAGGGTTTAGGATTGTAGGTTTTAGGGTTTAGGGTTTATGGTTTAGGGTTTATGGTTTAGGGTTTAAGGTTTTAGGGTTTAGGTTTAGGGTTAGGGTTTTATTATTATTTTTTTCTTTAAATTAAGCAAACTAGTAGGTTTATGTTTATTTAGTTTATTTTTTATTTATTTTAGTTTATTTTAATTTTCTTTTAATTTAGGGTTACTTTTATTTTTATTAGTTTAATTTAATTAATTTAAGTTCAATTATTTTAGTTTATGTTTTTTATTTTAGTTTATTTTTTAGGTTTGGGATTAGGTTTAGGTTTTTTTTAGTTTAGTTTTATTTTTATTTTGATTTTTAGGATTAAGTTTTATTTTTTTAATTTTAGGTTAATGTTTAGGTTTTTACTTCATTTTTTTAGGTTTAGGTTTTAGCTTTTTATTTTAGGTTTATTTTTAGGTTTTCTTTTTTTTTTTGTTTAGGTATAGTTTTTTTTAGCTTATTTTATTTTATTTAGTTTAGGGTTTAGGTTTAGTTTATTTTAGGTTTAGATTTAGGTTTTATTTATTTCAGTTTAGTTCATTTTAGTTTAGGTTTAAGTTTATTTTGTTTTGTTTATTTTAGGTTTAAGTTATTTTTTATTTTAGGGTTTAGGTTTTATTTTTTATTTATTTTTAGGTTTCATTTTTTAGGTTTATATTTTAGGCTTAGGTTTTTATTTAGTTTTTATATAAATTTATTTTATGTTTGTTTTATTATTATTTTATGTTTAGGTTTGATTTTATTAAGGTTTTTGATTTTTAGGTTTATTTTCTTTTTTAGTTTAGTTTAAGTTTTTATTTATTTTATTTTTGTTTTGTTTTATTTTTTATTTTATTTCTTTTTTAGGTTTAGGTTTACGTTTAAGTTTAGGTTTTAGTTTATGTTTTTATTTTATTTTATCTTATTTTATTTTATTTAGGTTTAGGTTTTTTTTATTAATTTTATTTTTATGTTTTATTTAGTATAGGTTAGGTTTTTAGGGTTTCAGGGTTTAGGGTTTATGGTTTAGGGTTTATGGTTTGGGGTTTAGGGTTTGGGGTTTAGGGTTTATGATTGTTAGTTTTAGGGTTTAGGGTTTTGGGTTTAAAGTTTAGGGTTTTAGGGTTTAGGGTTTAGGGTTTAGGGTTTAAGGTTTAGGGTTTAGAGTTTAGGGTTTCAGGATTTAGGGTTAGAATTTTTTTTTAATTAAGCAAACTAGTAGGTTTTTATTTATTTAGTTTATTATTTAATTATTTTAGTTTATTTTACTTTAATTTTTATTTAGGTTTATTTTTATTTTTATTTAGTTTAGTTTATTTATTTTTGGTTCATTTATTTTAGTTTTTTTATTTTAGTTTATTTTTAAGGTTTAGGATTAGGTTTAGGCTTATTTTTTAGTTTAGTTTTATTTTTATTTTATTTTTTAGGGTTAGGTTTTATTTTTTAGTTTAAGTTTAGGTTTAGATTTTATTTATTTTAGTTTAGGTTTAGGTTTATTTTATTTTATTTATTTTAGGTTTAGGTATTTTTATTAATTTAAGGTTTAGGTATTTTTATTTCTACATTTTATTTTTATGTTTATATTTTAGGTTTAGGTTTTTATTTTAGGTTGAGGTTCTTATTTAGTTTTAATTTTAGTTATTTTAGATTTATTTTATTTTTATTTTTTATTTAGTTTTTATTTTATTTTGGATTTTTAATATTATGTTTATTTTTATTTTTAGTTTAATTTAGGTTTTTAGTTATTTCATTGTAGTTTAGTTTTTATTATTTTTATTTTATTTTTTAATTTAGGTTTAGGTGTAGGTTTAGTTTTTAGTTTAGGTTTTTATTGTATTTAGGTATAGGTTTTTTTATTTTTTTAGGTTTTATTTTGTTTAGGTTTTTAGGTTTGGAGGGTTTAGGGTTTATGGTTTAGGGTTGTAGGTTTTAGGGTTTAGTGTTTAGGGTTTAGGGTTTAGGGTTTAGGGTTTTTGGGTTTAGGGTTTAAGGTTTTTGGGTTTAGTATTGTAGGTTTAGGGTTTATTTTAGGGTTTATGGTTTAGGGTTTTGTGATTAGGGTTGGTTTTACAATTTATGGTTTAGGGTTTAGGATTTAGGGTTTAAGGTTTAGGTTCTAGGGTTGTAGGTTTAGTATTATAGGTTTAGGGTTTAAGGTTTCTTTTATGGTTTATGGTTTAGGGTCTATGGTTTAGGGTTAGTTTTAGGGTTTATGGTATAGGATTTAGGGTTTGGGATTTAGGGTTTAGCATTTTTTTAAAAGTAAGTAAACCTATAGGATTAGATTTATTTAGTTTACTTAGTTTATTTTTCTTTTTATTTTTAATTTGTTTAGTTTTTTTTATTTTAATTTTATATTTTTTAGTTTATTTTTAGGTTTAGATTTATTTTTTAGTTGAGCTTTATTTTTATTTTATTTTTTATGTTCAAGTTTTTAGGTTTTTAGGGTTTAAGGTTTAAGGTTTAGGGTTTAGGGTTTAGCATTTTAGGGTTTAAGGTTTTAGGGTTTAGGGTTAATAGTTATAGTTTACGGTTTAGTGTTTAGTGTTTAGTATCTAGGCTTTATGGTTTAGGGTTTTTAGGGTTTAGGGTTTAGTGTTTAGAGTTTTGGGTTTAGGGTTTAGGGTTTTAGGTTTGAGTTTAGGGTTTTAGTGTTTAGGGTTTAAGGTTTGGTTTAGGTTTAGGTTTAGTTTGGTTTTATGGTTTATTTTAGTTTAGGTCTAGTTTAGTTTAGGGTTTTTTAGGGTTTAGAGTTTAGGGTTTAGGGTTCAAGGTTGTAGTTTAGTGTTGTAAGTTTAGGGTTTAGGGTTTAGAGTTAGTTTTATGGTTTATGGTTTAGGATTTATGGTTTATGGTTTAGGGTATAGGGTTTAGGGTTTAGGAATTAAGATTTAGGGTTTAGGTTTTTCTTAAAAATAAAAATTAAGTAAATTGGTAGGTTTAGTTTTATTTAGTTTACTTAATTTATTTTTTATTTATTTTAGTTTATTTTATTTTTTATTTATATTTAGGTTTATTTTTTATTTTAATTTAGTTTAGTTTATTTATTTTAGGTTTATATATTTTAGTTTAGGTTTATTATTTTAGTTTGTTTTTTAGGCTTAGGTTATTTTTTAGTTGAGTTTAATTTTTATTTTATTTTTAGGTTTTGGTTTTTAGGTTTTTAGGGTGTAGGGATTAAAGTTTAGGGTTTAGGGTTTAGGGTTTAGGGTTTAAGGTTTATGGTTAGTGTTTAGGGTTTATGGTTCAGTATTTAGTGTTTAGGGTTAGGGTTTTGGGTTTAGGATTTAATATTTAGGCTTAAGGGTTTAAGGTTTTTAGGTGTTAAGGTTTAGGGATTAGGGTTTAGGGTTTAGAGTTTAGGGTTTAGGGTTTGGGGTTTAGTGTTTAGGCTTTATGATTTGGGGTTTTTAGGGTTTATGATATAGGGTTTTTGATTAGGGGGTTTGGGGTTTAGTGTTTTAGGGTTTAGGGTTTAGGATTTTGGGTTGTAGGTTTAAGGTTTAAGGTGTAGGGTTTAGGGTTAGTTTTAGGGTTTATGGTTATGGTTTTATTACTTTTTATTTATTTTTAGGGTTTAGGGTTTAGGTTCTAGGTTTAGTGTCCAGGTTTTAGTTTAGGTTTATTTTTAAATTACGTAAACTAGTAGGTTTAGGTTTTTTTAGTTTATTTTTAGGGTTTAGGGTTTAAGATTAGCTTAAGGTTTAGGTTTATTTTTTAAATTAAGTAAACTAGTAGGTTTAGGTTTATTTAGTTTATTTTAGTTTATTTTATTTTTTATTTTTATTTATGTTTATTTATATTTATATTTAGTTTAGTTTATTTATTTTAGGTTTATTTATTTTAGTTTAGGTTTTTATTTTAGTTTATTTTTTAGGTTTAGGTTTAGGCATAGGCTTATTTTTTAGTTGTGTTTTATTTTTATTTTATTTTTCAAGTTCAAGTTTTGTTTTTTATTTTTAAGTTTAGGTTTAGGTTTTTATTTTATTTTTTTAGGTTTAGGATTTAGGATTTTATTTTCAGTTTCTTTTTAGGGTTTTAATTTTTAGTTTAGGTTTAGGTTTATTTTTAGTTTATTTTATTTTATTTATTTTAGGTTTAGGTTTATGTTTAGTATATTTTAGGTTTAGGTTTAGGTTTAATTTTTTTAGTTTAGTTTATTTTACTTTAGGTTTAGGTTTATTTAATCTTTTTATTTTAGGTATAGGTTTTTTTTTTGGTTTAGGATTTAGGTTTTATTATTATTTTTTAGGTTTTTCTATGTTTAGGTTTATATTTAGTATTTATTTTATTTAATTTTAGGTTTCTTTTACGTTAATTTTATTTTTATTTTATGTTTTCTTTTTATTTTATTTAGGTTTTTTTATTCTAAGGTTTATTTTATTTTTTTAGTCCAATTTCAGTTATTATTTATTTTATTAAATTTTATTAGTTAATTTTATTTTATTTTTAGGTTTAGGTTTTAATTTATTTTATTCTTTTTATTTATTTAGGCTTAGTTTTTTTATTTTTTTATTTTTTAAGTTTTATTTAGTTTATGTTTAGGTTTTTACATTTTTAGGGTTTAGGGTTTAGACTTTAGGACTTAGGGTTTAGGGTTTTATGGTTTAGGGTTTTAGGGTTTAGGGTTTAGTGTTAGGCTTTACGATTTAAAGTTTAGGGTTTAGGGTTAGCTTAAGGGTTAGGGTTTATGGTTTAAGGTAAAGGGATTTTAAGAGTTTAGGATTTAGGTTTAATTTTAGTGTTTAGGGTTTAGGGTTTAGAATTTAGGGTTTAGTTTTATTTTTTAAATTAAGTAAACTTGTAGGTTAAGGTTTATATAGTTATTTATTTATTTATTTTAGTTTTATTTATTTTTTAGTTTTTGTTTAGGTTTATTTTTTAATTTTTATTTAGTGTAGTTTATTTTTTAAGTTTAGGTTAAGGTTTATGCTTATTTTTTAATTTAATTTAATTTTTATTTTATTTTATAGGTTTAGGTTTTATTTTTTATTTTTAGCTTTATGTTTTGGTTTTTATTTTATTTTATTTTATTTAGGTTTAGGTTTTAGGTTTTTAGTTTAGGTTTATTTTTAGGTTTTATATTTTTGTTTAAGTTTAGGTATATTTTTAGTATATTTTATTTTATTCTATTTTGGGTTTAGGTTTAGGTTTAGGTTTTATTTATTTTAGTTTAGGTTTATTTTATTTTGTTTATTTTAGGTTTAGATTTTTTTTTCTTAGTTTAGTGTTTAGGTTTTACTTTTTATTTATTTCTAGGTTTAGGTTTTTATTTAGTTTTATTTTTGGTTTATTTTACGTTTAGTTTTTATTTTAACACTACCATTGCCGGTCCCAAGTCCAGATGCAAAAAGTGGAGGGTTGCGTTAGGTAGTCGACAGCCAGCGTAAAACTTTTTGAAATAATCATGACATGAATCCTTTAAATCATTGTGTTAATGTTAGCGTCCCACAGGCGATGCTGTAACGAATCTTGAAAAAATGTGCTAGAAAGCATGGCAGTGCGTGTTAAATATCAAGGGTTCCCCATTATGGACGGATGCGGGCAAAGAAGTTAGTCCATGAAACTAGAATTAGGTTAGGATCTTGGAATATAGGTACTCTTACAGGTAAATTAATAGATATTATGGTTCATAGAAAGATAAATATTTTATGTGTTCAAGAAACTAAATGGGTTGGTGAGAAGGCCAAGGAGATTGATAGTTTAGGTTTTAAACTCTGGTATTTAGGTAAAAGTCGAACTAGAAATGGTGTAGGTGTGATTATAGATAAAAGTTTGAAGGATAATGTTATAAATATTAATAGATGTGGAGATAGAATTATAGTTTTAAAGATTATTGTTGATATTGAGATTATCAATGTTATAAGTGTCTATGCTCCTCAAGTAGGTTTGGAGGTAAGCTCAAAAGAAGAATTTTAGAATGAATTAGAGGGATTAATACAAAAGATACCTCTTGAAGAAAAAGTATTTATTTGGGGAGATTTAAATGGACATGTTGGTAGAGTGGTAGAAGATTTTAAAAGTATTCATGGTGGTTATGGATTTGGAGTGACTAATGAAGAAGGTAGGACTATATTAGATTTTGCCTTAGCTAATGATTTTGTAGTTGCTAATACTTTATTTAAGAAAAGAGATGAACATATTATTAATTATAAAAATGGATCTAATAAAACACAGATTGATTATTTTTTTATAAGAAAAATAGATCATTTAGATTGTAAAGATTGTAAGATCATTCCAAGTAAAATTTTAAGTACCCAACATCGACTATTAGTTTTAGATTTTAAGATGAAAGGTTGTAAGAGAAAAAATAAACTAAATTATTGTCCTAGGATTAGATGGGGACACTGAAAGAACACAAATAAAAATATTTTTAAGAGCAAGCTATAAGAAATTAGAGATTGGGATGTTCAGAAGGAAGCTAACGTTATGTGGGAAAAAATATCAAGTGAAATTAAGCAAGTTGCTAAAGATGTGCTTGGAGAATCAACAGGAAAAGTTTCTTTTAATAAGAATAGTTGGTGGTGGAGTCAGAGTGTGCAAGAAAGAGGCATTATTATAAAACTTGGTTTAGATGTAAAAACTCAGAGAATTGGGAAAGATATAAAATGGCCTGTAGAGATTCTAAGAAAGCAATATATGATGCAAAAAATTTAGCTTTTAGTGATTTATACAATAGTTTAGATGCCAAAGAAGGTGAAAGATGTATGTATGAGTTAGCCAACTAAAGATATAAGAGAAGTAAACACATAGTTCAAGTGAGGGTTATTAAGGATGAAAATAATAAAGTGCTTTTCTTAGAAAAAGATATTGAAAATAGGTGGATGAGGTATTTTAATAAACTTTTCAATGAAGGATCTGAAAGTATGAATGATTTTAGCAACCTTAATACCCTGAAAAAAATAGAGAATTTCATTTTTATCATCGTATTAGTAAATCTGAAGTTAGTGAAGCTTTAAAGAAAATGAAATATGGAAAAGTAGTAGGACCGGGTAATATTCCAATAGAAGTGTGGAAATGTTTAGGAGATCAAGGAATTTCTTAGCTTACAAATCTTTTTAATGTTATTTTAAAGACTAAAAAGATGCTAGATGAGTGGAGAAAGAGTTTGTTGGTTCCTATATTTAAGAATAAATGTGATGCACAAGAGTGTGCAAATTATAGAGGAATTAAGTTAATATGCCATACATTGAAATTATGGGAGATAGTAATTGAGCATAGGTTACGATGTGATACAAAAGTTTCTCACAATCAGTTTGGTTTCATGCTAGGTAGATCTATTATGGATGCTATATAGTTGTTAAGAGGTTTGATGGAGAAGCATAGAGAAAATAAGAAGGATCTACATATGATATTTATTGATTTAGAGAAAGCTTATGATAAAGTCTCAAGAGATGTTCTTTGGAGAGTTCTAGAACAGAAAGAAGTTAATATTGAGTATATTCAAGTCATTAAGGATATGTATACTAGAGCTGTTACTTGTGTCCAAACACAAGGAGGATTGACAAAATATTTTCCTATTTTGGTTGGATTACATCAAGGATCAACATTAAGCCCTTATCTTTTTACTTTAGTTATGGATGTTCTTACAAGGCATTTACAAGAAGTTGTACCTTGGTGTATGCTTTTTACTGATGACATTCTTCTTGTTTATAAGACTAGAGAGGGAGTCCAGCAAAAACTTGAATTATGGAGGTGAACTTTAGAATCTAAAGGTTTTCGTTAAAGTAAATCTAAAACTGAATATATGGTGTAATTTTAGTTGAAGAAGTTTTAGTGGTAGTGTTGTGACTTTAGGTGATCAAGTCATTAATAAAGTGAGCAATTCAGATATTTAGGCTCTATTGTTCAAAATGATGGTGAAATAGATGGAGATGTTATTAGTAGAATTCAAGTTGGATGGTTGAAGTGGAGGAATGCATCTGGCCTATTATGTGATAGAAAAGTTCCACTTAAACTTAAGGGAAAATTTTATAAGATGGTGGTAAGACCTACAATGACTTATGGTGCAGAATGTAGGCCAATAAAAGAGAAACATAAGACTAAGTTAAGTGTTGTAGAGATAAGGATGCTCAGGTGGATGAGTGGCTTTACCCTTAGAGATAGAATGCAAAATGAGTATGCTCGAGAAAAAGTTGGAGTAGCTCCAATGGTAGATAAGATTAGGGAGAGTCGCCTTAGATGGTTTGGCCACATAAATTGTCGGCCATCCGATGACCCGATTAGAAGAGTAGATGCATTAGATTTGCCTTATGTTAAGAAAGGTAGAGGTAGACCTAAAAAGACTTGGTTAAGATGTATAAAAAATGATCTTAGTATACTTGAATTAAATGAGAATTTGACACATAATAGGACACAATGGATATGAAGGATTCATGTAGCCGACCCCACCTAGTGGGATTAAGGCTTGTTGTTGTTGTTATTGTTGTTGTTTAGTTTTTATTTTATTTAGGTTTCTTATTTTTAGGTTTATTTTTTTAGTTCAGTTTAGTTTTTTTTATTTTAGTTTACTTTAATTTTTATTTTTATTTTATTATATTTTTAAGTTTAGGTTTAGGTTTAGGCTTAGATTTTAGTTTAGGTTTTTATTTTGTTTTATTTTATTTAGGTTTAGATTTTTTTATTTATTTTATTTTTAGGTTTTATTTAGTTTAGGTTTAGGTTTTTAGGTTTTTAGGGTTTAGGGTTTAGGGGTTTAGGGTTTAGGGTTTGTAGATTTTAGGGTTTAGTGTTTAGGGTTTTAGGGTTTCGGGTTTAGGGTTGTAGGTTGTAGGTTTAGGGTTTAAGGTTAGTTTTAGGGTTTAGGGTCAGGGTTTTTTTATGATTTTTTTTAATTTCTTAATTTTTCTATTTTTTAAAAAATAAGTAAACTAGTAGGTTAAGGTTTATTTAATTAATTTTATATTTTTATATAGATTTAGCTTTATTTGTATTTTTATTTAGTTTAGTTTATTTATTTTAGGTTTATTTATTTTAGTTTAGGTTTTTTATTTTATTTTATTTTTTAGGTCTAGGTTTAGGTTTAGCTTTATTTTTTAGTTTAGTTTTATTTATATTTTAATTTTAGGTTTTAGTTTTATTTTTTATTTTAGGTCTAGGTTTAGGTTTTTAATTTGTTTTTTTTAGTTTTATGTTTATTTTTAAGTTTTATTTTTTAGTTTAGGTTTAGGTTTATTTTTTGTTAATTTTATTTTATTTAGTTTAGGTTAAGGTTTTAGTTTTGTTTATTTTAAGTTTAGGTTTAGGTTTATTTTTTTTTTAGTTTAGGTTTAGGTTTTTGTAGTTTAGGGTTTAGGTTTTATTATTTATTTATTTTTAGGTTTTTATTTAGTTTTTTATTTTATTTTATTTTAGGTTTATTTTACTTTTATTTTAGGTTTAGTTTTTATTTTATTTAAGTTTTTTAGTTTTTAGTTTTGTTTAGGATTTTATTAATTTTATTTTAGTTTAGTTTTTATTTTTTATTTTATTTTCTTTTTAGGTTTAGGTTTAGGTTTAGGATTAGTTTTAGGTTTTAGTTTATGTTTTTATTTTATTTTTATTTTATTTTATTTTGGTTTAGCATTTATTTATTAATTTAGTTTTTATGTTTTATTTAGTTAAGGGTTTGTCTTTTAGCATTTTAGGGTTTAGGGTTTTCGATTTATCATTAAGGGTTAGTTGAGGGTTTATAGTTTGGGGTTTAGGGTTTAGGGTTTAGGGTTTTTAAGGTTTAGGGTTTTTAGGGTTTAGGGTTAAGGGTTTAGGGTTTAGTTTTAGGTTTAGGGTTCAGGTTTTAGTTTAGAGTTTAGAGTTTTGGGTTTTTTTTTCTTGTTTAACAGAAAACAAATTCATATTCAACATTTCTTCTTTTGTTTACTTAGTTAGTTTTTTATTTATTTCATTTTATTTTATTTTTTATTTTTAAATTTTTATTTAGTTTATTTTATTTATTTTAGTTTAGGTTTTTTATTTTAGTTTATTTTTTAGGTTTAGGTTTAGGTTTATTTTTTAGTGGAGTTTTATGTTTATTTTATTTTTTAAGTATATGTTTTATTTTTATTTTAGGTTTGGGTTTAGGTTTTTATTTTAGGTTTATTTTTATGTTTTATTTTTTAGTTTAGGTTTAGGTTTATTTTTAGTTTATTTTATTTTATTTAGTTTAGGGTTTAGGATTAGTTTATTTTAGGCTTAGGTTTAGGTTTTATTTAGTTTAGTTTAGTTTATTTTAGTTTAGGTTTAGGTTTATTTTATTTTGTTTATATTATTTTTATTTTAGGTTTAGTTTATTTTTAGTTTAGGGTTTATGTTTTATATTTTATTTATTTTTACATCTAATTTTTATGTTTATTTTTATGTTTAGATTTTTATTTAGTTTTTATTTTATTTTATTTTATTTTATGTTTATTTTATTTTTTTATGTTTAGTTTTTATTTTATTTTGTTTTTTTATTCTATGCTTTATTTTATTCTTTAGTTTAGTTTTGGTTTAGATTTATTTTATTTAGTTTATTTTTATTAGTTTTTTTTTATTTTTAGGTTTTAAATTATGTTTTTATTTTATTTTACTTTATTTTATTTTATTTAGGTTTAGGTTTTTTTTAGGTTTTATTTAGTTTAGGTTTAGGTTTTCAGGTTTTTAGGGTTTAATGTTTAGGGTTTTAGGGTTTAGGGTTAGGGTACAGGGTTTAAGGTTTAATGTTTAGGCTTTAGGGTTTTAGGGTTTTAGGTTTAGAGTTTAGGGTTAGCTTAGGGTTTATGGTTAGTTTAGGGTTTAGGGCTTAAGGTTTAGGGTTTAGGGTTAGCTTAAGGTTTATGGTTAGTTTAGGGTTTAGGGTTTAAGGTTTAGGGTTTAGGGTTTTTATAGTTTAGGGTTTAGGGTTAGCTTAGGGTTTAGGGTTTAGGGTTTACGGGTTTCAGGTTTAGCGTTTAGTGTTTAGGGTTAGGGTTAGGGTTTTGCGTTTAGGGTTAGTTTAGGGTTTAAGGTATTTTAGGGTTTAGGGTTTAGGGTTTAGGGTTTAATGTTTAGGGTTTTGGGTTTAGGATTTTAAGGTTTAGGGTTTAGAGTTTAGAGTTTAGGGTTTAGAGTTTAGGGTTTAGGGTTAATTTTAGGGTTAGGGTTTTTTTAATTGAATTTTATTTTTTTATTCATTATTTTTGAAAATTAAGTCAACTCGTAGGTTTAAGTTTATTTAGTTTATTTTAGCTTCTTTTATCTTTTATTTTTATTTTGGATTAATTTTATTTCTATTTAGTTTAGTTTATTTATTTTAGGTTTATTTATTTTAGTTTACATTTTTTATTTTTGTTCATTTTTTAGGTATAGGTTTAGGTTTAAGTTTATTTTTTTAGTTTAGTTTTATTTTCATTTTATTTTTTTGGTTTAGGTTTAATTTTTTATTCTTAGGTTTTGGTTTAAGTTTTTATTTTATATTTTTAGGATTAGGTTGTAGTTTTTTTTAAGGTTTTATTTTTTAGTTTAGGTTTAGGTTTATTTTTAGTTTATTTTATTTTATTTAGTTTAGGTTTAAGTTTAGGTTTAGGGTTAGCTTACTGTTTAGGGTTAGTTTAGGGTTTAGGCTTTAGGGTTTAGTATTTTTAGGGTTTAGGGTTTAGGGTGTAGGGTTAGTTTTGGTTGTAGGGTTTAGAGTTTAGGCTTTAAGGTTATTATTTTAAGTGTTTAGGGATTAGGGAGGGTTTAGGGAGGGTTTTGGGTTTAGGGTTTAGGGTTTAAGGTTTAGGGTTTATGGTTTAGGGTTAGGGTTTAGAGTTTAGGGTTTAGGGTTTGTTTTATGATTTAGGGTTTAGGTTTTATGATTTAAGGTTTAAGCTTTAGGGGTTTTCTTTAAAAAAAAAGTAAACTGGCGGGTTTAGGTTTATTTAGTTTATTTTTTATTTATTTTAATTTATTTTTTTATTTAGGTTTATTTTTTATTTTTATTTAGTTTAGTTTATTTATTTTTAGTTTTATTTATGTTAGTTTATGTGTTTTTATTTTAGTTTATTTTTTAGGTTTACGTTTAGGTTTATGTTTATTTTTAGTTTAGTTTTATTTTTATTTAATTTTTAGGTGTAGGTTTTATTTTTTTATGTTTGGGTTTTTATTTTATTTTTGTAAGTTTAGGTTATAGGTTTTTATTTTAGGTTTATTTTTAGGTTTTTTATTTTTAGTTTAGGTTTAGGTTTATTTTTATTTTATTTAATTTTATTTAGTTTGGGGTTTAGGTTTAGGTTTTATTTATTTTAGTTTAATTTTATGTTTATTTTATTTTATTTATTTTAGGTTTAGGGTTTTTTTTTTAGTTTAAGGTTTAGGTTTTATTTTTTATTTATTTTTAGGTTTATTTTTTAGGTTTAGATTTTTATTTAGTTTTTATTTTATTTAGGGTTTTCTGCCACCATCCTTCAAAATCTTTGGTGGTAGTGACCACATTACACTTGAGTTGTTTGCAACACTAGTGGAAGCAACACACTCATCTTCCGCCTTTTCGTTAGAAGTCTGTCAAGTGTTGCATTTGATTGGTATGTCAAACTGCCCAATGGTTCTATGAAGACTTTTGCTAAGTTGGAAGACCTCTTTATCAAGAGGTTTGCTAGAGCTCAGGAGAGGGTGATTGTAGGCGACCTCATTGTGGAGAAATAGAAACTTAATGAGTCCCTTGTTGATTACATTCTCAGGTGGTGCAACCTAAGCATGAAATGAGAACTACAACTATCTGAAGAGCATGCCATTCAGATTCTTCTCATGAATATCCATGGCCCGGTCGCCTTCATTCTTAAGAGCTTTGCCATCAAAACATTTGAGAAATTAATCAATAAGATGGCTAGCCTATAAAAGGAAGCCAAACAGTTACCGTTTCCCGACCAATCATCTAAGCCCAAGCCGCAAATGGTATTTGAGAAGAAGCCAGGGATAGTTATGTCGATGGGGAAGCGGTCAGGAGTTGGTATGAGAGACCCGAGCTCGGTAGCCTCCTTTGCCACCTCACCTCTCTTCCACCACCTCACCATCATGCACCATAGCCACCACAATGATCATCCACCCCCAATAATGGTATTCATATCCATCGCCAGGTAGCTACTTTCCACCTACTCTTGCCTATAGATTGGATAAGTTATATTCATTCAAGGGAGAGGTAGATAGGAAAATCTTTAAGAATCTCTTAAAGAACCTTGACTTTCAGTTACTAGAGCCTAAGAGGTCGCAGGAAGGGGCAAGAACGATGATCCTAGCTATTGCCCCTACCACCACATGTTAGGCCATGTCTCAGAGGATTGTATCACTTTTAAGGTCTATCTTGAGCACTGCTACAAGTTGAGAGCCATAATTATCCCTAAAGAATACTTATTAGAACAACCATCCAGTTCTGTTAGAGTAATCCTTAGGGATACTTGCGAACCTCTTAAGACCAAAGAATGTTAAGATATCTCCCTATCCCAAACCTCTAAGAAGATCATTTCTAAGATCAAGAAGCTTTCCTTGCAAGTGCATGAAGTTGCTCAAACCTTCAACACCAAGGAAGGTTTTCTATTTACAAAGGATAACTCAGGGAGGGTGACTGCCCAACAGCAACAGTAGGTCACAATATTTGTTCGGGATAGTCCAGTAGCGTAGCCACCATTTGAGTCCAATACTTCCTTTGCCGCTGCAGCTACCACCTCTTCTTCTAGCTCCTCTTCAATCTGGCAAGAGCGTTGAATCTATGGATAAAGGAACTAAAATCTTTACTCCGCATACTTTACTTTATTTCTATCATGTACCTCCACCCAAAAAGAAATTAATGAAGAAAGCTGATTCTACTTATATATTGTTTACTTTTGATGCTCTTGATTTTATTCTTATTGAAAGCTCTCCAAGTATATATAAAAATAATAGCTCTAATAGTTCTGATTCTTTCCTTTCTGATTTAGAGCTAGACTATCCTTCTCTAAATTAATCAGGTTCACCTCTTGAGATTGACTTAGAGTCAACTGACTCTGAGGATCCCATAGGAGAAGCTGTAGGTATGCCTGATAAGAAGGTAGAACTTTTCACAAGCTCATCTTTCCAAGATGTCACTGAAGTCAATCTACATAGTGGAAAAATTTTACCTCATAGGGTAGCACCCCAGGATAAGGGTAAGCAAGTCATTGGTTCCAGTGAGTAGAAAGCCCCTATATAGGATGCTCCACCCATGGTTATACTTATGGAGGACCAAGCTAGAGTTGATTACAATGTCCTAGCTCACCTTAGAAAGTTTCTAACTAAGTTAAGCATATACAATGCCCTTGTCTTATCCAAATAGATGAGAGAACCTCTAATCAAGGCCTTACCTGAACTAGAGATATGCTTAGCTTAGCTGATTGCTACTAAAGTGGAGGCATGCCACTCGAAAGACATCTTAAGAGTTACATTCAGCGATGAAGACTTACTCGTAAGGATGATCGAGCACAACCACCTCTTTACATTACAGTGGATGTTGGCAGATATAGGCTATCCAGAGTGTTGGTTGACCTAGGTGTATCAGTCAACATTATGAGTCTAAGAACCCTTGCCTATTTGAGGATCGACATCTCTAAACTCCAAAAAGAAAAGATGATGTCGAGCGAGTTCAATGAACCAGGCGAGAGGTCCTTGTGGTGTTTATTTTTAAATGTATGGAGGGGGGGGATACTTTTTGAGGTGATCAGGTACAATATTGAGGTATGATATACTACCTCGAAAGATAGAGGCATCACCCTACAATGGACCTAATCACATAATAAGGACTCTATATGATGGGTCTTCAAATGTACTAGAGATTTTTCCCCTACTTTACATGGATGAATTAAGTAGGGTTTATAATAAAAAAGGTTCTTAAGTTCCCTATGGAGACAAGCCTCTATAGTTAATTACATCTTAGGAAATGAAATTTTCTAACAATACTCTCGATTAGAGTAGACAATTATCATCTATAAAGATTTCAAGGTTAGACAATCAAATGATTTGTTGTATTTGGAAATTTCAAGGAAAAGATTTACTTTTTGAATCCAAATGAAATAAGTAGGAAATTCTCATGAAACTATGATGCCTAGTGAGCATTCCAACCTATCCTATGGTTGGACTTTATAATTTTGAAGTTGAGGAGATTTATATGTTTTGAGTTGAAATTTAATTAGATTACTGGGGCTCATAATCCACCAACACAAGGTTGTTGGAATGCCCAAGATGTGAGGGTTTATGCTCGTAGCCTGAAGGAAATAGCTACGTTATATCTTAAATTTAGGGAGCTTTAGTATGAGCTAAAGCATGATCTAAATTTAAGTGACATATGGACATAAGGGTTTACCTCCATAAGAGATAATAAATTGTCTGACTTCTGGATTGGCCACCAACTGACTCCTTCGATTTTAAAACCATGTAGTTTGGTCTTGTTAATTATAAGATAGCTAGGTTAGTTATTTAATAAGAAAGAGACTAAAGTAATAAATGCACTCCCTAAGAAACTAGAGTATGAGTGACATGAGCATATGACTTAATCTGTAGATACAAAATCTTTTCAAATTTTATTTCATTTTAGATAGATCATTTTGATAGAGGCTTTAGGATTTCTTATGCCTAAATGCATGATGAAAAAGGTTATGGGTTAGATCACCTTGAAGAAGGTGTTCTCCACCACAAGGGATGCCCTCACAGGTCAAGCATTCCTTTATCATCCAAGGATGGAGATCCTTCTTATTCAAGAGAGAAAGAATATGCATACATGATGTGAAACATACAACCATATAGGTAAGGGGTTGTTAAATTTTTTAATTATCTTATTTATGTCTTAGGCTTTATGATAAGGTTATGAGTTGTTTAAAATTTAGTTATATGTGATTAGTTGGGCAGAAAAGTTATTTTTATCCTAAGAGCCTAAGCTTATCCAAGCCACACATTAAAGCATCAATCATTTATGAAACTATGAAAATCATGTTGTCTTAATACACAAAGTAAACATAACATCAAACAATTATATAAACTATCATAAAAGAATAAAAGGCGTATGATACAACAGAAGAGAGAAAAGATGGGTAGCTAAACTCTACGCTTATACAACCTATAATATGAAAGAATAATTATAATTGTATTAAACGCTATGGGTGTCTTCTTTCTTCATATTTTTATTTTTGATTTGGTTTCTTCTTTGATTTGGATGGTGCTTACTTCGAAGGCATCATAAGGCACCCCAGGATAAAGCCTTCTGGCCATTGCTTATCCTAATCCCCCATAGCATTAATCTTAATTCTTATTGCAAAAATTACATTTATATGGGAAAAGTAAATCTAACTACACCTACAAAATAAATGTTAGCTAAATATATATATATAATCCCAAGCAGTTGCATTAATAATTTGGACTTAGCACCTTACACATGGGTAACTATGCCCACCTATCCTAACTTGAATTATTCTTAAGTATTTAAGAAACCTGCAAAAAGAGCATTCACATTTATTTTTAAGCATCCTTTAAGCATAATCCCCGAAAACATGATTAGGCTAATATTGGCCTATCATCTATTCTACATACACACATTCAATCAAAAATAATACATCATAAAACAAAATATACATCACACCATACACTATCCTGACTTAGAGCTAGAAGTGGTGACTTAATTCTAATTTGTGTATTAAGGCTTGTGTGGTAAGTCTTGTTAGGTATTAGTGTTGTATTATCTAATTGTAGAAGGATTCAATTTAACATGAAAGGTTGATTTCACTTAAAGTAGTTTAATTGATTTGAGAATTTTAATTTGTGTTTTCTTTTGTTTCATTTTATTACACTCAGCAACTAAATGTTATAAATGGAGGAAAAGAGGATTGCCCTTTTTCAACCCTACCTTAAGTCACTTTCTAAAGTATATTAATTTGATTTAGTTCTCTTTAGTGAATGGCTTATTAAATGATTTAATTACTGCTAAGTTTAGGTTCACTTTAAATAATCCTAATCAAAATGAAAGGCAACTTATGATTAATTTAATTGAATTACTACCACATGACATATATTAAATCATTCATTTCCATGACATGTAACATGCATATGATTTAATCTTAAGTGTATATATACATGCAACATATTTTAGCACACTTAAATGATGAATGTATGTGTATGTTTAGAATTTATATTTTATTTGTTTGAATTATTTAAACTTAGTTCACTTACTATTGAACAATGATTAATAAACTTAATTAACCAATTTGTTACTTTTCATGGGATTAATTAGTCATTAATTTACTTAAAAGAGTAGTTAAGGTTTAGTTATTCTATTTTTCTAATTAATTGATCAATAAATCCCAAGAAAATTATGGGAGGTAGAGGTCATCCCATTAAATTAACTCACCAAATTTGGTATTAATTTCTCAAGTAATTATGGAGTAATTAAGCTAATTAATTTTATAATTAAACTTTAATTAATCTTTAATTACTATTCAAAATTAGTTAAGATAATTTTTAATTAATTCTCCTCTGAAATACCTTTAAAAAAGAATTTTTATTTGCATTTTTTTATTTATCTATGATTTTTAATGATTTTTAGAAGTTTCAGCCATTAAAATGATTAATTAAGCTAAATTAAAGCCTAATCCTGTTGGCTCCATGTGGTGCACTGATGCAACGTGCTTTCCACATGGCACAGCGAAATTAGCAACTTAATACTTATCTAACTCAGTGCCTACATGGTAGCGGTAGACATGCTTTCTCCTCTGTCGTCAGATCTAGGATTGGATGGCTATGATTAATCTCAATCCTTAATAGGATTAAATTAGGTCAATCTAGCAAATCTAATCACAATCGTCCATTCCAATCATGAAGAATGGATGGTGTGTGATTTAACATCATGCGAGTGAGGGAAAATGGAGTTCGTCCATCATTGCTAACTTGATATGAGCTTACCCAAGCTCGGATCAACTCCAAAGGATTCCACACCTTCACAATATCGATCTGAGGGAATCCAACGTCAAGATCACATGAGAAACAAGTTTTCTTCAAAAAGCTCCAACCCATTTTTGCCTAAGGATTATTTTGGAAAGCATACCTCACCGAAGCTCAAGATTGGTGGCTCAAAATAAAGTAAACTAAAAAAAAATTAAAAATAAACTTAATATACTAGATAAACCTAAACCTACTGGTTTACTTAATTTTTTTTTTAAAAAAACCTTAAAACCAAAATCCCAAACCCTCAACCTAAACCTAAACCAAAACTAAACCTAACCACTTAAACTCTCAAAAAGCATAAACACTAAAACCTTAAACCTAAACCCCTAAACCTTAAACCTTAAACCACCCAAACACAAACCTAAACCTAAACCCCAAACCCTTAACTAAACCTAAAGTAATAAATAAATTATAAAATAATCTTAAGCCCTAACACCAAAACCTTAAGAATGAGACCTTGATGGCAGGAACATGGCCAGTCAACCGGGGATCAGTCTAGATTAGTGGAGGTGGCGAGGTGGCATTATCCAGTGGTGGTGGGGATATGGATGTGCTAGTGATTATGGAGGTGGTGGGAAGCGGTGGTGGTTTTGGTGGTGGGAGGGAGTGATAGAGTTCTGACCATCTTGGTGGCGGGAGAGATCGGGGATATGATTGTGGATCCCGCTACTTGAGAGGCCGAGGTGGTTTTGATGGGAACTGGATAAATTAAAGAACGTCCAATCTGAAATGTTGCTTATGGAACTGTGTCTTTACAGTAGAGATAGTTCTATTTACCTAGGGTTTTGGATTTGCAATATGTGTGCTCATTTTTGAACTTTATTGTTTCTTGTGTCTTAGAAAACCTGGTGTATTACTTCGTTGATGAAATCAAAAAGAAGAAATGTTGAATATGAATTTATTCTCTATTAACAAAAAAAACCAAAAACCTTAAACCTAAACTAAAACTTGAACCCTAAACCTAAAACCTAAACAAGAAACCCTAAACCCTAAACCCTAAAACCCTAAACCTTCAACCCCAAACCCTAAATCCTAAAACCCTAAACCTTAAACCCTTAACCATAAACCCTGAACCCTAAACCCTAAACCCTAAACCCTAAACCCCAAACCATAAACCATAAACCATAAACCATAAACCCTAAACCCTAAACCCTAAAAACCAAAAAGACTAAATAAAAACTAAATAAAACCTAAAAATAAAAAATAAAAAACCTAAACATAAATAAAATAAAAAATACAATAAAATAAAACCTAAACCTAAACCTAAACTAAAAAATAAAATAAAATAAAAATTAAAAGCTAAACTATAATAAAATAAATAAAAACCTAAACTAAAGTAAAAAAAATAAAATAAACCTAAATAAAATAAAAACTAAACATAAATTAAAAATAAAATAAAATAAAAACTAAATAAAAACTTAAACTTAAAAAATAAACTTAAAAATAAGACCTGAAAATACAAAATAAAATAAATCTAAACCCTAAACGAAAAAAAAACTAAACCTCAAATAAACAAAATAATATAAACCAAAACTAAAACAAATAAAACCTAAACCTAAACCTAAAATAAACTAAACATAAACACTAAACAAAATAAAATAAAATAAACTAAAAATAAAACTAAAACTAAATTAAAAAATAAAGCTAAAAGTAAACTTAGAATAAAAACATAAAACCTAAACCTAAATAAAATAAATAAAAAAAAAAAAAATAAAATAAAATAAAACTAAACTAAAAAATAAACATAAAACCAAACCTAAAATAAACTAAAATAAAAGCTTAAACTAAAATAAATAAACTAAAGTAAATAAAATAAAATATAAATAAACAAACTAAATAAACTAGATAAACCTAAACCTGCTATTTTTAACTTTAAAACCCTAAACCCTAAACCATAAACTGGGCTCCAGTCAGAAAACTCCTCTCCCTAACTACACGACCCTAAATCATCATCCCCAGGCCTAAACTGACCACTCTCTAAAGCTCTTCCTGGGCCCTGGGCCCTGGGCTATCAGCCCTAAATAAACCCTGACCCCACTAAACTTAACCACTGATGCTGAGGCTCCTAAACCCTAAACCTAAACCTGACCTAACTAAGCTAAAACTTTAAACCCTACTAAACTCTAAAACACCAACCAAACCCTAAACCTAAAAAACTAAAACTAAATAAAATAAAAAAAATAAACCTAAACAAAAATAAAAAATTAAAATAAAATAAAAACCTAAACTAAAACCTAAACCTAAAAATAAAATAAAATTAAAAATGAAAATAAACTAAAATAAGATAAATAAAATCATAAACTAAACAAGAAAATAAAATAAATGCAAGAATTTAAAAAATCTAAATAAATAAAAACTAAATGTAAAATAAAAATAAAATAAACATATAGTTAAATAAAATAAAAACCAAAACCTAAAAAATAAACCTAAAAATAAATAAGAAATAAAACATAAACCCTAAACTGAAAAAAATTAAACCTAAAATAAAATAAAATAAATAAAATAAAATAATCATAAACTAAACTAAAATAAATAACACATAAACCTAAACGTAAGATAAACTAAACTTGAACATAAACCAAAACTAAATAAAATAAATTAAACTAAAAATAAACCTAAACATAAACCTAAAAAAATAAAATAAAAACCTTAACCTAAACCTAAACCAAAAAATAAAAAATAAAACCTTAATCAAATAAACTAAAATAAAAATTAAACTCAACTAAAGTAAACCTAAACCTAAGCTAAAAAACAAAACCTAAAAATAAACCTAAAATGAAAACCTAAAACCTAATCCTAAAAAAATAAAATAAAAACCTAAACCTAAACCTAAAAATAAAAATAAAACCTAAACATAAAAGAAAATCAACTAAAAAATAAACCTAAACATAAACCTAAACCTAAAAAATAAGCTAAAATAAAAAACATAAATTAAAATAAACAAACCTTAAATAAATAAACTAAACTAAAAAAATAAAAAAATAAACCTAAATAAAAAAAAAAGTAAATATACCAAATAAACCTAAACTTATCAGTTTACTTAATTTAAAAAAAATCCTAAACAATAAACTAACCACCCATATACCTAGAAAACTAAACTTATAATCCTAACTAAACCCTAATCCCTAATCCTAAACTCTCCACCCTAAAGCTTACAGCCTAAACCCTAAAACTTAAAAGCATAAACTATAAAACCCTAAACCCTAAATGCTAAACCCTAAACACTAACCCTAGACCCTAAACCCTAAACTCCAAACCTTAAACTCTAAACACCAAACCCTAAACCTAAACTTAATGTAACTAAATAAATTAAAAAATAAACCTAAACCTTAAAACCTAATAAACTTAAACCTAAAGCTAAACCCTAAGAATGAGCAGAACCTTGACGGCAGGAACATCACTGTCAACCAGGCTCAGTCTAGATGTAGTGGTGGAGGTGAAGGAGGAGGAGGAGATTATCGCAGTGGTGGCGGGGGATCTAGAGGTGCTGGTTGATATGGAGGTGGTGGTTGGTGCAATGGTGGTTTTGGAGGCAGGAGGACCGACGGAGGTTACAGTCGTGGTGGTGGTGGTGGGAGAGATCGAGGATATGATGGTGGATCCCACTACTCGAGAGGCCAGGATGGGTCTGATGGGAATTAGAGAAATTAAAGAATGGTCAATCCGATTTGCTGCTTATGAAACTATGTTTTTGCAGTAAAGATGGTTCTAGTTTTTTGATTTGCTCTATGTGTGCTCATGTTATCTCTATGTCAGTGTGAACTTGGTTTGTTACTTGGCTGATGAAATTAAAAAGAAGAAATATTGAATATGAATTTATTCTCTGTTAAAAAAACTAAAAACCCTAAACCATAAACTAAAACTTGAACCCTAAACCTTAAACCTAAACCCTAAACCCTAAACTCTAAACCCTAAACCCTAAACCCTTAAAAAAAAACCCTAACCCTAAATGCTAAACCCTAAAACTAACCCTAAACCCTAAACCATAAACCCTAAAACCTTAAACTCCAAACCCTAAACCCTAAACCCTAAACACTAAAAAGAAACTAATAAAATACGAAACTAAACTAACTAAAACTAAAACTTACAAATAATAAACTAAAACTAATAAACTAATAATAAATAAATAAAAACTAATAATAAACAAAAATAAAAACTACTAAAACTTACTAAACTAAACTAATTAAATAATAACTTAAAAACTAATAAACTAATAATAAAAATAACTAACAAAACTAATAAACAAACTAATAACTAAATTAAACGTAAACAAAAGAACCCCACGAATAAACTAAGCTATTAAAATTAATAAAAACAAAACTAAACCTAAACTAATAACTAAAATTAAACTAATAAAAAAACTAAACTAAACCCTAATGAATAACAAATTAATAATAATAACTAACTAATAAACCTAAACCCTAAACATAACTATATTAATAAATAACTAACTAATAATAAAACTAAACCCAATAAATAAACTATGTAAAGTAAAACTAATAAACTAAGTAAATAACTAATAAATAACTAATAATAATAACTAACTAATAACTAAACTAAACTGATAAACTACTAAATTAATTAATCCTAATAATAAACTAACTAAATAATAATAACTAAAACTAATAATAAAACTAAAAAACTAATAAACTAAAATTAAATAATACAACAACACTAAACTAATAAACTAATAATAAACTAAACTAAATAAAACTAATAACTAAACTAATAATAATAATAATTAACTAAATAATAAATAAATCCTAAATAAATAAACTAAACCTAATAAATAAACTAATAATAATAAACTAATAAAACTTACTAAACTAATAAACTAATAACTAATATAATAAAAAAATAAAACTAAAACTAATAATAAATTAAAAATAATAAATAATAATAAAACTAATAACATAAAAACTAACTAACTAATAATAATAATAAACTAAATAATAAATAACTAAAACTAAACTAAACTAAACACAAAGCTAACTAACGATAAATAATAATAAACTAAATAAAACTCACTAATAAAACTAATAATAACTAACTAATAATAATAAACTAATAATAACTAAAAACTAAAATAAATAACTAATAAATTATAAATAATAATAATAATAATAATAATAATAATAATAATAATAATAATATAATAATATAATATAATAATAAAACTAAGTAAACTAAACACCCAAAAACCTAAATTAAAACTAATAATAATAAAACTAATAGTAAAAACTAAACTAAAGTAATATACTAATAACTAAACTAATAAAACTAATAATAATAACTAAATAGTAACTAAAAAAACTAATAAACTAATAATAAAAATAAACTAAAACTAACTAATAACTAACTAATAAAACCTGATAAACTAATAAATAATAAACTAAAAATTGATAATAACTAATAGAAAACTAAATAAAACTAATAATAAATAACTAATAACCTAAAATTAATAATTAATATACTAATAACTAATAAACTAAAAAACTAATAAATAAACTAATAAACTAAACTAAAAATAATAAAACTAATAAAGTAACTAACTAAACTAAATAAGAATAATAAAAAATAATAATAAATTAAATAATTAACTAAACTAATAAGCTAATAATAAAACTAACTAATAAACTAACTAATAAATAACAAAATAACTAAACCCTAAACCCTAACTAAATAAATAAACTAAATAATAATAATAATAATATTAATAATAAACATAAACTAATAATAATAATAATAAACTAAAGAAAAAAACTAAACTAAAACAAAACTAAGAATAAACCAACTAACTAAACTAATAATAGTAATAAGCAATAAATAACTAATAAAAAATAAATCATAAACTAAACTAAAAATCCTAATAATAATAAACTAAACCCATAACTAAACTAATAACTAATAAACTAAACTAATCAATAAATAATAAACCAACAAAACTAAAATAATAAAACTAAACCACTAACTAAAGTAACTAAAATAAATAATAATAAAACCATTTACTAATAATAATAACTAATAATAACTACTAACTAACAATAATAAATAAACTAAGATAAACTAAACCCCAATAAATAAATAAACTAAATAAACTCTATAAGCTAAAATAATATTAACTAAAACTAAAACTAATAAAACTAAACTAATAACTTAACTAAAACTAAACTAACTAAACTTAACATAAAACTAATAATAAACTAATACTAACCTAAAACTAATAAAAGCTAATAATAACTAATAAACACTAAACCTAAAACCTAAACCCTAAAACTAAACTAAACCCTATTATTAGGCGATATTGAGATCTCTCATGTTCTTGGTGAGTTTTTGAGCACTTTCTCTCTTGGATTCCCTATTAATTATCGGCCTTGGGCCAATCTCAATTTGTTCTTGTCACGGCGCTATGACTCATGGCGTCAGCTTCTTCAAATCCATGGGGTAAATCCCATGTGCCGATGGATCCCGCTAGGGCATCAAATGTTTGGGTAATCCTACCAATAAATTACCTGCTATTATTAAGTCTTTCAAAGAGGCTTTAGTTAGTAAGAATTCCTACACTGAGCCTCCTTTGAATTTGCTTTATATGACTTTTAAAGCTACTTCGACAATTATGATTGATAGTTTTGAATTAGCTGAGCCTTTTTCTTTTTCTTTGATTGGATAGTTTTGAATTAAACGACCAAAGATGGATAATATTTGTTCTTTTTTTCATAGCTTAAATTTATCTGGTTCTTTTTTTATTAGGCTGATTGATGCAAGGCATGTTTTAATTAAACTTTCTAATGACCTTGATTACAGAAGAATTTTTTCTAGGCATTCTTACTTTGTTTTTAATTATCAAATGCGTATTCTAACATGGATGCCTATGTTTGATGTTAATGAAGAGTCATCTATTATTCTCATTTGGATTTCTGTACCTAACTTGCAGATTCATCTATTTAATCATTAGATCTTTTATGCTATTGGTTTAATTTTTGGTTGACCTTTGCAAGTTGATCAAGCAACAACTGGTTCTTCTAAACCGTATGTTGCTAGAACTCTTGTAGAGATTGAAATTACTAAAAAATATCTGAAAGAAATTTGGTTGTGTTTGAAGGAATGTGGTTATTTTCATAAAGATATTTTTGAGAACTTTCCCATATTTTGTAATCATTGTAAGATTCATGGGCATGAAATTTCTGAATGCTTTATTACTCATCCTTCTCTCAGGAAGAAAATATCCTGTAAGAATTCAATTGTTGAAAAAACTGATGATTCTCTCAAGTTGGATAAAGGAAAATCTAGTTTTTAAAATTTTGATGTTTTGCAAAACTAGATTTCTAAATCTTCTGAAAAAGTTTTACCTATTAATGATTTGTTTGATGCAAACAGAAAAATTTTTAACTAATAATCATGCTCTAAGTGTTTCTTTTGATGATTCTCTTAAAGGGAAGACTTTAGAGGCTATTGGTAACTATTCTAATGGTTTGGATGTTGTGCATAAGTCCTTTCATGATGATGGTTTGAATATTGTTGATGCTAACACCATTTCTTCCAATCAGTTGGATGTTGTTTCTCTTTCTCCTATGTTTGCTTTAGATCTTGGGAAAGAGACTATTTCTTTGCTTTCTTTGATTGAGAATGGTGGTGAAAAGAATGTTCTTATTTCTAATATTTTAACTTCTGGTCCTAGCAATCTTGTTAATATTTGTGATAATTTTCTCATTTAGATTCTTGTGATAATTTTCTCATTTTGAATAGTTATGTTTAAGTTCAAAATGATGATTTTTCTATGGCTGGTAATTATGTTTAGAATTTTGGTAATATGCTATGTGTTTTTATGTGATTTGAATCTTATTTTAATCTCTTACATGAAGATTGTATTAAAAATATGGATTATGCTTCTCTTACTTCTTTTATGGGTGAAGAAGGAGGGGACTCTTCAGATTTTATTGGAAAGTGAAAATATTGAAAATTGTCTTCTTAATAAAGCTATTCTTGTTCTTTCTTTCACTTTTGATTTTGAAATGCATACTATTTCTAATTTTCCTTTGTCTATTATTGTGGATGATTCTGAATTCCCTTCTTTGAAATTGATAGCTTCTACTGATCCCTATGCCTTTTATAATAATACTGATTCATTTTTGAAAGGAGATTTTTTGGAGAAAGGACATGGTAATAAAACTATTTAAAAGAAGAAAAAGAGAAAAAGTGATCAGATTAATGCCCCTCCTTAGTTGCTGGTTACTCATTCCAAAGCTTCTTGGAAATAATCTTTCCTATCACTTAGGAGGTTTTTTTTGCATTTTGGCTTATTTTTTCTCTGTTGATTGAGCTTTTGCTATGTGTTTTCTTGCTAGCTAGAGTATTGGCTTCTTGGCTAATTTTCCACCTTCTAGCTTGGTGATTTTGGCTTCCTGTTTATCGAGGGTTTTTTTTTGTGCCCTTTGGCTGGTTGGTTTTGTGTTGCTGGCTTTATTCCAACAGCTTGCCTATCTTTGGTTGGTGCTTTTGCTCTCTTTGTTGGTGGTAGGTTGGGCTTTTTCTTTGGCATGTGGTTTGTCTATTGGTTGGCTGTTTCTCTAATTGTTTATTTTAGCTTTTTCTAGCCTTCTTTTTTTTTTGTTTGTTGGTTTGGTTCTCTTGATCTTTCCTAGGCTACTTTTCTTGGGTGCTCTGTTGTGTGGCTACTCTATTGGCTATTTTCTTTCCTTTAGTTGGTGCCTTGGTGGCTTTAGATTGGTGTTATTATGGACTATGTTGGCTTGGTGCCTTAGTGGCTTTGGATTGTTGTTGTTCTGGGCTCTATTGGCTTTGTCTTTGAGGGCTCTTTTTTTTTTGGGCTGTTAGCTTTTTTCTCCCTCTTTTTTAAGAGGTGTTCATAATTGGTTTTGTTGGGATTTCCATCTGTGAATTTTATTTATTGCTCTCCTCTCTCTTTCTATTTTCTTAGCTTCACTTTATCTTTGGCTTGGTGGCTATTATGATAGGTTCATGTTTTTCTTTGGCTGGGATGGCTATGATGATATGATGGATTTTTTTCATTAATATTTTTGTGGCTGGTGACTTTTCCTATTTGTAACACTTCTTTGAAGCTGGACACACTTAGGATTTGATGTTCCTCATTATTGTGATTATCCTTCTTCCCTCATATCCGAGCTTGAGTTTTTTCTCTTTATGTTTTCTAGTCTCCTTATGGATGAGATTTCTTGCAGGTTGGAGGTTCTCTTTTTCAGTTGGTCTCTTCTTCTTATTGGAGGGAGCTAGAGTCTTACTGATGGTCTATTTTTCTTAGATAGCTGGAGTTGTCTTCAGTTGTAGGTTGCAGGTTTACTTTTTCTTATGGATCTTCATGTCTTGAGAGGTTCTTTTTGGAACTCTGTGGATTCTTCCGCTTTGCTATCTATTGCTTGGGTTTTTTAGTTTTGTATTTATTTTTTTCTTTATTGCTTTATGTTAGCTAGTCCCAAGTCCAGATGTGAAAAGTAGAGGGTTGTGATAGGTAGTCGATAACCAGCATAAAACTTGTCGAAATAATCAAGACATGAATCCTTTAAATCATTGTGTTAATGCTAGGGTGTCCCTTGGAAGCGATGCATTGTATGGTTTGAATACAGTGAAAAATGTGCAAGGGCCGTTGCATCGGTGCCCGAGTGTAGTGTTATATAAGCAAGGATTCCCACATTATGGATGGATGCGGGTAAAGAAGTTAGTCCATGAAACTAGAATTTGGTTAGGAACTTGGAATATAGATACTCATATTTTATGTGTTCAAAAAACTAAATGGGATGGGAGAAGACCAAGGAAATTTGATAGTTTAGGTTTTAACCTTTGGTATTCAGGTAGAAGTCAAACTAGAAATGTTGTAGGTGTGATTATAGATAAAAGTTTGAAAGTTAATGTTATAAATATTAATAGATGTGGAGATAGAATTATAGCTTTAAAGATTATTATTGATACTAAGATTATCAATGTTATAAGTGTTTATGCTCCTCAAATAGGTTAGGATGTATGCTCAAAAGAAAATTTTTAGAATGAATTAGAGGGATTAATACAAAAGATACCTTTTGAAGAAAAAGAATTTATTGGAGGAGATTTAAATGGACATGTTGGTAGAGTGCTAGAAGATTTTAAAAGTATTCTTGGTGGTTATAGATGGATTTGAGTGACTGAAGAAGGTAGGACTATACTAGATTTTTTTTAGCTAATGATTTTGTAGTTGTTAATACTTTATTTAAGAAAAAATGATGATCATATTATTACTTATAAAAATGGATCTAGTAAAACTCAGATTGATTATTCTCTAATACGAAAAAATTAAATTATAAAGATTGTGAGGTCATTCCAAGTGAAAGTTAAGTACCCAACATCAATTGTTAGTTTTAGATTTTAAGTTGAAAGATTGTAAGAGGAAAAATAAATCAAATTATTGTCCTAGGATTAGATGGGGACAATTAAAGAATGCAAATAAAAATATATTTAAGAGCAAGCTACAAAAGCTTAGAATTTGGGATGTTCATAAGGAAGTTAATGTTATGTGGGAAAAAGTAGCAAGTCAAATTAAGCAAGTGGCTAAAAATGTGCTTGGAGAATCAAAAGGAAAAGCTTCTTTTAATAAAAATAGTTGGTGGTGGAGTCAGAGTGTGCAAGAAAAGATAAGAAATAAGAAGCATTGTTATAAAACATGGTTTAGATGTAAAAACTCGAAGAATTGGGAAAGATATAAAGTGGCCTGTAGAGATTCTAAAAAGCAATATGTGATGCAAATAATTTAGGTTTTAGTGATATATACAATAGATTAAATACCAAAGAAGGTGAAAGATGTATGTATAAGTTAGCCATCCAAAGAAATAGGAGAAGTAAATACCTAGTTCAAGTGAGGTGTATTAAGGATAAAAATAATAAAGTGCTTTCTTAGAAAAGGATATTAAAAATAGGTGGATGAGATATTTTGATAAATTTTTCAATGAAGGATCTGAAAGTACGATTGATTTTAGCAACCTTAATACCCTAAACAAAAATAGAGATTGCATTTTTATCATCGTATTAGTAAATCTGAAGTTAGAGAAGCTTTAAAGAAAATGAAATGTGGAAATATAGTAGGATCTGATGATATTCCAATAGAAGTGTGGAAATGTTTAGGAGATGAAGGAATTTCTTGGCTTACAAATCTTTTTAATGTTATTTTAAATACTAAAAAGATGCCAGATGAGTGGAGGAAGAGTTTGTTGATTCTTATATTTAAGAATAAATGTGATGCACAAGAGTGTGCAAATTATAGTGGAATTAAGTTAATGTGTCATACATTAAAATTATGGGATAGAGTAATTGAGCATAGGTTACGACGTGAAACAAAAGTTTCTTACAATTAGTTTGGTTACATCCCAGGTAGATCCACTATGAATGTTGTACATTTGTTAAGAGGTTTGATGGAGAAGTATAGAGAAAGTTAGGAGAATCTACTATTTACTGATTTAGAGAAAGCTTATGATAAAGTTTCAAGAGATGTTCTTTGGAGAGTTCTAGAATAGCAAAAAGTTAATATTTGGTATATTCAAGTCATTAAGGATATGTATACTAGAGCTGTTACTTGTGTCCAAACACAAGGAGGACTGATAAAATATTTTCCTATTTCAGTTAGATTACATTAAGGATCAGCTTTAAGCCCTTACCTTTTTGCTTTAGTTATGGATGTTCTTACTAAGCATTTACAAAAAGATTTACCTTGGTGTATGCTTTTTGCTGATGACATTCTTCTTGTTGATAAGATTAGAGAGGGAGTCCCAGAGAAATTTGAATTATGGAAATTAACATTAGAGTCTAAAGATTTTTGTTTAAGTAGATCTAACACTAAATATATGGACTGTAATTTTAGTTATAGAAGTTCTAGTGGTGGTGTTGTGACATTAAGTGAACAAGTCATTAATAAGAGTGAGCGATTCAGATATTTAGGCTCTATTGTTCAAAATGATGGTGAAATAGATGGAAATGTTATTAGTAGAATTCAAGTAGGATGGTTGAAGTGGAGGAATGCATCTGGCCTGTTGTGTGATTGAAAAGTTCCACTTCAGGGAAAATTTTATAAGATGGTGGTAAGACCTGTAATGACTTATGGTGCAGAATGTTGGCCAATAAAAGAGAAGCATAAGACTAAATTAAGTGTTATAGAGATGAGGATGCTTAGGTGGATGAGTGGCTTTACTCTTAGAGATAAAATTCGAAATGAGTATGTTCGGGAAAAAGTTTGAGCAGTTCGAGTGGCAGATGAGATTAGAGAGAGTCGCCTTAGATGGTTTTTCCATAAAAAGCATCAGTCGTCCGATGACTCGGTTAGGAGAGTAGATGCATTAGATTTGCCTTATGTTAAGAATGGTAGAGGTAGACCTAAAAAGACTTGGTTAAGATGTATAAAAAATGTCCTTAGTATACTTGAATTAAATGAGAATTTAACACATAATAGGACACAATGGAGATAGAAGATTCATGTAACCGACCCCGCTTAGTGGGATAAAGGCTTCTTGTTGTTGTTATTATTGTTATTGCTCTTTGATGAATGTTTAGGGACTAAACTCTTTAGAATCTCCTATAGAATCTCCTATAGCTCATTTCAGCAGTAGTTATTTTTTCTCTTTGAGTTTAGTCTGTAATATGGTCTTCTTGTACCTATTTTTATCAACAATAAAACCCTTTTAGTTAAAAAAAGAACCCTAAACCCTAAACTAAACTAAAAAATAAATAAACCTAAGAATAAAAAACCTAATTAAAATAAAAACTAAATGTAAAATAAAAATAAACCTAAAATAAAATATAATAAAAACTAAATAAAAACCTAAAGCTAAAAAATAAACCTAAAAATAAATAAAAAATAAAACCTAAACCCTAAACTAAAAAAAAACTAATCCTAAAATAAAAATAAAATAAATAAAATAAAATAACCTAACCTAAACTAAAATAAACTAAACTAAAATAAATTTAACCTAAACCTAAACCTAAAATAAACTAAACCTAATCCTAAACCTAAACTAAATAAAATAAAATAAATTAAAAATAAACCTAAACCTAAACAAACAAATAAAACCTAAAAAATAACCTAAAATAAAAAACTAAAACCTAAACCTAAAAAAATAAAATAAAAACCGAAACCTAAAACTACAAATAAAAAAATAAAACCTAAGCATAAAAAAAAATAAAATAAAATAATACACAACTAAGAAATAAACCTAAACCTAAAAATAAACTAAAATCAAAACCCTAAACTAAAAATAAATAAACCTATAATAAATAAACTAAACTAAATAAAATAAAAGATAAATCTAAATAAAAATAAAAATATAATATAAACTAAAATAAATAAAAAATAAGGTAAATAAACTAAATAAACCTAAATCTACTAGCTTACTTAATTTTTTGTTAAATAAAAACCTAAATCCTAAATCCTAAGCCCTAAATCGTAAACCCTAAACCTACAACACTAAGCCTACAACCTACAACCCTAAACCCTAAAACCCCTAAACCCTAAACCCTAAACCTTAAACACTAAACCCTAAACACTAAACCCTAAACCTTAAACCCTAAACCCCAACCCTAAACACTAAACCCTAAAAGCATAAACCCTAAAACCCTAAACCCCGGTTGAGCTAATTTTTACAAAAGGTGATCTTAAAAAAGTCAACAAAGAGGTTGTGAAATACAAAGTTGGTTCTCCTACCCATGTTGGTCTTGTTGCACCTACTGATGTTATGGTTCCTCTAGGAAACACTGGTCTAGAACCTTCAGAGACTTCTTTTTTCCAGGTTCTCAACATTCCAACTAGGATCAACAAGGGTACTGCTAAAATTATAACCCTGATTGAGCTAATTCAAAAAGGTGATAAGCTGGGATCCTCATAGGCTGCTCTCCTCGCTAAGCTGCGGATTAGGCCATTCTACTATAGCCTAAACCCAAAATAAAAAACTAAAAATAAAAGAAAATAAAAAATAAAAACTAAAATAAAATAAAATAAATAAAAATCTAAATTAAACTAAAAAAAATAAAATACTCCTAAAAATAAAAAACTTATATAAAAAAACTAAACGTAAAATAAAAATAAAATAAACCTAAAATCGAATAAAATAAAAACTAAATAAAAACCTAAACCTAAAAATAAATCTTAAAAATAAAACCTAAAAATAAATAAAAAATAAAACCTAAACCCTCAGAAAAAAAAGCCTAAACCTAAAATGAATAAAATAAAATAAACATAAACCTAAACTAAAATAAACAAAACTGAAATAAATAAAACCAACCAACCTATAACCCTAAACCCCAAACCCTAAACCTTTAACCCTAAACCTTAAACCTAAACCCTGAACCCTAAACCCTAAACCTTAAACCGTAAAAACCTAAAAACCTAAATCCTAAACTCTAAACACCAAACCCTAAAACTAACCCTAAATCTTTAACCCTCAACCCTAAACCTACAACCCTAAACCTTAAACCCTAAACCCTAAAACCCTAAACCCTAAACACTAAACCCTAAAACTTACGACCCTAAACCCAAAGCTTTAAACCCCAAACCCTAAACCCTAAACCCTAAACCCTAAACTAAACCGTAAACCCAAAACCCTAAACCCAAAACTTAAAAACCTAAACCTAAACTAAGTAAAACCTAGAAATAAAATAAATTAAAAATCCTAAGCCTAAATAAAAAAATAAAAAAAAATAAAAACCTAAACTAAAACCTAAACCTAAACCTAAAAATAAAATAAAATAAAAATAAATACTAAACTAAAATTAAATAAATAAAAACCTAAGCTAAACTAAAAAAATAAAATAAACCTAAAAATAAAAAGCCTAAATAAAAAAACCTAAATATAAAATAAAAATAAAATAAACATAAAATAAAATAAAATTAAAATAAATAAAAACTTAAATCTAAACAAGAAATCTATAAATAAAATCTAAAAGTAAATAAAAAAATAAAACCTAATCACTAAACTAAAAAAAACTTAAACCTAAAATAAAAATAAAATAAAACTAAATCTAAACTAAAATCAATTAAACTAAAATAAATAAAACCTAAGCTTAAACTTAGAATAAACTAAACCTAAACATAAACCTAGACTAAATAAAATAAAATATACTAAAAATAACCCTAAACCTAAACTAAAATATAAAACCTAAAAAGAACATAAACCTAAACTTAAAAATAAATAAAAAAACTAAACCAAAAAAATAATATAAAAATAAAACTAAAATAAAAAATATAAATTAAACTAAATAAACCTATACCTACAAGTTAACTTATTTAAAAAAAATCTCTTAAATCCATAAACCATAAACCCTAAACACGAAATCCTAAAACCTAAACTTTAAACCTAACCCTAAACCCTAAACCCTAAACTAAAACCTAAACCTAAACTTAAAACTAAGTAAACTAAATACCTAAACATAAATAAACTAAAAGCAAAACCTAAACCTAAACCTAAATAAATAAACCAAATAATAAACCTAAATAAAATTAAATAAACTAAAGAAAATAAATAAAACTAAAATAAATAAAATAAAACATAAACCTAAACCTAATCCTAAGAACCTAAACAACAACAACAACAACAACCCTTTATCCCACTAAGTGGGGTCTACATGAATCCTTCGTCTCCATTGTGTCCTATTATGTGTCAAATTCTCATTTAATTCAAGTATACTTAGGTCATTTTTTATACATCATAACCAAGTCATTTTAGGTCTACCTCTACCTTTCTTAACATAAGGCTAATCTAATGCATCTACTCTCCTAACCGAGTCATCAGACAGTCGACGCTTTATGTGGCCAAACCATCTAAGGTGACTCTCTCTAATCTTATCTGCCAAAAAACTAAAAACTAGAAAAACTAAAACTAAGAAACCTAAACCTAAATAATACCTAAACCTAAACTAAACTAAATAAACCAAACCCTAAACCTATATCTTAAAAAAATCCTAAAACCTAAACCTAAAAAAAATAAATAAAAAATAAACCTAAACCTGAACCTAAACCTAAACTAAAATAATTAAATAAAATAAACCTAAACCTAATAAAATAAAAACCTAACTAAAATAAAATAAACCGAAACCAAAACCTAAACCTAAACTAAACCTAAACTGAAACCTAAATAAATAAACCTAAACCTAAACCTAAATTAAAATAAATAAAATAAACCTAAAAAAAATAAAAGTAAAAATAAAAACTAAAAAAAACTAAAAAATAAAATTTAATCCTAAACCTAAACTAAAATAAACTAAACTAAATAAAATAAATAAAACCTAAACCTAAACCTAAATAAATAAAACTAAAAAATAAACCTAAACCTAAACCTAAGCCTAAAACTAAACTTAAATAATAAAATTTAAACCTAAACTAAATAAACTAAAAAATAAATAAGATAAACCTAAGCTAAATAAACCCTAAACCTAAACCCTAAACTAAACTAAATAAAAATAAATAAACTAAACTAAACCTAAAAACTTAAACCTAAACCTAAACCTAAACCTAAACCTAAATAAAAACTTAAACTAAAATCTAAACCTAAATAAATCTAAGACCTAAACCTAAATAAAAGTAAACCTAAAATAAATAAATAAAAATTAAACCTAAACTAAATAAAATAAAAATAAACCTAAAACCTAAAACCCTAAACCAAAACAAAAACTTAAACCTAAAATCCTAAACCTAAACCTAAACTAAACTAAATAAACCTAAATAGATAGAACCTAAATAAGAAAATCTGAACTAAATAAAGCTAAACTTAAACTTAAACTTAAAACTAAAACTTAAACCAAAAAATAAACTATATAAATAAAAATAAACCTAAACCAAAAAATAAAACCTAAACATAAAATAAAAAATTAGCCAAAACATAAACATATCCCTGAACCTAAACCTAAATAAATAATAAATAAAAACTTAAATCAAAACTAAATAAACTAAATAAATTAAACCTAAACCTAAAATAAAAAAGCTAAAACCTAAACCTAAACCTAAATAAAAATAAAACTAAATAAACTAAAAATAAAACCTAAACCTAAACCTAAAATAAAAATAAACCTAAACTAAAATAAAATAAATAAATAAACCTAAACCAAAATAAACTAAAACTATGCTTCCCTTAGTTTTTTTTCTCCTTTCTCATTTATTGCTAGTGGTTGGGTGGTCCTCTTTAGTTTTTTTTCCATTGGTTGTTTGTTTGGCTGGGTGACTACCATTTCTATTTTTTTGGTTTTTTTTGATAATCTCTAGGATGGTTGTGGCTATGCTTGATGTTGCTTTTTCTACCAATTTTGGGGTCTATTTTATGTTAGCCTTTTATTTTGGCTAGCCTCCCCCCTTTCGATATTGGATCCTCTACTGTTATGGTTGGTTGTTGAGTGGTAGCTATCGGTATCTTCAAGATTTTATTAGCTTTGGTCTTTTCAATACTTTTTGGTTATTTCTCCTGGTTTGTGTTGGAGATTCTTATTGATTGGCTGTTTTCTCTTCTAATTGGCATGAGGAGAATTGCTTTATGGTTTTTTCCTTCCTGACCTGGTTATGGCTGATTTTAATGGTGGCTAATACTTCGTGGCTTTTTGTCACTGCCTACTAAGTTGATGGCATCCTTTTCTCTACCTAGTTTTGTCTAGTGTCTACTGATGGCTGGTTGTGGCTCTCCCTTGCTTGGAGCTTTGATGTCCATTTGAATGATGGTTGTTGTTATTTTTTATTTTGTTTTAATCTCTTTCTAGGCTATTGTATTAGCTGTTGCTATGCTTTTGAATTAGCTTGTCCATTTCAATTCTTCCTTGCTGGTGGTGGCTCTATCACTGACCTTGCTGTATCTTTTGGGTGGCTGGTTGTTTGTGATTGGTCTGCTATGGTTTTTGTTGGTTTTTTGGCTATTGGCTGGCTGCTGGCCAACCGTTTCTTCGTTTGGTAATACAGGTTCTAGAAGCCTTTGGGCTGCTTTCTTTTGATGTTGGCTTGTATCAAGAATTTTGGCTATGATGGCCCTGATGTTACCCATATCTTCACTTTTGGTTGGTAGCATTGCATATGAACGTAACCGTTCTAAGGAAGTTTGGATGCTCATATGCATTGTTGCCTCTTGAGATGATCTTAATTAAGCCTGGGCCTTTTCTTTCTAAGTTCTCTCTAATTGTATTCTTTATCTTTGTTCTTGTTAGCTATGACTATTGCCTTCGTAGTGTTTTGCAGATTTCTTTTATAGGTTGGAACTTTTAAAATGGAATGATCGTTACTCAATCAACTCAATAGATGTTGATGTGGATCTTGCTATCTTGCCTCCAAAAAGGGATCATGAGCCACTACTAACTAGTCTTTTGATTTTTTTTATTATATTGTACTAGTCTTAATCTATGTCTTTTACTCTTTTGCTTTTTTAGTTGTTGCTTTTTCTCTCTATTTTTCTATTGTACATAGATGGGGGTTTAGCTCTTTAGGTTCCTTGTAGCTTTGAGAGCTGTAGATCTTTGAGCTTTAGCCCTATACGGACATTGTATCATTTTCTTTTATTCTAATAAAATTCTAACCTTTCCATTAAAAAACCCTAAACCCTAAACCTTAAACCCTAACCCTAACCCTAAACCCTATACCCTAAACCCTAAACTCTAAAAATCTAAACCTAAACCTAAACCTAAAAATAAAATAAAATAAAAGCTTAAACTAAACTAAATGAAATAAAATAAACCTAAAATAAAACTGACAAAAAAAAAAATAAAATCAACCTAAAATAAAATAAAATAAAAAATAAATAAAAACCTAAACCTAAATAATAAACATAAAAATAAAACCTAAAAATAAATAAAAAATAAAACCTAAACCTAAAAGAAAAATAAAAAAACTAAACCTAAACTAAAATAAATTAAACCTAAACTTAAACCTAAAATAAATAAAACCAAAACCAAAACATAAACTAAATAAAACAAAATATACTAAAAATAAACCTAAACCTAAACTAAAAGAATAAAACCTAAAAATAAAGCTAAAATAAAATCCTAAACCCTAAACCTAAAAAAAGTAAAATAAAAAATCTAAACCTAAACCTAAAAATAGAAAATAAAACCTAAACCTAAAAAATAAAATAAAAATAAAACTAAACTAAGAAAATAAACATAAACATACACCTAAACCTAAAAAATTAACTAAAATAAAACCCTAAACGAAAATAAATAATCTAAACAAAATAAATATAAAAATAAAAATAAACCTAAATAAAAAAATAAACTAAACTAAATAAAAGTAAACCTACCGATTTCTTTAATTAAAAAAATCATAAACTCTAAATAATAAATCCTAAACCCTAAAACTTAAAGCCTTAACCCTAAAACTAACTCTAAACCCTAAATTCTAAACCTACAACCCTAAACCCTAAACCCTATACCATAAAAAACCCTTAACCCTAAACCTTAAACCCTAAACCCTAAGCCCTAAACTAACCCTAAACTCTAAAGCCTAATCTTTAAACCATAAGCCCTAATCTTAAACCCTAATCCCTAAACCCTAAACCCTAACCATAACCCTAAACCCTAAATCCTAAAACCCTAAACCGTAAACCCTAAACAAACCTTAAACTCTAAACCCTAAACCTTAAACCCTCAAAACCATAAACCCTAAAGCCTAAACCATAAACACTAAACACTAATCTAACCCTAAACACTAAGATAACCCTAAATCCTAAAACCCAAAAACCCTAATCCCTAAGCCAAAACACTAAACCCAAAACCCTAAAACATAAATCGTAAACATAAACCCTAAACGCTAAAGCCTAAACACTAAACCTAAAACTTTAAAAAATATAAACCCTAAGAATAAACCCTAAACCCTAAAACCCTAAACCGTAAACCTAAAACCCTAAAACTAACCCTAAACCCTAAACCTATAACCCTAAACCCTAAAACATAAAACCCTAAACCATAAACCATAAACCCAAAACCCAAAATCCTTAATGCTGAACCCTAAAACCCTAAACCCTAAACCCCAAAAAATACAACCCTAGACCCTAAACCCTAAACCTGAAACCCTAAAAACCTAAAAACCAAAACCTAAACAAAATAAAACCTATCAATAAAATAAATAAAAAAGCCTAAATCTATATAAAATAAAAACCTATACCTAAATAAAATAAAAACCTAAACTAAAACCTAAACTTAAACCTAAACTTAAATCTAAACTAGAAAAAATAAAATAAATTAAAAATAAACCTAAACCTTATAAAAACATGAAATAAAAACATAAAACCTTAACCTAAAAAAATAAAATAAAAACCTAAACCTAAAAATTAAAAATATAACCAAATCTAAAAACAACTAAAATTATAACTCAACTAAAAAAGAAACCTAAACCTAAACCTAAACCTAAACCTAAACCTAAACCTAAACCTAAACCTAAACCAAATAAATAAATAAAAATAAAAAACCTAAAATAAATAAACCTAAAATATATAAACTAAGCTAAATAAAAATAAAAAATAAACCTAAATAAAAATAAAAAAATAAAATAAACTAAAATAAATAAAAATAAACTAAATATACCAAAACTTATCGATTTACTTAATTTTAAAAAACCTTAAACCCAAAATCCTAAACCCTAAAACCTAAGAACCTATAATAGTAAACCCTAATCCTAAACCCCAACCCCTAAAAGCATAAACCTTAAAATAGTAAACCCTAAACCCTAAACCCTACACCCTAAACCCTAAACCCTTAACCCTAAACCATAACCCTAAACCCTAAACCCTAAACCCTAAATCCCAAATCCAAACCTAAACCTAAAGTAACTAAATAAATTAAAAATAAACCTAAACCCTAAAACCTAATAAACCTAAACCTAAACCTAAACCCTAAGAATGGGCAAAACCTTGACCTTAAACTAAAAATAGAAAAAGAAATGTCGAATCTGAATTTGTTCTCTGTTAAAAATTAAAAAAACCCAAAAACCAAAACCTTAAGCTAAAACCTGAACCCTAGACCTAAAACCTAAACCCTAAACTGTAAAAACCCTAAACCCTAAACACTAAACCCTAAACCTAAACCTAAAACTAACCATTAACCCTAAACCTATAACCTACAACCCTAAACCCTAAAAAACTCTATACCCTAAACCCTAAGCCCTAAATCTTAAACTTAACCTTAACCCTAAACACTAAACCTTAAACCTTAAATCCAAAACCATAAAACCCTAAACCATAAACACTAAATTAACCCTAAACCCTAAGCTAACCCTAAACCCTAAATCATCAAAACCCTAAACCCTAAAGCCTAAACACTAAACCTTAAACATTAAACCCTAAATTGTAACCCTAAACCTTAAACCCTCAAACCCTAAACCCTTAAACCCTAATCCCTAAATCCTAAACCTAAATGCTAAACCCTAAAAGCATAAACCTTAAAACCCTAAACCTAGCTCCTAACCCTAAACCCTAAACTCTAAACTAAAACATAATGTAACTAAATAAATTAAAAAAATAAACCTAAACCCTAAAACCTAATAAACCTAAACCATAAGAAAAGGCATAACCTTGATGGCAGGAACATCATCGTCAACAAGGCTCAGTCTAGATCTAGCGGTGGAGATGAAGGCAAGCAGTAGTTATCGTAGTGGTGGTGGGGGATCTAGAGGTGATGGTGGATATGGAGGTGGTGGACGAGGCAGTGGTGGTTACGAAGGCAGGAAAAGTGATGGAGGTTATAGCCGTGGTGGTGGCGGAGGGATATGATGGTGGATCTCGCTACTCGAGAGGCCAAAGTAGTTCTGATGGGAACCTGAGAAACTAAAGAATGGTTGATCCGATCTATTGCTTATGGAATTGTGTCTTTACAGTAGAGACGGTTCTAATTATCTAGGGATTTTGATTTTCTCTATGCATGTGCATTTTTGATCTATGTCATCGCTTGTGTCTTAGAAAACTTGGTGTGTTGCTTGGTTGATGAATTTGAAAAGAAGAAATGCTGAATATGAATTTGTTGTATGTTAAAAAAAACCAAAAACCCTAAACCCTAAACCCTCAACTAAAACCTGAACCTAGACCTAATACCTAAACCTTAAACCCTAAATCTTAAACCATTAAAACCCTAAACCCTAAACCCTAAACCCTAAACACTAAACCCTAAACCCTAAACACTAAACCCTAAACCGTAACCCCTCAACCCTTAAATAACCTTAAATCCAAAACTCCCTAAAAAGATAAAAACCTAAACCTCGACTAAATAAAACCTAAAAATAAAATAAAAATCTAAACTTAAACCTAAACTTAAACTTAAAAAGAAAATATAATAAAAAAATAAAAACTAAACTAAAATAAAATAAATAAAATCCTAAACTAAACTAAAAAAACTAATTAAAATAAAAACTAAACCTAAAATAAAAATGCAATAAACCTAAAATAAAATAAAATAGAAACTAAATAAAAACCTAAACCTAAAAAACTAAACCTAAAAATAAATTAAAATTATAACCTAAACCCTAAACACATAAAAAACCTAAACCTAAAATAAAAATAAAATAAACCTAAACCTAAACTAAAAGAAACTAAACTAAAATAAACCTAAACCAAAACCAACCCACCTTAAAACCTAAATAAATAAAATAACCTAAACATAAAATAAAAATAAATAAAAAAACCTACACCTAAATAAAATAAAAATACAAAAATATAAACCTAAACTAAAACCTAAACCTAAACCTAAACCTAACCTAAACCTAAAATTAAAAATATAATAAAATAAAAATTTAAAATTTAACTAAAATAAAATAAATAAAAACCTAAACTAAACTAAAAAAATAAAATACACCTAAAAATAAAAAACATAGATAAAATAAAAACTAAACATAAAATTAATCTAAAATAAAATAAAATAAAAAACTAAATAAATACCTAAACCTAAAAAAAAACCTAAAATAAATAAAATCAAAACCATAAACTAAAAAAAAAACCCAAAATAAACTAAATAAAATAAACATAAACCTAAACTAAAAAATAAAAGAATAAATGGGACCTAAACCCTAAACCCTAACCCTAAACCCAATCCATAAACCATAAACCTTAAACCCAAAATACAAAACCTAAACCCTGAGCCCTGGGCCCTAAACATACAAACTTACCCTAAAGCCTCCCAAAACCACTGAGCCCTAAACCACTAAAGCTGAGGCTAAACTGAGCCCTGAGCCCTAAACAGACCATGGGACTAACTCTAAGGCCCTAAGCACAACCTAAACCTAAACCCTAAACCCTGACTCTAAGATCCTAGGCCAGATGCCTAAACCCTAAACTCAAACCTAAACCTAAACCTAAAAAATAAAATAAAGATAAAAAGAAATGACTAAATGAATAAACCTAAAATAAAACGGAAAAAAATAAAATCAACCTAAAATAATAAAATAAAATAAATAAAACCTTAACCTAAATAATAAACTTAAAATAAAACCTAAAATAAATAAAAATAATACCTAAACCTAAAAGAAAATAAAAACTAAACCTAAACTAAAATAAATTAAACCTAAACTTACCTAAGATAAAAAAACCAAAACATAAACTAAATAAAATAAAATATACTAAAATAAACCTAAACCTAAACTAAAATAAAACCTAAAAATAAAGCTAAAATAAACTCATAAACCCTAAACCTAAAAAAGTAAAATAAAATCTAAACCTAAACCTAAAATAGAATAAACTTAAACCTAAAAAATAAAATAAAAATAAAACTAAACTAAGAAAATAAACATAAACATACACCTAAAATTAACTAAAATAAAACCCTAAATGAAAATAAATAATCTAAATAATAATAATAAAAATAAACCTAAATAAAAATAAAATAAATAAATAAAGTAAACCTCTGGGTTTTCTTTAATTAAAATCATAAACTCTAAATGATCCTGACCTCTTATTGACTAACCCCAACTACCCTAGTTCTAAACCTGACCTAACCCTGTGCCAACTTATCCTCCCCAGGCCCTGGGCCTTAAAAACCCTAAACTCTAAAGGCCTGATCAGCCAGGCCATAAAATCTTAACCAATCACTGAGCCCCACCCACATAACCACTTAAATCCTAAACTAAACCCTAAACAGAGGCTCTAAACCTAAGGCCCTCAAACCATGGGCCCTGAGGCTGGCCATACACTAAACACTAATCTGACCCTGAGCCAGATGACCTGATCCACCCAAATCCTGATCCTTCAACCCACTAAAAGGCACAGATCATGAGCATGGGCCCTGGCTAAAGGCTGAGCCAGGCCTGGGCTTTGAGATCCCTATACCTCCACAAACCCTTATGAGCCTGACCTGGGCTGACCCCACCTTAACCTGGGCATCCCTAGGCCATAATGACCCAGGGCCCAAGATCCTTGGCGGCTACCCTACCTCTAAGGCCCTAGGCCCCAAAAATACACCCTGGACTAAATCCTCCACCCTAAACCTAACACTAAACTAAATAAAACTATCAATAAAATAAATGTGCTAAACCTATATAAAATAAAACCATACCTAAATAAAAAATAAAACCTAAACTAATCTAAACTTAAACCTAAACCAAAATCTAAACTAAAAAAAATAAAATAAACTAAAAATAAACCTAAACCTAAAAAAAACATGAAATAAAAACATAAAACCTTAACCTAAAATAAAATAAAAAACCTAAACCTAGGCTAAACCTAAAATAAAATATAACCTAAATCTAAAATAAATAAATTATAACTCACTAAAAGAACCCTAAACCTAAAGCTAAAATAAATAAATAAAAATAAAAATAATAAAATAAATAAACTAGAAATAAAAAATAAAAAAAAAATAAACCTAAATAAAATAAAAAAATAAAATAAACTAAAATAAATAAAAATAAACTAAAATACCAAAACTTATCGGGTTTATGAATTTTTTGAAAAACCTAAACCCAAAATCTAAACCCTAAACCCTGGAACCTGTAACCTAAACCTGATCCAACCCCACCCTAAAATACCAAGATAGTAAACCCTACCTACCCACTGCCTAAACCCTAAACCCTTGACCCTGACAATGACCCTAACTGACCACTAAATCCCAAATCAACTAAACTTATATGACTAAATAAATTAAAATAAACCACCCTAAAACCTAATAAACTACCTAAACCACTGAATGGACAACCTTGACTAAAATGAAGAAGAGTCTGGATTTGCGTTAATTAAAACCAAAACCAAACCAGGTAGGCACGGACCCTGGACCCCTAACCCTGAGGCCTAGAGCACTAGGCCCACCACCCACTACCTAACTGACCGTTCCCTGGGCCTATAACCTGCACCTGAGCCTAAACTTTTACCTAGCTAAGTCTTCTTCTTGACACTTCACCACCTTATCAACCATAACCCTGGGCCACTGAGCCTATTAACCTAAACCCTAAGCTAACCCTAAACCTTAAATCATCAAAACCCTAAACTTTAAAGCCTAAATAATAAACCTTAAAGATTAAACCCTAAACTGTAACCCTAAACCTTAAACCCTCAAACCCTAAACCCTTAAACCCCTGTCCCAAATCCACCTAAATGCTAAACCCTAAAAGCATAAACCTTAAAAACCCTAGCTCCTAACCCTAAACCCTAAACTCTAAACTAAAACATAATGCAACTAAATAAATTTAAAAAATAAACCTAAACCCTAAAACTTAATAAACCTAAACCCTAAGAAAAGATATAACCTTGATGGCAGGAACATCATCATCAACAAGGCTCAGTCTAGATCTAGCGGTGGAGATGAAGGCAGAGGCGGTAGTTATCATAATGGTGGTGGGGGATCTTGAGGTGATGGTGGATATGGAGGTGGTGGATGAGGCAGTGGTGGTTAAGAAGGCAGGAAAAGTGATGGAGGTTATAAGCGTGGTGGTGGCGGAGGGATATGATGGTGGATCTCGCTACTCGAGAGGCCAAAGTAGTTCTGATGGGAACCTGAGAAACTAATGAATGGTTGATCCGATCTATTGCTTATTGAACTATGTCTTTACAACAGAGACGGTTCTAGTTATCTAGGGATTTTGATTTTCTCTATGTATGCACATTTTTGATCTATGTCATCGCTTGTGTCTTAGAAAACTTGGTGTGTTGCTTGGTTGATTAATTTGAAAAGAAGAAATGTTGAATATGAATTTGTTGTATGTTAAAAAAAAACCAAAAACCCTAAACCCTCAACTAAAACCTGAACCTAGACCTAATACCTAAACCTTAAACCCTAAATCTTAAACCATTAAAACCCAAACCCTAAACCCTAAACCCTAAACCCTAAACCCTAAACCGTAACCCCTCAACCCTTAAATAACCTTAAATCCAAAACTCCCTAAAAAGATAAAAAACCTAAACCTCGACTAAATAAAACCTAAAAATAAAATAAAAAATAAAATAAAATAAAAATCTAAACTTAAACCTAAACTTAAACTTAAAAAGAAAATATAATAAAAAAATAAAAACTAAACTAAAATAAAATAAATAAAATCCTAAACTAAACTAAAAAACTAATTAAAATAAAACTAAACCTAAATAAAATAAATAAACCTAAAATAAAATAAAATGAAACTAAAATAAAACTAAACATAAAAACTAAACCTAAAAAATAAATTAATTATAACCTAAACCTAAAACATAAAAACCTAAAAATAAAATAAACCTAAACCTAAACTAAAGAAACTAAACTAAAATAAATAAAACTAAACCCAAACCAAACCCAAACCTTAAAAAAACCTACAATAAACTAAAAATAACTAAACATAAAGATAAAAATAAATAAAAAAACACACTAAATAAGATAAACTACAAAATATAAACCTAACCTAAACTAAAACCTAAACCTAAACCTAAACCTAACTAAACCTAAATTAAATATAATAAAATAATTTAAATTTAACTAAAGATAAAATAAATAAACCTAAACTACTAAAAAATGCACCTAATAAACATGGATAAAATAAAACTAAACATAAAATTAATCTAATAAGATAAAATAAAATAAATGCTAACCTAAATCCTAAAATAAATAAAAGATCAAACCATAAACTAAAAAACTAAACCTAAAATAAACTAAACAAACATAGGCTGACTAAAGATAAAAAGATAAATGGGACCTAAATAAGGCCAACCCTACTTGATCACTGAGCCATGAGCCCAAGGCCAAATGCTTAACCACAGGCCCAGGCCCTGGGCCCTGACATACAACCCTAGGCCCTGACACTAGGCCTAAATCCTGGGCTCAACCTAAGCTGACCCTGAGCACTTGAACCATGGGGTGACTCTGGGCTAAGCCTGGCCTGGGCCTAGGCCCTAGGCCCTAAACTCCAAATCCTATCTGGGAGCCCAGGCCCTCTAGCATAACCCAAATGGTGACCACACTAGGCCTGAGCCTAACCTGCTGACCCAGGCCAAATCCCTAAAGATCCCACCAAAACCCTAAAAACCTAAAAACCTTAACCTAAACTAAATAAAATCTAAAAATAATATATATAAAAAACATAAGCCTAAATAAAAAGATAAAATAAAATACAAACCTAAAATAAAAACTAAACCTAAAATTATTCATAAAAATAAAATAAAATAAAAAATAAATACTAAACTAAAATTAAATAAACAAAAACCTGGACAAATCTAAAAAATAAAATAAACCTAAAAATAAAAAACCTAAATAATAAAACCTAAACACAAAAATAAAATTAAAATAAACCTAAATAACATAAAATGAAATTAAATAACTAAATCTAAATAATAAACCTAAATATAAAACTTAAAATAAATAAAAAAATACCTAATCACAAAATGGAAAAAATAACATAAACCTAAAATAAAATAAAATACCTAAACCTAAACTATAATAAACTAAACTAAAATAAATAAAACCTAAACCTAAAAAATAAACTAAACCTAAACATAAACCTAAACTAAAATAAAATAAAATATACTAAAAATAAACTAAAACCTAAAGATATAAAATCTAAAATAAACTTAAAATAAAACCTAAACTATACTAAAAGAACCTAAACCTAAAATAAAATAAAATAAAACTAAACTATAAAATAAACTTAAATCTATGAAATAAACGATAATAAACCTAAACTAAATTAAATAAAGCTAAAATAAATAAAATAAACTAATAAAAATAAGAAATAAACCTAAATAAAAATATATAATATTCTAATTAAGTCTAATTTTACTCAGTTTAAAGAAAGGCAAACTACCTAAACCCAACCCTAAACCTACCTAACTATGCTCCCTAAACCTGAGCCATACCTACACTAAACTACCTAAACCATGCAAATCCTGACCAGAAAGGGTAAAACACTAAACTAAACGTGACCTAAAAAAAACCAACTTAAACCTAAACTAAATACTAAAACCTAAACCTAAATAAACTAAAATCAAACAAACCTCAAATAAACTTAAAATAAATAAACTAAAAATTAAACTTAAATAAAAAAACTAACTAAACTAAATAAATAAACAGATCCTAAACCTAAATTAAATAAACCTAAACTTAAAATAAAAATTAAAACATAAATAAACCCAAACCTAGAGCTTAAAACACAACTTAAAACTAAACCTAAACTAAACTAAATAAATAAAAATAAAATAAAATAAAGTTAAACCTAAAACCCTAAAATAAACCTCCTGACTAAATAAAACCTAAAAAATAAAATAAAAAAAATAAAATAAAATAAAAATCTCTTAAACCTAAACTTAAACTTAAAGAAAATATAATAAAAAAATAAAACTAAACTAAAATAAAATAAATAAAATCCTAAACTAATAAAAACTAATTAAAATAAAACTAAACCTAATAAATGCAATAAACCTAAAATAAGATAAAAAATAATAAATAAAACCTAATAAAAACTAAAAAATAAATTAAAATTATATAAACCCTAAACACATAAAACCTAAACCTAAAATAAAATAAATATAAACTAAATAAAACTAAACTAAAATAAATAAAACCTAGGCCAACCAAAAAACCTTAAAAAAAAACCTAAACAATAAAATAAAAATAAAAAACTAAATAAAAAAATAAATAAAAAAAACTACACCTAAATAATAAAACTACAAAAAAATATAAACCTAAACCTAAACCTAACCTAAACCTAAAATTAAAAATATAATAAAATAAAATTTTAAAATTTAACTAAAATAAAATAAATAAAAAACTACTAAAAGAAAATGCCTAAAATAATAGATAAAATAAAACTAAATAAAATTAATCTAAATAAAATAAAAATAAAATAAATAAATACCTAAACCTAAAAATAAACCTAAAATAAAATAAAAATAAAATCAAAACCATTAAAACTAAACCTAAAGATAAAACACATAAACTAAACTAATAAAATAAAACCTACTCTACCAACCTTGATCCACTCCAGGCCACAAAATACTTAAATGACCACTAAACCCTAATACCTTAAACCCTAAACTCTCCATAAATCCTAAAACCTAAACTGAGAATACCCCTACTCTCTGAGCCCTAGGCATACTAACCACTGGGCCCTAAAACTCTAAATCCTAAACTTAAGGCCCTGGGCCCTCTACCAATCCCTATAACCTCCAAAACCAACCTAAACCTAAATCCCCCCTCCCTATGACCCAAACCCAAAAACCAAACTAAATAAAATCTAAAAATAATATATATAAAAAATATAATCCTAAATAAAAAGATAAAATAAAATACAAACCTAAAATAAAAACTAAACCTAAAACTATTCATAAAAATAAAATAAAATAAAAAATAAATACTAAACTAAAATTAAATAAACAAAAACCTGGACAAATCTAAAAAATAAAATAAACCTAAAAATAAAAAACCTAAATAAAATAAAACCTAAACACAAAATAAAATTAAAATAAACCTAAATAACATAAAATGAAAATTAAATAACAACCTAAATCTAAATAATAAACCTAAATATAAAACTTAAAAATAAATAAAAAATAAAACCTAATCCCTAAAATAAGAAAAATAACATAAACCTAAAATAAAAATAAAATATACCTAAACCTAAACTATAATAAACTAAACTAAAATAAATAAAACCTAAACCTAAACCTAAAATAAACTAAACCTAAACATAAACCTAAACTAATAAAATAAAAATAAAATAAAAATAAATTAAAACCTAAACTAAAATATAAAATCTAAAAATAAACTTAAAATAAAAACCTAAAACCTATACCTAAAAAGAACCTAAACCTTAAAAATAAAATAAAAATAAAACTAAACTATAAAATAAACTTAAATCTAAGAAATAAACGATAATAAAAAACCTAAACTAAATTAAATAAAGCTAAAATAAATAAAATAAACTAATAAAAATAAGAAATAAACCTAAATAAAAATATATAATATTCTAATTAAGTCTAAACCTTTTGATTTAAGAAAAGGCAACCCAAACCCTAAACTAAACCCTACCCTAAACCTAAACCTAAATCTAACTAACCTAAACCCTAAAACCATAAACCACACCCTAAACCCTAAACCTTAAAATGTCTTTAATCCTAAACCCTAAAAGAAACCACCCTAAACTAAGCAAACCTAAAATAAAAACCTAAACTTAAACTAAAACTAAATAAACTAAAACCTAAACTAAATAAACTAAAATCAAAACCTAAACCTAAACTTAAAATAAACTTAAATAAATAAACTAAAATTAAACTTAAATAAACCTAAAGAAACCTAACTAAACTAAATAAATAAAGATCCTAAACCTTAAATAAACCTAAACTTAAAATAAAAATTAAAACATAAACCAAACCAAACCTAGGCTTAAAACAACAAAACTTAAACCTAAACTAAACTAAACTAAAATAAAATAAAAATAAAATAAAAGTTAAACCTAAACCTGAACCTACCTCAAAAATAAACTAAATAAAATAAAAAACTAAAATAAATAAGTAAATAAAATAAAGCATAAACTAAACATAAACTAAATAAACCTAAATCAACCTAACAAATCTAAACCTAAATCTAACCTAAACCTACTAAACCTAAACCTAAAATAAACTAAACCTAAAAGCTAAAACTAAATAAATCTAACCAAAACCTAAACTAAATAATGCTAAACTAAACCTAAATTAAACTAAATAAACCCTACATGACCTCAAACCTAAAACCTAAACCAACTAAATAAATAAAATAAAATAAATAAACCTAAACTTACACTAAACCTAAATACATAAACATAAAACCTAAAACCTAATCCTAAAACCTACCAAACATTAAAATGACCTAAACCTAAAAAAATAAAAGCCTAAACTAAAATAAACTAAATTAAAAACCTAATCCTAAAAAATTAAAATAAAACCTAAACCTAAACCTAAACCTAAACCTAAATAATAAATAAAAATAAAAACTAAAGTAAACTAAAAAAATACCTAAATCTAACCTAAACCTAAACCTTAAAACCCAGACCTAAACCTAAACCTAAACTAAAATAAACTAAACTAAATAAAATCAATTAAACCTAAATCTAAACTAAAGAAAAAAAAAACTAAACCCTACCTAAACCTAGTAAACCTAAAAAATAAAATCTAAATCTTAAATAAATAAACTAAAAATAAATAAAATCCTAAACTAAATAAACCTAAACTTAAACCCTAAACCTCTAAATAAAGTGAATAAACCTAAACCTGACCTAAACCTAAGAAAACATAAACCTAAACCTAAAATAAACCAACTAAAACCTACTAATGAACCTAAAAAATAAACCTAAAACCTAAAACCTAAATAAATCTAACATAAAATAAATAAAATAAAACCCAAAACCCAAAAAACTAAACCTAAAAAACTTAAAATAAACCTAAACCTAAATCTAAACTAAAAAATAAGAATAAATAAAACCTAAATTTAAAAATCATAACTAAATAAACTCTAAACCTAAACAAACATAAAACTTAATCCTAAAATAAACTAAATAAATAAAATAAACCTATGCCAAAAAAAAAAACTAACGTAAAATAAAAAATAAAATAAACCAAAATCAACTAAATAAACTAAATAAATTAAATAAATTAAACCAAAACCTAAAATAAAAGCTAAAACTTAAACCTAAACTAAATAAAATAAAGCTAAATAAACTAAAAAATAAAACCTAAACCTAAACCTAAAAAAAAAAAAAACCTAAACTAAACTAAATTAAATAAATAAACTTAAACATAAATAAACTAAAAATAAATAAACCTAAACCTAAACCTAAAAATAAAAACATAAACATAAACCTAAATAAACTAAAAAGCATAAATAAAGTAAATAAATAAATTAAATAAAACATTTTTCCTCAGATTGGTGGACTGGTGGTAGCTCCTAGGATTTTGCTGATTTTCTATTTTCTCCTTTGTGGTGACTGCTTGATCTATGGGGGTTGGAGGGGACTTTACTTGCCTCAAGCCTGTTTTCTCTCCTTCCTCATTTATTGCTAGTGGTTGGGTGGCTTTCTTTGTTTTTTTTCCCTTGGTTGTTTGTTTGGCTGGGTGACTACCATTTCTATTTTTTTGTTTTTTTGATGATCTCTAGGAGGGTTGTGGCTATGCTTGTTGTTGCTTTTTCCACCTATTTTGGGCTCTATTTTGGGTTAGTCTTTAGTTTTGGTTGGTCGTACCCCTTTTGATATTAGATCCTCTGCTATTATGGTTGGTTGTTGAGTGGCAGCTGTTGGTCTCTTCAGAATTTGATTAGCTTTGGTCTTTTCAATAGTTTTTGGTTATTTCTCCTAGTTTATGTTGGGGATTCCTATTAGTTGGTTGTTTTCTATTTTGATTGGCATGAGGATATTTGTGGTTTTCCTTCGACCTAGTTATGGTTGATTTTATTGGTGGCTTTTTATCACTACCTACTGGATTGATGGCATCCTTTTCTCTACCTAGATTGGTCTAGTGTCTACTAATGAATGGTTATGGCCTTGCCTTGCTTAGATCTTTGATGTCTATTTGAATGATGGTTGTTCTTATTTTTTATTTTATTTTAGTCTCTTTCTAGGCTATTGTATTAGATGTTGCTATGCTTTTGAATTGGCTTGTCCTTTTGAATTCTTCCTTGCTGGTGGTGGCTCTATCATTGGCCTTATTGTATCTTCTGGGTGGCTGGCTATTTGTGATTGGTCTATTATGGTTTTGTTGGCTGTTTGGTTGTTGGCTGGCTACTGGCTAGCTATTTCTTTGTTTGCTAATGCAGGTTCTCGAAGCATTTGGGCTGCATTCTTTCGATGTTGGCTTGTATCAAGAATGCTGGCTATGATAGCCCTGATGTTACCCACATCTTTAGTTTTGGTTGGTAGCATTGCATATGAATTTAACCCTTCTTAGGAAGTTTGGATGCTCTATGCATTGTTGCCTCTTAAGAAGATCTTAATTGAGTCTGAGCCATCTCTTTCTCTGCTCTCTCTAATAAATTTCTTTATCCTTATTCTTGTTAGCTATGACTATTGCTTTTATAGTGTTTTACAGATTTCATTTATAGGTTGAAACATTTCAGATGGAATGATCGTTACTCAATCAACTCAAGAGTTGTTGATGTGGATCTTGCTATCTTGCCTCCCAAAAGGGATCATGAGCTGTTGTTGACTAGTCTTTTGATTATTATTTTTACTTATATTGTACTAGTCTTAATCTATCATTTCCTCTTTTTCAATGCTTTTCTCTTTGTTTTCCATTGTACATAGATGGGGTATAGCTCTTTAGGTTCCTTGTAGCTCTAAGAGTAGATCTTTGAGCTTTACCCTCTTAAGATTGTATTTTATTGTAATAAAATTTTAACCTTTCCTTAAAACTCTAAACCTAAACTTTAAACCCTATCCCTAAACCTAAACTACCCTAAACCCTAAAACACCTTAAACCCTAAACCCAAAACCCTAAAACCACAAACCTAAACCTATGACCCTAAACCTACCCTAAACCTTAACCCTAAACCTCTAAAATCTCCAAACCCAAAACTAAAACTCTACCTGACTAAAACCCAAACCATAAAACTAACCTGAGCCCAGGCCAAATAAACCAAACCCAAACCTAACCCTAAACCTAAAACCTAAAATCTAAAAATAAACTAAAAAATAAAATAAAATAAAAAAACCCAAACTAAATAAAAATAAAAAAAACATAAAACCTAATCTAAAACCTAAACCTAAAAAAATAAAATAAAATAAAATAAAAAACTAAACTAAAACAAAATAAATAAAAAAACTAAACTAAAAAATAAAATAAACCTAAAATAAAACCTAAACATAAAATAAAATAAAATCAACCTAAAATAAAATAAAATAAAAACTAAAAAAACCTAAACCTAATAATAAACCTAAAAGATCAAAATAAATAAAAAATATAACCTAAACCCTAAACTAAAGAAAAAAATAAACCAAAAATAAAATAAAATAAATCTACACCTAAACTAAAATATACTAAACTAAAATAAATAAAACATAAACCTAAACCTAAAATAAACTAAACCTAAACCAAAACCTTTACAAAATAAAATGAAATAAACTAAAAATTAACCTAAACCTAAACTAAAAAATAAAACCTAAAAATAAACTTAAAATAAAAAATTAAAACCTAAACTTAAAAATGTAAAATAAAACATAAACCTAAACCTAAAAATAACAAAATCAAAACTAAACCTAAAAAACAAAATAAAAATAAAACTAAACTAAAAAAATTAACATAAACCTAAACCTACCTAAAATAAAGAGCCTACTAAATAAAATTAAAAATAAACCATAATAAAATATAAAATAAACTAAATAAACTAAATAAACCTAAAGCCGTCCTTTAATTAAAACCCTGGGCCCTAGGCCCCAACTAACCCTGACCTGACCCAGGCCCTGACTCACTCCATACCATGACCTTCCCAGGCCTAAACCACAATACTAACTAAACTAAATTATGTCCCCTGATCCTGCCCTGGCCAACCCAACTCCACCTAACTAAACCTGGGTTGTAACAACCAACCAAACCTCACTGATCTGACCTAAATGACCACAACCCTAGGCCCTGAGCTTACCCCAAAACCCCACTCCCTGCTCATAAACTACCAACTCTACATCCCTACATACCACAAAAACCCTCCCTAAACCACAACCACCCCAGGCACCAGGCCTAAATGGACCATGAGCCCTAAACCTACAGCCTAAACCCTAAAACACAGACCCCTCTGACCCTAAAAAAAATGCACCTGGAAAACCTGACCCCAAACCCTAAACCCTAAACCATAAACCATACCACTGACCCTACCTAAAAACCTAAACCTAAACTAAATAAACCTAAAATAATAAAATAAAACCTAAACCTAAATAAACATAATAAAATAAAGATAAAATAAAACCTAAACTAAACTAAAATAAATAAAACCTAAACCTAAAATAAAATAAAATAAAAAAAAAAAATAAAATAAATAAAAGCCTAAAACAAAGTAAAAAATAAAATGAACCTAAGAATAAAAAAACCTAAATAAATTAAAAGCCAAACATGAAATACAAAAAAATAAACTTAAATAATATAAAATAAAAACCTAAAAAAAAAATAAACCTAAAAATTAATAAAAAATAAAACCTAAACCGTAAACTAAAAAAAATACATAAACCTAAAATAAAAATGAAATAAACATACTAAAATAAACCTAAACCTAAAATAAAATAAAATAAACTAAAATAAATAAAACTTAAACCTAAACCTAAAATAAACTAAACCTAAACCTAAACCTAAAATAAGTAAAATAAAATAAAATAAAAATAAATCTAAAACTAAACTAAAAAATAAAACATAAAAATAAAATTAAGATACAAACCTAAAACTTAAACATAATGAAATAAAATAAAAACCTAAACCTAAACCTAAAAATAAAAAAATAAAAGCTAAAATTAAAAATAAAAATTAAAATAAATCTCAACTAAAAAATAAACTTAAACTTAAACCTAAACCTCAAAATAAACTAAAATAAAAAACCTAAAAAATTAAATAAACCTAAAATAAATAAACTAAACTAAATTAAAATAAAAAATAAACCAAAATAAAAATAAGAAATAAAGTAAACTAAAATAAATAAAAAATGCTAAATATACTAAATAAATGTAAACATACCAGTTTACTTAATTTTAAGACCACAATAGCAACAACAACAATAACAAGCCTTTATCCCACTAAATGGGGTCGGCTACATGAATCCTTCGTCTCCATTGTGTCCTATTTTGTGGCAAATTCTCACTTAATTCAAGTATACTTAGGTCATTTTTTATACATCTTAATCAAGTCTTTTTATGTCTACCTCTACCTTTCTTAACATATGGAAAATCTAATGCATCTACTCTCCTAATCGGGTCATCAGACGGTCGACGCTTTATGTGGCCAAACCATTTGAGGTGACTCTCTCTATTCTCATCTGCCACTGGAGCTGCTCCAACTTTTTTCTGAACATACTCATTTTGCATTTTATCTCTAAGAGTAAAGCCACTCATCCACCTGAGCATCCTCATCTCTGTAACACTTAACTTAGTCTTATGCTTCTATTTTATTGGCCAACATTCTGCACCATAAGTCATTGCAAGTCTTACCGACATCTTATAAAATTTCCCCTTAAGTTTAAGTGGAACTTTTCTATCACACAACATGCCAGATGCATTCCTCCACTTCAACCATCCAACTTGAATTCTACTAATAACATCTCCATCTATTTCACCATCATTTTGAATAATAGAACCTAAATATCTGCTCACTCTTATTAATGACTTGTTCACCTAATGTCACAACACTAGAGCTTCAACTAAAATTACACTCTATATATTCAATTTTAGATCTACTTAAACGAAAACCTTTAGACTCTAATGTTGACCTCCATAATTCAAGTTTCTCTTGGACTCCCTTTCCAGTCTTATCAACAAGAAGAATGTCATCAGCAAAAAGCATACACCAAGGTACATCTTCCTATAAATGCTTAGTAAGAACATCTATAACTAAAGCAAAAAAGATAAGGGCTTAAAGGTGATCCTTGATCAAATCCAATTGAAATAGGAAAATATTTTGTCAATCCTCCTTGTGTTTGGACACAAGTAATAGCTCTAATATACATATCCTTAATTACTTGAATATAACCAATATTAACTCTTTTCTATTCTAGAATTCTCCAAAGAACATCTCTGGAAACTTTATCATAAGCTTCCTCTAAATCAGTAAATATCATATGTAGATCCTCCTTACTTTCTCTATACTTCTCCATCAAATCTCTTAACAAATGTATAGCATCCATAGTAGATCTACCTGCATGAAACCAAGCTGATTGTGAGAAACTTTTGTATCACATCATAACCTATGCACAATTACTCTCTCCCATAATTTAATGTACGACACATTAACTTAATTCCTCTATAATTTGTACACTCTTGTGCATCACCTTTATTCTTAAATATAGGAGCCAACAAACTCTTTCTCCACTCATATGGCATCTTTTTAGTCTTTAAAATAAAATTAAAAATATTTGCAAGCCAAGAAATTCCTTGATCTCCTAAACATTTCCACACTTCTGTTGGAATATCATCAGGTCCTACTACTTTTCCATATTTCATTTTCTTTAAAGTTTTTCAAACTTCAAACTTACTAATACGATGATAAAAATAAAATTCTCTATTTTTGCTTAGGGTATTAACGTTGCTAAAATCAATTGTACTGTTAGATCCTTCTTTAAAAAGTTTATCAAAATACCTCATTCACCTAATTTCAATATCTTTTTCTAAGAAAAGCACTTTATTATTTTCTTCCTTAATACACCTCACTTGAACTAGGTCTTTACTTCTCCTATCTCTTTGGTTGGCTAACTTATACATACATCTTTCACCTTCTTTGGTATCTAATCTATTGTATAAACCACTAAAAGCTAAATTTTTTGCATCATATATTACTTTCTTAGAATCTCTACAGGCCACTTTATATCTTTCATAAATCTCCAAGTTTTTACATCTAAACAAAGTTTTATAACAATGGTTCTTATTTCTTATCTTTTTTTGCACACTCTAACAACACCACCAACTATTTTTATTAAATGAAGTTTTTTCCTTTCAATTCTCCAAGGACATTTTTAGCAACTTACTTAATTTTGCTTGCTACTTTTTCACACATAACATTAGCTTCCTTATGAACATCCCAAATATTATGCTCTTGTAGCTTGCTCTTAAAAATATTTTTATTTGTGTTCTTTAAGTGTCCCCATCTAATCCTAGGACAATAATTTGATTTATATTTCCTCTTACAATCTAAAAAATCTTTTTTTCTTATCAAAAAATAATCAATCTGTGTTTTACTAGATCCAATTTTATAAGTACTAATATGTTCTTCTCTTTTCGTAAATAAAGTATTAGCAACTTCAAAATCATAAGCTAAAGCAAAATCTAATATAGTCCTCCTTTCTTCATTAGTCACTCCAAATTCATAACCACCATGAATACTTTTAAAATATTTTACCACTCTACCACATGTCCATTTAAATCTCCTGCAATAAATACTTATTCTTCAAGAGGTATCTTTCATATTAATCCCTCTAATTCATTCCAAAATTTTTCTTTTGAGCTTACATCCAAACCAACTTGAGGAGCATAAACATGTATAACATTGATAATCTTAGTATTGACAATAATCTTTAAAGCTATAATTCTATCTCCACATCTATTAATATTTATAACATTATCTGTCAAACTTTTATCTATAATCACACCTACACCTTTTCTAGTTTGACTTCTACCTGAATACCAAAGTTTAAAACCTAAACTATTAATCTCCTTGGCCTTCTCCCCAACCAATTTAGTTTCTTGAACACATAAAATATTTATCTTTCTATGAGCCATAATATCTATTAATTCCATTAATTTACCTGTATACGTACCTATATTCCAAGATCCTAACCTAATTCTAGTTTCATGGACTAAATTCTTTGCCCGCATCCATCCATAATGTGGGAACCCTTGCTTATTTAACATTGTACTCGGGCGCCAATGCTGCGGCCCTTGCACATTTTTCATTGTATTCAAGCCGTACATTGTGTCGCTTCAAGGGGACGCCCTATCATTAACATAAAGATTTAAAGGATTCATGTCATGATTATTTCGACAAGTTTTATGCTGGCTGTCGACTACCTATTGCAACCCTCCACATTTCACATCCGGGACTTGGGGTGAGTTTTACTTAATTTTAAGAACAAAACCTTAAACCTAAATCCTAAACCTACCCCTAAGCCCTAAACCAATAAACATAAATCCTAAACTAACCCCAAAACCCAAAACCCTAAATAAAAAAATAACTCTAAACCCTAAACCCAACCTAAAACCCTATAAAACCCTAAACTAAACCTAAACAAAACCTAAACCCTGGCAAACCCTAAACCCCAAACCCTAAACCTAAACCTAATCCTAAACTTAAACATAAACCTAAAAAATAAACTAAAATAAAAAACCTACACTAAAATAAATAAACCTAAACTATATAAATAAAACAAAATAAAAAAATAAACATAGATAAAAAAAACTAAATAAACCTAAACCTATCAGTTTACTATATTAAAAAAAAACTTTAAACCTTAAATCCTAAACCATAAACCCTAAACCCTAAACCCTAAAACTTAAACCTACAACCCTAGAGCTACAACCCTAAACCCTAAGCCCTAAATCCTAAAATAAAAAACCTTGCCCCTAATCCTAACCTAAACTTGAAAAAAAAATAAACCCTAAAACCCTAAACCCTAACACTAAATCTTAAACCCTAAACCCCTAACCTTAAACATAAACCTAAAGTAACTAAATAAATTAAAAAATAAATTTGAACTGTAAAACATAATAAACCTAAACCTAAACCTAAACTTAAAATTGGAGAACCTTGGCGACAGGAACATCACCGTCAACCCGGATCAATCTAGATCTAGAGGTGGAGGCGAAGGTAGAGACAGCGATTATGATAGTGGAGGTGGGGGATCTAGAGGTGCTAGTGGACAAGGAAGTGGTGGTCAGAGCAGTGGTGTTTTGGGAGGAGGGAGGAGTGAAGGAGGTTCTAGTCGTGGTGGTGGCGGAGGGAGAGATCAGGGATATGATGGTGGATCCTGTAACTTGAGAGGCAGGTGTGGTTATGGAGAAATTGAAGATTGGTCAATCTGATCTATTGCATATGGAACTGTGTCTTTACAGTAGAGACGATTCTAGTTATCTAGGGTTTTTGATTTTCTCTATGAGTGCTCATTTTTGGTCTATGCCATCGCTTGGGTCTTAGAGAACTTGGTGTGTTATTTGGTCGATGAAATCGAAAGAAGAAATGTTGAATTTTAATTTTTTCTCTGTTAAAAAAAACCAAAACACCCAAAACCCTAAATTAAAACTTGAACCATAAACCAAAAACATGAATGATAAACCTAAAACCCCAAACCCTAAACCCTAAATTGTAAACCCTAAAATCGTAACCCTTAAACCCTAAACCCTAAAACCAAACAAAAACCTAAACTTAAACCCTAAACCCCAAACCCTAAACCCTAAACTAACCCGAAACCCTAAACCATAAACCCTAAACCCCAAAAAGCTAAAATCCTAAAGCTAAACTAAATAAAACCATAAAATAAAATAAATAAGAAAGTCTAAACAAAATAAATAAAATAAAATAAAAACATAAACTAGAACCTAAACCTAAACCTACACCTTAACAAAATCCTAAAATGAAAAAAATAGAAAATAAAAACTAAACTAAAATAAAATAAATAAAAACCTAAACTAAACTAAAAAAAAAATAAAATCTAAATAAAATAGACCAAACTAAAATAAAAAAATAAACCTAAAATAAAATAAAAAACTAAATAAAACCTAAACCTAAAAAATTTAAAACATAAAATAAATAAAATAATTCTAAACCATAAACTAAAAAAAATCTAAACCTAAAATAAAAATAAAATAAAACTAAACCTAAAATAAAATAAAATAAACTAAATTAAATAAAACCTAAAGCTAAACCTAAAATAAGCAAAACCTAAACCTAAACATAAACTAAATAGAATAAAATAAATTAAAAAATATACCTAAACTACTTAAAATAAATCTTAAAATAAAACCTAAAAACCTAAAAAAAAAAAATAAACCTAAACCTAAAAAAAAAATAAAACATAAGCCTAAAATAATATAAAATATAAATTAAAGAAAAAAAAACTAAACCTAAACCTAAAAATAAACTAAAATAATAAACCTAAACTAAAATAAATAAAACAAAAAATAAATATAAACTAAATAAAATAAAAATAAACCTAAAATAAATAATAAATTAAACTAAACTAATATAAATAAAAAAAAATAAATAAATAATAAACACACTAGTTTACTTACTTTAAAAATAAAAATAAAAAAATAAAACAAAAAACCCCAAACCCTAAAATTAACCCTAAACCCTAAACCATAAACCCTACGCCCTAAAACCCTAAACCATACACTAAACCTAAACCCTAAACCTTAAAACCCTAAACCCTAAAGCCTACTACCCTAAAGCTTAAACCCTAAACCTCAAACCATAAACCCTAAACCCTAAACCCTAATCCGAAAAAACCTAAAAACTTAAACCTAAATTGAATAAAACCTAATAATAAAATAAATAAAATAACTTAAACATAAATAAATAAAATAAAATAAAATAAAATCCTAAACTAAAACCTAAACCTATAAGAAAATAATTTAAAAATAAAAACTAATCTAAAATAAAATAAATAAAAACCTAAACTAAACTAAATAAAATAAAATAAACCTAAAAATAAGAAAACCAAATAAAATAAAACCTAAACATAAAATAAAATATACTTAAAATAAAATGGAATAAAAACTAAATAAAACTGAAACCTATAAAAATAAACATAAAAATAAAACCTATTCCATAAATTAAAAAAAAAAACCAAAACATAAAATAGACATAATAAAATAAACCTAAACTTAAATAAAAAAAATAAACTAAAATAAATAAAACCTAAAATAGACCTAAAATAAACCTAAGATTAAAAAACCTAAATAAAATAAAACTTGGCTAGCCCTTTGTTGTTGGTTGTTTGGTTTAATCGAAGTAAGTTGGCTATGATGGCTGGGATGTTTCCCTTATTATCCTTTTGGTTGGTAGCACCATAATTTATTATAACCCTTCTTCTGAAGTTTGGATGCTCACATATCTTGTTGCTCTTTGAGATGAATGTGACTGAGCCTGAGCCTTATCTAAGATTTTTATCATTTTATTCCTTTTGTGTACTTAGCTTGTCCTTTTGTGTAACCCTTCTTAGAATTTTGTTCTATTTCTATCTTAGTTTTTATCTTTTTCTTTCTTTTTCTTTGGTTTTCTTGTAATAGGTGGGGGGTTTTACCGCTTTAGGCTAATTATAGATCTTTCAGCAGTAGTTTAGAGATTTATCCCCATTAAGGACCTTTTATCCCTTTCTTTTTGCAATAAAATTCTCCCACTTTTGATTTAAAAAAAAAAGCCCTAAGAATGGGTACAACCTTGACGTCAGGAACATCACCATCAACCAGGCTCAGTCAAGATTTGGCGGTGGAGGTGAAGGCGAGTTGGCAGTTATCGTAGTGGTGGTGGGGGATCTAGAGGTGCTAGTGGATATGGAGGTGGTGGTCGAAGCAGTGGTGGTTATGGTGGCGGGAGGAGCAACGGAGGTTGTAGTCGTGGTGGTGATGGAGAGAGAGATCGGGGATATGATGGTGGATCCCACTACTCGAAAGGCTGCAGGTGGTTTTGATGGGAACTGGAGAAATTAAAAAGCGGCTAATCCGATCGTATGCTTATGGAACTATGTCTTTACAATAAAGATGGTTCTAGTTATCTAAGGTTTTTAATTTGCTCTATGTGTGCTCATTTTTAATCTATGTCATCGCTTGTGTTTTAGAAAACTTGGTGTGTTACTTGGTTGATGAATTCGAAAAGAAGAAATGTTGAATCTGAATTTGTTCTCTATTAAAAAAAACCATAAACCCTAAACCTAAAACTTAAACCCTATACCCTAAACCCTAAATCATAAAATACTAAACCCTAAACCATAAACCATAAAACCTAAGCCCTAAACCTTAAACCCTAAACCCAAAACTCAAAAAAAAAACACCTAAACCATAAACCCTAAGCCCCAAACCCTAAATCCTCAACTCTAAACCATAAACTAACCCTAAACCCTAAAAAGCTAAAAAGCAAAATCTAAACTAAATAAAATCTAAAAAAATAAATAGAAAAAGCTAAACCAAAATAAAATAAAATAAATAAAATAAAGTAAAAACATAAACTAAAACCTAAACCTAAACCTAGAAAGAAAAAAATACAAAATAAAAACTAAACTGAAATAAAATAATTAAAAACCTAAACTAAACTAAAAAATAAAAAACCTAAATAAAATAAAAACCAAACCTAAAATAAAAATATAATAAACCTAATATAAAATAAAATAATAACTCAATAAAATCGAAAACCTAAAAAATAATCCTAAAAAAATAAAAAATAAAATCAAAATCCTAATCTAAAATAAACCTAAACCTAAAATAAAAATAAAATAAAATAAACTAAACTAAAATAAAATAAATAAAACCTAAACCTAAACTCAATAAAATAAAATAAACTAAAAATAAACCTAAACCTATACTAACAAATAAAACCTAAAAATAAACCTAAAATAGAAACCTAAAACCTAAACTTTAAAAAATAAAATAAAAACTAAAACCTAATAGTCAAAATAAAAAATATAATAAAAATAAAACTAAACTAAAAAATAAACCTGAACATAAACCTAAACCTAAAAAATAAAATAAAATAAAAAAGCTAAACAAAAATAAATAAACTAAACTAAGTAAAAATAAAAATAAACCTAAATAAAAATAAAAAATAAAATAAACTAAAATAAATGAAAAATAAACTAAATGAACCTAAACCTACCATTTTGCTTACTTTTAGGAAAAAAAACCTATCCCTAAACCCTAAACCCTAAAACTTAAACCCGAAATCATAAACCCTAAAACCCTAATCCCTAATCCCTAAAGCTCAAACCTAAAATAAACAAACCCTAAAACCCAGGCTACATTAAAAAAAAACTTAACCTTAAACCCTAAACCTAACCCAAACCTAAACCTAAACCTAAACCCTAAAAACCCTAAAAAACCTAAACCTAAATCATTAATCCTAAACCACAACCCTAAACCAACCCTGAGTGACCTTAAACCCTATACCCTAAAACCTAAACCTAAATAAGAAAATAAAATAAAATAAAATAAAAACCTAAACCTAAACCTAAAGCCAAAATTAAAATAATATAGAAAATAAAAACTAAACTAAAATAAAATAAATAAAAACATAAACTAATAAAAATAAAATAAAATAAACCCAAAAATAAAAAACCTTAATAAAATAAAAACTAAACCTAAACTAAAAATAAAATAAACCTAAAATAAAAACTAAATAAAAACTACAAACCTAAGAAATAAGACTAACAATAAAACCTAAAAATAAATAAAAAATAACAACTAAACCATAAAACTAAAATAAAAAAATGAAATAAACTAAAAATAAACCTAAGCCTAAACTAAAAATAAAACCTAAAGAAAACCAAAAATAACAACCTAAAACCTAAACTTAAAATAATAAAATATAAAGCTAAACCTAAACCTAACAATAAAAAATAAAACCTAAACCTAAAAAATAAATTAAAAATAAAACTAAACTAAATGATAAACCTAAACATAAACTTAAACCTAAATAATAAACTAAAATAAACAAAACCTAAACTAAAATAAATAAACCTAATATAAATAAACAACAACAACAACAACAACAACAACAAGCCTTAATCCCACAAGGTGGGCTTGGCTACATGAATCCTTTAAAGGATTCATGTCATGATTATTTCGACAAATTTAAACTACCTAACTAACCTCCACTTTTGCATCGACTTAGGATAAATGGTAGTGTTAAATATAAATAAACAACACTAAAAAAAAATAAACCTAAATAAAAATAAAAAATAAAATAAAGAAAAATAAATAAAAAATAAACTAAATAAACCTAAACCTAGGGGTTTACTTATTTTTTTTTAGAAAAACCCTAGACCATGAACAAAAAAATAAAACCCAAAAATAAACCTAAAACCTAAACCTAAAAAAATAATATAAAAACCTAAACCCAAACCTAAACCTAAAAAATAAACAAAAATCAAAAACCTAAACTAAATGAAATAAAAATAAAAATAAATCTAAATAAAAATACAATAAACTAAATAAACCTAAATCTACTAGTTTACTTAATTAAAAAATTAAAAAAATTTAAAAAAAAAATAAAAAAATAAAAAAAGCCTGAATCCTAAACCCTAAATCCTAAACCCTAAAACTTACCCTAAACCCTAAACCTACAACCCTAAACTCTAAATCCTTCTAAAACCCTAAACAAACCACACCTAAATCTAAACCCTAAACCATAAACCCTAACTAAATCCAAAACCCTAAAACCACCCAAACCATCTTTAAAACACCCTGGCAAAACTATAAACCTACCCTAAACTAAACTCTGTTAAAACCTAAACCCTAAACCTTAAACTCTAAACCCTAAACCTACTAAAAACTAAACCTGAGCCACTCATTGACCTAAACAAAACCCTACATAAAACAAACCCTAAACTTAAACCTATAAATAATAAAAATAAAATAAAATAAAACCTAAACTAAAACCTAATCCTAAACCTAAAACTAAACCAACCTAAACCTAATAATAAAATAAAATAAAATTAAATTAAAAGAAATAAAACCTTAACTACATAAAAAAAAACTAAAATAATTAAAATAAAAAACCTAAATAAAATAAAACTAAACTTAAATTAAAATAAAATAAACTAATAAAATAAAATAAAATAAATAAAACCTAAACCTAAAAATAATCTTAAAATGAACCTAAAATAAATAAAATATAACCACTTAAACAAAATAAAACCTAAACCTAAAATAAAATAAAATAAACAAAATAAAATAAACCAAAACCCAAACTAAAATAAACTAAACTAAAATAAATAAAACCTAAACCTAAACCTAAAATAAACTAAACCTAAACCTAAACTGAATAAAATAAAATAAACTAAAAATAAACCTAAGCCTAAATAAAAAAATAAAACCTAAAAATAAACCTAAAAACTAAACATAAGAAAATAAAATAAAAAACTAAACGTAATCTTAATTATATAAAATAAAACTTAAACTTGAAAAATAAAATAAAAATAAAACTAATTAAAAAACAAACCTAAACTTGAACCTAAACCTAAAAAATAAACAAAAATAAAATAAAACATAAATTAAAATAAATAAACATAATATAAAAAGACTAAACTAAATATAAATATAAATAAACCTATAAAAAATAAAAAGTAAGATAAACTAAAATAAATAAAAAATAAACTAAATAAACATAAACATACCAGTTTACTTAATTTTCTTTTAAAAAAACCTTAAACCCTAAACTATGAAATAAAACATAAAAATAACCCTAAAATAAAAACCTAAAACCTAAACCTAAACCTAAAAAACAAAATAAAAACCTAAACCTAAACCTGATAAAACATAAACCTAAAACTAGATAAAATTAAAAGATAAAACTAAAATAAACTTAAACTAAAAAATAACTAAAAAAAAAAAACTAAAATAAAATAAATAAAATAAACCTAAATAACACAAAATAAAACAAACTAAAATTATTAAAAAATAAACTAAATAAACCTACCTATTTAATCAAAAAAAAAAAAAATAAAACCCCCAAACCTAAAAACTCTAAACCCTAAACTAAACCCTAAGCCCTAAACCCTAAACCTCTAACCTAACCCTAAACCTAAACCCTAGGCCTAAAATACCCTAAACCCTACCTACCCTAAACCTAAACTACTACCACAACCTACCCCCAAACTACTCCTAAACCACCAAACATAACCTGGACCCTAAACCTAAACCCTAAACCCTACCCTCAACCTAAACCTAAACCCTAAACCTAAAACCTACCCTAAACCATAAATCTTAGTCATACATACACTGACCACTAAACCTAAAAAAAAATAAACCTAAATAATAAAATAAAATAAAATAAACTAAAACCTAAACTAAAATATTAACCTAAACCTAAAAGAAAATAAAATAAAATATATTAAAAATAAAACTAAACTAAAATAAAATAAATAAAATCTAAACTTAAAAAAAATAAAATAAACCATAAATATAATAAAGATAAACCTAAAATAAAAATAAAATAAACCTAAGATAAAATTAAATAAAAAGTAAATAAAATCCTAAACCTAAATGATAAACATAAAAATAAAACCTAAAAATAAATAAGAAATAACACCTAAACCCTAAACCTAAAACAAAAATTAAATAAACAAAATAAAATAAATGTCAACATAAACTAAAATAAACTAAACTAAAATAAATAAAACTTAAACCAAAATCTAAAATAAATAAAATAAAATAAAATAAAAATAAACCTATGCCTAAACTAAAAAATAAAACTTAAAAATAAATCAAAATAATAACCTAAAACTTAAACCTTAAAAAATGAAATAAAAACTGAAACCTAAACTTAATAATAAAAAATAAAACCTAAACCTAAAAAATTAAATTAAATTAAAACTAAACAAAAAATAAACATAAACCTAAACTTAAACCTAAAAAATAAAATAAAATAAAGAAACCTTAACTAAAATAAATAAATCTAATATAAATAAACTAAACTAAATAAAAATAAAAATAAACCTAAAAAAATAAAATAAAATAAACTAAAGTAAATAAAAAATAAACTAAATACACTTAAACTTATTGGTTTACTTAATGTTGTTTTCTTTAAAAAAAATTGTACCAACTATAAACCCTACCCTAAAACCACTAAACTTCCTACCCTAAACCTAAACTCTAAACCCCTAAACTAAACTGGGCACTAAACCCTCTGACTAAATCCTAAACCCTAAACATAAACATACTAAACCATTAAACCTAAATCCTAAACTCCAACCCTAAACCTAAATTAACCCTAACCAACCCTAAATATTAAAAACCTAAACTTCCTAAATCCTAAACCTGATCTAATAAACTAAACCTAAACTTAAACAATGACCATAAACTAAACCACTAACCATAAACCTAATCCTTAAAAATACTAAACTAAACCACTGAAAACCACTGGCCCTCTAAACCCATTAACCCATCCTCCTAAACCTAAACTCTAAACCCTAAACTACCTAAACCCTAACCTAAACTCTAAAAAACTACTCTAAACCTAAATATAAAAAACCACAAACTTAAAACACAAACCCAACTCCCAATCCTTAAAACAAAAGCATAAATCCTAAAACCCTAAAGCTAAACCCTAAATTAAACCCAACCCTAAACCTAAACCTTCCCCAAACCTAAACATTAAAGTAAAGTTACTAAATAAATTAAAAAAAAAAATCTAAACAAACTTAAACCTAAACCTAAATAAGTAGAACCATAATGGTAGGAACATCACTGCCAATAAGGCTCAATCTAGATCAGGCGATGGAGGTGAAGGCGTAGGCAATGGTTATCGTATTGATAGTGGGGGATCTGGAGGTGCTAGTCGATATGGAGGTAATGGTTAGAGCAGTGGTGGTCATAGAAGAAGGAGGAGCGATGAAGGTTACAGTTATGGTGGTGGTGGAAGGAGATATCGAGGATGTGATGGTGCGTCCCACTACTCGAGAGGCCGAGGTGGTTCTAATGGGAACTGGAGAAACTAAAGAATGACTAATATGATTTGCTGCTTATGGAACTATGTCTTTATAGTAGAGACGGTTCTAATTATCTGTGGTTTTTTATTTATTCTATGCATGCTTATTTTTTATCTATGTTATCACTTCTGTCTTAGAAAACTTGGAGTGTTACTTGGTTGATGAAACAAAATAGAAGAAATCTTGAATCATAATTTATTCTCTTTAAAAAATTTAAAAAAAACCAAAAAACCTAAACCCTAAACTAAATCCTGCACCCACCTAAACCCTAAACCTTAAACCCTAAAAATCCTAACCCCTAAACCCAAAACCATAAACTGTAAAACCCTAAACACTAAACCATAAAATAAACATAAACCTAAACCTAAACCTAAAAATTAAACTAAATAAAAAACCTAAACTAAAATAAATAAACCTAAAATAAATAAACTAAACTAAAAAAAATTATTGATCCAATATAAATAAAAATAAAATAAACTAAAATAAATAAAAATGAACTAAATAAACTAAATAAACCTAAACCTATTTTACTAAATTTAAAAAAATAAATAAATAAAAACCAAACTAAATAATAAAATAAAATACTAAACCTTAAAAAAAAATCACAAACTAAAACCCCAAACCTAAATAACCAAATCTACCTTAACCTAAACCTAAAACCAAAACCCTAAATCCTAAATAACCTAAACTTAGATAACTAAAAAGATAACCTAAACTCTAAACCTTAAAACCCTAAAATTTTAAACCTAAACCCTAAAACCAAACTACAAACCCTCTAAATCCCAACCTAAAGCCTAACCTAAAGCCTAACTAAATGCCTAAACCCTAAACCCTAAACTAATCCAAAGAAACTAAATAAATAAAAAAATAAACCTAAACCTTAAAACCAATAACATAATTACATCACCTAAATCAACCCAAATTCAATTTTTCTCAATTCAAATTCAATCTCAAATCAAATTCTAAATCATAAATCAATTCCAAAATCCAAATGGTTGAAACCCAAATCAAATCAAATTCTTGATTTTAGCCATTTTAGCTAAATTCTTGAACTTGGCTAAATAATATCCAATCAATTCAAAACTCATAAACTAATGATTCAAACATTCCTACAATCATTGATCCAAACATAAATACAAACTATAATTATCAAACCAAATCAATGTTAACTCAAATTAAACCCAAGTTAGCCCTTTTTGACTTGAAATTTTCATATGAACCAAAATCCATATGGATCCAAATTACTTGTAATTAGATTTGTATTTTCATCTCAAACCCATTTATCAATATAAGTAAACTTGAGTCAAGCCATGATCAAGCCAATTAACCCATTTTGGTCCACTTGAACTAAAGTGATATAAAAGACCTTTCCAAGGAAAGTTCTAATTCACCCCAAATTGGATTGAACTAAGACCATCCATATCTCACAACATGATCAAATTTATTCTAGGTTAATCAATTGTCATGAATTAGGTCAAACCAAGTCAACCTAGCTCGTTAACCAAGTCAACATTTAACCCAAATTAGCCAAAAATCTACCATATGCCAAAATTGACTAAAACCATTGATTCAAACCCATTCCTAACCAATGATTGAACATGACCAAACCCTCACTTGAGCCAAACAAAGCCCAATCAGCTATTTGACTCAAGTTGACCCAAATTGGCATAAAAAGCTAAAAAATGTCAAATCATAATCCAACCCAAATTGATTATAAACAATGGCTCAAATTCATTCTAAATCACTTATTAAACATGACCAAAACCATAATTGAGCCCAATTTGACCAATTGGTCAACTTGACCTAACTTAACCCAAAATGACCTAAAGGGTCAAATTAGCCAAAATCCAAATTAATTCTAAATTAAACCAAACCAAAGCCTACAATCATTTTCAATTAGCCAATTAAACTTGTCCCAAACCTTGGTTTGCCCCAATTTGACCAATTTGTTAACTTGACCCAACCTAACCTAATTTGACCTAAATAGGTCAAATCAAGCCAAATCAAATCAAATAAGCTCCAAACTACTTGAAATTTGGGCTAACCCACTTTTGACCCATCCCAAATCTACCGAAACCAAACCCATAGCAAAATAACCATTTTACCATTAGGTTTAGGGCATCCCATGAGATAAGACACATGCTCATTTGGTCATTTCGCCCCCTAACCACTTGGCACCCAATCATTGTTCGACTTAAGCACCTAGAACCATGGCTGACTTGACCAAAAGGTGGTTGGGTCGGCCATGATCCATGGGGAGCTGAAATCACCTCCCCATACCCAATGGAGCTTTCCAAACAACCATAAGACACCCATTACTCCCTCGACAACCACCTCCACACCCTCACCCATCCAAACTGAGCCACATCATGCACCCAAGGACCTCCACCACCCTCTAATTTGACCAATTGATCAAGAAAAATCAAAAGAATTTGTGGCCATCCGATCCATGGAATTAGGGGGTATGCCCCCTCATTCTCTCTCAAACTCAGACACTCACACTCGATTCATCTCTAGTACCCAAGGAGAGAGTTCCAAGAGTAACTTCCAAGCCTTCCCAAGCTCCCTGAAATCCCCATCCTCGGTTTTATGCAAAACTGAAATAGGGAAGGCCACCTTGGATTCTCATTTGATTAAACCTTCACCTAAGTGCAATTAACTTTGCACACCCCTTCCTTGGATCCAAATGAGTGAGAATGAATCATTTCCCAAGCTTCTCGATGGCCAGAGGGTATAGTTCAATCAAGCCCGAGCACCTACGCCTAGTGGATTAGTCTATTGAGCAAACTACACCAAATCAAAGCTTATGCGGCTCAATAGAGCTTTATTTCTATCAAACAAAACTTCCTAAGTCATTGGAACCGTCAATCATAAGCTCCGGTTAGGTATGCCATTGAAACCAATCCTTGAATGAAAATAGGTTGGTCTTTTGTGAAAGAAATTTTCATGTCATGTGATTTCCTCTATTAGATCTTCTTATTGTGCTTCCTCGAAGGTGTGGGATCATTTTCATCTCCATCTGAACTCGGGTGAGCTCGGATCCTCGATGGATGGTAGGTTTGATGGGTGGGATAGATGGATTGCATCATATGGAAAATCGATTAATCCCAAATCTTTCAGATAATTATGATTCTGGCACCACCATTGATTCATCACTTGGATGTGATAACTTAAATAGCAAATCCCATCAAAGTGCATCATGTACCATGTGGCAAGGATTAGGCTCTAGTAATAAGTTTTTAATCCTATAAATTCTATTCATTATCTAAAAAAATTCCATAAAAAAAATAAACTTAGGCTCATCTTAAAGATATTTTAGAGTAGAATCCAGGAAATTATTATTAATTGATTTTGAATAGTGGATTTAGCTTAATTAAGGATTTATTAGAAATGTAATTAGTCTGATTACTCTCTAATTAACCATCAAATTAATCTCAAACTTTTTATGCATGTTAAGGGGATGATCTCTACCTCCCATATTTTTCTAGGATTTTATTGGTTGCTTAATTAGGGAAACCAATGGGTTAAGCCTTAATAACTTTCTCAATGTAATAAATGATAATTAAGCAAATGAATAGTAAATTAATCAATCAATTACGCTTATTAACCTCTGTTAACGATGATGAAGTCTAGAGAAATGGATTGGGCCTCCCTCTTCTAATCTTTTTTTTAAGTCTTCTCTAATCCTCTTAAATAATTAATTAATCAACACCCCTTAATTAATGAATTAACAAGATTAATCAAAAATCCAAATCATACCTCAACTTTAATCAACTAATTGAAAGGATTTAGGGATTGAGACTTAGGCTCTCTTCTTTGTCTCTTTCTCTAAGCCCGTCTCATTTTGATTGGTTAAGGTTAATTAAAGTTTAATAGTTAATTAACAAATTTAATTAATTTAATTGAATATATTTCTCTAATTTAATTTTGGTTAGCTCTTTGGGTGTTCAATAATCCAAAGTGGGAGGTAATGAAATTATGATTAGCTCTCTTGTGTGAGAATACTATAAAAGTAGTTAAGTGAGATCCCTTAAACTTAATTAACTATTAATCATGAGCCAATTGCATTAGGCCCCTTTCATTTCTTAGTAGCCTTGTAAATTTACTTTCTATGTGGTTGCATATCATATTGGCTCATTATTAATTAGTAAATTAACTGAAGGTGATGTAGGTAAGGGTTAATTAATTGGCTAAATTCATACCCTAACCTAATTAAACCATAAAATCAACTTAAACACTTCTTCATTAAATCAAATTAACTCACACATGAGGAATGGGATTAGGATCAGCAAATCTCTTTCATTTCCTAAATCAAATCAAACTCAAAATTAAGAAATCTCATTAAAGGACTTTGGTTTATTTTAAGTGGCTTTATTTAGTATGATTGTCCTTAGGAATTAATTGGAATGTATGAGATAATGTGCTTATGTTCCTTTATTTTTTTCCAATCATGTTAAAGGTTGCTTCCCATGTGTAATCATGCATTCATTCCTTTTAAAATTAACTAAATGAAATGGTTTCTTTTATGTCAAATTTCATGTGTTGATTTAAATTAAAATAGGTGTATTATCACTATTAAATCAAAAGATATTTTCAAAAGCTCATAAATCAATTATAATAAATGGAGTGATGGTAATTACAAATATCTATAGGTTTGCATGTGTTGATAATATAAGATATGCAATATGAAGCTCTCTTTCCTTATCTTACATGTATTCACATAGGAATTACAAATATATAGTTCATTTGAAAGCACACAACATTTGTACAAATCTATTCCTATGCATTTCCATGCTAAAATTTAGGAAGAATTTCATACCACATATGTAAATCATATAATAAAATAAAATATGAGTTCTTGCATGAGTTGTTCTTCTTGTGGTTCTTTTCATACTTTCACCTGTGTCTGAGAAAAGTGGTATATTAGTCTGGACACCCCGGGGCTGCAAGGCTTTAAGTATCCCTAAGTAGGTCATATACCTTACGCCCCTGGCACATAACAATGGCGTCGTACTCACTTAAAACTCTTATACATGTGTATGTGTGATGTGGCCAGTGAATAAGAATCATAAGTCATATAAATCAAATACAATTTTTGCATGAGTTTTTCTTATCCTTGTAGTTACTTATACATCTATATGTATCTACAAAAAGTGGTATATTAGTCTAGACACCCCAGGGCTGCGAGGCTTTAAGTAGCCCTAAGTAGGCTTTGCACCTTACGCACCTGGTGCAGAATAATGACGATGGACTCACTTAAAACGTTTATACATGTAAATGTGTATCTAGTTAATGGATAAAAAATCCCTCATTCTATTAAAAAGGCATGCATTCATAATTCAAACAAATGAAATATTTAAATTTCAAACACACTTCTTTGCATTCATCATTCAAGCATGCTAAAATATAAATTGCATGCATAGGAATGCATAGGATTTAATCATATGCATGATATACATGATGTAAAGAAATGAATAAACATGTGTTATGTTATAATAATTCATTCTAATTAATCTTAAGATGCCTTTCTTATTGAATAAGGTTATTTGGAGTGAACCTAAACTTTGGACTAATTAAAACATATAATATATTTATTCATAAAGGATTAATTAACTTGCTTTAGAAGTGACTTAAGGCAAGGATGAAAGAGAGGTTCCCTCTCATTCTTCTCTTTATAACACTTAATTGTTAAGTGTAGACCATATGAAACGAAAGAAAACACTAAGTAAAATCTTTAAATCAATTAAATCACTTAAAGAAAAATCAACCACTTTATAAATTAAATCCTTCACACTTATCAAATTACAACTCTAAAGCCTAGTTAGGACATAGCACACAAGCTTTAATTCATGCACATTAGACTACGTCACCATTTATAGATTTATGTTAGGGACGTGTATGGTTTGATGTATGATTATTTTGTGATGTATTATTGTTGACTGGATGTTACGGTGCATGTGCGCAGCCTGGATTTTAGGCCGATATTAGCCTAATCATGCTTTCTGCAGGGGGTTGTGCTTAAGTGGTCGCTAAATAAAAAAATAAATATTTTTTGCTATGTAGGTTGCTTAGCACCTAAGCATATCCCAAGTTAAGACAGGTGGACTTGGTTACCCATGTGTGGGGTGCTAAGTCCAAATTATTCATATAATTGCTTGGGTTATATGGTGTGTTTAGCTAACATTTGTTTTGCAGGTATAGCTAGATTTACTTTCCTTCTTTTAATGTAATTTTGGATTATGATTAGGATGAGTATTATGAGAGATTAAGATGAGCATTGGTTATAAGACCAAGTCTTATGTACCATGTGATGCCTTTGGAGCAAGCATATCCAAATCAATCCAAAAGAAGGAAGAAAAAGAGAAAATTAAATGAAGAAATGGAAGATGAAGAAATGAAGAAGGAAGAATGAAGAATGAAGACCGCCATAACATTCATCATTTGTATTTATAATTATTCTCTTGTAATCCGAGTTGTATAATGGTAGACTTAACAACCCACATTTCTTTTCGTGATGTATGGTGGTACCCGATCACTTCGGGCTTTTATTCTTTTGCGATAGCTTTATAAAAATTGTTTGATGTTTTGTTTAGCTTGTGCATTAGAAAGAGCATGTCTTTTCATAGTTTGTTTATGATTGGTGATTGTTGTATGACCTGGATGCAACTAAGCTCTTAGGATAAAAATAAATTTTTTATCCCATTAACAACTCATAACTAAACTTTTAAAACAACTCATAATCTCATATAAAAACTTAGGCATTAAATCAAGATAGTAAAATATTTAGTAACCACTTAGCTGGATGTTATATGTTTAATATCATGCATAATCATCTTGTTTCACTCTTATTAAGAGAGGGCTTCCATCTTTTCTAGATAGAATGGGCTTAACCTTTGAGAGCCTATGATGGAAGAACACCTATTTTCCTTTTGATTTGGCCCATAATCAACTTTCATGCATTTAGGCAAACAAAATCTTATAGCCTGTGTCAAAATAAAGAGTCCTAAATTAAATAAAATTTGATAAGAATTTGCATTAGATTTAATTCCGTATTCATACCCCTCATGCTCTAGTCTCTTAGGGAGTGGGTTTATGGACTTAGTTTTTTTCTAAATAATAACAACCTACCCATCTCACAAAAGCATATGACTTTCCTACATGGATTTAAAGCATAGGTGGAGTTAGTTGGCTGCCACTCCAGGTGATAATAAGTCCAGTAGTCGGGTGGTTTACTCTCTCTTGTGGAGGTAAACCATATAACCACTTTGCCCTTAGATTTAGGTCATGCTTTGGCCAAAGTTCCCTAGATTTAGGATGCGAGGTTTGTTTCCCTTTTGCTACAAGCATAAATCCTCACCTCATTTCCACAATCTTGTATTGTGGAATTATAAGTCTAGATTTCTAATAAAATTTCCAAATCAAATAAATAAATCTCCTCAATTTCAAATATATAAAGCCCAACCATATGATAGATTGGACTGCTCACTAGGTTTCTTAGTATCATGAGTATTTCCTACTCATCTCTTTTGGTTTAGATAATAACTCTTCATTTTTTATCCATCCCACTTGATCTTCTAAAATACAACCAATTTATTGATAGTCCTATCTTTGAATTCTTTGGAGACAATAATCACCTACTTTAATCGAGAGTATTCTTAAGGGATTCATTTTTTTAAGATGTAATTAACTATGGGGGCTTGCCTCCATAGGGAACTTAATGAACCTGGTTTAAATAAACCCTACTTTACTTTTCCATGTAAAGTTTGGGAAAAATATCTAGTATATTCGAAGACACATCATGCCTTAGGAGTCCTTACTAGGTGATTAGGTCTATCGTAGGGTAGTGATTTCTATCTTTCGAGATAGTGCACTATTCTTTCATGTCATACCCGACCACCTCGAAAAGTATATCCTCAGATCTGTGTGTTGTCCCCTCACATATACACATACAAATGAAACTGAAAATAAACACCACAAAACCGTATACCCTAAACCCTAAACCCTAAACTCTAAACCTTAAAACCCTAAAACATAAACCCTAAACCCTAAAACATACAACCCTAAACCCAAACAAACCTGACTAAACCATAAAAACCCTAAATAAATTTAGTAAACCCTTAACCTAAACCTTAAACCTAAACCTAGAACCCTAAACCCACAAACCTAAACAAACCACAAACCCTAAACCTAAACTGAGAATAAAACCCCTGCCACCAAACCCTAAACTGAGCCTAAATAAAAACAAACTAAACCAAAAACCCTAAAACCCAACCACAAATCTCCAGGCCCACAAGGCCCTAAAACCCTACCCAGACCCAAAAATACTAAAAACCAAACTAAACCTAAAATTATCCTAAACTAAATAAAACATAAAATAAAATAAATAAAACTTAGACCTAAATAATAAAATAAAATAAAATAAAAACTAAACTAAACCTAAACAAAACTTAAATTAAACTTAAACCTAAAAATAAAATAAAAAAATATGAACTAAACTAAAATAAAGTAAATACAAACTTAAACTAAACTAAAAATTAAAATATAGCTCAAAATAAAAGACTAAATAAAATAAAAACTAAACATAAAATAAACATTAATTAAACCTAAAATAAAATAAAATAAAAATTGAATAAAAACCTAAATCTAAAAAATAAACCTAAAAATAAATAAAAAATAAAACCTAAACCATAAAATAAAAAAACCTAAATGTAAAAGATAAATAAAATAAAATAAATAAAATAAGCCTAAACTAAAATAAACTACACTATACTAAATAAAAGCTAAACCTTAACCTAAAATAAACTAAACCTAAACCTAAACATAAACTAAGTAAAATAATATAAACTAAAAATAAACCTAACCTAAACTAAAAATAAGACCTAAAAATAAACCTAAAATAAAAACCTAAAACCTAAACCTAAAAAAATAAATTAAAAACCTAAACTTAAACCTAAAAATAATAAACAAAATCTAAACATAAAAATAAAATAAAAATAAAAATAAAAATAAACTAATAATAAACCTAAACATAATCTAAAAATAATAATGCTTAAAAATAAACCTAAAATAAAAATATAAAACCTAAACCTAGAAAAATAAAATAAATACCTAAACCTAAATCTAAAAATAAAAAATAAAACCTAAACCAAAAAAAATAAAATAAAATAAACAAAAAATTAACCTGAACTAAAAAACCTTAAAATTAAAGTAAAATAAAAAACCTAAACTAAAATAAATAAACCTAAAATAAATAAACTAAACTAAATAAAAACATAAATGAACTTAAATATAAATAAAAAATAAACTAAATAAACCTAAACATACTAATTTACTTAATTTTTTAAAAAAAATAATTAAACCCTAAACCTTAAACCCTAAACCCTAAAAACCCTAAACCCTAAGTCCTTCACCCTATATTCTAAACCCTAAATCCTAAACCTTAAACTCTAAACCCTAAACCCTAAACAACCCCAAACCCTAGAACCCTAAACTCTAAACCCTAAACCATAAATCCAAACCCTAAACTCTAAAGCCTAAAGCCAAAACCCTAAACTCTAAATCCTAAACACTAAACCTTAAACCCTAAAACCTAAACCCTAAACTAGCCCTGAATATTAAGCTATCTTTAAACCCTAAACCCTAAACTCTAAACCCTAAAAACTAAACCCTAAACCCTAAACCATAAACCCTAAACCCTCACCTTACTAGAGGTGTTGGTGGATATGATAATGGATATGGAGGTGGTGGTTATGGTGGCAGGATCTGGAGGTGGGGACTGGGTGTTGATGGATCTGGAGGTCCTGATGGATATGAAGGTGGTGGTAATGGAGGCGAGAGGTGCGACAGAGGTTACAACCATGTTGGTGGCGGAGGGATAGATCAGGGATATGGTGGCCGATCCCGATACTCAAAAGGCGAGAGTGGCTCTTATGGGAACTGGAGAAACAGAAGCACAGTCGATCCGACCTACTACTTATGGAGTTGTGTCTTTATAGTAGAGATGGTTCCAATTATCTAGGGTTTTTGATTTGCTCTATGCGTGCTCATTTTTTTATCTATGTCATCACTTGTATCTTAGAAAACTTGGTCTCCTACATGGTTGATAAAATCCAAAAGAAGAAATATTGAATATGAATTTGTTCTCAATTAAAAAAAAAACTTTAAACCCTATACCTTAAACCCTAAACTAAAACCTAAACAATAAACCTTTAACCCTAAAAACCTTAAAAACTCTAAAACCATAAACCCTAAACCATAATCACTAAACACTAAACCCTAAATTAACCTAAACCATAAACCCTAAACTAACCTAAACCATTAACCCTAAACTAACCTAAATCTTAAACCCTAAATCCTAAATCGTAAACCCTAAACCCTAAACTATAAAACCCTAAACCCTAAAATAAATCCCAAACATAAAATAAAAATAAAAAAACCAAAAATAAAATAAAATAAAAGATAAATAAAAACCTAAACCTAAAAAATAAATCTAAAAATAAAACCTAAAAATAAATAATAAAAAACCTAAACCCTAAACTTAAAAAAAACCTAAACCTAAAATAAATAAAATAAAATAAATCTAAACCTAAACTAAAATAAATAAACTAAAATAATTAAAACCTAAACCTAAACCTAAAATAAACTAAACCTAAACCCAAAATTAAATAAATTAAATAAAATTAAATTAAAAATAAACCTAAACCTAAACTAAAAAATAAAACCTAAAAATAAACTAAAATAAAAACCTAAAAGTAAAAATAAAAAATAAAACTGAAACCTAAGAAAATAAAAATTAAAATAAACTACAAAATATACCTAAACCTAAACCTAAACTGAAAAAATAAACTAAAACAAAAAACTTAAACTAAAATAAATAAACCTAAAATAAATAAACTAAACTAAATAAGAATAAAAATAAACCTACAACAACAACAACAACAACAACAACAAGCCTTTATCCCACTAAGTGGGGTCTGCTACATGAATCCTACGTCTCCATTGTTCCTATTATATGTCAAATTCTAATAAGAATAAAAATAAACCTAAATAAAATATGAAATATAATAAATAAAAATAAATAAAAAATAAACTAAATAAAACAAAACTTATTGGTTTACTTAATTTTTAAATAAAATAAATAAAATAAAACCCAAACCCTAAACCCTAAACATTAAAACTAACCCTAAACCCTAAACTATAAACCCTAACCTGACCCACCAACCCTAAACCCTAAAACCACCCTAAAACCCTAAAACAAAACCCAACCTAATCCCAACCTAAACCCTAAAACCTACAACCCTAAACACTAAACACTAGACCTCAAACCCTAAACCCAAACCCTAAACCCTAAACCTTAAACCCTAAACACTAAAAATCTAAAAACCTAAACCTAAAACCTAAAAACCTAAACCTTAACCAAATAAAATCTAATAATAAAATAAATAAAAACACATAAACCAAAATTAAATAAAAAAATAAAATGAAATAAAAACCTAAACTAAAATCAAAACCTAAACCTAAACCTAAACCTAAACCTAAACCTAAACTTAAAAAAAAAATAAATTAAAATAATATAAATGAAAACCTTAACTAAACTCAAAAAATAAATTAAACCTAAAAATAAAAAATAAAAAAATAAAATAAAAATTAAATATAAAATATAAATGAAATAAAATAAAAACTAAATAAAAACCTAAACCTAAAAAATAAATCTAAAAAAACCTATAAATATGTAAAAAATAAAACCTAAAACCTAAAATAAAAAAAAACTAAACCTAAAATAAATAAATAAAATAAACCTAAACCTAAACTAAAATAAACTAAACAAAAATGATTGAAACCTAAACCTAAACTTAAAATATACTAAACCTAAACCCTAAACTAAATAAACTAAAAATAAACCTAAACTTAAACTAAAAAAATAAACCTAAAATAAAAACCTAAAACCTAAACCTAAAAAAATAAAATAAAAATCCAAACTTAAATCTAAAAATAAATAATAAAACCTAAACCTAAAATATTAAGAAAATACTCAACTAAAAATTAAACATAAACCTAAACCTAAACCTAAGATGAACTAAAATAAAACTTAAACTAAAATAAATAAACTTAAAATAAATAAACAAAACTATATAAAAAATAAACCTAAACAAAATAAAATAAGCTAAAATAAATAAAAATAAAAGATAAACTAAATAAACCTACCCTGTCGGTTTGCTTTTAAAACCCTAAACTCTAAACCCTAATCCTTGAATCCTAAACCCTAAACCCAAAACCCTAAACCCTAAAATAAATCCTAAACCCAAATCCCTAAATATGCAACCTAAACCCTAAACCCTAAATAATAAAAAAATCTTAACCCCTAACAACCACCACCAAACTTACAACCCTAAACACTAAAACCTAAAATCAAAAATCAAAACTATAAAAAATCAAGAAAACCAATGCAAATGCCAAACCACAAACCCTAAACCTAAACCTAAACCTAAATCTAAACCCTAAACTAAACCTCAACTAAATAAAATAAACATAAACCTAAACAAAAAAATTAAAAAATAAATAAATAAAATAAATAAACATAATATAAATAAAATAAAATAAAAACTAAAAATAAATAAATAAAATAAAATAAAATAAACTAAATAAACCTAAACCTAAACCTAATTCTTAACTAAGCTAAAATTAATTATACTAAACTAAACTAATCCTAAACCTAAATATAATCCTAAACCTAAACCTAAACTAAATAAACTAAAATAAACTAAATAAATAAATTAAAAGTAACTAAACTAAATAAACCTAAATAAACCTAAACCTAAACTAAAATAAAATAAACTAAACTAAATAAACTAAACCTCAAAATAAACTAAATAAACTAAATAAATAAAAACTAAACTAAATAAAAAAAACCTAATCTAAATAAATAAAAACTATACCAAATAAATAAACCTAAACTAAAAATAAACTAAACTAAGCTACTAAAATAAACAAAAATAAACCTAAACCTAAACTACATAAACTTAAACCTAAATAAATAAAATAAACTAAAATAAAATAGACTAAACCTAAACTAAATAAACCTAAACCTAAAGCTAAAATAAAAATAAATGAACTAAACTAAATAAATATACCTAAACTAAATAAACTAAATAAAAACTAAAATAAAAATAAACCTAAACCTAAACTAAACTAAATAAATAAACCTAAACTAAAATAAAAAATAAACCTAGACCTAAACCTAAACCTAAAACCTAAATAAAAATAAACCTAAACCTAAACCTAAATAAACCTAAAAAAACATAAACTAAAATAAACATAAACTAAACTAAATAAAATAAAATAAAATAAACTAAAATAAATCAACCTAAACCTAAATAAAATAAACCTAAATAAACCTAAACCTAAATAAAACCAAAACTAAACAAAACCTATACGTAAACTTAAATAAACAAACCTAAAATAAAATAAAACCTAAATCTAAACCTATACCTATACCTAAACTAAATAAACCTAAAACCTAAACTAAAAATAAACCTAAATTAAATAAAACTAAACTAAATAAAACTTAAACCTAAATAAACCTAAACTAAATTAACCTAAACCAAAACCTAAGCTTAAAGTAAATAAAAAGGTAAACTAAATAATAAATAAAATAAATCTAAACCAAAATAAACTAAATTAAACTAAGCTAAACAAACAAATAAAAACTGAGCGAAAAAAATAAACTAAGTAAAATTTAAAACCTAAACTAAAATAAATAAAATTAATAAATGAACTAAACTAAACCTAAACCTAAACCTAAACCTAAAAATAATTAAACTAAACTAACTAAAAATAAATAAAACCTAAACATAAACTAGATAAATAAACTAAATAAAATAAACTAAATAAATTAAACTAAATAAATAAACCTAAACCTAAATAAATAAACCTAAGTAAAAATAAAATAAAACTTAAACCTAAACCTAATCCTAAACCTAAACCTAAACTTAAACTAAACTAAAACCTAAACCAAATCCTAAACTTAAACTAAATAAACCTAAACCTAAACATAAAACTAAACTAAACTAAATAAACTAAACTTATAAAACCTAAATAAACCTAAACCTAAACTAAATTAAACAAAATAAAAAGGAAATAAACTAAACTAAAAATCAACTAAATAAACAAAACTAAATAAATAAACTTAAACCTAAACTAAACTAAAATAAAACTAAACTAAATAAATAAATAAAAAATAAACCTAAACTAAACTAAAATAAATAAACCTAAACTAAAATAAACTAAACTAAATAAACCGAAGCCTATAACTAAACCTAAACCTAAACCTAAACTAAAGAAAGTAAACTAATAAAATAAAAAAATAAACCTAAACCTAAACCTAAACGAAAACTAAATAAATAAAATAAAATAAAATAAACTAAATAAACCTAAACCTAAACTAAATAAATAAACTAAATAAACTAAAATAAATAAACTAAATAAACTAAACTAAATAAACCTAAAACCAAAATCTAACCCTAAACATAAACTAAACTAAACTAAAATGAATTAAATAAAATAAACTTAAACCTATACTAAATAAAATAAACCTAAACTAAACTAAACTAAATTAAACTAAAGAAAATCTAAAATAAACATAAAACTAAACCTAAAACCTAAACTAAAATAAACCTAAACCTAAACCTAAATGTAAACCTAAATAAACTAAAACCTAGATCTAAACCTAAATAAATAAACTAAACTAAACTAAAATGAACCTAAACCTAAACATAAAATAAATAAATAAATAAACCTAAACCTAAACCTAAACCTAAACCAAAATTAAATAAACCTAAACCTAAAGTAAAACTAAACCTAAAAAGATAAACCTAAGCAAAACTAAATAAACTTAAACCTAAATAAACTAAAACTAAATAAACCTAAACCTAAATAAACTAAATAAATTAAACTAAATAAAAACAAACCTAAACCTAAATAAATAAACTTAAATAAACCTAAAGTAAAAATAAATCTGAACCTAAACCTAAACCTAAACCTAAATAAATAAACTAAAATAAATAAACTTAAATTAAATAAAGAAACCTAAACCTAAACTTAAACCTAAACCAAATAAACTTAAACTAAATAAATAGACTTAAAAAACCTAAACCTAAACTAAAAAAACCTAAACCTAATAAACTAAATAAACCTAAACTAAAAAAATAAAACCTAAATTTAAACCTAAAAAACCTAAAAACATAAACTAAACTAAACTAAAGTAAACCTAAGCTAAATCTAAACCTAAACCTAAAATAAATAAATTAAACCTAAATTGAAATAAACCTAAACCTAAACTTAAACTAAACTAAACTCAACCAAAAAAAACCTAAACCTAAACCTCAATCTAAATCTAGACCTAAATCTAAACTAAATAAATTAAAATAAATCTAAACTTAAACATAAACCTAAATCTAAATAAAACAAACCTAAACTAAACAAAAAAATAAATAAACCTGAACCTAAATAAAACTAAAAATAAACCTAAACTAATAAAATAAACCTAAACTAAACTAAAAAAATAAAATAAATAAACTAAAACTTAAAATCAACATAAACCTAAACCTAAATAAACTAAACTAAATAAATAAACCTAAACAAAACTAAAGTAAACTAAACTAAGCTAAATAAACCTAAACTTAAGATAAACTAAATAAACTATATAAAAATAAACCTAAACCTAAACTAAAACCTAAAACTAAACAAAACCTAAACCTAAACCTAAACCTAAACCTAAACTAATTAAACCTAAACTTAAACCTAAACCTAAACCTAAACCTAAACCTAAACCTAAACCTAAACTAAACCTAAACATAAACCTAAACTTAAACTAAACCTAAACCTAAACCTAAACTAAGGTAAAATTAACTAATAAACTAAATAAACCTAAACTAAACTAAAATAAACTAAATAAAATAAACCTAAACCTAAACCTAAATCTAAAATAAATAAACTAAAATAAATAAAACTAAATTAAAAAAAATAAACTCAACTAAGTAAACCTAAATAAAACCTAAACCTAAACCTAAACCAAAACTAAACCTAAACCTAAACCTAAACTAAAAAATCTAAAATAAACCAAAACCTAAACTAAATAATCAAAATAAACTAATATAAATAAACCTAAACCAAAACTAAAAAAAATAAACCTAAACATAAACCTAAACTAAAATAAATAAATAAATCTAAACCTAAAATTAAAAATAAACCTAAATAAACCTAAATAAACCTAAATCAAAACCTAAACCTAAACCAAAATAAATAAACTAAACTAAATAAAAATAAAACAAATAAACCTAAACTAAACTAAATAAACCTAAACCTAAACCTAAACCTAAACTAAAATAAACTAAATAAAATAAACTAAATAAATAAAACTAAACTAAACTAATTAAACCTAAATCTAAACAAATAAACCTAAAAACCTAAATGAAAACCTAAACCTAAAATAATAAAAGAATTAAACAAATAAATAAACTTAAACCTAAATCTAAACTTAAACGTAAAACAAAAACTAAATAAACTATACTAAAATAAACCTAAACCTAAACCTAAACCTAAACTAAAATAAATAAACTTACAAAATAAAAGAAAATAATAAATAAATAAACATAAACCTAAACCTAAATAAACTAAAAAATAAAAACCTAAACCTAAATGAAACTAAATAAACTAAAACCTAAATAAAACAAACCTAAAAATAAACCTGAATCCTAAACCTAATCCTAAACCTAAACCTAAACTAAATAAACCTAAACCTGAACTAAATAATCTAAAACCTAAACTAAATAAATAAACCTAAACCTAAACCTAAACCTAAACCTAAAACCTAAAATAAAAACCTAAAACCTTAAGCTAAAATAATAAAATAAAAGCCTAAACTTAAACCTAAAACTAAAAAAACAAAACCTAAACCTAAAAATTAAAATAAAAACAAAACTTAACTAAAAATAAAATTAAACCTAAACAGAAAATAAAACCTAAAAATAAACATAAACTAAAAACCAAAAATGTAAACCTAAAAAAATAAAAATAAACCTAAACCTAAACCTAAAAATAAAAAAAAAACCAAAACTTAAAAAATAAAATAAAAATAAAAATCAACAAAAAGTTTAATCTAAACATAAACCTAAACCTAAAAAAACAAAAATAAAAACCTAAACTAAAATAAATAAACCTAAAATAAATATACTAATCTAAATAAAAATAGAAAATAACCCTAAATAAAAATACAAATTAAAAGAAACTAAAATATATAAAAGATAAAGTAAATAAACCTAAACCTACTAGTTTACTTAATTAAAAAATAACCCTAAATGCAAAATCATAAACCCAAAACCCTAAACCCTAAACAAAAAAGCTAACCCTAAATCCTAAACCCTAAACCCTAAATCCAAAACTTTAAACTCTAAGCTCTAAACTAAAACCCTAAACCCAAAACCTTAAACCATAACTCTAACCTTAAAACCTAAACCCTAACAGTATAAACCCTAAAACCATTAACCCTAAACCTGAAATCCTAAACCTTAAACCCTAAATACTAAACCCTAAACCCTAAACCCTAACCCTAAACCTTAAACCATAAAACCCTAACCCTAAACCCTAAACCACAAACCCTAAACCTAAACTGAAAGTATCTAAATAAATTTAAAAAATAACCCTAAACCTAATAAACTTAAACCTAAACTAAAACCCTAAAAATGGGTAGAACCTTGATGAACATTCACAACTCAGTCAGCTAGATTTGGTGGAGGGAGGGTGAGGCGGCTATCATAGTGGTGGTGGGGGATCTGGGATGTTGGTGGATATGGAGGTGGTGGTCAGAGCAGTGGTGGTTATGGAGGTAGGAGGAGTGACGAAGGTTTTAACCATGGTGGTGGCGGAGGGAGAGATTGTAGATATGATGATGGATAACGTTACTCGAGAGGCCCGGGTGGTTCTGATTAGAAACAGAGAAACTAAAAAATGTTTGATCCAATCTGCTGTTTATGGGACTGCGTCTTTATAGTAGAGCCGGTTATAGTTTTCTAAGGCTATTGATTTGCTCTATGCATGCTTATTTTTTATCTATGTCACTTATGTCATTGAGAACTTGGTGTGTTAGTTGATTTATGAAATAAAAATTAAGAAATGTTATATCTGTATTTTTTTCTCTGTTAAAAAAAAACCAAAAAACCAAAAGCCCAAAATAAAATTAACCTAAACCCTAGACCCTAAACCTTAAAATAAAAAAAATAAAAAAAAATTAAAAAAACCCTAAACCTAAATGCTAAACCTTAAAACTAACCCTAATCCTTAAACCCTAAACCTACAACCCTAAACCCTAAACCTTAAACTCCAAACCTTAAACCCTAAACCCTAATAAGAAACTAATAAAACACTAAACTAAACTAACTATAACTAAAATAAATAAATAATAAACTAAAACTAATAAATAATAAACTAAAACTAATAAACTAATAATAAATAAAAACTAATTATAAACTAATAAAAAAACTAAATATAAACTAAAATAAAAACTAATAAAACTAACTAAACTAAGCTAACTAAATAAATACTAAAAAACTAATAAACTAATAATAACAAAAATTAACTAAACTAATAAACAAAGTAATAACTAAATTAAACATAAACAAAAAAACCCTCTAATAAATTAAGTAAAAATAAACTAAATTAATAAAACTAATAAAAATTAAACTAAACCTAATCTATTAATTAAAATTAAACTAATAAACTAATTAAATTAAACCCTAATAAATATCTAACTAATAATAACAACAAACCTAAACCCCAAAACATAATATTAAATAACTAAATAATAATAAAACAAACCCAATAAATAAACTAATAATAACTAAACTAACTAGACTAAAACTAATAACTAATAAACTAAAACTTATAGACAAACTAAATAATTAATAAAAAACTAATAATAAATAATTAATAACTAAAACTAATAACTAAACTAAATTAATAAACTAACTAAATAATAATAACTAAAACTAATAATAAAACTAAAGAAACTAATAAACTAAAACTAAATAACTATTAATAACTAACACTAAACTATTAAACTAATAATAAATTAAACTAAATAAAATTAATAACTAATAATAATAAACTAAAATAATAAACTAAATAAAAAATCTAAATAAATATAATAAATCTAATAATAATAAATAAACAAAAACTAACTAGTATAATAAACTAATAAAACAAGCTAATAAAAAAATAAAAAATAAAATAATAATAAAAAATAAACCTAAACTAAAACTAATAAACTTAAAAAACTAAATAATAAAACCTAATAACATAAAAAAACCTAAACCTAAACTAAATAAACCTAAACCTAAATTTAAACCTAAACCTAAAACCTAAATAAACTAAAATAAACTAATTAAAAAATAAAATAAATAAAATAAACAAACCTAAAACTAAACTAAAATAAACTAAACTAAAATAAACCTAAAATAAACTAAAACCTAAACTAAACCTAAACTAAACTAAACATAAATAAACTAAAACAAAAAAATAAAACTAAATAAACCAAAATAAATAAAATAAACTAAAAAAATAAACCTAAACCTAAACCTAAACCTAAATAAAATAAACCTAAAAATAAATAAATAAACTAAATAAATAAAAAAACTAACCTAAACTAAAAAATAAATAAAATAAAAATAAATAAAAAATAAACTAAAAAATAAAATAAACTAAACTAAAATAAAAAAAATCTAAATAAAAAAACTAAAATAAACTAAAATAAACTAAAATAAAACTAAAAAAAACCTAACACCTAAACTAAAACTAAGTAAACTAAACTAAGAAACCTAAAACTAAAATAGATAAATAAAACCTAAACCTAAAATAAAATATCTAAACTAAATAAATTAATTAAAATAAACCTAAACTAAACCTAAACTAGATAAACCTAACCCTAAATCCTAAACCCAAAATAAAATAAAACTAAATATACTACACTAAATAAAACCTAAACCTAAACCTAATTAAACTAAATAAATAAACCTAAACCTAAATAAACTAAATAAATAAACCTAAACCTAAACCTAAATAAATAAATAAACTAAATTAATAAACCTTAACCTAAAAGTAAATAAATAAACCAAATAAAGAAATAAAAATAAACCTAAACTAAACCTATACTAAGTAAACCTAATCCTAAACCGTAAACCCAAAATAAAATAAAACTAAATAAACTAAACTAAATAAAACCTAAACTTAAAACTAAATAAATAAACATAAACCTAAACCTAAATAAATAACAAAACTAAATAAATGAACATAGACATAAAGCTGAACCTAAACTAAACCAAATAAAATAAAACCTAAATAAATAAATAAATAATACCTAATCCTAAACCAAAACCTAAAATAAATAAAACTAAAAACTAAATAAACCTAAAAAAAAACTAGACTAAATAAAAATAAACAAACCTAAACCTAAACTAAAAATAAACCTAAATAAATAAATAAAACTAATAAAATAAAAATAAAAAATAAAAGAAAAATAAATGAACATAAACCTAAAAATAAAAAACCTAAACTAAATAAACCTAAATAAACCTAAATCTAAACCTAAATTAAAACCTAAACCTAAATAAACTAAACTACAAAAAAAAAATAAACCTAAACCAAAATAAAATTACATAAACCTAAACTAAACCTAATCCTAAAACTAAAATAAAAACTAAATAAATTAAACTAAATAAAACCTAAACCTAAACCTAAACCTAAACTTAAATAAAAATAAAACCTAAACTAAACTAAATAAATAAAAATATAAAAAAAAGAAAAAATAAATAAAACTTATACCTAAACCCCAAACCTAAGCTAAACTAAATAAACTTAAACCGAAACTAAGTAAACTAAAATCTAAATAAAATAAACTATCCTATAATAAAATAACTAAAAAAAAAAAAATAAATAAAACCTATACCTAAAGTAAACCCCAACCTAAAAAAATAAACCTAAATAAACATAAACTAAACTAAAAGAAAACCAAAACTAATCTAAAATAAAAATAATACATAAATCTAAACTTAAACATAAACTAAAAAAAATTAACTATATAAATAATAAAATAAACCTAAATAAACCTATACCTAAACTAAACTGAAAATAAAAACCTAAAAAATAAATAAAACATAAACTAAAATAAAATTAAAAAGATAAACTAAACTAAAAATAAATAAATCTAAACCTAAGACTGAACTACATAAAAAAAAACTTAAACCTAAACTTAATCCTAATTAAAATAAAACCCTAAACCCTAAACCCTAAACCCTAAACTCTCAACCCTAAATTCTAAACACTAAACCCTAAACCTTAAAACTCTAAACCCTTAACCCTAAACCATAAACCATAAACCTTAAACCCTAAACCCTAAACCCTAAACCCTAAAATATCCCTAAACCCTAAATCCTAAAATATCATAAACTCTAAACCCTAAACCATAACCCTAACCATAAACCCTAAACTCCCAAAACCTAAAACCTAAATACCAAAACTAACCCTAAAGTTTTATACTAAAGTTTAAACCTAAACCTAAACCCTAAACTTAAACTTAAACCTAAATAAAACCTTGTTTAACGATTAAACCTTAAACTAACTTAAACTAAACTATAAACTCAACACTAAACTTAAAACCTTAAACCTAATCTAACCTAAACCTAAACTAAATCTAAGTTTAAATCTAAACCTAAAACTAATCCTAAACCCAAAATCTACAACCTTAAACCCTAAACATTAAACCTACAAGCCAAAACCATAAACCATAAACCCTAAAACCCTAAACCTTAAACCTAAACCCTAAACCCACCCCAAACCCTAAACCCTAAACACTAAACCCTAAACCATAAACCCTAAAAACCTAAAAGCCTAAACCCAAAAATAAAATAAAACCTAAAAATAAAATAAAAAATAACCTAAACCTAAATAAAATAAAAAAATAATATATAATAAAAACCTAAACTAAAACTAAAACCTAAACCTAAACCTAAACCTTAAAATAAAATAAAAAAATAAAAATAAGCTAAAATAAAATAAATAAAAATTTAACCTAAATAAAAAAATAAAATAAAGCTATAATTAAAAAAAACTAAATAAAATAAAAACTAAATGTAAAATAAAATAAACCTAAAATAAAATAAAATAAAAACTAAATAAAACCCTAAACCTAAAAAATAAACCTGAAAATAAATAAAAAATAAAACCTAAACCCTAACCTAAAAAAAACCTAAACCTCAAATAAAAAAAATAAAATAAACCTAAACCTAAACCTAAAATAATCTAAACATAAACCCTAAACTAAATAACATAATAAACTAAAAATAAACCAAAACCTAAACCAAGAAATAAAACTTAGAAATATATATAAAATAAAATCATAAAACCTAAAACTAAACCAAAAATTAAAAATAATACCTAAACCTAAATAAGATACAAATAAAATAAATTAAAAAATAATCTTAAAACTAAACCTAAACCTCAAAAATAAACTAAAATAAAAAACCTTGTAGATGTTGGTTAGAGTAATGGTGGTTATGGAGGTGGGAGGAGCGATGGAGTTTACAACCTTGGTGATGGAGGTGGGAGAGACCGGGGATATGATGGTGGGTCCTTCTATTAGGGAGGCGGGGTGGTTTTGATGGGAACTGGAGAAACTAAAGAACGGCTGATCCAATCTGCTGCTTATGGAAATGTGTCTTTATAGCAGATAGGGTTGTAGTTATCTTGGGTTTTTGATTTCTCTATGTGTGCTTATTTTTTATCTATGTCTTTGCTTGTGTCTTAAAAAACTTAGTGTATTACTTGGTTAATGAAATTGAGAAAAAAATGTTTCATCTGAGTTTGTTCTCTATAAAAAAAAAAAAACCCTAAACCCTAAACTAAAACTTGAACCCTAACCTAAAACCTAAACCCTAAACACTAAACCCTAAATCGTAAACCCTAAAAATAAATAAATAAAAAACCCCAACCCTAAACCCTAAACCCTAAAACTGCCCTAAACCTACAACCCTAAACCCTAAACCTTAAAACTCTAAACCCTAAACTCTAAACCTAAACCAAAAAAATAAACTAAAATAAAATACCTAAACTAAAATAAAATACTTACAATAAAATAAATAAACCTAAAATAAATAAAAATAAGAAATAAATAAATAAAAAACAAACTAAATAAACTGATTAAACAATATAAGAAATGTTGTAAATCTGAATTTGTTCTCTATTTAAAAAAAACCAAAAACCCTAAACCCTAAACTTAAACCTGAACCTTAAACCTAAAACCTAAACCCTAAACCTTAAACCTTAAACCATAAAAACCTTAAACCCTAAAAACCATAAACCCTAAACCCTAAACACTAAACCCTAAACACTAAACCCTAAACCCTGAACCCTAAACACTAAACCCTAAACACTAAACCCTAAACCCTGAACCTCAAAGCCTAAACACTAAACTAACCCTAAACCCTAAAGCCAAAAAAACTTAAAACGTAAACCAAAACTAATTAAAACCTAAAAAATAAATAAATAAAAAAATCTAAAAAAGATAAAATAAGAAAATAAAATAAAATAAAAACATAAACTAAAACCTAAACATAAACCTAAACCTAAACCTAAAATGAAAATAAAATAAAAAATAAAAACTTAACCAAAATAAAATAAATAAAAACCTAAACTAAACTATAAAATAGAAAACCTAAACAAAATAAAAACTAAACCTAAAATAAAAATAAAATAAGCCTTAAATAAAATAAACTAAAACTAAATAAAAGCCTAAACCTAAAAATAAATAAAAAATAAAACTGAAACACTAAACTAAAAAAAACTTAATCTAACATAAAAGTAAAATAAACCAAAACCTAAACTGAAATATATAAAACCTTAACCTAAACCTAAAATAAACTAAACCTAAACCTAAACTAAATAAAATAAAATAAACTAACAATAAACCTAAACATAAACTAAAAAATAAAAACTAAAAATAAACTTAAAATAAAAACCTAAAACCAAAACCTAACAAAATAAAAAAAAAACCAAAACCTAAACCTAAAAATAAAAAATGAAACCTATTCCTAAAAAATAAAATAAAAATAAAACCAAACTAAAAAATAAACATAAACCGAAATCAAAACCTAAACCTAAAAATATAATAAAATAAAAAACCTAAACTAAAATAAATAAACCTAAAATAAATAAACTAAACTAAATACAAATAAAAATATCCTTAAATCAAAATAAAAAATTAAATAAACTAAATAAACTTAAACATACCAGTTTACTTAATTTAAAAAAATAAAAAAACCCTAACCCTAAACCCTAAAACTATTCCTAAACCCTAAACTCTAAACCCTAAAAGTACAACCCTAAACACTACCCTAGACCCTAAAACCATAAAACCTAAACCCTAAACCCTAAACCCTAATCCCTAAAACACTAAAGCCTAAACCCTAAACCCTAAAGCTAAAACCCTAAAACATAAAGCCTAAAAAACCCTAAACTAACCCTAAATCCTAAACCCTAAAGCCTAAACCCTAAACCATAAACTAAGCCCTAACCCTAAATCCTAAACCCTAAAACCATAAACCCTAAAACCATAAACCCTAAACCCTAATCACTAAACCCTAAACCCAAAACCTTAAAACCTAAACCTAACCTAAACCTCAAAAACCCTAAACCTACTAGCTTCCCTCTCGACCACGGCGCTCTCTGACGATTGTGTTTTTCCTTTCGATTTCCTAGCGGCTTGGCTGATTTTTGATCATTCTCGATCAATTTTTTTGATAATTTTTCTCTGATTGGCCTCTTATGTGAGTTTCACTTCGCTCTTTCAATGGCGGAGGAGCCACTTTCCACGCAGCCGAGCTTATCCATCTTAGAGGCATCGACTAGGGCATCAAATTTACATGGAATTATGGATCTGAAATCAACTGCTACTCTGCCTGCAGTTAAGTCCTTTAAGGATGCATTATCTGGTAAGAACCTTTCCCCTAATGCTTTAGTTAATTTGATCTCGACCTCATTTTACGGGATGCCTGCTATTATGTTCTTGGAGACGTGGAAAAGTCGGCGAAGCCTTTTAAATTCTCTTTAGTTGGTAAATTTTCCTTACGTCGGCCAACTCTCGATAACATCCAATCATTTTTTCATAGCCTTAAACTTTCGTGTTTTTTACTATCAGATTGATTGATCTTAGGCATATTTTAATTCAACTCTCTAATGACTTAGATTATTCAGGAGTTTTTGCCTGTCGTTCTTAATTTGTGTTTATTGTCAAATGTGACTTCTAAAATGGTCTACTTTTTTGATATAAAAGAGGAATCCCCAATTGTTCCTATATGGCTATTCCTAATATGAGAATACATTATGTTACACATCAAGGTCTTTGCGGTTGGGGCTCTCTTTGGTCGGCCTCTTCAAATTGATCAGGCCACCTCTATGAGATCACGACCTTCTATTGCTCATATTTTGGTTGAGATTGATATTACTGAAAAGCATCCAAAAGAAGTTTGGATCGGCTCTAAGAAGTTCGCTTATAATTAAAAAGTGGAATTTGAGAACTTTCCTAATTTTTCCACACATTGCAAGATTCATGGCCATGATTATTCTGAATGTTTTGTATCCTCATCTTAAAAAGAATAAATTACTGGATCCTAATCCTACTCTATCAAATGAAAAAACTAATAAATTTGCTTATGTGCCTAAAGTAACTCAAAATGGGAATCATCCCCCTACCCCTAATCCTTTTCTATCCACTGATTTGCCTATTGGAGAGCAATCTGAGCATGCTAAAAATAATTCTTATGAGGTTCGTGAGGAGGCTAATGATAACTTAATTAACATTACTTCTAATTGTAATAATTTGGCTCCTCAAGATAATACCTTGACTCAGTCTAACCTACCCCTTTTGGCTACTGAACCCGAGGAGACTCATATGAACCCTAGTGTGATTTGAGTGGAAACTTTAGGTTGGATCAAAATCTAAAAATAAATTATAGAGTTGATCCTTTGATGAAAGAACAAAATCTAAAAATTGCTGATCCTTTGATGATGGAACAAAATCTGAAAAGTAATTCTAAAACTAAGCATGAAATCTTTGCTATTAATGGCTTCACAACCTCTCCTACACTTCAGAGTGATATGCATGCTAACCCACTTTCTCAGCTTAATTCTGACATTGAAGAATGGGAAATTATCATTAGAAATGCTTTGACTGATACAAGTCCTATTCTGAATATCACAAATCTATCTCTCTCGGATGGTGATACTTTGGACAACGATAGATCTTTTCAAACTAGTTTTAAAAAAAATCTCTTAAAGCTAGAATGTTCACTAATAGCTCCACTAGAACTACTAGATCTTCTCTAACTTCTCATAAATAACTATTTTTAATTTTCCTTTCTTCTTGCATTTTTATTTCTTTAGTTATCTATTTTCTTTTCTTTCTTATTTTATTATGATCAATTTTCTAATTGGAATGTTCGAGGTATTGGGACTCTCATTGTCATAGTATTCATATATTACTTGTTGTTATTGAACCATGATCATATTTTCAAAATTTCTTTTATAATATTAGCAATAAAGTTTGGTGTTTTTGGAATAATTTAGTCAACATCTCTATCCTTGATGATCTTCAATAATTGGTTAATGTCCACATCTCATTGGGTAAATTTTTTTCCTTAGATTCCTTTATTTATGCTTCTTGTAATAGAGCTGGTAGGAACATCCTTTGGGATAACTTAAGAACATTTGCCTCCTCAGTCAACAAACCTTGGTTGGTTGGGGGTGATTTAAACACTATTCTCTCTTCCTTAGAAAGAAGGGGAGTTTGTTCTCCTAACATTCATTCCATGGAAGATTTTTCTAATATGTTTCTTGATTGCAATCTGATTGATATTGGTTTTTTGGGCTCCGACTATACGTGGCATAACTCTAGACTCTGGCAGTGGCTTGATAGGACTCTTTTTAATTCTCTTTAGGTCAATCAATGAACCCTTACTTCTATTGAACATTTGAGCAGAACTTTGTCTGATCATGCTCTGCTTTCGATTTCTATCCAAAATCCCTCCAATAGAATATCCTCCCCAACTTCTTTCACATTCCAAAATATGTGGATCTAACACATTGATTTCATAAATGTTGTATACATTAACTGGATGGCTCCTCTTCATCCAGATAATTCAGTTAAGGGCATGATTCACCTCTGGCTTAAGCTTAAAAGGCTTAAACAATACCTAAATTGGTCGAATAAGCATCATTTTAAAAATATTTTTGCCAATATCAAAAATATGGAACAATTAGTTTGTTCTCTTGAAGATTTGTTTTGACTGATTCTACTAAACTTGAGGAGTTGAATGAAGCTAAAGATAACTTTGTTAAATATCAGAATATGGAGGAAACATACTGGCGACAAAAGGCTGCTAGAAATCATATTGCTGATGGTGACAGAAATACCAAGTATTTCCATGCTCTTTAAAAAAAAAGCCTTAAACTCTATTAAAAAATTAAAAAATTATAACGGTAGTTAGATCATTGATAATAATGATATTAAAGATTCTTTCATACCATTTTAAAAACTTATTAAACAACAACCCTACCTTGGAAGCTCTCTCCAACTCTCACCTGATTCCCTCAATGATTACTAATGATGATAACCATTTGCTTAATTTGCATCCAACGGAAGCTGAGATTGGTAGTATTCTCAATAGCATGAACACTGATTCTGTTGCTGGCCCTGAAGGATACACGACTCAATTTTTTCAACATTCTTGGCCTATTATTAAGTCTGACCTTGTTGATGCTGTCATTGATTTTTTTGATGGCAATCCTTTACCTAGATATTTTTTTAGCACTTCCATTATTCTCATTCCCAAAATTAATAATCCTGAATCTTGGGGATATTTCAGACCTATCAACCTTTGCACCTTCTTTCATAAACTCATTGCTAAATTAATTGCCAATATAATTAGTCCGCTGCTGCTTAAAAATATTTCCCCCAACCAAACTGGTTTCGTTAAAGGTAGAGCTATATCTGACAACATTCTTCTATCCCAAGAGTTGATTCATGACATTGATGCTTCTACCAGAGGTGGTAACATCCTTTTTAAATTAGACATCTCTAAAGCTTTTGACAACCTCTCTTGGAATTTCCTCTTCCAAATTCTTCTTTTGTTTGGTTTTTCTAACTATTTTATTTGCCTCATTAAAAATTGTATTACCAATATTTGGTTCTTCGTTATCATGAATGGTGAGTCCCTAGGTTTTTTTCCTTCTATGCATGGTTTGAGATAAGGAGATCCCTTATCTCCCTCTCTTTTTATTATTACTGTTGAATATCTTTAGAAGAGCCTTAATGATCTTTTCAACAATAATCCTAGCATGTTTTTTAAAACTCAAGGTGGTCTTCCTGTCTCTCATCTTAGTTTTGCTGATGACTTCATAATCTTTTGCAATGCCTCTACTCATCACATTAAAACTATTAAGAATCTTCTAAATAAATTTGGTAACGAAAGTGGTCTCTTTCTTAATGAAGGTAAAACTTGTTTCATTACTTCCTCTAAATTCCCTAGTAATAGGATCAACCAAATCTTGAGAATTACTAATTTTCAGCAACAACAACTTCGTATTAAATATCTTGGTGCTCTGCTCTTTAAAGGTCAGAAAAGATCACATCTCTTTGATGAGTTAATCCAAACAATCTCTAATAAAATTTTTGTTTAGGAATTTCATTTACTCTCATTTGGTGGTAGGCTCACTTTGATTAAGAGCACCCTTAACTCCATGCCTTTATATCTCATTCAAACCATTGTGCCGACCAATTCTACCATTAATAGAATTGAGTGCCTCATTAATAAATTCTTCTTGGAATCTAATAATTCTACTAAAAGAATGCATTGGACCTTTGGTATAAAAGTTGTGGCACTCTTGCTGAAGGTGGGCTTGGCTGTAAGCCAATCAGGGAACTATCACTGCTTTTATCGATAAACTTTGGTGGAAATTTAGAAGCAACAATAGTCTTTGGGCTAATTTCATGGCTACCAAATACTGCCAGGGTAAGCACCCTCTCATTTGGCCCTATAAAGTGGGAGACTCTCCTATATGGAAAATACTTTGTTCCATCAAATGGGAAGTAGAATCTTTAATCTCTTGGGGAATTAACTCTGGAACGTCTTTCTTTTGGCAAGAAAACTGGACTGGAGGTGGGTCCATTGATGAATTATTTTCTACCCACTCAACTACTGCTATTAAAGTGAACTCTTTCTGGCAGAATAATAAGTGGAACAACAGTAAGCTTACTAACTATATTCCTTTCTCTCTTTTAGGTAATCCTACTATTATTCCTATTATTCCTAGCAATCATGATCAGATCCTTTTTAAGCTTTCCCAAAATGGTGATTTTAACCTTAAAAATGTTTCGATTCATATTAAAGAAGCTCATGATTTCTCCAATGTGTTTTTTATACTTTGGAATAATACTATTCCTATTTCCTATTATGTTCTAACTTGGCATATTTTGAAAAATTTTATCCCTGTTGACTCCTTGATGTGGGGTAAAGGTTTTTACTCACCTTCAAAATGCTATTACTGCTTTCACATTGAGAATGTGAATCATGTATTTGTTAACGGAGCCATTGCTTCCAAACTTTGGATTTGGTATGATGATCTCTTTAATATTGTTAAATTCAAAGGCTCCTTAACTCTATACCAACTTCTTGAAGTTTATTTCGAAAACACTATTAAAGGCCACATTAAAGCCATAACTGCTATCACTCTTATTTGGTTCATATGGCTGGACAGAAATGATGCAAAATATCATGGGATTCCTATGAACCACATTAGGACAATTGCTAGAATTAAAAATAAAATCTGTGTCTTGTTTACTACCAATTTAATTAACTATAATCAATTCAAAGGTTGTAAATTTGTGGCCAATAAACTGGGTTTTAACTTGTAAGATCCACCCAACTGTAAAGATGACAAGATTGTTTATTGGGTAAAACCTCATGCTAATACTATTAAAATTAACATTGATGGCTTTGTCTCTCAAAATGCTTCTGGCTGTGGTGGCATTTTCAGAAACCTTAATGGTAATGTCCTATATGCTTTTGCTTACCCCCTTAATACTTGCTCTATTCCTTTTGCTGAGCTAATGGCAGTTTACAAAGCTATTGAGATTTGCCTTCAAAAAGGTTGGCTCGATATTTGGATTGAGGTGGATGCCCTATTGCTGATTGATCTTTTGACTTCCACCAAAATGGGCAATACATAATTGTACTACCTTATCAAGTAGACTAGAGCTCTCCTCTCTCAACTCTATTTTAAAATCACTCATATATGGCATGAAGGTGATGCATGTACTGATTACCTTGCTAATCTGGGTGATAGATTAGATGGCATAAAATTCTTTGATCAACTTACACTTCCTAAACATTTGCTTAGTTTGGTTAATTTGGACAATACTGGATTCCCTTACCTTAGAAATTAGTCCATCCTATTGGTTTGGCCTGTTATATTACCTATTTAACCGCATAATCAACTTTTTTGTGTTGTTGTTTCTCTGGATTTTGCTGATGCATCTTCTTGATACCCCTTTCTGGTTAATTGCTGATCTCTGTGGCATCTACTGCTGGATTAATTACCCTAATCTTTTTTGGGGTCTTACTGCTTCTACTATTTCCACTGTTAATGGTAAGGTATTTCCTGTCTGCTGGAGGGAGATGTATTGCCTTATGCTTTACTTTCTGCTTTACTTTCTGATCAACAGGGACAAACTTCTTGCTATCAATATTTTGTTAAGGGGTCCTGCTGTATCTATTTTCCATTATATGATTAAGGCTATGTTCTGTCTCTTTTCCTTTTTCTAGAAATCTATTCTAGGGCTCATGACTTTTCTGTATCAATATTTAATTGCTATATTTTTGTATAGCTTCATGACAGGCCCTAATTTATCTATTTTTTCTCCCATCATTATGGATGTGTCCCCTCTTATGCTCCCTAACCTCACCTCCACAACCTGTAAGGAGAGAAACCGCAATACCCTTGCTTTATAACTTCTTCTTTGCGGATTGAATTACTTCTTGATTTCCTTCCATGTTTTTGATGTTGTGGGCTTGCCGTCACTTTTATGTCTTGAAGGATTTCAAAGATGGCTTTCCTTTGAACCACTTTCGACTCTATGTTGTACCACTATTTTTATTGGATTATCTTATGGTGGGTGCAATAAATGTTTTGCTATTTTAATTATTGGTTGTTGGATTTTTGGGTCTTATGTCCAGCAGGCTGCTTTTGTGGCTATTTTTCTGATTGCTTTTGCTAACCTCACCTTACCAACTTGTAAGGAGAGAAACTGCCATACCCTTGTTATTATTATTGTCTCTTTATAGGATTGGACTTACTTAATGATTTCTTTCCAGTCTACTTTTATTGAGGATGTTAGTTTAGCTGCAAGCCTGCTCTCCTTTGTCTTGAAGGATTTTAATGATGGCTCCCTTTTGAACCCCTTTTATGTCTATGTTGTACCACTATTTTTTATTGTCTTATCTTTTGGTGGGTGCAATAATTATATTGTTGTTTTAATTGTTGGCTATTGGATTTTTGGATCTTATGTCCAGTAGGCTACTTCTGAGGTTGTTGGCTGTTTATTGGCTTTTGTTTTTCTGATTGCTTTTGCTATTTGCAACCGGGCTGCAGCTGATCACCACATGTTTGTGGTCTATTTAAACTGCTGTTGTTTTTTCCATCTTGATTCAGTTAGACTTGTCCAGATCACTATGATTATGCTATTACCTACTTGGAAATTAATTTATGCTTTATCTATTCTGAATGGGTGGTTTTATGGCCAGCTTGCTATTATTTGTTATCTTAGTTGTTATGAACTGGATTATCGGGTTTTATGCCCAGCAAGCTGCTACTGGGGTTGTCTCTCATGTCTAGCAGTTGGTTTTGGGGCTATTTTTCTGGTAGCTTTTGCTAACCTCACCTTCCCAACCTGCAAGGAGAGAAATTGCAATGCCCTTATTATTATTATTGTCTCTTTGCAGGATTGGACTTACTTAATGATTTCTTTCCAGTCTACTTTTACTGAGGATGTTGGTTTAGCTACAAGCCTGCTCTTTTTATTTTGAAGGATTTCAATGATAGCTCTCTCTTGAACCCCTTTTGTATTTTTGTTATACCTCTCTTTTTTACTGGCTTATCTTATGGCGGGTGCAATAATTGTATTATTGTTTTAATTGTTGGCTATTGCATTTTCAGTTCTTATGTCCAGCAGGCTACCTTTGAGTTGTTGGCTGTTTATTGCCAGTTGTTTTTCTGATTATTTTGCTATTTCCAATCGGGCTGCAGCTGATCACCTGATGTTTGTGGTCTATTTAATCTGCTATTATTTTTTTCATCTTATTTCAGTTAGACTTGTGCAGATCACTATGATTATACTATTACCTACTTGGATATTATCTTATGCACTGTCTATTCTGAATGGGTGGTTTTATGGCCAGCTTGCTGTTATTTGCTATCTTGGTTGTTTGCTGAACTAGATTATCGAGTTTTATGCCCAGCAAGCTGCTATCGGGGTTGTCTCTCTGATTGTCCTTTTTCGGAATTGTTTATGGTGGGGAGCATCTTATTATCTATGGCTTCTGGTCCATCTAATCTGCAGCTGCATTGCCATCTTGGCTCTGTTAGACTTTTGCATTTCCTGTTTAGGTTTGGTTATGCTGTCTTGCTTTACACTTGCTGGTTATTAACTTCTGCAATGATTATTAACAAGGGGGTTGTTAACATCTACATTGCTTATTCTGATTGGGTACCTTTTTTTGGGCTATATTCCTGGGCTGTATACCAGGGATGTAAGTTTCATATATGTCCCATATGTTTAGGTTGGAGTTAATTACATGCTATTTAATTTGCCTTGTTGGATTTCAACAGGCTTTTCAATTGGTTGTATATTGCTTCTTTCCTCTACCTGGACTTTTCTACTATTTTCCTGTGGTGGGTTTTCATGTTGGCCTAATTAAACTCTTAGCTCTGATAAAAAATAAGGTGGATTTGGCAAAGATGGTTCATTTTCATAAGTGTAGGGATTCTCATGCCATGGTGACTATATTGATGATATTTATTCTGCATGGGATCCCCTTTCCCATTCTGCTCTTTGCTGTATCCTTTTTATTGTGTTTATGGATTTGTTTAGGTTTACAGGTACTAAGGCTCAAAAGACTTTTAACAAATGGTTGCTATCTTCCCACAGGTTTGTTGGCTATGATGGTTGTGATGATTTCACTCCTTTTTGGTTTGGTAGTAGCTCTTGTGATGTAACCCTTCTGCTGAAGTTTGGATGCTCATATTTGCATCTGCCCTAATTTGGTGTGACTGAGCTTGAGCCTTCTCTCACACACTTCTTTAGAATCTTTCTCAGTTTATGCTATTTTCAATTTTCATTTTGTCTGTATTACTTTAACTGCTCTAATTTTTATCTTTCTACAATTTTGCAGGTGCATTTCTCTTGTTCTCTTACAGGTTTGCTCCCTAGTGTCATGCATTCTCTCATCCTAAAGAGCTTGGCCCAGATCTATTCATTGGCTTATCTATGTTAATCAATTTGTATCTTTTGCTTTCCTTTACTCTTTTATTTTTTGCTTTTGGTTGTACTTAGACTCGGATTTACTCTCTAGGCTGATTGTAGCTCTTTGAGCAGTAGTTATGGAGTTTATCCCATATTAAGGACCTTGTAACCCTCTTTTTGTGGCAATAAAATTCCCCCTATATGGGGTTTCCCAAAAAAAAAAAACCTTAAAACCTAAACTAAATAAAAACTAGAAATAAAATAAATAAAAAACCTTAACCTAAATAAAATAAGTAAAATAAAATAAAATAAAAACCTAAACTAAAACCTAAACCTAAACATAAAAATAAAACAAAATAAACTAATTAAAATAAACTAAAATAAAATAAATATAAACCTAAACTAAACTAAAAAAATAAAATAAACTTAAGAACAAAAAACTTAAATAAAATAAAAACTAAATGTAAAATAAAAATAAAATAAACCTAAAAAAATTAAATAAAACAAAATAAAAACCTAAACCTAAAAAATAAACCTAAAAATAAAACCTAAACCCTAAACTAAAAAAAAAAAAACCTAAAATAAAAATAAAATAAACAACATAAAATAAACCTAAACTAAAACTAAAATAAATAAAACCTAAACCTAAACTTAAACCCTAAAATAAATAAATTAACTTAAATTTAAAATAAACCTGAACCTAAATTGAAAATTTAAACCTAAAATAAAACCCTAAACTTAAACCAAAAAAAATAAAATAAAACCTAAAGCTAAACATAAAATAAAAAATAAAACCTAAACCTAAAAAATAAAATAAAAATAAAACTCAACTGAAAAATAAACCTAAACCTAAACCTTAACCAAAAAAATAAACTAAAATAAAATACCTAAACTAAAATAAAAAAACTAGACTAAAATAAATAAACTAAGCTAAATAGAAATAGAAAATAAGAATTAATAAAAATAAAAAATAAACAAAAATAATTAAAAAAATAAACTAAATAAACTAATTAAACCAAAGAAGACATGTTGTAAATCTGAATTTGTTCTCTGTTAAAAAGAAACCAAAATCCCTAAACCCTAAATTAAAACATGAACCCTAAACCTAAACCCTAAAACCTAAACCCTAAACCCTAAACCCTAAACCCTAAAACCTAAACCCTAAACCCTAAAAAGCTAAAAACATAAACCTAAAGTAATTAAAACCTAAAAATAAAATAAATAAATAAAATCTAAACCAAAATAAAATGAAAACATAAACTAAAACCTAAACCTAAACCTAAACCTAAAAAGAAAATAAAAAAATAAAAACTAAACAAAATTAAAATAAATAAAAACCTAAACTAAACTAAAAAATGAAAAAACCAAAATAAAATAAAAACTAAAGCTAAAATAAAAATAAAATTAACCTAAAATAAAATAAAATAAAAACTAAATAAAACCTAAACAAAAAAACTAAAAATAAATAAAAAATATAACCTAAACTGTAAACTAAAAAAAAACCTAAACCTAAAATAAAAAAAATGATAAAAAACCTAAACTTAAACTAAAATAAATTAATATAAAATAAATAAAACCTAAACTTAATCCTAAAATAAATTAAACCTAAACCAAAACTTAAACTAAATAAATGAAACCTAAACCTCAAATAAAACCTAAACTCTAAACTAAAAAAAAACTAAACCAAAAAAAAAACCTAAACCTAAATTAAAATAAAATAAACTAAAATAAATAAAACCTAAACCTAAACCTAGACCTAAACTAAAATAAATAAATAAATAAAAATAAACCTAAACTGAAAAATAAAACCTAAAAATAAATCTAAAATAAAAAACTAATACCTAAAAATAAACCTAAAATAAAAAACTAAAACCTAAACCTAAAAAATCAAATAAAAACCTAAACCTAAACCTAAAATTAAAAAAAGAAAACTAAAACCTAAAAAATAAAATAAAAATAAAACTAAACTAAAAAATAAACCTAAACCTGAACCTAAAAAAAACTAAAATAAAAAACCAAAACTAAAATATTTAAACCTAAATCAAAATAAAAAATAAACTAAACAATCATAAACCTATATGTTTATAATTTTAAAAAATATAAATATAAAAAAATTTAAAGAAAATATAAAAAAAACTCTAACCCTAAACCCTAAACTTTAAAACCCTAAACCCTAAACCCTAAGACATACAATCATAAATAATAAACCCTATACTGCAAACCCTAAACCCTAAACCATAAACACTATACCATAATCCTTAAAATCCTAAACCCTAAAAACCTAAAATTCTAAACCTAAATTAAATAAAACATAAAAATAAAAATAAATAAAAAAGCCTAAACCTAAATAAAATAACAAAAATAAAATAAAATAAAATCCTAAACTAAAACCTAAACCTAAACCTAAACTTAAAAATAAAATAAAATAATAAATAAAAACTAAACTAAAATAAAATAAATAAAATGTAAACTAAACTAAAAAAACTAAAATAAACCTAAAAATAAAAAACCAAAATAAAATAAAAACTAAAAATACAATAAAAATAAAATAAAATAAAAACTAAATAAAAATCTAAATAAAAAAATAAACATAAAAATAAAACCCAAAAATAAATAAAAAATAAAAGTTAAACCCTAAACTAAAAAAAATGTAAACCTAAAATAAAGAAATTAAAATAAACCTAATCCTAAACTAAAATAAACTAAACTAAACATAAACCCTAAACTAAATAAAATAAAATAAAATAAACTAAAAATAAACCTAAGCTAAAGTAAAAAAAATAAACCAAATCTAAAAAAAAAACCAAATAAAATAAAAACTAAACTTGGAATAAAAATAAAATAAACCTAAAATAAAATAAAATAAAAACTAAATAAAAACCTAAACCTTAAAAAAAACTTAAAAATAAATAAAAAATAAAACCTAAACCCTAAACCAAAAAAAACTTAACCTAAAATAAAATTAAAATAAACCAAAAGCTAAATTAAAATAAACTAAACTAAAATAAATAAAACCTAAACCTAAACCTAAAATAAACTAAACATAAACCTAAAACTAAACTAAATAAAATAAAATAAACTAAAAACTAACCTAAACCTCAACTAAAAAATAAAATCTAAAACCTAAATCTAAAAAAAATTAAATAAAAACCTAAACCTATATAAAAAAATAAAAAATAAAACCTAATCCTAAAAAATAAAATAAACTAAAACTAAACAAAAATTAACATAAACCTAAACCTAAACTTAAACCTAAAAAATAAATAAGCTTAAAAAACTTAATCGAAAATAAATAATGCTAAAATAAATAAACTAAACTAAATAAAAATTAAAATAAACCTAAATAAAAATAAAAAATAAGTTAAAGTAAAATAAATACAAAACAAACTAAATAAACCTAAACCTACCAATTTACTTAATTTTTAAGAAATAAAAAATAAAAAAAATAAAAAACCCTAACCATAAATCCTAAACCCTAAACTCTAAACCCTAAGCCTATAACCTAAGCACTAAACCCTAAACTCTAAACCACAAATAAACATCCCTAAACCCTAAATGCTGATCATAAACAAACCCTAAAACCATCCTGGGCCAACCTCCAAACCTAAACCTTAAACCCTAAACCCTAAACTAAACCCTAAACCCTAAATAAATCACCTAAAGCCTAAACCCTAAACCCTAAAACCCTAAACCATAAACCCTAAACCGTAAACCATGAACGCTAAAAATCTAAAAACCTAAACCTACACTAAATAAACCTAGAAATAAAAAATAAAAAAAATCTAAACCTAAATAAATAAAATAAATAAAATAACAACTTAAACTAAAACCAAAACCTAAACCTAAAAATAAAATAAAATAAACTAACTCTAATAAATAAAATAAAATAATTAAAAACTAAAATTAAACTTAAAAATAAAATAAACCTAAGAGTAAAAAACCTAAATAAAATAAAAACTAAAAGTAAAATAATAATAAAATAAATCTAAAATAAAATAAAATAAAAATTAAATAAAAGCCTAAACATAAAAAAGTAAACCAAAAAATAAAACCTAAACCTAAACTAAAAAAAACATAATCCTAAAATGGAAATAAACCTAAACATAAACTAAAATAAATTAAACTAAAATTTTATGTGACTGAGCCTGAGCCTGTTCCCACACACTACTCTATAATTCTCTCATTTTATTCTGACTACTTTCAATTGAGTTGTATCACTTTAACTGTGTTAACTCTTTCTTCTAGTTGTTTGTAGATTCTGTGCTATTTTCTTGCAGGTTCCTTCTCTTGTGGAGGCATAGGCTTCTCTCATCCTCAAGATTTTTTGATGAAGGTGGTCCAATGGCTATTCTCTTTGATCATCTTATTTTTTTTTTGCTTTCTCATCTTTTTTGTTTTATTTTGATTATATTTAGATGGGAGATTTAATCTCTAGGCTGTTTGTAGCTCTTTGAGCAGTAGATCTTGAGTTTATCCCCTCTTAAGGACCTTGTAACCCCTTTTTTGTGGAAATAAAATTCTCCTATATGGGGTTTTCTAAAAGAAGCCCTAAAAAATTTAAACCCTAAACCTTAAACCCTAAACCCTAACCTAAACCCTAAACCCTAAAAGTATAAACCCTAAAATCGTAAACCCTAAACCCTAAACCCTAAATCTTATACCCTAAACCCTAAACCCTAAACCTCAAATACTAGACCTAAACCTAAGGTAACTAAATAAATTAAAAAATAAACCTATAGCCTAAAACCTAATAAACCTAAACCTAAACCCAAAGAATGGGCAGAACCTTCACGGCAGGAACATCACCATCAACCAGCCTCAGTCTAGATCTTGTTGTGGAGGCAGAGGCGGCGGTTATCGCAGTGGTGGTGTGGGATTTAGAGGTGCTGGTGGATATGGAGGTGGTGGTGGAAGCAGTGGTGGTTATGATGGCGGGAGAAGCAATAGAGGATACAACTGTGGTGGTGGCGGAGGGAGAGATCGAGGATATGATGGTGGATCCCACTACTGAAAAGGCCGAGGTGGTTTTGATGAGAACTAGAGAAACTGAAGAATGGCCAATCCGATCTGCTGCTTATGGAACTGTGCCTATAAAATAGAAATGGTTCTACTTATCTAGGGTTTTTGATTTGCTCTATGTGTGCTCATTTTTATCCATGTCATCACTTGTGTTTTAGAAAACTTGGTGTGTTACATGGCTGATGAAATCAAAAAGAAAAAATACTGAATCTGAATTTGCACTCTGTTAAAAAGACATGTATATGAAAAACCCTAAACCCTCAACTAAAACCCAATCCTTAAACCTAAAAGCTAAACCCTTAACCCTAAACCCTAAACCCTAAACCCAAAAACCCAAAACCTTAAACCATAAACCCTAAACCCTAAACCTAAACCCTAAACCCAAAACCTTAAAACACAAACCCTAAACCCTAAACCTAAACCAAAAATAAAGTAAACTTAAACTTAAACCTAAACTAAATAAAATATAATAAACATAACCTAAACTAAAAAATAAAACCTAAAAATAAACTTAAAATAAAAACATAAAACTTAAACATAAAAAAATAAAATAAAAACATAAATTTGAACATATAAAAAATAAAACCAAAACTTAAAAATAAAATAAAATAAAAAAACTCAACTAAAAAATAAACATGATCCTAAAAAATAAAATAAAATAAAAAACTAAATTAAAAAAAATAAACTAAACAAAATAAAAATAAAAATAAATAAAAATAAATAAAAATAAAAAATAAATAAAAAATTAAATAAACTAATTAAACCTTAAACCCTAAGCAAACCCTAAACCCTAAAGCCTAAACACTAAACTCTAAACCTTAAACCCTAACCCTAAACCCTAACGCCTAAACCCTAAAGCCCTAAACCCTAAACCCTAAACCCTAAAAACCTAAACCTAAGCTAAATAAAACCTAAAAATAAAATATATAAAAAAACCTAAACTTAAAAAAAATAAAAATAATAAAAAATAATAAAACCCTAAAATAAAACCTAGATTTAAAACTAAAAATAAAAAAATTAAATATAAACTATACTTAAAAATAAAATAAACTTAAGAAAAAAAACCTAAATAAAATAAAAACTAAAAGTATAAAAATAAAATAAACCTAAACCTAACAAAACCTAAAAATACATAAATAATAAAACATAAACCTTGAAAAAAAACCTAAACCTAAAATAAAAATAAAATAAACCTAAACCTAAACTAAAATAAACTAAACTAAAATAAATAGAACCTAAACCTAAACTAAATTAAATAAAATAAAAATAGACTTAAACCTAAACTAAAAATAAAACCAAAAAATAAGCCTAAAATAAAAACCTAAAACCTAAACCTAAAAAAAATAAAATAAAAACCTATACCTAAGCCTAAAATTAAAAAATAAAACCAACACCTAAAATAAAAAATAAAAATAAAACTCAACTAAAAAATAAATAAAAACCTAAACCTAAACCTAAAAAATAAACTAAAATAAAAAACCTAGACTAAAATAAATAAACCTAAAATTAATAAACTAAACAAAATAAAAAGAAAAAATAAACTTAAATAAAATTAAAAAATAAAATAATCTAAAATAAATAAAAATAAACTAAATAAACCTAAACATACCGGATTACTTAATTAAAAAAACAATAAACCCTAAATCCTAAACCTAAACCCTAAACCTAACCCTAAACCCTAAATCCTAAAACCTAAACCTACATAAACCCTAAAACCCTAACCCAAACCACACTAAACTACAACTACTAAACCCTAAACCCAACTCTAAAAATCCCTAAACCTTAAACCTGAAACTCTAAACTCTAAAAAATCCTAAACCCTAAACCTCAAACCTAAACCTAAACCAAAAGTATCTAAATAAATTAAAAAAATAAACCTAAACCCTAAAACCTAATAAACTTAAACTTAACCCTAAGAATTGGCAGAACGTTGATGGCAGGAGCATCACCGTCAACCATCCTTAGTCTAGATCTGGTGGTGGAGGCGGAGGTGGTGGTTATCATACTTAAGGTGGGGGATCTAGAGGTGCTGATGGATATGGAGATAGTGGTCAGAGGAGTGGTGGTAATGAAGGCGGGAGGAGTGACAGAGGTTACAACTGTGGTGGCGGCGTAGAGAGAGATCATGGATATGATGGTTGATCTCGCTATTAGAGAGGCTGGGGTGATTTTGATGGGAACTGGAGAAATTGAAGAACAGCTGATCCGATCTGCTGCTTATAGAAATGTGTCTTGATAGTAGAGACAATTCTAGTTATCTAGGGTTTTTGATTTGCTCTATGCATGCTCATTTTTTATCTTTGTCATCACTTATCTTAGAAAACTTGGTGTGTTACTTGGTTGATGAAATCAGAAAGAAGAAATGTTAATTTGAATTTGTTCATCATTAAAACAAAAACTAAAAACTCAAAACCCTAAATTAAAACCCAAACCCTAAACCTAAACCCTAAACCCCAAACCCTAAACTCTAAAACCTAAACCCTAAACCCTAAATCCCATACCCTAAACCCTAAACCCTAAACTAGCCCTAAACCCTAAACCAAAACCTTAAATAAAGCAATCTTAAACCTAAACCTAAAATAAAATAAAATAAAATATACTAAAAATAAACCTAAACCTAAACTAAAAAATAAAACCTTAAATAAACTTAAAATAAAAACCTAAAATGTAAACCTAAAAATAATAAAATAATAACATAAACCTAAACATAAAAATAAAAAATAAATCCTAAACCTAAAAAATAAAATAAAAATAAAAATTAACTAAAAATAAACCTAAAACTAAACCTAAACCTAATAAAATAAAATAAAATAAAATGCTTAACTAAAATAAATAAACTAAACTAAATAAAAATAAAAAATAAACATAAATAAAAATTAAAATTAAAACAAACTAAATAAACCTAAACCAACTAGTTTACTTAATTTAAAAAAATCCTAAACCTTAAGCTAACCCTAAACGCTAAAGCCTAGACACTAAACTCTAAACCTTAAACCCGAATCCTAAACCCAAAACCCTAAAACCCTAAACCCTTAACTCGAAACCCTAAAAACCTAAACCTAAACTAAATAAAACCAAAAAATAAAATTAAAAATAAAATAAAATAAAAACCTAAACTAAAACTTAAGTCTAAACCTAAAAGTAAAATAAAATAAACTAATAGAAATGAACTAAAATAAAATAAATAAAACATAAACTAAACTAAAAAAAAATAAACCTAAATCAAATAAAAACTAAATGTAAAATAAGAATTAAATAAACTTAAAATAAAATAAAATAAAAACTAAATAACAACTTAAACCTAAATAATAAACCCTAAAATAAAACCTATCAATAAATAAAAAATATAATATAAACCCTAAACTACAAAAAAAACCTAAACCAAAAATAAAAATAAAATCAACATATATCTAAACTAAAATAAACTAAACTAAAGTAAATAAAACCTAAACCTAAGCCTAAAATAAACTTAACCTAAACTAAATAAAATAAAATAAACTAAAAATAAATCGAAACCTAATCTAAAAAATAAAATATAATAATAAACTTAAAATAAAAACTAAAAAACCTAAAAATAAAAAATGAAACCTAAATCTACAAATAAAAAATAAAACCTAAACCTAAAAAATAATATAAAAATGAAGCTAAACTAAAAAATAAACATAAACCTAAACCTAAAGCTAAAAAATAAACTAAAATAAAATCTTAAAATAAAATAAGTAAACATAAAATAAATAAACTAAACTAAATAAACATAAAAATAAACTAATTAAAATAACTAAATAAATAAATAAACTAAACTTATCATTTTGCTTTTTAAAAGACCCTAAACCTAAACCCTACACTAAATCCTACCCAACTAACTAACCCTAAACTCATTAACCTGACCTTACTAACTCCCAAACCTCCTAACTCCAAACCTTAAAACCCTATTATACCCTAAACCCTCCTTGGCCTATCCATCCTAAACTCTATACTACTCCCTCCTAACTGACCTAAACTACTTGCCCTAAACTGTAAACCCTCCCAAACCACTCCAAACTGACCATGACCCTACTATATGTATGACCAACTCTGAGCCTAACCATAACCTTACTGGGCCAAACCCTCTAACCTCTATGAAACCCACTGATCACAACCCAAGATCCAGGCCAACCACACCCACTTCTTACTACCCCCCACCATCCTCCTTAAACTCTAAAACCTAACCTAAACTCTAATCCTAAACTAAACTATAAACCACCCTAATATAATAATGATCAACCTAGCTCATGATCCTCTGTAAATAAAATAAACTAACTAATTATAAACCTCTAAAAAAAATAAATAAACCTAAACTAAACTTATAATAAAACTAAATAATAAACCCAAATATAAAATAAAACCTAAAATAAAATAAAACTTACCCTAAACTAAAACTCTTAAAATAATCAAATAACATAAACCTACTCTAAACCTAAATCCTAAACTAAACCCTAAAACCTAAATCCTGACCCTAAACTAACTAAACCCTAAAAACCTAATTTTCTGAATCAAAACTAAATAAAACCTAAAATAAATAAATAAATAACCGAATCAAAATAAAATAAGAAAAAATTTAAAAAAAACTAAACTAAAATGTAAACCTAAACCTTAACCTAAAAATAAAATTAAAAATAAAAACTATACCAAAAAAATACCCAAAATACTAAACTAAACTAAAAAAATAAAATAAACCTAAAATAAATTAAATAAAAATTAAATAAAAACCTAAACCTAAACAACAAACCTAGAAATAAATAAAAAATAAAACCTAAACCTTAGACAAAAAAACCTAAACCTAAACTAAAATTAATAAAATTTAAACCCAAACTAAAAATAAAATAAACCTAAATCGATACCTAAACTAAATAAAATAAAATACACTAAAAATAAACCTAAACCTAAACTAAAAATAAAACCTAAAATAAAAACCTAAAACCTAATCCTGAAAAAAGTAAAACAAAAACCTAAAATAAATCTTTAATATAAAAAATAAAATAAATACAAAATAAAACTAAAAAAATAAATATATACCTAAACTTAAACCTCATAATTAAACTTATTCTAAAAACCTAAACTAGAATAAATAAACATAAAAAAATAAACTAAACTAAATAAAAATACCAAATCAACCAAAATAAAAATATAAAATAAAGTAAATAAACCTAAATGGTTTCTAATTTTCTTTAAAAAAACTAAAATCTAAATCCTAAAAACCCAAATCTTAAACCCTAAATGTTGACCTAAACTAACCTAAACCTAAACTCTACTTAAACCTATGTAAACCCTAATCCTTACCATATTAATCACTGACCCAAACCTGACTAAAACTAACCAAAAAACTAAATAAAACTTACCATAAACTACCTAAATAAACTCTAAACCTCAACCCTAAACCCACCTAAATCTTACACTACTTAAACCACAAACTGACAAAACCCCTAAACCCTAAATGTTAACTAAACTCTTTAAAAAACCATGAAGCCTAAACCTAAACTAGGCTAAATCCTAAACTAAAAAACTAAACCTAAACTCTTAAATATAAATAAAATAAAAACTAAACTAAAATAAAATAGATAAAAACCTCAATTAAACTAAAAAATTAAATGAACCTAAAAATAAAAAACCCAAATAAATTAAAAACAAAGCATAAAATAAAAAATAAACCTAAAATTAAATAAAATAAAAACTAAATAAAAACCTAAGCTTAAAAAATAATCAAAAAAACAAAAACCTAAACATAAATAAAAAGTAAAGCTAAAACCCTAAAATAAAATAAACATAAACCTAAAATAAGTAAAATAAAATAAATACCTCAACCTAAACATAAAACCTAAAGCAAATAAAATAAAACAAACTAAAAATAAACTTGAACTATACCAAAAAATAAAATAAACCTAAGAATAAAAAACCTAAATAAAATAAAAACAAAACCTAAAATAAAAATATAATATACCTAAAATAAAATAAAATAAAATCTAAATAAAAACCTAAACCTAAAAAAACCTAAAAATAAATAAAAAAGAAAACATAAACTCTAAATAAAAATAAAACCTAAACCTAAAATAAAAATAAAATAAATCAAGACCTAAACTAAAATAAACTAAAATAAAATAAAAAAAAGTTAAACCTAAACCTAAACTGCAACTAAATAAAATAAAATAAACTAAAAATAAACCTAAACCTAAACTAAAAAATAAATCCTAAAATTAATCTAAAATAAAAACCTAAAACCTAAAAAATAAATAAAACCTAACGGAAAAAAAAACTAATCCTAAGAAAATAAATATAAAACTAAACTAAAAATAAAAACATAAACCTAAACTAAACCTAAAATATAATGAAAAACTAAAACAAAAATAAATAAATAAAAAAAATAAACAACTAAAATAAAATAAAAATAAACTTAAATCAAAAAATAAATAAAATAAATAAATAAAATAACTACACCAACTAGGTTTATTTAATTTAAAATTAAAAAAATAAAACCTAAACTATCTAAACCCTAAACTCATTCCTAAGCTCTGACCCTAAACCTAACCATTAAACCTAAATAAACCCTAAACCTAAATCCCAAAACCCTAAAACCTAATACCACCAAAAAAACTAAAACTAAAACCTAAACCTACCTAAACTGACCCAACCCTTAACCCTAACCCATCCTACCTAAAACCTAAAACCTAAACCTAAATAAAAATAAAATCCTAAAGTAAAACCTAAACCTAAAAATAAAAATAAAATAAAATAAACTAATTAAAATAAAGAAAAATAAAATAAATAAAAACCTAAATTAAACTAAAAAATAAAATAAACCAAATGTAAAATAAAAAATAAAATAAACCTAAAATAAAATAAAATAAAAACTAAATAAAAACATAAACCTAAAAATTAAACCTAGAAATAAAACCTAAACCCTAAACTAAATAAAAACCTTAACAGAAAATATAAAAAAATAAAATAAACCTAAACCTTGAATAAAATAAACAAATCTAAAATAAACAAAACCTATCCCTAAACTTAAACCCTAAACTAAATAAAATAAAATAAATTAAACATAAACATAAACCTAAATTATAAAATAAAGACAAAAATAAAAAACTAAAACTTAAACATAAAAAAATCAAATAAAAACCTAAACCTAAACATAAAATAAAAAATAAAACCTATACTTAAAAAATAAAATAAAAATAAAACCCCACTAAAAAATAAACCTAAACCTAAACCTAATACAAAAAAATTAAAATAAATTAAAATTAATAAATTAAAATTAAAAACCTAGACTAAAACAAACAAACCCAAAAAAAAAAAAACTAAAAAAAATAAACGTAAATAAAAATAAAAAATAAAATAAATTAAATTTAAAAAAAATAAAGGGTTAGGGTTTTTTTTTTGTTTTTTTTATTATTTTTAAAATTAAGAAAACTCATTGGTTTAGGTTTATTTAGATTATTTTTTATTTATGTTAGTTTATTTTATTTTTTATTTTCATTTAGGGTTATTTTTATTTATACTTAATTTAGTTTATTTATTTTAGGTTTATTTATTTTAGTTTAGGTTTTTTATTTTAGTTTACTTTTTATGTTTAGGTTTAGGATTAGGTTTTGGTCTGTTTTATATTTAAATTTTATTTTTATTTTATTTTTAAGGTTTCAATTTTATTTTTTATTTTTATGTTTAGTTTAGGTTTTTATTTTATTTTTTTAGGTTTAGGTTTTAGGTTTTTATTTTAGGTTTTATTTACTAGTTTAGGTTTAGGTCTCTTTTTAGTTTATTTTTTTATTTAGTTTAGGTTAAGGTATTGGTTTAGTTTATTTTAAGTTTAGGTATAGGTTTTGTTTATTTTAGTTTAGGTTTAGGTTTATTTTATTTTTATTTTAGGTTTAGGTTTTTGATTTAGTTTAGGGTTTAGGTTTTATTTTTAGGTTTATTGTTTAAGTTTAGGTTCTTACTTAGTTTTTAGGTTTTTTTTATTATTTTAGGTTTAGTTTTGATTTTATTAAAGGTTTTTATTTTTTTAGTTTAGTTTAGGTTTTTGTTTATTTTATTTTAGATTAGTTTTTACTTTATATTTTAATTTCTTTTTAAGTTTATGTTTAGGTTTAGGTATAGGTTTAGGTTTTAGTTTATGTTTTTTATTTTATTTTATTTTATTATTTTATTTTGGTTTAAATTTTTTATTTATTTTAATTTTAGGTTTTATTTAGTTTAGATTTCAGTTTATAGCTTTTAGGGTTTAGGGTTTAGGGTTAGTTTATGGTATGGGGTTTGGGGTTTGGAGTTTAGTGTTTAGGGTTTAGGCTTTATGAGTTTAGGGTTTAGGGATTAGGTTTTAGGGTTTAGGCTTTAGGTTTTAGGGTATCAGGGTTTAGGGTTTAGGGCTTAGGGTTTAGTGTTTAGGGTTTCGGTTTTAAGGTTTAGGTTTTTGGTTTAGGGTTCAGGTTTTAGTTTAGGGTTTTGGGTTCTTAGGTGTTTTCTTTTAAATAGAGAACAAATTCATATTCAACATTTCTTCTTTTATTTTTTTTAGTTTATTTTTAATTTGTTTTAGTTTATTTTATTTTTTTAATTTATGTTTTTTTTATTTTTATTTAGTTTAGTTTATCTAATTTAGGTTTATTCATTTTAGTTTATTTTTAAGTTTTAGGTTTAGGTTTATGTTTATTTTTTAGTTATGTTTTATTTATATTTTCTTTTTTAGTATTAGGTTTTATTTTTTATTTTTAGGTTTAGGTTTAGGTTTTTATTTTATTTTTTAGGTTTAGGTTTTTTTTAATTTTAGGTTTAGGTTTAGATTTTTATTTTATTTTCTTAGATTTAGGTTTTTATTTCAAGTTTATTTTTAGGTTTTATTTTTTAGCTTAGCTTTAGGTTTATTTTTATTTATTATATTTTATTTAGGTCTAGATTAGGTTTAGGTTTAGGTTTTATTTATTTTAGTTTAATTTTTTTTAGTTTAAGTTTAGGTTTATTTTTTTTATTTAAGGTTTAGGTTTTTTTTTAGTTTAAGGTTTAGGTTTTATTTTTTATTTATTTTTAGGATTTTTAAGGTTTACATTTTTATTTAGTTTTTATTTTATTTTATTTTAGGTTTGTTTTATTTTTATTTAAGGTTTAATTTTTATTTTATTTAGCTTTTTAATTTTTTTTGTTTAGTTTGGGTTTTTATTTATTTTATTTTAATTGAGTTTTTATTTTTATTTTCTTTTCCTTTTAAGTTTAGGTTTTGGTTTAGGTTTTAGGTTTTAGTTTATCTTTCTATTTTATTTTGATTTAGATTTTTTATAAATTATATTTTTAGGCTTTATTTTGTTTATGTTTAGGTTTTTTTTAGGTAGGGTTTAGGGGTTGCTGTATGGTTAGTTCATGGTTGGGTTTGGGGTTTAGGATTTAGGATGGGGTTTAGGGTTTAGGTTTAAGTTTAGGGTTTAGGGTGTAGATTTAAGGTTTATGATTTTAGGGTCTAGGGTTTATGGTTTAGGGGGTTTAGGGTTTGGGGTTTTAGGTTTAGGTTTAGGGTTTAGGGTTTAAGTTTTAGTTTAGGTTTTGTTTTACTTGAGTTTAGGATTTTGGGTTTTAACAGAGAACAAACTTAGATTCAACATTTCTACTTTTGTTTATTTAGTTTATTTTTTAGGTTTTTTATTTTTATGTTTATTTTATTTTTTAGTTTAGTTTAGGTTTTTATATATTTTATTTTAGTGTATTTTTATTAGTTTATTTTATTTTATTTTGGGTTTAGGTTTAGGTTTTAGATTAGGTTTTATTTTATTTTAGGTTTTATTTAGTTTGTTTTAGGTTTTTTTGGGTTTAGGTTTAGGTTTAGATTTAGTCTTAGGTTTAGGGTTTAGAGTTAGGTTTAGTGTTTAAGGTTTAGGTTAGGGTTTAATTGAGGTTTAGGTTTAGTTTAGCAGGGTTTAGGGTTTTAGGTTTAGATTTAAGATTTAACAGGGTTTAGGGTTAGTTTAAGTTTTAAGATTTAAGGTTAAGGTTTAGGCTTTAGGGTTTAAGATTTTTACGGTTTAGGGTTTAAAGTTTAGAGTTTTAGGGTTTTAGGGTTTAGTGTATAGGGTTAGTGTTAGAGTATAGGATTTAGGGTTTAGAGTACTCGAGCTCTGCCCTTATTCAAGATGGAATACGAAAGAATAATTATAATTGTATTAATTGCAATGGGGCCTAAACCCTAAACTGACGCTAAACTTAAACCCTAAACCCTAAACCTTATGCTCTAAACCCTAAACCTAAAACCTAAACCCTAAACACTAAAACATAAACCCTAAACCCTTAAACTAACCCTAAACCCTAAACTCTAAAACCCAAAAACCGTAAACCCTAAAGCCTAAAGCCTAAACCCTAATCCCTAAACTAACCTTAAATCCTAAGCTAACCTTAAACCCTAAACCTTAAACCCTAAAGCCTAAACACTAAACCCTAAACCCTAAACTTAAAGACTAGACCCAAACCCTAAACCCTATTCCCAGACCCAAACCCTAAAACCACATGCCTAAACCAAACCCTAAACCCAAAACCAAAACCTAAACCTAATCTAAATTAAACCTAAAAAATAAAATAAATAAATAAACCTAAACCTAAATAAAATATTAAAATTAAGTAAAGAAAAAAAACTAAACCTAAACCTAATCCTAAAAATAAAATAAAATAAACTAATAAAAATGAACTAAAATAAAATAAATAAAAACCTAAACTAAACTAAATAATAAAATAAACCCAATAAAAAACCTAAACAAAATAAAAACTAGCCATAAAATAAAACAAAATAAACCTAAAATAAAACTAAATTAAAACCTAAACCTAAAATAAACATAAGAAAAATTTTAAAATAAATAAAAGTAAAACCTAAACCTTAAAAAAAAATAACGCTAAAATAAAATAAAACAAACAAATAAAATAAACCTAAGCCTAAAGAATAAACTAAACTAAAATAAATAAAACCTAAACCTAAACCTAAACTAAATAAAATAAAATAAACTAAAAATAAACTAAAAAATAAAACCTAAAATAAATCTAAAATAAAAACTTGAAACCTAAACCTAAAAAAATAGAATAAAAACTTAAACCTAAAACTAAAAATAAAAAATAAAACCTAAACCTAAAAATATAATAGAAATAAAACTCAACCAAAAAATAAACTTAATCCTAAACCTAAACCTAAACCTAAAAAATAAACCAAAATAAAATACCCAAACTAAAATAAATAAACCTAAAATAAATAAACAAAACTTAATAAAAAATAAACCTAAATAAAAATAAAAAATAAAATAAACTAAAATAAAAAAATAAACTAAATAAAGCTAAACCTACCAGTTTACTTAATTAAAAAAAACCTGTAAACCCTAAATCCTAAACCCTAAACCCTAAACCCTAAGCCATAAACCTACGACCCTAACCGCTAAACCCTAAAAAATCTTAAACTAACCTAAAACTAAACCTTAAAAGCATAAACCTAAAACCAAACCATAAACTAAACCCCAAATCTTAAACCTAAAGTAACTAATTTAAAAATAAAACCTAAACCTTAAAACCTAATAAATCTAAACCTAAACCTAAACCCTAAGAATGGGTAGAACCTTGACAGTAGGAACATCACCGTTAACTAGGTTCAGTCTTGATTTGGAGGTGGAGGCGAAGGTAGAGGTGGCAGTTATCGCAGTTGTGGTGGGGGATCTGGAGGTGATGGTGGATATGGAGGTGGTGGTCAGAGCAGTGGTGCTTATGGAGGCAAGAGGAGCGATTTACGTTACAGCCGTTGTGGTGGCAGAGGGAGAGATCAGAAAAATGATGGCGGAACCACTACTCGAGAGGCCGTAGTGGTTCTGATGGAAATTGGAGAAACGGACGATTAGCTGATCCGATCTACTGCTTATGAAACTGTGTCTTCATAGTAGGGACGGTTCTAGTTATCTAGGGTCTTTGATTTGCTCTGTGCATGCTCATTTTTTATCTATGCTGTCCCTTGTGTCTTAAAAAACTTGGTGTGTTCCTGGTTGATGAAATCGAAAATATGAAATATTAAATCTTTGGTTCCTATTAAAAAACCAAAAACCCTAAACTAAAACTTGAACCTTAAACCTAAAACCTAAACCCTAAACCCTAAAACCTAAATACACTAAACTCTAAACCATAAACCCTAAAACCCTAAACTCTAAACCCTAAACCCTAAAACCTAAACCCTAAACCCTAAACCCAAAACCCTAAACTCCAAAACTTAAACCCTAAACTCTAAACACTAAAACCTAAACCCTAAACCCTAAATCCTAAACCACTAACCCTAAACCCTAAACCCTCAACTAACCATAAGCACTTAATGCTAAACCCAGACCCCAAAGCTACCTAAACTGCACTAAATAAAATGTAAAATAAAATAAATAAGAAACCTAAAACAAAATAAAATAAAAAAGCAAAAACTAAACTAAAATATAAATAAAAGTAAACTAAATTAAAAAAATAAATAAAACTTAAAATCAAAACCTAAATAAAATAAAATAAAATAAACTTAAAATAAAATAACATAAAAAACTAAATAAATACCTAAACTTAAAAATAAAAAAAATAAATAAAAATAAAACCTAAACCCTAAACTAAAGAAATACCTAAACCTAAACTAAAATAAATAAAATGTAAAGCTAAACTTAGAATAAACTAAACCTAAACCCTAAACTAAATAAAATAAAATAAACAAAATAAACCTAAACCTAAAATAAAACTAAAATCTAAAATTACCCTAAAATAAAACCTAAAACCTAAACCTAAAATAAAATAAAAAACCTAAACCTAAACCTAAGAAAAAAAACTTAAACATACAAAAAAACTAAATTATACTAGAAAATAAAGATAAACCTAATTTGAAACCAAAAAAAAAAAACTAAAAAAAAAAACCAAATCTAAAATAAATAAACTTAAATAAATAAACTAAATTAACTAAAATATAAGATAAAAATAAATAAAATAAAAAAAAATAAACTAAAATGCATAAAAAATAAACTAAATAAACTAAATAAACTAAATAAACATAAACCTACTAGTTTACTTAATTTCTTAAGAAAACACTAAACCCAAAACCCTAAACCCTAAACTCTAAATCCTAAATGCAAAACCATAAAACTAACCCTAAACCTTAAACCCTAAATGTACATCCCTAAACCTACAACTTTAAACCCTTAAAACCATAAACCCTAAATCCTAAGCCTTAAACCCTAGACCCTAAACCCTAAACCCTAAATACTTAAAAGCCTAAAGATAAAACCTAAAAATAAAATAAATTAAAACCTAAACCTAAAATAAAATAAAATAAAATAAAATCAACACCTAAACTAGAAATGAAACCTATACCTAAAAATAAAATAACTAAAACTAATAAAATAAAATAAATAAATAAAAAGCTAAACTAAACTAAAAAGTAAAATAAAGCTAAGAATAGGAAACCTAAATATAATATAAACTAAATGTAAAATAAAAAAAATAAACCTAAAATAAAATAAAATAAAAACTAAATAAAAACCTAAACCTAAAAAATTAACCTAAAAATAAATAATAAATAAAACCTAAACCTTAAATTAAAAATAAAAACTTAACCTAAAATAAAAATAAAATAAATAAAATAAAATAATCTTAAACCTATACTAAGTTAAACTAAACTAAAATAAATAAAACCAAAACTTAAACCTAAAATAAACTAAACATAAACCCTATAAATAAATAAAATAAATAAAATAAACCTAAACGTAAACTAAAAATAAAACCTAAAAATAAACCTAAAATAAAAACCTAAAACCTAAACCCTAAACCATAAACCCTAAAAAGCTAAACAATATAAACCTAAAAATTAAACTAAAATAAATAAACTCCAAATAAACTAAACTAAACTAAATATAAATAAAAATAAACCTAAGTTAAAATATAAAAAAATTAAACTAAATAAACCTAAACCTACCAATTTATTTAATTTAAAGAAAAATAAAAAAACCTTAACCCTAAACATAAACCTGAACCTAAACGTAAACCTAAAAAAAACTAAAATAAATAAACCTAAAATAAATAAACTAAACTAAATAAAAATAAAAATAAACCTAAATAAAAAATAAACTAAACTAAAATAATTAAAAAATAAACTAAATAAACTAAAACCTACGAGTTTACATAATTTTAAAAAATTAAAAGATAATAAAATAAAATAAAAAATAAAAAAATTCTTGAACCCTAAACCCTAAAACTACAACCCTAAATCCTAAACCTACAACCCTAAAACCCTAAACCATAAATCCTTAATCCTAAACCATAAACCTTAAAACCCTAAACTTTAAACCCTAAACTCCAAAACCTATACCCTAAACCCTAAAAACCAAATAAAATGACCCTAAGCCCTAAACCTAAAACCTAGAAGCCAAAACTAAACTAAATAAAACCTAAAATAAAATAAAAAGAAACTAAAACTAAAACCTAAGCCTAAACCTAAACCTAAAAGATAAAATAAAAAATAAAACATAAATTAAAGTAAAATAAATAAAACATAAACTAAACTAAAATTAAAAGGCTAAATAAAATAAAGAAACTAAACTAAAGATAAAGAGATAAACCTAAAATAAAATAAAATTAAAACTAAATAAAAAGCTAAACCTAAAAAGTAAACCTAAAAATAAATAAAAAATAAACCTAAACTCAAACCAAAAAAAAAACTAAACCTAAAATAAAAATAAAATAACCTAAACCTAAACTAAAATAAATAAAACCTAAACCTAAAATAAACTAATCCTAGACCTAAACCTAAACCTAAACTAAATAAAATAAAATAAACTAAAAAATGAACTTAAACTTAGACTAAAATAATACCTAAAACATAAAATAAAACCTAAACCAAAATAATATAATAAAAATTTAAACCTAAACCTAAACATAAAAAATAAAGCCTAAACCTAAACCTAAACCTAAAAATTAAACTAAAATAAATAAACCCAAAATAAATAAACTGAACTAAATATAAATAAAAATAAACCTAAGTAAAAATAAAAAAATTAAACTAAATAAACCTACTATTTAATTTTTAAGAAAATAAAAAAAACTAAATCCTGACCACTGGACTCTACCCTCACCAAACCTAAAGGCCTAAACCTAAACTCTACCTTAAAACCCTAACCCTAAGCCCTAACTGAGCCTTAAACCATAAACCCTAAACCACCAATCCTAAATCCCAAAACCCCTGGTGTGAGGCCTAAACACTAGGCCCAAAACCCCTAAACCTTATCCCTGAGCCTAAACCCTAAACCCTAAACCTAGATCTTAAACCCTAAACCCTAAACCCTAAAAACCTAAAAACTTAAATCAAAATTAAATAAAACCTAAAAATAAAATAAATAGTTAAACCTAAAGCCTAAATTAAAAACCTAAACTTAAAGCTAAAAATAAAATAAAATAAAAAATAAAAATAAACTAAAATAAAAGAATGTAAAACATAAGCTAAACTAAAAACATAAAATAAACCTAAGAATAAAAAGACTTAATAAAATAAAAACTAAAAATAAAATTAAAATAAAATAAACCTAAAAGAAAATAAAATAAAAACTAAATAAAAACCTAAACCTAAAAAATAAGTATAAAAATAAAACTTAAAAATAAACCAAAAATAAAACCTAAACCCTAAGCCAATAAAACCTAAACCTAAAATAAAAAAATAAATAAAATAAAAACCTAAAACCTAAACCTAAAAAAATAAAATATAAACCTAAACCTAAACCTAAAAAATAAACTAAAATAAAAAACCTAAACTAAAATAAATAAACCTAAAATAAATATAGTAAACTTAATAAAAATAAAAATAAACCCAACTAAAAATAAAAAAATAAAATAAACTAAAATAAATAAAAGATAAACTAAATTATCCTAAACCAATCTGTTTACATTATTTTAAAAAAAACTATAAACCTTAAATCCTAAACCCTAAACCTAATCCTTAAACCTTAAACCCTAAACCCTAAAAAACCCTAAAAAATATTAATCCCTAAACCCTAATAAACACTACACCTTAAACTAACCCTAAACCTTAAACCTAAATCTAGCAAAAACCCATAAACCCTAAACCTAAACCAAAAGTAACTAAATAAATTAAAAAATAAACCTAAAGCTTAAAATATAACAAACTTAAACCCTAAGAATGGGCAGAACCTTGATCACAGGTACATCACTATCAACTAGGCTCAGTCTAGATGAAGCGGTGGAGGCGAAGGTGGAGGCATCGGTTATCACATTGGTGGTGGGGATCTGAAGGTGCTAGTTGATATGGAGGTGGTTGCCGGCGTGGTGGTTATGGAGGCGGGAAGAATGATGGAGGTTACCAGTGGTGGTGGAGGAGAAGATCGAGAATATGATGGTGGATCAGCTACTATAGAGGCACAGGTGGTTGATGGGAACTAGAGAAATTGAAGAGCAGTCGATCGACTGCTTATGGAGCTGTGTCTTCTGAGGAGAGATAGTTCTATTTATCTCTAGGGTTTTGATTTTCACTATGCATGCTCATTTTATCTATGTACAGCTTGTATCTTAATAAACTTGGTGTGTTACTTGGTGATGAAATTGAAAGAAGAAATATCTAATCTGAATTTGTTCTCTGTTAAGAAAAAAACCAAAAACACTAAACATTAAACTAAAACATAAACCCTAAACCTAAAAACTAAACCCTAAACCCTAAACCCTAAATCCTAAAAACCCTACACCCTAAACCCAAGACCCTAAATCAAAAAACCGTAAACCCTAATCCATAAACCCTAAAACATAAACCCTAAACCCTAAACCCTAAACCCCAAACCCTAAACCTTAAACTCTAAACCATGAACCAACCCTAAACCCTAAAACCTAATAAGCTAAAAACCTAAACCTAAACTAAATAAAACCTAAAAATAAAATAAATAAATAAACCTTAACCAAATAAAATAAAAACATAAACTAAAACCTAAACCTAAACTTAAACCTAAAAAAGAAAATAAAATAAAAAATAAAAACTAAAGTAAAATAAAATAAATAAAAACCTAAACTAAACTAAAAAAGGCTAAATAAAATAAAAACTAAACCTAAAATTAAATAAAATAAAAACTAAATAAAAAACAAACCTAAAATTAAAAAAAATTAAAACCTAAACCTAAAATAAAAATAAAATAAATTTAAACCTAAATTAAAATAAACTAAACTAAAAATAATAAAACCTAAACCTAAATCAAGATAAAATAAAATAAACCTAAACGTAAACTTAAAAAAAAAACTAAAATAAAACCATAAATCTTAAACCATAAAAAATAAAATAAAAGCCTAAAATTAAACCTAAAAATAAAAAATAAAACCTAAACCTAATAAATAAAATAAAAATAAAACTAAATAAAAAAAATAAACCTAAACCTAAACCAAAACCTAAACCTAAAAAATAACAAAAATAAAAAACCTAAACTAAAATAAATAAACCTAAAATAAATAAACTAAACTAAATAAAAATAAAAATAAACTTAAATAAAAATAAAATTAAAATAAACTAAAATAAATAAAAAATTAAACTAAATAAACATAAACCTACCACTTAATTAAAATATTAAATTTTTTTAAAAAAAATTAAATAAAAAAACCCTAACCTTGAACCGTAAATCCTAAGACTAACCTAAAACCCTAAACCCTAAACCCTAAACTTTAAACACTAAACCCTAAACTCTGAACCCTAAACCCTAAACACTAAATCCTATACCCTAAGCCCTACACCTAAACCCTAAACCATAAACCCTAAAACCTTAAAAACCTAAACCTAAACTAAATAAAACCTAAAAATAAAATAAATAAATAAAATCAAAACCTAAATAAAATAATAAAAATAAAATAAAATAAAAACCTAAATTAAAACCAAAACCTAAGCCTAAAAATAAAATAAAATAATAAAAATAAAAACTAAACTAAAATAAAATAAATAAAAAATTAAACTATACTAAAAAAATAAAATAAACCTAAATAAAATAAAACCTAAACATAAAATAAAAATAAAATAAACCTAAAATAAAATAAAACAAAAAATAAATAAAAACCAAAACCTAAAAAAACCTAAACACTAAACTAAAAAAAACCTAAACCTAAACTTAAATAAACTAAACTAAAATAAATAAAACCTAAACCTAAACCTAAATAAACTAAACCTAAACCCTAAACTAAATATAATAAAATAAACTAAAAATAAAGCTAAACCTACAACAACAACAAGCCTTAATCCCACTAGGTGGGGTCAGCTACATGAGTCCTTTGTCTCCATTGTGTCCTATTATGTGTCAAAAATAAAGCTAAACCTAAAATAAAAAAAACTTAAAAATTAACCTAAAATATAAACCGAAAAAGATAAAATAGAAACCTAAACCTAAACCTAAATAAAACCTAAACGCTAAACCTAATAATAAAAGTAAAACCTAAACTTAATAAATAAAATACAAATAAAACTAAACTAAAAAATAAGCATAAAACTAAACCTAAACCTAAAAAATAAACTAAAATAAAAACCTAAATAAAAATAAATAAACTAAACTAAATAAAAATAAAAATATACTTAAATAAAAATATAATATAAACTAAATAAACTTAAACCTACCAGTTTACCTAACTAAAAAAACCCCTAAACCCTAAACCCTAATCCCTAAACACTAAATCCTAAACCCTAAACCCTAAACCCTATAACCTAAAACTAACCTTAAACCCTAAACGTTAAACCTACAATCTTAAACCTACAACCCTAAACCCCTAACTAAAAAACTTAAAAAACTAAAAAACTAAAAATAGTAAAAAAAACTAAACTAAATGCCCTCCCCCTCACTTTGCTAAACCCCCAAACTAAAACTAAAAAACTAAAATCTTGAAATAAAAATAAAAAACCCAAACCCAATAATAAACCCCCCTCCCAAAAAAAGACTAAAAATAATAATAACTAAACTAATTAAAAAACTATTAAAACTAATAAAAAACTAAAAAAATTATTAAAAACTAAATAAAACATAAAACCTAACTAATAAAACTAAAAAAAACTAAAACAAAAATAATAAAAACCCCTAAATAAAACTAAAACTAATAAAAAACCTACCCCTAAAAAAAAACTAAACCTAAGCCCAATAATAATAATAATAATAATAAATAATAATAATAACCTAATAATAACTAAAACTAAAATAAAAATAAAATCTAATAAATAATAAATAACTAAAACCAAAACCCTAAAAAATAAAATTAGTAAAAAACCTAAATCCCTAAACCTAAAAAAACTAAGCTAAACCAATAACTAAAGGAACCTAAACCCAATAAACCCTGTAATAAATTAAAAACTAAAATAAAAACCTAAACACATCTCACGCCCCTTCCCATTTCAAGCTCTACCGATTATTTAATTCCTTTCCTTTCGCTCCTTCTGTTTTGTGGTTTTCTAGAAATTTCTTCTAGTTTGGCTTAGATCTTCTCGCCTTAGTCTGATCCTTGTTTGATTCTTAAGTGGCACCATTTACCATGGCTTGGGGTTCTATGAATACTTTGGGAAAACTAAATGCTCCAGTTGCTCTCGCTCGGGCTTCCAATTCTTTGGAAATAGCTAAACCTTTTGCCTCTAAATCCTTCAAAGATGCCTTATCTAGTAAGGATTCTTCAACTTTTTCTGATCTTTCTTTAAACCTGGTTCATACGACCTTCAAAGGTGTCCTGGCTAATATGTGCTCTGACTTGGATACTGAAAACTAAAGATATGTGTATACTTTGATTGGAAAATTTTCTTTTCGACATCCTAGTATGGAGGAAATTTGATTTTTCTATCATGATTTGAATATTTCTAGTGCATTTTTGATTGGTTTACTAGATGGTTGACATGTGCTGATTAAATTGTCTAATGACCTTGATTATAGTCGTATCTTTGCTCACCAATCTTATTAGGCTAAAAACTTTCAAATGCATATTCTTAAATGGACTCCATTTTTTGATTTTAAAATGGAATTTCCTATAGCAGTAGTTTGGTTATCTTTACCTAATCTTCAGGTTCACTTTGTTAATTATCAATTCTTGCATGTTATAAGTTCTATGTTGGTAGACCCTTGCGATCAAGCAACCACAGCCAAATCTAGGCCATCGATTGCTGGATCCTATTGAAATTGATGTAACAAAGAAATTTCCTAAGGAGGTGTGGATTGGATCAAAGAAATATAGATATTTCTAGCATTTTGAGTTTGAAAACTTCCCTACTTTCTGCAATCATTGCAAAACTCATTGGCATGATGTCTCAGAACGTTTTGTTCCTCATCAACATCTTCGAAAGAAAGTGATTAAAGATCTTAAGGTTGGTGGTAAAATTGGAGATTTAAAAAGTGATAAAAGAAATTATGCTGGCTAACGGTGCTGTGAATGAAATTGTTGATGTTTCTAATGATGTTCCTAATGTTTCTAATGTTGTTCCCAATGTAAGTGGTAGTGATAAGCTTGTTAAAACTTCTTATGTAACTATTTTGGAGAGTAATCAGGTTTCGGCTGCTATTATTTTTGATATTCCTAAAAATTTGCAAGTGGATGATTTTCCTATTTTAGTTTCTAATTCTAAGGAGATTTGAGATAAAGTTTCTAAAAATCTTATAGGAAATGTTTCTCTTATTTTGCCAAAAAAATTTTTAAAAGAAAATATTGTTTCATCTTCTTTGAATTTGGGCAAGAATGATGGTATGGAGCTAATTGATAATGTGTAGCCAAGTTTTTGTTTGGTTAATAAATCTATTTCTGCCCTTTCTTTAACTATTATTCCAGATGGTATTTTGCTTAGTGATAATTCTCGTTTAATGGAGAATAAAGATTTATCTTATTGTCAAATGGTATATTCTCCTAAATCTATTATTAATAATGACGACAAAAATTTTTCTGATGATCAATCCATGGAAAATGAGACTGATTTTCAAACTATTTTTGTGAAAAGGAAAAAATAGTTTAAAAATTATCCTCCTAAAGTTTCTAGATCTACTGATTTTCTTTATCTTCTTTGCCTAATAAAATTAATATTTAACTTTCTTATTTGGAATGTGATGGGCATTGGTACTCTTGCTGTTAGAAATAGAATTAGGAATTTTTGTAGAATTTATAATGTTGGTTTTGTAGTTATTCTTGAACCTCTTTTTTTTTTTTCTAAAATAATGCATGCAGCCAGGATGATTGGTTTTAGCAATTTTTATTTTAATAGCAATAATAACATTTGGTTATTTTGGAATATCTCTTTTTCTACTAATCTTATTAATAACTTTCATCAAGTTATTAATGTGGATATTTCATTTGGTTATTATCATGCTTTTGACTCTTTTGTTTATGATGCTTGTAACAAATTAGGTAGGAGAATTCCTTCGGATCAATTATTGAATTTTTCTTCTGTTGTTAATAATTCTTGGATTGTTAGTGAGGATTTCAATATGGTCCTTTTTTGAATGAAAGGAAAGGGGGTTCTTTGCCAAATTTACATTAAATAGAAGATTTTCCAAATATGATTTTGGATTGTAATCTTTATGATGTTGGTTTCAATGGTTCCCAATTTACTTGGAATAATCATAGATTGTGGCAACAGTTTGATCATGCATTATTTAATAATTATTTGTTAAATTGTTAGCCTTTAACTTTAGTGGAGCATCTTAGTAGAACACTCTTAGATCATGCTCCTCTTTTGGTTTCTATTATGGATGATGTTCATACCATTAATGTCATTAAAAATTTTGTTTCCAAAGTTTTCTTGATGTTATTGCATAATTAGTGTGCTCCTCTTTTCTTGATGATTCTCGCATTTGGTATGATGAGATTTTGGCTTAAGCTTAAAAGGCTTAAGCATAATATCACTTGGTGGAATAGAAATAGAATTAAAAATCTTTTGATAATATCAACAATATGGAACAAAAGGTGAAAGATTTGGAAGAACTTGTTATTACTGATTGTTCTTTATGTTCTAATGTTCCTGAAGCTAAAGATAATCTCATTAAGTGGATTTGGAGGAGACTTATTGGAGACAAAAAGCTACCTCTAAGAATTTTTCTAAGGGGGAGAGAAACACTAAATATTTTCATGCTTTGGTATTGAAAAAAAGAGTTCTTGGTTACATTCATAAAATCAATAACTTTGATGGTTCTTGGCTTACCAAAAGAGGATATATTTTCTTCTACTCTTAATTATGTTAAAGATCTTTTAAATAAAATTGCCAACTTGAGCTTTTATCCATCCCTTTATCATCCCTTCTATTATGTCTACTAAGGATAATGAGTGCTTGGTTGCTCCTCCTTCTGATCAGGAAATTTATAATATTTTTAATGGTATGAATGTTGATTCTGTGTAAAGGCGATGGTTACACTACTTGATTCTTTCAAAAAGCTTGGTTTATTATTAAAATTGATCTTGCTAATGCTATTAAGGATTTTTTTCAAGGGAATTCTATTTGTAAATATTTTACTAGCACTTCTATTATTCTTATTCCAAAGAAAGATAATCCTAAATTTTGGAATGACTTTAGACGTATTAATCTTTGTACTTGTTTCCATAAATTGATTTCTACAATTTTGATTAATAGGCTTAGTAAGTTTCTTCCTAAGATTATCTCTCCTAATCAAACTGGCTTCGTGAAAGGTAGAACTACTTTGGATAACATCTTTCTTGCTTAAGAATGATTCATGATTTGAATGTTAAAACTATAGGTGGAAACTTACTTTTTTAAGCTTGACATCATCGAAGTTTATGATAACATTTCTTGGGATTTTCTTAATATCATTCTTAGATTATTTGGTTTTCTAATCATTTTCTTTCTTTGGTTAACAATATAATTAGAAATGTTTGGTTTCATTAGTTATCAATGGTGAAAACTTTGGTTTATTTAATTCCTCTGAAGGTATAAGACAAGGTGACCCTTTTTCTCTGTCACTTTTTATTGTTGTGGTTGAATATTTGTCTCGCTTTTAATCTTTTTTAAAAGAATTCTAGCATGTATTTCAGGAATCTTGGTGGTTTGGCTATCTCTTACTTAAGCATTCCTAATGATTTCATAATTTTTTGTAATTGATCGTTACATTATGTTAAAAGCTTAAGGATTTAAATAAATTTGAAAATGAAAGTGGCCTTTTGATTAGTACTCATAAAAGTTGTTTAATCACTTCTACTTCTATTTCTATTTATAATTAATAAAATAAAGGACATCACTAGTTTTTCTCATCAAAATCTTCTTATTAAATATTTAGGCTCCCCTTTATATTGTGGCCATAAGAGATCCCATCTGTTTGATGAGGTAATTCATAATATTCAAAATAAAATTTCTACCATTGAATTTCATTTTTTATCTTTTCGTGGTAGATTAATTATTATTAAAAGTATTCTTTATTCTCTTCCTTTTTTTACTTATTACTTAATATAGTTCCTACTTACCACATTCTTATCAAGATTGAAAGACTTTTCAATAAGTTTTTTTTGGGCTCTAGGAATTCGGAAAAAGGCTTCATTGGACTTCTTGGCTAATATGTGTGGTACTATTTATGAAGGTGGTATTGGGTGCAGATCTTTAAGGGATTCGGCCAATGTTTTTTTGTATAAACTTTGGTGGAATTTTGGAAAAATGAAAGTCTTTGGGCTAAATTCATGAAATTTAAATATTGCAAAGGTAAGCATTCTTTAATTTGCAATTATAAACATGGTGACTCTATTGTTTGGAAATGTCTCTGTGATATTAAATGGAAAGCATAATGTCTCATTTTTTGGGGTATTAATAATGGATCTTCTTTCTTTAGGAGAGATAACTGGACGGAGGATTTTTCCATTAATTCTCTGCTTAATACTCACTCTACTTCTTCTTTGAAAGTTAGTCATTTTATTTATAATGGTGAATGGAATTTCTCTCTTTTAAATGATTTGATTCTTGATTTCATTAGTAATAACATCATTAATTTTTCTATAGAGGGTAATTTTTTGGATCAAATTGTTTTCAAAATTTCTAGTAATGGAGAATTTTATTTTAAATATACTATTTAACCTCATTTTTGGAAGAGGTCATTTTAGTAATGAGAAGATCTCAAGTTCAAATAGAGATTTCCTAATTCAATATCCAAGTCACTATGCTTAGTAACTTAGGAAATGCATTATCAGCTAAATCCAATCTATTTGGTTTGATGCAAAACTAAGTCAAATATCCAGCATAAATTAAATCAAGTAAATCAATGAAAATAAAATGGAAGTTCAAAGTCAAACCTAAAGTCAACTGTAGTCAACCTAGGATAGACTTAAGTGGACCACTTGGTCAAAACATCAACCAACTAAAATTTGACCAAATTAAATCATCAAAAATATTTCAAATGATCAAATAAACATGTTTGATAATAATGACAAAGAAATTTGAGTCCATTGAGGCCTATATTAGGTAAGTTAAATTCCCTAAATCAAAATAACCTAAATAGGATACATTGAACTCAAACTCAAGGAAAATTCAAATCACTTTGAACCAATGCATATGGGATGGAGACTAATCCTCTTAAACCTTGCTAATAAGGGAATTAAGTGCTAATTAACCTCCCTAACAAAGCCACTTAAGGGAATAAATTAGAAAACCCAAAATGAATTAAAAAAATTCACCAAGGGAAGGTAAAATCCATTTTTCATTCCATATCTCCATAACCTCGTCAGCCTAGACACTTGTAAGGCAGAGAGAGGAATCCTAGAAAGCTTCCAAGCTCTCTTCATGTCCCCTAGCCAACCAAGGATTAGCCAAAAAAGAGCTTTAAAGCTCTTGACCACATAGCAAAAACACAGATACACTCTTCCCCAAGGAGAATTGAAGTTCCCTTCACCTTCATACATCCAAACTGAAGCCAAATTAAAGCTCTTCCCCTTCTCAAGTGTTCTTAACCATTGCAAACCACTAAAGCCTAAATTTCTTAAGCTAAGGGTTGGTCTAGGGAATAATCTATAAGAAATTAACCCAATTCCTTTGGCAAGCAAGTTCAATTCGAGGTTCTGAAGCTCTAGGATCAATTCCAAAGCCAATTGTCCAACAAATTGAGGTATGCCATTAACAAGCTTGAGTTTTTCTTGAAATAATTTGGTTGTCATCATTTTCAAACAAAAAATGATCCTCAATAAGATCAAATTGTATATGATCATAGGATATCCTTCAACGATCGTGTAGTAATTGAAATCACTTGATTTCATGCTCTAGATCATTCGTAATTAGCAAAACAGTATGAATGGCTCTCGACTCCCACAGGAAATGAAGGAGATGAGCCCTCCACCATCCAATCTATGTATTTGGATTGGACGGTCCAGATCTAGGTGGATCGGATGATTTTTGCCATTTAAGGAACTGTGGGATCGATCTGGACCGTTCGATCCGATCCAGGATCATCCCGCATAATAGCGTGGGCTGACATGGCACCACGTGGGCTCTACATGGACCAACCCATGCATGCTACATGGCGGGACGTGCCATGCAAGCGCGTGCCATGCAGCATGTTGATCACGTGTGGGCCCCTTCACTTAAAACCATTAAATACCATTATTTAACGGTTTAAAATCCTTAAAAAATTAATAGAAACATATAAAATTTATAGAAAAATAAATATAAATAAAAAGTACAAATGAAAGCTCTATGAATTCATCTTGATGAGAGGAATCCATAAGAAATAAAATCTCTAATTTTTATTGGGTATTTCCCCCTTAATTTAGGTTAATTAAAAACATTAAACTCTAATTACTCTCTAATTAATAATCCAATTAATTTGAAACTTTGGGGAATTGCAATTAAGCATAAAATACACCTTAGATGAATTTTTAGGGATTTAATTCTCTAAATTCAAAGGAAATTGAAAATTCATATGCTTAACCTTTAAATTAATCAAATTAATTAATCCTTAATGAAATAATTAGGGAATTTTAATCTAACAACCTTAAATCACCCTAATGAACTTTAGTGAACATTAAAACATCACTTAAACTAAATTAAACCTAAAAATCCTTAAATTGACCTAATTAGGTAATTAAATGAATTAAATAATTCAATTAAATAACCTGAATTTAATTAAATCATAGTAAATCAACCAGTTAACCAATAATTATGAATAAACCCTCATTGGAAAGATATTTTAGTGAGGAATTTATAAAAATAAAACCCTTAACTAAAAACATTCAATTAGAGCTAATTTAAATTTTAATGAAATAATTAAAACCTTAATCCCCTAATTATAAATCTAATCAAGATGAAACTTTGAACATTTGAAATTGGTATGTAACACCACTTGTCAAAAACGTCTCAATCCCAATTGATCTGGGATTATAAGTTATTAATTTTCTAAATCCTTAAGTCAATGTTAATCAAATATTAGGTTAAGGAAATTAATTGATCTATTAAATTAAGTGGTAATTCAAACCAATTTCAATCAAACATCAAAAAATTATTAAGGAACTTCTCTAAATATCCTAAGTCAATTGAAGTGATTAAACTCAGGCTTATGTTAATGAAGTAAAACCTTAGGTCAACAAAATTATTAATTAAGTTAAACCTTAAACTTAGAATCAATGAAATTTAATGTAAACATTCATCTCTAATGATTTTAAGAATGAATCTAAAACTTAGGTCAATTAAATCAGATTAGAAAATTAACCTGAGTACTTTAGGTTTAGCCTAATCCATGAACAAACTTAAGTGATTAATTCATATTAATGAACTTAAATTCAAATTATATTGTTTCACTCTTGATTAAGGAAGGGCTTCCATCTTTGCTACAGAACTTGGGCTTGACCTTTGAGAGCCTATGATGGAAGAACACCTTCTTTTGTTCTTATTTGGCCCATAACCTTTTTCTAATTGCATGAATTAGGCATAAATTGCATTCCTATGACATAAATGAATCTTGAGTCAAAATTCATAAAACCTAGAAAATATGCATTAATTAGATGCATCCTCATGCCCTACATGATCTTAGGGTTTAGAGAGTGAGTCTATTTTCATAGATTTATTTCCCAAAAGTGCAACACCACTGCCATCTTTCTTTCATGTGACCTGAATTCATAAATTTAAAATATGGTTAGGTGGAGTTAGCGAGCAGCCTTCTCCGAGCATGTTGTAAGTCTAGAAGAGTTAGGAATAAGCTAGTTCCCTCAGGTGAGGAGAATGGCCAATGATATCCTAGGATAGAGCTAGGTCAAGCATCTGACATGTGTCAAAGGCACCGATAGACTAGGTTTTGAAGCATCCTTTTAGGAATAAGTCTTCAACCCTAGGCATTTCTACAGTCTTGTGCTGCTACAATCTAAGCCCTAGATTTCTAAGAAAATGACAACCAAAAATCTAAAATTAAATCCCAAATTTGAAGCCCATTCATAGGATAGTTGAAATGACTACTAGGTATCCCAGTATCAATAGGCTTTTCCTACTCTTTCCCATTTGACTCTTGAAAATGACTCTCTCCAATTTGGACCTCACCCAATTGAATTTCCAAAAATAAATCCTATAAAAGCTACCTTAGTAGTCTTTAGAAATAACCATGTATTTCCTTAATTGAGATTATTCTTAAGAAGACACCCTTCCTAAGATGTAATTAATTATAGAGGCTTACCTTTATGGGGAACCATGATCCCAAAATAAAATAAACCTTGTTCTACCTTTCCATGTAGTTCAGGGGAAAATACTCTGGTACACGAAAGACCCATTAGCCTTAGGAGTATTTTATTGAAATGATTGAATCCATTACAGGAGAGCATGCTTATCTTTCAAGATAATATGTTTATTCTTTAATGTCGTATTTGGTCATCTAAATAAAATATTCCTAAACTCTATGTGGTGTCATTTCTTTTCTCTATTCCAGAAAAAACACCAACATATTTTTGGCGACTCCATTGGGGATTAGTTCCTCTCTCCATCTTTAGAAGTAAAGGTTTATTTCTATATATTGGTAGTGTACTAGTGCCACTCACCGGTCAAGACTGCCTTTCTTTCCATTGGATATCTCTCCATTTCATTCTTGGTTGAGCCTATCCAACATCTTGGATAGAGGTTCTAGAACTCTTCGTTTATCATAGTTAAATGATTTGGTCCTAGAACCAAATCCTGAAATAAAATGAGAGAAATAAATGAAAACCAAGTCATTTTTGTTAAGACCTAAATCTAGTCAAGATGGATTTGAAACCATTCCAATATGGAAAAGAAATGTTAAATTTTAAAAGTATGAAAAGTACTTCAAATTTTGAAAAGCAAATCTCCAAAAAATAAAGTCTCAAACTTAAACTTATCCTTGATCTTATTTTGGCTTTGTACTAGAGCTGAAGATAATCAAGAGAGGGTCCTAGAATGGATACCCTTTGTTTTACTACATTCAAAGATAGCAAACACCTAAGGATGTAGATTGAAATGAAGGCATTCCTTCAAATCGAGAAAATACAAATCAAAAGGCATAATTATACTGCCCCTTTACCACCACGATTCATGTTTGAATTGCATTTAAAAAAAAAGATAAAAATAAAAATCATCCCAAAAAGATAATGCCTTATTGATCTTAGGTAGAGGCTGATTAAGGAAACAAATGTGAATCTTCTATTCCTATAGAAGAAAATTTTACATAAATGCAAATTGACTTTAATCTCAATTCATTTCCACAAGTCCACTAGAATATTGGAAAATCAGGTTGATTGGCCAAATCTGAGTGACTTGGAGGTAACCCTCTTTTAGACCTTTTCAAAACCTTAAATTCTTAAGAGCTTAGTAGAGAGTCAAAAGAGGAAAATGAAATGACATAAAAAAAACAAAAGTGGAAGCATTCACTCTAGCTCCTAATCAATCGAAGAAAAGAGAGGTTAGAGAAAGAGAATTCTAATTCTCCTAATAAAGTTGAAATGAATGAAATTTAAACTAATAAATTTAAATCAACTTCCTTAATGAGAGTTTCCTCTCATTAAATGAAATGATATTTCATGAATGGATTTAATTAATTATACAAGCTAAATCACAAAGAAAAAATAAATGAAGAGTTTAATCCTTCTAAATAAATCATGATCTTAGGATTAGGTCCTAAGGGTGATATTTTATCTCTCAGAGTAAAAATATGAAACTTTTATCTCTAGTTAGTTGATAGATAAATCACTTCGGACATTGTCAATCCAAATGAATGAAGAAACCCTTAGTTTTCCCGTTCAAAGACTAAGCCATTATATGCTTTCAATACAAAGTGAACCTAAGGAGAATCCTTTGCAATGTCTTATGACCTATTAGACATTGTCTTAATTTCAAGTATGGTGGTCAAAGATTTCATTAAAAGGGAATAGATCATGAGGTATATTGATCTATTGAGGATAGAGTTAGACCTACCTTCCACGCATATCAAAGGGAATTTCTTGAAATCAAATTCAAAATGGACTTATACCACCTCAAAAGACATTAAAAGAAATGGAAAATGAGTCACCTTCAAAATGTGATGTCTTGCCCATCTTAGAGAAGTTTCTTGCAAAATCAAGCATCATAATGCTCTATTAAAAACAATATGAAATACAAAATAAAATAAAAAAAAAAATAAAGAAATGAAAGTAAAGCAATGCAATACATAATCATGAAATTTTCCTTACTTAACTATAAGCAACTTTCTGATGTGGTATTCCACTATGAAAAGGTTCTAGGGTTATCTTCTATGATGAAGATAGACTACTAAATACTTATTGACATTTTAGTCGATGCGGAAGATTCAAAAGAAAAAAATCTCCAAACCACTTGTTGATCCGGGTGCATCGGTCAACATTAATTATAAACATGAAAGTGAATTTATATAGGCTCAATTCTAATCAAGCTTTGATAAGATGGTGCCATATAAATTCAATCAAATAAAGAAAGTAATTTTCAGCTTCATGAAAATTCAATCTTGAAAACTCAACTAGAAAAGAACTTAGTCTCAATCACATTGTTGATTGAAGACAAAAATTCAAACATGAAAAAGAGCAACTTAGGAACTCATGAAACATCTTTAAATGCTCTTGGATGGTCCTATCCAGCCCAAATAAGTAAAAGAAAGGAATCAAATGGAAAGAAAAGAAGAAACATATTGATTGTTGAAGGATTTTCATATTCATCCTAAAGTGTTGAGTCTTTAGGAATATCTTTCACTACTCTAAATTACCTCATTACATATTTGATTCCATTAGAAAATTTTGATTTTAGAAGTGTAAAGTTTTCAAGGAAGTCATTATGCCAATCTTAAATGACTCACTCCACTAAATAATTTTGAATTCATAAGTGTAACATCTTTAGAAAGTCATTTTTACCAATTTTAAATGACTTTACTAGATTTGTTTTTCCATGAAATGATGAAAAAGAAATAGAAATGTTGGATCATATTATATGATCAATCAAGCAAAGACTTGAATCATATCAAAAGTGAATCAATATAATGTTATATTTGGACAAAAATTCAAATACATTAAATTTCCTAGCAAATCATTTAGTGGAGTCATTTCATAAAGAGTGAAATGTTATGTAAATGAGTTAAATACATCTATCTTCTTAGTGAATCTTGTAACTAGGAAAATTACCAAACATAACCTTTCATAAAGAAATGAAATCGGAATATTACCAAAAGCAAGAAAGAAATAAAAGTAAAGGGATGGAAGGTCTATATCCAAGAGCAGAAAAATGAAGTCTAAAATTTCGAAGCATGCGGACATTTTTTACTTTAAAATTCTCCACATCAAAATAAAATGGTACGGTTAGAAGTTAAAAATTGTCCCTAGCTAAACAAAAATAATCAGATATCTCAAGCTTTGTCATTTTATCCTCTGCCATGATTGGGTGAGCTCACATGGCAAGTTAAACAAAAGATAGTGGATCTTCTTTTTTGGTCCATATTTTTTGAATGTCAAATGTCCCGTTGAGTATACTCTGATTCCATTACCAATGAAGTGAAAATACCCAATGTAAATAGACATTTTAACTTCAAACTTCTCCACATCAAAATAAAGTGGTAGGGTTAGAAGTCAAAAATTATCCCTAGCTGAACAAAAATAAGCAGATATCTCATACTTTGTTATTTTAGCCTTTGTTATGATTGGGTGAGCTTGCTTGTCGGGTTAAAAGAAAAGATAGTGGATCTTCTTTTCTAGGGTCCATATCCTTTGTATGGAAAAGATCTCAATGAGTATACTCTGATTCCATTGCAAGTGGCCTATAACCATAAATAAGAAAAGTTATGGAATCATAGAGCCATCGCATGATAAAAAGCTTAAGTGGTTTGGGTCCTAACTTTCTTTTCAAAAGGAAATCTAGTACAATGCATGGATTTTGTTTAGATGTGCCTGGAAATTTATATGGTCTTAAAGTTTAGGATGCATCCTTAGAATTTGAAGAAAAATCCCACTCCACAATTGACAAGTTGATATCAATGATCTAACTCTTTAATGAGTTAGTTATTGATGACTTGATCAACCTATCTTTTGGGTTTAAAGACTACTTTACCTAGAAATAAAGTGAAATGATCTCCAGATATAGTGGTCTATAAACTTAAGCTTGATGCCATTTCCATAAACTAAGTCCCTTGATGATTGTGGTCAAATTCCAAAAGAAAAGCAAAAATTTTTGATAAATTAAAAGCTCAAAAATGATGGATGTACATGAGAAGAAAACTTTCTTCTTGGTTAGCTAACATCATTATATGACCAACATCTTGGGACTATGGTAGAATCTTTACCTTGAAAATGTGTTCATATTACCCATATTTCATTTTAAAATCAAAAATGGCTTTCATGCATAAGATTATCCTTCTTAAGGATAACATTTCGAAAATTGTCAAATTAAAATAATTCTAGAAAAGAAGAATTAAAAGCATATGATATGACATTCAAAATCCTTACAAGAATGTTCTATTATAGAGTCATATCATTCATTCTCAAATATTTTGAGCAATTTAGCAAAAAGAGTCATGCTCAAGATTTCTTGTAATCCAACTTTCAATTAGGTTGAGGGTTATATTGAAAACCTTGACAAAGAAGAAAAAGAAAAAAAAAGAAACATCAATATGATTTGAAGAACAATCTTGTTACTACATATAGAGTCTTGAAATTTACTTTTGAAGTAATTTCAAAGACCTTGTAGTAAAATATAGAAGGATCAAAAATGCCAAAAAATAAGAATGGGCAGAACCATGATGGCAGGAACATCACCATCAACTAGGCTCTGTTTAGATTTGGCAGCGGAAGCGAAGGCGAAGGTAGCGATTATCATAGTTTTGGTGGGGAATCTGGTGGTGTTGGTGGATATGGAGGTGGTGGTCAGATCATTGGTGGTTATAGAGCGAAGGACCGGAGGTTCTGATCATGGTGGTGGCGAGAGGAACGGCGGGGATATGATGGTGGATCACTACTCGAGGGGGAGGTTCATGGGAAGGCGGGAAATTGAAGAATAATAGTCACGATCTACTGTTGATGGAAGCTCTTTATAGTAGAGACGATTCTAGTTATCTAGGGATTTTTATTTGCTCTATGCGTGCTCATCTTTTATCTATGCTTGGGTCTTAGAATTCATGATGTGTTCCTTGGTTGATGAAATTGATAAGAAGAATTGCTGAATCTAAATTTATTCTCTATCAAAAAAACCAAAAACCTTTAACCCTAAATTAAAACTTGAACCCTAAACCTCAAACATAAACCCTAAACCCTAAACCTTAAAAATTTAAAAAAATAAAAAAAATAAAAAATCCTAGCCCTAAACGCTAAACCTACAACACTAAACCTACAACCCTAAACCCTAAACCCTAAACCCTAAACCCTAAATCCTTAACCTTAAAAGTATAAACTCTAAAACCCTAAACCCTAAATCCCAAACTCTAAACCCTAAACCCTAAACCCTAACCCTAAACACTAAACATTAAATCCTAAACCTTAAACCTAAACCTAAAGTAACAAAATAAATTAATGAATAAACCTAAACCTTAAAACTTAATAAATTAAAACATAAACCTAAACCCTAAGAATGGGTAGAACCTTGACAGCAGGAACATCATCATCAATCATGCTCAGTATAGATCTGGCAGTTGAGGAAAAAGAGGAGGCTGCGGTTATCGTAGTGGTGGTGGCGGATCTGGAGGTGCTGGTGGATATCGAGGTGGTGGTCAGAGCAGTGGTGGTTATGTAGGCAGGAGGAGCAATGGAGGTTACAACTGTGGTGCTAGCAGAGGGAGAGATTGGGGATATGATGGTGGATCCAACTACTCGAGAGGCCGGGGTGGTCCTGATGGGAACTGAATAAGCTGAAGAATGGCCGAACTGATCTGCTACTTATTGAATTGTGTTTTTATAGTAGAGGCAATTCTAGTTACCTAGGCTTTTTGATTAGCTTTATGCATGGTCATTTTTTATCTATGTAAATTAAACATGTCTTAGAAAACTTGGTGTGTTACTTGGTAGATGAAATCAAAAAGATGAAATGTTGAATCTAAATTTCTGCTCTGTTATAAAAAAAAACCTAAAACCTTAGACCCTAAACTCAAACCTGAACCTTAAACCTAAAACCTAAACCAGAAATCCTAAACCCTAAACCCTAAAAATAAAATAAAAAAAATAAAAAAACCTAACCATAAACTTAAAACCTTAAACCCTAAAACCTACAACCCTAAACCCAAAACTCTAAACCATAAACCCTAAACCCTAAAAACCTAAAAACCTATTCCTAAACTAAATAAAACCTATAAATAAAATAAATAAAAACCTAAATTGAAATAAAATAAAAAAGATAAAATAAAATTAATAACCTAAACTAAACCTTAAACCTAAACCTAAAGCTAATATAAAATAAAATAAAAAATAAAAAACTATAAAATAAAATAAATAAAAGATAAACTAAACTAAAAAATAAAATAAACCTAAAAACCTAAATAAAATAAAACTAAAAAAAACCTAAAATAAAAAATTAAACTAAATGAAGACCTAAACCTAAAAATAAAACCTAAAAAATAAATAAAAAATAAAACGTAAACCTTAAACTTAAAAAAACCTAAACCTAAAATAAACAAAATAAAATAAACCTAAACCGATACTAAAATAAATAAAACCTAAACCTAAACCTAAAATAAACTAAACCTAAACCCTAAGCTAAATAAAATAAAATAACCTAAAAATAAACCTAAACTAAAATTAAAAACTAAAACCTAAAAATAAATCTAAAATAAAAACCAACAACCTAAGCCAAAAAAAAACTAAACATAAACCTAAAAAATAAAATAAAATAAAAACAAAAATATACTAGGATATAAACATAAACCTGAACCTAAACCTTAAAAAATAAACTAAAATAAAAACCTAAACTAAAATAAATAAACAAAAAATAAATAAAATAAACTAAAATAATTAAAAAATAAACCAAATAAACTAAAAAAAAAACCTACGCCTACAAGTTTACTTAATTTAAAAATAAACCTAAGCGATTCAGACCCTAAACCCTAAGTGGAGGCATATCTACTAGAGATATGGGCTCAAGTCTTCTGGGGATTGAGAAGATGAACCTTCTACGAGGGAAGCAGGTTTGGGCTATCTGCTGGGGATTGGAATTTGAGTTTGATTTCATATATTTGTTTGGGAATGTATCTACTAGAAATAAGAGTTTGGTTGGATTTCATTGATTTAGACTCTACTAGTGGAGTTGGTTTAATTTGGCTCCACTAGGGAGGTTGGTTTTGAATTTAATTTGTTTGCTTGACTTATATATATATTATTTGGGGCTCCCCTGGGTAGAAGGGTGTGATTTAACTCCACTAGGGAAAATTAGATTAGGTTTAAATTAATCTGAGTTAATGTATGGACCACGTTAATGGATCCACTAAGAATGGGCTATATCATCCTAACCTACCTCGTAAATAAATCCAAAGGAATAATCTCGTGTGGTAGAGCTAGCCAACCTAAGGGGTTTCCTTCAGTAATGACTATGCCAAGAAAATGACATAGACTTGCTTCTACCAAAGTGAGGAACAAGCTGGCAGGGGTGACTGTTGGATGCACAACAAATTGAACTAACCTATGATGACTATTGACTAAATTCCACATAGGACTTTTGTCAACTCAAAAGTAGTCAGGATTAACTTTATCTTAATTTCATGTGATTTGATATAGTTTGTTTGATTTAGGCATAACTGCTGGAAATGTGAGCTCGATCAAATTTGTTAGATATAATTTATGGACCATGTCGGTGTGCGATGGACCCACTGAGAAGGGGCTACATCGACTTATCCTATCTCAAATTTACAAATTCAAAGGGATAGTCTATTGGTCGTGGGGTAGAGCTAGCCAACCTAAGGGGTTGCCTTTGCACGGCCGTGCTAGGAAGAAGATGTAGCAGACTTATATCTTTTAATGCAGGAAATAATCATTGGGGTGACATGTTGGTAGCACAGTAAATCAAACCCAACATAGGGGTGACTACTGAGTGAATGTCGTTGGAGACTTATATCAGCTCATGAGTAGTCAAGCAATTCTTATAGGGAGCTTTGCCGATACTAACCTAAAGTAGGATGATTGTTTGGAAAAAGGTATCGCTAGGGGTGTCCTCCTAATCAACAAGAGAATATATATTTTGTTTATATGTTTGTGTGGACCTTGTTGGTGTGTGAGGGACCACACTGAGAAGGGGCTACGTCAGCTTTGAACTATCTAAGATTTACTGGACCAAGGGAGAATCTGCACATCCACAAAACAAATTCTCCAATCATAGGGGCGGTTATTAAAAAAGGGGAACTATCCAATTCAATAGTAACTCGGGTAGTGTCTAAATGTGGTGCAAGGATGTAATCTAAATATAGTGCCCATAGGGGGAGGATACTAGGGGCGTATTCCTAAGCACTAGAAAAGAAATCCTATTGGTGTATGATTGCTAACTCGAGAAATGGTAGCAAATTTTACATCACCATGAGTGGTGTATCTTAGATAGAACCGACCAACTTTAAGGTGTATCCGATGAGTGGTGCATCCATAAGTATAGTGAGAACTAACCAACCTAAGGTTCCCGTCGATGTGCAATGATCAATTTATAAAGAAAGCTTGTAGCCTTGCAACTTTTTAAGAAGAACTGATCATCAAGATAGTCTATAGTCGGTAAGACTGATGCTATCTGACCTAGAGTGAATACAAGCAAGGAGCCCCGAGGAAGGACCGGAATTAAACTTAAAGTAGCCAAGAGGGAAGGAAAAAAGACCTATTTTGAGCCTAAATTATACTCGACCCAGCAAGGCTAATCCAAGAAGAAAGTGTAGCACTCACATCCTCTTAAACAAATCCAACATAAGGTTTATCTACACACACTAAAACCTATCAAACTAACAAGGTGCTCGTGGTAGTAAAGTAAGAAAGGAAATCATAGACTTACATCCTCCAAAGTAAGAAGACCAGACACACTAGCAGGTGTCACCGACCGAGCTATCGAGTGAGTGCCACTACGGGCATTATATCAACTTAGAGTAGCCTGACATAAAAGATATGTTTTATTTTATATTTTGTGTGTTGTGTTTGTTTTGTGTTAATCAAGGATAGGACATCATTCTAGTTCTTTACACTTACCCTAAACACATCATGGCATATTCGTAAACAAGAATACTTTCAACATGGAAGAGATTGAATTCCAAATGAAATTTTCATTAATGATAATTATATTTAAACATGATTTATAATATTTCTTTAAGTAGATTGCATTGATTGAAAGAATTGGGTGCTCTCTCTCTATGATTAATAAGTCGATAAGTTCCTGGTAGGCCTTCATGGTAAAAGGGCCTTCCCAAGTGGGTTCAAACTTGCTTCTCATCTTATGATGGGCAACAATCAGCCTCTCCTTAGAACTAAAATAAGTTCTCATACTTAAGAATCTATAGGATGGACCAAACTTTTGTGAGCTTAAATCATTTTGTGCAACTCAAGATTTTAGGATGCCCGCTGGCATCTCTCCCCAAACTTTTGAGCTCTTATAACCATAACTTGGTGTTGAGCTTGCTACCAAAAGCTATCCTTAATGATGGGAGTTGGACTTAAAATCGTAGAATGGATTCAAACCCATACACTAAAGAGAAAGGAGTAGACTGAGTTGGAGTTCTATATGTGGTATGGTAGGCCCACAAGGCTTCAACTAACTGCTCATGCCATTATGGCTTGTTGTTGTCGAGTGTCTTCTTTAGCATTTGGATGAGAGCTTTATTGAAGGCTTCGCTAAGCAGTTTTTCCTCGGGTAGTTGATGGTAGAATATCTCAAATCCATGTTATATCACCCACCAAAGTTGTTCATCTCGATGCTCTTGAATGTAATACCATTATATATAATTCATCGAGGCACCAAACCTATATATGAAATGGTTCCTAAAAACCTAGAGCACATGCTGAGCTGTGACCTCTTTGAGTAGAATCGCTTTCACCCATTTAGAAAAGTAGTTAGTAAGAGGAATCGATAACCCTTGGAAGAAGGAGGATCAATCGAACCCTCTATGTTGGAAGCCCAACACTTGAATAGCCATGAGGCCAATGTAGGATGTAGAATGTTGGGTGGTTGGTAGACCATAATGTGTATTTGACATTGGTGCATCACCTAGCCATATCCATGCAATCTTTGATCATCGATGGCCGTAGTATCTTAGTCTCTTGATCTTAGCATTCATCTTCTAATTAGTTGGCTCCACATAATCCAGAGTGTATCTCTGTCATGATCTTATGGGCTTCGTGCTTGTCTAAACAATGTAATCACATATGATTGAAAGACCACCAATATAAGACACCATCCACAAGAGTGTAGGAAAGTGCTCTCTGCTTTATCTGATGGGCTTGGGACTTCTCTTGAGGAAGTTTTCCTTCATTTAGGTAATCCATGAATGGTTGCCTCAAGTCTAACTCCTCGTCCTTCTTGGCAATGGCAACCTCCCCTTCCAGAGAGTACTTTTTGATGAGTTCAATATCAATAAGGGCTAAGACTTTGTCTTTTTTGGACCTTTATTGATATGAAGTCATCATCCGGACATGCAAACTCCTTGGCAAGCTTGGCTAAAGAATACATTATGGTGTTCTCTCCTCAAGGAATCTTATAAAAGGTAACCTCTGGGATTTGGGCCAACTACTCCTTGGTGTACTTGTGTAGTGATGGAGCTTGGGCTTTAAAATCTTATAGGATCCAGTGATTTGGTTGATAACTGAGAATCTCAAGAAGTTGATGTTCCGGATGCTTAAAACACTAACTCTGCAATCGAGCCTCATATTCGCTTAATTATTGGTGCTACGATGATGTGAGAATCTCATCACATCATGGTCGGGGTAAGAGAACTATTATTACCCCCTTTCTTGGAATAGTAGATCATGGTTCTTCTCTTTGAGAAGAAGCCACCATCAAAGTACATCTCCTAGCAGTGAATGCTAGTATCCCATAAGTTCATGATTTATTCATCGGGGAGATCATCACTAAGCAAAGAGTTAGCAAGAAGTGGGTGTGCTACTAATAAATCTGCTAGCACTTTCCCTTTCACCACATAGAGGGGTACGAAGGTAATGTTAAACTATGAGAAGATCTTGAAGTATCGTGCCAACCGTTTGGATAACATTGATCGTGTCATGACATACTATAGTGGATTGATCCTAGAGATTAAGTTCACCTTATTAGAAATCATGTAGTGATGTAGCTTTTGTGATGCAAAGATTAAAGCTAAGAAATATTTCTTAATGAGTGGATAATTAGCCTCAATAGAGATTAGACAATGGCTGAGGTAATAGAGTGCATTTTTCTTCCCTTCATCATTTGCTTAGGGAAAAAAAGCACCAAGTGAGTCATCTAAGGCAGAAATGTAAAGCTTGCCAGATAGGATGCTGCAGTGTCATCCGGTAATGCTTGATGTCTTCAAAGGCATGCTCACACTTGTCATTTGAACTTGGCATCCTTTTTTACAATCCTTGAGAATGGCTGACATCTTCTCGATAGGTTGGATATAAAGCATCTTAGATACGCCAATCACCCTTGGAATGATCTGATTGAGTTAAACTTTTAGTGGGTGTCATTTCTAATATTGCCTTGATATTCTACGGATCAATTTTGATTCCCTGGTGTCAAACAACAAACTTAAAGAATTTTCCTAAAGTTAGTACGAATGCACACTTTATGGGGTTCATTTTGATGTTAAAATATCTTAACTATTCAAAAACTACTCTCAAGTCAAAGAGATGGTCTTCTTTTCTTTTTTTACTTTTGACCATGAGATCATCGACATAGCACTTGATGATGAATGAGTTAATCAAAGATTTGAGTCATAGCTCAGGTATGTATCACCAAAGATTTTAAGGTCAAAGGCATGACCATATAGCAATAGATTCATCGAGTTATAAAAAGCATCGCTTTTTTCATCTTCGGAGGACATCTTTATTTAGCTATGTCCAGATGAGCCATCTATGAAAGAGAAGACTACATGAAATGAGGCAATGTCCACCATCAGCTCCAAGATTGATAGTGAAAATTTGACTTTTAGACATTCAAATCCCTAAAATCGATGCATATGTGAATTTGGCCATTCTTTTCTTAACTAGATGACGCTACAACCAAGTAGGGTATTTTTCTTCCAATGAAGCCAACATCGACGCTTTCTTGACATCATAAATTACCGTTGTTTTTTGTTTAATCGCATGCATTCACGCTTGCTTAATAAGGTTAAAAGAGGCTCTATTACTAGTTTATGGACCCCGTGTTAGGATCCAATCCATGCATCTCTTCTTAACCCAATAAGCCCTTAAACTTAGTCAATAGCCTAACTTCATTGGTTTTAATTTCATTCAACAAATAGCGATGTATGTCAGGGATCTTCTTCGCCTTCTAAGTTGATTTCCATGAGCTCATCGATGGTTGACTTGATCTCTTCTTTGAACTCACGGCATCTTTGACCTCAAAATCATTTGGATCATCTCAAATTTCAAGCACGCCTCATATAAGTTAATATGATTTGAAAAGAACCTATTAGATTCCAAATGATTGGTGATAACTTAACTGCAATTGTCATCATCGACTGGACCCACTATACTGAATCCTAGTCCCGGTCTTGATTGAGAGCTTTTGAATTTGTTCTTCCATATTCTTTCAAGGTAGTCTGATCTGTGCTTTGTCAAAGTATGTGAGATTAACCCTTTCTTTTCTAAATTATGAACACAAGGCAAGTACCAATCGAAAGGTAATTCTATTAAATCTTTATATGAATCATCCTCAAGTTCTACATCAACTTACTGACATGAGGATGATGCTCCCAAAGAGAACCTCTGAGCCCTCACACCTATGGATAACTTAGGGGCTTCCTTAACTACCAAACCCTCAGCTTTTTGAGAGGAAAGTGGGATTAGAGCTAAGGTTCCCAACTGATGCGTAATTGTTTCATATATAGACGTGGATACACTTATGCTTTGCTTTGGAACCTGATCTTCATCATTATCTGGCTCAAGTGTCACCTCCAAGGGAATCTCACGAGAAGAGTCGGCCGGTGCTAACCATGTAAGACTCATCCTATTAACTAGATTCTATGTCTATAAGGATAGCAGGTGTATTCCTAGTAGCTGGGACATATTTGTTGGCGATAATCAAACGCAACACCAACACCTGCTAATGAAAAGGTCAAGAGGAGTGCACTACCACCGAAAAAATGCTTTAATGTGTGTAATGTTATCGGTTCCCACCATCAAAGATCTTGAAGGATGGTGGCACAAAACCCTAAATAAAATAAAAAGCTAAATAAAACCTAAAATAAAAAATAAACCTAAAGCAAAAATCTAAATCCTAAACCTAAAATAAATAAAATGAAATAAACTTAAACTTAAACAAAAATAAATCAACCCTAAACCTAAACCCTAAACTAAATAAATAAAATAAACTAAAAATAAATTGAAACCTAAACTAAAATAAACCTAAAATAAAAACCTAAAACTAAACCTAAAAAAGTAAAATAAAAACCCAAACATAAACCAAAAAATAAAAAATAAAACCTAACCCTAAAAAATAAAATAAAAATAAACCTAAACAAAAAAATAAACATAAACCTAAACCTAAACCTAAAAAATAAACTAAAATACAAAAACCTAAACAAAAATAAATAAATTAAACTAAATAAAAATAAAAATAAAATAAACTAAAATAAATACAAGATAAACTAAATAAACTAAAATACTTAATATTTTTTTTAAAAAAAACCGAAACCATAAATCATAAATCCTAAACCCTAAACCCGAAACCCTAAAATCCTAAACCCTAAACCCTAAACTAACACTAACCCCTAAACCCTAAACCCTAAACTAGGCCTAAACCTAAGCTAATCCTAAACATAAATCTAAACTAAATAAAATAAAATAAACTAAAAATAAACCCAAAACTAAACTAAAAATAAAACATCAAAATAAACTTAAAATAAAAACTTAAAACCTTAACATAAAAAAAATAAAATAAAATCCTAAACCTAAACCTAATAATAAAAAATAGAACCTAAACTTAAAAAATAAAATAAATATAAAACTAAACTAAAAAATAAACCTAAACTTATAAGATAAACGAAAATAAATAAGCTAAACTAAAATAAATAATCCTAAAATAATAATCTAAACTAAATAAAAATAAAGATAAACGTAAATAAAAATAAAAAATAAAATAAACTTAAATAAATAAAAAATAAACTAACTAAACCTAGACCTACAAGTTGACTTAATTTAAAAAAAAAATAAAAATCAATAAAAAAAACAATATCCCTAAACCTAACCCTAAACCTAAAACCTCCCTAACCACTCCTATAAACCTAAATCCTGAGCCCTACTAAACCCTCTAAAATCTTAAACCACTAAACCCTAAACCTAATCACAGGCCTACTACCACAAAACCCTAACTAAACCTAAACTGACCTAAACCCAAAACTCTAAAAAACCATAAACCTTAAACCCTAATCTATAGAACCTAAACCCTAAACCCAACCTAAAACCTAAACCACTAAACTTAAACCCTAAAACCCTAAATCTAAACTCACTAAACCCTGAAACTGATCCAAACAAAACCATAAACTCCAAAGCCTAAACACTAAACCCTAAACCTTAAACCCTAAACCCTAACCCTCAACCTTAAACCCTAAATGCTAAAAACCTAAATACCTAAACCTAAACTAAATAAAACCTAAAAAATAAAATAAATTAAAAATCCTAAACCTAAATAATATAAAAAAATTAAATTAAATTAAACATAAATTAAAACCTTAAAATAAAATAAAATAAACTATTAAAAATAAACTAAACCAAAATAAATAAATACCTAAATTAAACTAAAAAATTAAAATAAACTAAAGAATAAAAAACCAAAATAAAATAAAAACTAAACGTAAAATAAAAATATAATAAACCTAAAGTAAATAACTAAATAAAAATGTAAACCTAAAAATAAACCTAAAAATAATAATAAATAAAACCTAAACCCTAAACTAAAAAAACCTAAAATTAAATTAAAAATAAAATAAAATAATAAAATAAACATAAACCTAAAGTAAATTAAACTAAACTAAAATAAATCAAACCTAAAGTATACCTAAACCATAAATTTAATAAAATAAAATAAACTAAAAATAAACCTAAACCTAAACTAAAAAAATAAAACTTAAAAATAAACCTAAAATAAAACCCTAAAATCTAAACCTACAAAAATAAAATAAAAACCTAAACCTACACCTATAAATAAAAATAAAACCTAAACATAAAAATTAAAATTAAAATAAAACTCAACTAAAAAATAAACTTAAACTAAAACCTAAACCTAAACCTAAAAAGTAATCTAAATTAAAAAATCCTAAACTAAAATAAATAAACTAAACTAAATAAAAGTAAAAAATAAACATGAATAAAAATAAAAAATAAAATAAAGTGAGATCTAAATTTGTTCTCGTTAAAAAAAAAAACCAAAATCTCTAAACCCTAAATAAAAACCTAAACCCTAAACCTAAAACAAAATCCAAAATCTTAAACCCTAAACCTTAAAACCAAAAAAATCCTAAACCCAAAATCAGAAACCCTAAAATGATACAAACCTAACCCTAAACTAAATAAAAAAAAATAAAATAAAATAAATCTAAACAAAAATAAAATAAAAACATAAACTAAAACATAAACATAAACCTAAACCTTAAAGAAAATAAATAAATAAAACAAAACTAAAACAAAATTAATAATAACCTAAACTAAACTAAAAAATAAAAAACCTAAAGAAAATAAAAAACTAAACCTAAAATAAAAATTAAACTAACTAAAATAAAATTAAATAAAATTAAAATTAAATAAAAATTAAAACCTAAACAATAAACATAAAAATGAAACCTAAAAATAAATTAAAAAAACCAAACCCTAAACTAAAAAAAAACCTAAAATTAAACATAAACTAAAATAAACAAAAAATAAAATAAACAAAACCTAAACTAAATAAAAATAAAATAAACTAAAAATGAACCTAAACCAAAACAAAAAAAAATCTAAACTATAAAACAAAACCTAAAAAAATAAAATAAAAACCTCAACCCAAAAATAAAAAATAAAACTAAAACAAAAAAATAAAATAAAAATAAAACTAAACTAAAAAATCAACCTAAACCTAAAAATTAAACTAAAATAAAAAATCTAAACTAAAATAAATAAACCTAAAATAAATAAACTAAATTAAATTAAAGTAAAAATAAACCTAAATCAGAATAAAAAATAAAATAAATTAAAATTAAAAAATAAACTAAATAAACTTGAACCTACCAGGTTACTTAATTTAAAAAATAAATAATAATAATAATAATAATTATTATTATTATTATTATAATTATAATAAAATCCCTAATGCTAAACCCTAAACCCTAAAACAAACCGTGAACCCTAAACTCTAAAACCCTAGCCTGACACCTAAACCCCCATAAACCCTAAACCTTAAACCCTGAGCCACCCTAAACCTAAACCTAAACTATGAAACCTAACAATAAAATAAAAAACTTAACCTAATTAAACTAAAAAATTAAATTAAAAATAAAACCTAAACCTAAACATAAACCAAAATAAAATAAAATAAAATAAATCAAAACTAAACTAAAATTAAATAAATAAAATTTAAACTAAACTAAATAAAATAAACCTAAATATAATAAAACTAAACGTCAAAATAAAATTTAAAATAAAATAAATTAAAACTAAATAAAACTAAACCTAAAATAAACCTAAAATATATAAAAAAAATAAACTAAAACCCTAAACTAAAAAAACCTGAACCTAAAATAAACAAAATAAAATAAACCTAAACTTAAACTAAAAAAACTAAACAAAATAAATAATGCTTAAAACTAAAATAAACTAAACCCTAAACTAAATAAACTAAAGAAACTAAAACTAAACATAAACCTAAACTAAAAATAAAACCTAAAATAAACCTAAAATAAAACCTAAAATCTAAACCTAAAAAAATAAAATAAAACCTAAACCTAATCCTAAACCTAAATAAAATAAAACCTAAAATGAAAAAATAAAATAAAATAAAATTCAACTAAAAAACCTAAACTAAACTTCTAAAAAAAAAGTAAAATAAATAACTAGATCATTCACGACCTCCCTCTCCTCTCTTATAACCTTTTCTTAACCATTTTTAATTTTTTTATGTTTTTTTGTTTCTTGGAATGTTAGAGGGATCAATGCCCTCTCTATTTGTAACATATTAAATATTTGTTCTATACATAATATTTCTATACTTATCATTCTGGAGCCTCTTATTCATGCTAACAAAATTAACAATGTTTCTAGAATGACCCGTTTCAATAAGATTTTCTCTAATGTCAGTAATAAGATTTGTTTCATAGTCAGAAGCTTTTCAATGCTTTTATGATTGGTTTAATTGATTCTTGCAACATTTTGATTCAATTGACAAATGATTTGGATTACCCTCATGTTTTCTCTTATCATTCTTATTTTGTTTTCATCGACAAATGAGGTTCTGAAATGGACTCTCTATTTGATAGGAAGAATTTCCAATCATTCCAATTTAGATTTCTCTCCCCAATATGCAAATTCATTTCATTAACCATCAATTCCATTTTCTTGTTGGTGCTTTATTTGGTTATTTGCAAATGATCGCCTATGAAATCTCATCCTCCGGTGTTTAGAATGATGAATTGGACATTACCAAGAAACGCCTAAAGAAATCTGGTTGAGATCTAAAATTATGGTTATATGCAAAGAATTGAATTTTAAAATTTTTCTCTTTTGTTCTCACTATAAAATCCACGAGCATGATAATTCTAAATGTTTCATTCTTCATCCTCACCTAAGAAAAAAATCTCTATTAAGGAAACTTCTATCCTAACCCCATCAAAAAGCTACCTTAGAGAAAAAAAGAATTTTTGAATGTTCCTAATAAGGCTGTTTTACCTCTTACTTCTTCTGTGTAATTGAAGGCTTCTAATGTGAACAATAATAGTTTTTCTAAGCTTTTGGATGACAATTTTGTTTCCTCCAATTCAATGCACGCATCCTTGCTAGCTTTGATTGATAAAATGAAGCTTTTATTGAGAATATAAATGAGGATATTAATGTTATGCATCATTCAAATTCTATGGAGAATATGGCTTTAATACCTCATGATAATCAGGTTGAAAAATCTGATTCTATTTTCCAGATTCAGGATGATTTAAATTCTCATATAGATTTGGATGTCTAATAATTTGGGTCATGAAGAGGAAGGGCTTGATTTTCACACTTGCCACTTAATAAATATATTTCTGCTCCCTCTCTTGCTATTCATGATGCTCATTTGGCTTTAATAAATTCTAATGTCTTGGAAGAAGGAGAACGCATTTCTAATCAGGAGATTTCTCCTAAATCTAAGACTAATATTGCTAAATCCTTCTCAAATGATGATTATATGAGAGGAGAGGGAGGTCTTAGCCAATCTAGTGTTTCTTGGCAATTTGGAAGGCAAAATTTTAACATTTTTTTATCTTTTTAGCATGATAAGTTTGGAAACCATTTTAAGATAGGAGAGGGAGGTCTTAGCCAGTCTGGTGTTTATTGGCAATTTGGAAGGGAAATGTTTAACATTTTTTATCTTTTTAGCATGATAAGTTTAGAAACCATTTTCTTTTCTCATATAACTGGATGATGATTATATGAGAAAGAAAATGGTTTCCAAACTTATCATGCTAAAAAGATAAAAAAAATGTTAAAAATTTCCCTCCCAAAGCTACTAGATCATTAAGACCCTCTCCTCTTAATTAAACTTTTCTAAATCCCTTTTTATTTCTTTAAGTTTATTAATTGTTTGGATTGTTAGAGGGATCAGTACCCTCTCTATTTATAATAGTATTAGAAATATTTATCGTATATAGAATATTTCTTTATTATTGTTCTGGAGCATCTTATTAATCCTTACAAAATCAACCATATTGCTAGAATGATATGTTTCAATAAACTTTTCTCTAATGATAAGATTTGGTGTTATTGGAATAACTTTATAGAGGTTTCTATTCTTCATGATTTTCAACAAATTGTCAATGCTAAAATCTCTTATTGTGATTAATGTGTTTTGGACTTAGATCTTTGGGATAATTTAAGGAATTTTGCTACCTCTATCAATAAACCTTGGTTTTTCTTGCTAGTGATTTCAACATAATTTTATTCACTTTTGAATGAAGTGGTGGTTACTCTCCAATATTCATTCCATGGAAGAATTTTCTTATATAATCATTGATAGTAATTTGATTGATATTGGTTTTAAATGTTCTAATTATACTTGGAAAACTCTAGACTTTCACAAAGGTTGGATCGATTCTTTTAATACTCATTGGATTACTCAATGGCATATTACTTCTATCGATCATTTAAGCGTAACCTTGATCATGCTCCCCTTTTGGTTTCTATTAAAGATAATTCTAATAGATTAAAACATTTTCTCTTTTTATATTTCAAAACATGTGGATTCATCCTATTAATTTTTTTAATGTTGTGGCTAACAATTGGAAAGCTCCTTTACATCGATAATTCAATTATGGGATGAATAAACTTTGGTTTAAGCTCAAAATAATTAAGAAAATTTGGGTTGGTAGAACAAGCATTATTTTAAAAAAAATTTTATTAATATCAAAGATATGAAAAAATGGTTTGTGATCTTAAGGTCTTTATTATGCTTGATCCTTCTAAGATTAAGGACTTGATTGAGGTGAAAGATAAACATGTTAATTTTCAAAATATGGAAGATTCTTATTGACATAAAAAAGCTGCAAGTTAACATATTGCAGATGGTGACAAGAATACTAAGTATTTCCATGCTTTAGTTAATAAAAAAGAGCTTTAAATAATATTCAAAAAATTAAAGATGATAATGGAGAATAGATTATGGAGAAAAATTATATTAAGGATTTGATTATTAATTACTTTAGAAATATGCTTAATAAAAGTTACTCTTACGAAACTATTTCTAAATCGCAATTGATTCCTTCAATTATTACCAATGATGACAATGATTTGCTTACTATTATGCCTAATGAAGATGAAAATTTTAAAGTTCTTAATAGCATGAACATAGATTATGTTTCTGAGGTTTCCTACTCAATTTTTTCAAAATTATTGGTTTATTATTAAAATTTATTTGATTGAGGCTATGGTTGACTTTTTTTAATGGTAATCCTTTCCTAGATATTTTTCTAGCACTTCTATTATTCTCATACATAAGAAAGATAATCCAAACTATTGGAGTGATTTTAGACCTATTATTCTTTGCAGCTTCTTCAATAAGCTGACTTCCAAAATTCTTTCCAACACGCTTAGTCCTTTACATCATAAAATTATCTCTCTCAACCAAATTGGTTTTGTTAGAGGTAGATCTATTTTTGAAAACATTCTACATGCCCAGAAATTAATTCAAGACTTAAAATAGCCTAGGTGGAAACATTCTTTCCAAATTAGATATTACCAAAGCTTTTGACAATATCTCTTGGGATTTCCTTTTTTATATTCTAAATTTATTTGGGTTTTCTGATAAATTTACTTTTCTTATTAAAAATTGTATTTATAATGCCTAGTTTTTTATTTAGTTTAATGGGGCCGCTTTGGACTTCTTTCCTTCTTCCCTTGGCTTAAGACAAGGGGATCCTTTATCTCCTGCTTTATTTATTATTGCTATTGAGTAGATATATAGGAGCATCAATGAGTTATTTTAAACAATCCTAGTATGTACTATAGAACTTGGTGTTCATCTTGTTTCTCACTTAAGCTTTGAGATGATTTCATTATTTTTGCAATGCTTCTATTCAACATAGCAAGAACCTCAAGATTTTTTTAAATAAATTTGGTAGACAAAGTGGTCTTTCTATTAATGATAACAAAAGCTATTTTATTATTTCTTCAAGTATCTTTAATAATAAAATCAATCAAATCTGACATATCACTAATTTTAAACATCAACGCTTACCTCTTAAGTACTTGGTCCCTTTTAAAGGTCCAAAATGATCCCATCTTTTTCATGAGTTAATTCAAAAAAATTTAAATAAAATTTCTATTTGAGAATTCCATTTACTTTCCTTTGGTTGTAGGCTTACTATTCTTAAAAGCACTCTCAATTCTATGCCTCTTTATTTGATTCAAACTATTATTCCTACTAATTCCACTTATCGAATTGATTGCTTAATAAATTTTTTTGGGGATCCAATAATTCTATTGAAAGAATGCATTGGACATCGTGGCATAAATGTTGTGGTCCTTTTGGTGAAGGTGGTCTTAGTTACAAACCTATTTGTGAAGCTATGACTGCCTTGTCCTATATGCTCTAGTGGAATTTTAGAAAGAATGATAGCCTTTGGGCTAATTTTATGATGGAAAAATATTGTCAAGGTAAACACCCTCTTATCTGTGCTTATAAAGTTGGTGACTCTCCTATTGGATAAGACTTTGCTCCATTAAATGGGTTGTTGAATCCTTAATATCTTGGGGTATTCATTCTGGTTCTTCTTTCTTTTGGCAAGACAATTGGATTTGCAATGGCTCTATTGAATCTCTTTTACCTACACAGTATACTGCTGGTATCAAAGTTAATTCCTTTTAGCTTAATAACAACTGGAATGATAACAAACTAGAGAACTACATTCCTATTTCTATTATTGACAAGTTTTGCAACATCGCTATCTTTTCTAATAAACCTGATCAAATTATTTTTAAGCTCTCTTACAATGGTGATTTTGTTCTTAAAGAGGTTTGGAATTTTATTAGAAATAAACAAAACACCACTATTATTTTCATTAAACTTTGGAACAATATCATTCCCATTTCTTATTCTATTTTAGCTTGGTGGATTTTGAATAACTTCATTCTTGTAGATTTCTTGCTCTAGCTTAAAGGGTTTTATTTACCTTCCAAGTGCTATTGTTGTTGTGTCAAACCAAGTCAAACCTAAGGGTTGACCAAGTCAACACTTAGCAAAAATGAAACTCAACATAGCTAAAATCCACCATAGGCCAAATTGATTGAAGTCATTGATCTAAGTTCATTCATAACCAATGTTTGAACTTGACCAAGTCAACATCTGAACCTAACCTAGCCCAATTGACCTTGAACCCAACTTGATCTAAAAAGTCAAAATGTGTCAAAACTTGATCTAAGCCAAATTGATTGAAACCAATGGGTCAAGTTCATTTCAAAGCACTTTTTGAACTTGACCAAAGCATCAATTTTCCAACTAGACCTAACCCAGCCCAATTGATCTTGAACCAAACTTGACCTAAAGGGTCATGTTGAGCCAAATTCAAACTTAACAAAAATTGATTGGAAACTAAGATACCAATCCACTTCATATGACTAGCTAGACCTAAACCTAACCATGACCTAGCTCAAATAGGTCAAATGGAAAATGTTAATCATGTTTTTATCAATGGTGCTATTGCATCCAAACTTTGGATATAGTATGATGGCTTATTTAACACTAACTATTCTGAAGGCTCTCTTTCATTATATCATCTTCTTGAAGTTTGTTTCCATGAAAATGTGAAAGGTCATATCAAAGTTTTAATTGTGATTACCCTTATTTGTTTCATTTGGATGGATAGAAATGATGCTAAATATTGAGGCATCCTTATGAACCATAAAAGGATCCTTGCTAAAACTAAAGAAAAAATTCATGCTTTGTTTAATGCAAATTTAATTAGTAATCTTCATTTTAGAGGTTATAAATTTGTGGCTAAAAAATTGGGTATCACTTTGCATGATGACCCTTCCTACAAGAGTATTAGGATTACACATTGGATTAAGCCTAAAATAAATTTTATTAAGACCAATATTGATGGTTTTGTTTCCCCAAACAAATATGGTTGTGGTGGAATTCTTAGGGATTCTAAAGGTACTCTCATTTATGCTTTTGACTACCCCCTCAAAGCTTGTTCTGTTATTCATGCTGAGCTCATGGTTGTTAATAAAGCTATTGATATTAGTTTAAGAAAAGGCCTCTTTAATAGTTGGATTGAAGTTGATGCTCTTCTTACTTGATATGCACAATACAAATAAAATGGGAATCGACTTATTTTATCTTCTTAATCACACTAAAAGCTTATTTCTCAAGTTTGCTACAAAATTTCTCACATTCTTAATGAAGCTAATGCTTGTGTAGATTTCCTCGCTAATTTGGTAGCTGAATTAAATGAGATCACATTATTTTATAACCATAGCTTACCTAAGCATCTGCATGGTCTGGTAAATATGGATGACACTGGAATGCCTTACCTCAAATTTTGAACTTTCGACTATTTTGTTGATCATATTGCTATGGAGGTTTTATTCAGTCTAATTTTTGGTTGTTTTTTATGCTTCCTTTATCAAGATGTAGTTTTTGGTATTTCTTTTAGGGTCCTGGTCAATCTCACTTTATATGAAAGCTACCATGTTGGTTTTAGTTTATTTCTAAACTTAAACCCCCTTCCTTTTTAACCCATTGTATACTTAACCAATTCATTCAAGTAGTGTTTTTTAAATGGTCTTCCTATCCTCTAAAATTGGTGGTTTTCTTTCTGTGGCTCTTGATATGCTTCATTTTCACGCAGTTAGTGATGTTTTGGTGGTCTCCTATTGGGTCGTGGCTATGCTTGATTTTGGCCTACCCCTTATACTAATTGATGTTGGGTTTTCCTCTAGTTTTGGCTGGCTGTTACGTTATTTGAATTGGATTTTCAGCTGTAATGGTTGGTTCTACTAGATGCTGCTATTTGCTTCTTCCATCTGCCTGACTATTTTTCGGTGGTCATTTTTTCATGGCTACTATTGGTATCTTCTAGTTTGGCATAATTTTGGGTTTATTGTGGTTGTTGTTCTCCTTTCTTTGTTTCACTTGGGGGCATTTTCTAGTTGATTTTTCCCTCTGCCTTGTGGATTGGAGGTAGCTTTTTTTTGGTTGTTGCCTTCATGTTTTATCCTTTATGGTTATTGTCTGCTCTATAGGGTTTGGAAGGGGCTTTGTTTTTTGTTCCTTTCCTCACTGATTGCTACTTGTGGTTGGGTGGTTCTCTTTGGCCTTTTCTACCTTGGTTTTTTTTTCCTGAGTGACTACCAATGTTATTTCTTGGTTTTCTTGGAGATCTCCAGGTGGGTTGTGGCTATGCCTACTATTGTTCTTTCCCTCTATTTTTGTCTCTGTATTAGGCTAACCTCTTACTTTGGCTGGCTGCTCCCTTTACTGAATTGGAACTTCTACTGTTGTGGTTGGTTATTGGGTGGAAACTATTGGTCTCTCCAAGATTTGCTTAGCTTTGGTTTTTTTCAATTCTTTTGGGTTGTTTTCTTGGTTTAGGTTGGCCTTTTATTTTTGTTGCCTGTTTTCTTTATTGATTGGTATGAGGACAGCTGCTTTGTGTTTTTTTACTTCCAGATCTAGGTTTCTATTTAATGGAGGAGATGATTGTGGTTGTTTTTATATTTATGCCTACTAGTTTTCTTGTAGCTACTCCTCTGATTGGATTGGTTTAGTGTTTGCTATGGGCTAGTTGTGGCTCTCTCTAACTTGATGTCTTAGGATTGGATGTTGTCTTGCCTTGGATACTTGGGCCTGCTTAGTGTCTTGGGATTTAGGTTGGCTATTGGTAATGACTACCTCTAGTTTGTTTTGCTCTCCTTGCTTCGTTATTTGCCTCTTGGTCGGTGGTGTTGGATTTGCTATTTTTCTTGCTACCTTGGTGATTATTTTGATGGAAATTTTTGGATGCCCTCTTGGTCTCCCAATGGCTTTCCTCTCTTTAGTGTTGCTTATCTTCTACTATTTTGCTATTTGGGTGGAGGTTTTGCCCTTGGATTAGGATTTCTAGTGCTCTGAGATAGGTTGTTATTCCTTTGGCACTATTTTTTTGTGGTTGTTACCCCTATTCATGTTGACCGCTCCTTTTGTGTTTCTCTTCCTTTGGTGGTCTTTGGTGGAGTTACTCCTTGGTTTTCTTAGCTCACCACTGATCCTCAGAACTCTGGTTACTAGTATTATGTGATTGGTCTATTGTGGGTTGGCTACTAGCTGGCAATTTTCTCTATTTGTTTGGTGTGACTTGGATCACTATGGATTGTTTTGCCTTTGATTGTTTGTTTATATCGTATGATGACCTTGATGTTTCTTCATATTTTATCTCTGGTTTAGCATTACATATGATTGTAACCCTTCTCGTGAAGTTTGGACACTCATATGTATTGTTGCCACTGAGATGATCTTAATTGAGCTGCCTCTCTTTATCACTTCTTCTAAATTGTTTACTTTATCCTATTCCCTTGAACTATGATTATTGCCTTTGTAGTGTTTTGCAGAATTCTTTGGCAGGTTGAAACTTTACAGATGGAATGTGCTTTACTCAGTAAACTCAAGTGCTATTGCTGTGGATCTTGCTTATCTTGCTTTCTCAAAGGGATCAAGAGCTACTACTGACTAGTCCTTTTACGGCTTTCATGAGCTATATTAATCTTATTCTCTCTCTTTTTCTCATATGCTTTTTAGCTATTTTATTTATTTTAGTTTCTTTTTCTTTTTCTTTTCTATTTTACTTAGATGGGGGTTTAGCTCTTTAGGTTTGTAGCTAGAGCAAGAGAACTTGAGCTTCACCCTAGTTAAGGATATTGCACCTTTTCCTTTTATGGTAATAAAATTCTAACTTTTCCCAAAAAAAATCCTAAACCTAAACCCTAAACCCTAAAACCTAAAACCCTAAACCCTAAACCTTAAACCCTAAACCCAAACCTTAAACCCTAAACCCTAAATCCTAAACTATCCATAAACCCTAAGCCCTAAACCATAAACCCTAAACCCTAAAAACCTAAAATCCTAAACCTAAACTTAATATTACCTAAAAATAAAATAAATAAATAAAAAGCTAAACCTAAATAAAAAAATAAAATAAAATAAAAACCTAAACTTAAACTTAAAAATAAAACAAAATAAAAATTATAAACTAAACTAAAATAAAATAAATAAAAACTAAAAATAAACTAAAAAAAAATAAAGTTAAAAAATAAAACTTAATAAGATAAAACTAAACCTAAAATAAAAATAAAATAAACATAAAATATAATAAAATAAAACTAAATAAAATAAAAATTAAAAAATAAACTTAAAATAAAACTTATACATAAATAAAAATAAAACCTAAACCCTAAACTAAAAAAAAACTTAAACACAAAAAATTAAACAAAATAAAATAAACCTAAACTAAAATAAACTAAACTAAAATAAATAAAATCTAAACCTGAACTTAAAATAAACTAAACCTAAACCTAAACTTAAACTAAATAAAATAAATTAAACTTAAAATAAACCTAAACCTAGTATAAAAAATAAAAACTAAAAATAAACCTAAAACCTAAACCTAAATATATAAAAATAAAAAACTAAACCTGAACCTAAAAATAAAAAATAAAAACTAAACCTAAAAAATAAAATAAAAATAAAACTAAACTCAAAAATAAACCTAAGCTGAACTAAAATAAATAAACCTAAAATAAATAAACCAAACTAAATAAAAATAAAATAAACCTAAATAACAATATTAAATAAAATAAACTAAAATAAATAAAAAATAAACTAAATAAACCTAAACCTACTAGTTTACTTAATTTAAAAAACATAAAAAAATAAATAAAAATAACCCTAAAACTTAAACCCAAAACCCTAAACCCTAAGAACCCTAAACTGTAAACATTAAACCCTAACCATAACTCTAACCTAAAACTCTAACCCTAAACTCTAAACCCTAAAACCCTAAATCCTAAACCTAAAATAAAAATAAATTAAACTTAAGGTAAAATAAAATAAAAACCTAAACCTAAAAAATAAACCTAAAAATAAAACCCAAAAATAAATAAAAAAATAAAATCTAAATCCTAAACTAAAAAAAAACTTAAACTTAAAATAAAAAAATAAACAAAATAAAATAAATCTAAACTAAAATAAACTAAATTAAAAAATAAAACATAAATTTAAACCTAAAATAAACATAACCTAAACATAAACCTAAATTAAATAAAAGAAAAATAAATTAAAAATAAACCTAATCCTAAACAAAATAATAAAACCTAAAAATAAACCTAAAATAAAAACATAACACCTAAACCTAAAAAAATAACAGAAAAACCTCAACCTAAAAATAAAAAATAAAATCTAAACCTAAAAAATAAAATAAAAATAAAACTAAACTCAAAAATAAACCTAAACTTAAACCTAAACCGAAAAAACAAACTAAAATCGAAAACCTAAATTGAAATAATTAAACCTAAAATAAATAAACTAAACTAAATAAAAAATAAACCGAAATAAACATAAAATTTAAAATAAACTAAAATAAAAAAATAAACTAAATAAACTAAATAACCTTAAAGCCTAAAATCATAAATGCTACACCTTAAGCTAACCCTAAACCCTAAATACCATAAAACCTAAAGCCTAAACACTAAACCCTAAATCCTAAACCTTAACCCCTAAACCTTAAACCATAAACCCTAAACCCTAAAACCCTAAACTCTAAAACCCTAAACCATAAAAACCTAAACCTAAAAAATAAACAATAAAATCTAAACCTAAAAATAAAATAAAAATAAAACTAAATAAAAAAATAAACCTAAACCTAAACCTAAATAAAAAAATAAACTAAAATAAAAAACCTATGTTAAAATTAATAAACCTAAAATAAATAAACTAAACTAAATAAAAATATAAGTAAACCTAAATAAAAATGAAAATGAAAAAATTGAAATAAAAAATAAGCTAAATAAAAATAAACCTACTAGTTTACTTAATTTAAATAAAAAATAAAAAATAATTAAATAAAAAAACCCTAAACCCTAAACACCCTAAACCCTAAATCCTAAACCCTAAACCCTAAACCCTAATTCTAAACCCTTACCCTAACCCTAAACCCTAAACCTTAACTCTAAAACCACAAACCCTAAACTAATCAAAGCTAAAACCTAAAAAAAAATCCTAAACCCTCTGGCAGGCTCCTCTCTAGCGATTTTGTGTTCCCCTGGATTGGCGCTCTTGGGTAATTCTCCTCGGCACTTCTCTAACCAAAACTGTGATGCCCCCCCAGATGTGATGTCCTTGATTAGAGCAATGGCTGAGGCTCTAGTCTCGGAATCTCGCCGTCGCTTCTCTCGACGGCATAACCGACTTGCTCTCCTCTTTCTTTTCGATTTGATTGCTCTGCAATGTACTGTTGTTAAATCATTCAAAGAGGCTTTATCTGGAAAGATCCCTAGCTCGAATGCTTTGGTTAAACTCATTTTGACATCTTATCATGGATTACCGGCAGTAATGTGTTCAGATCAGGATGTTGAGAAACTTGCTAAGCCCTTCGAGTTCGCTTTGGTGGGTAAATTCTCCTTAGATGGCTGACTCTTGATAATATTCACTCTTTCTTTCATAGTTTAAAATTATCGGGTACTTTCTCTATTGGGCTGATCGATCCCCGTCACATTCTTATTCAACTCTCAAATGATTTAGATTATTCGTGGGTTTTTGCTCTTCATTCTTACTTTGTGCATAATTGTCATATGCGGCTATTTAAATGGTCGCCCCTCTTTGATGTCAAAGTGGAATCTCCCATTGTCCCTCTTTGGCTTGCTTTTCCTAACATGAATACATTATGTCACTCATCAAGTTTTGTTTCTATGCCCTTTTGGTAGACCTCCAAATAGACCAAGCAACGCCACTAGATCTAGGCCTTCTATCGCCAGATTCTCGCTTGAGATAAACATCACAAAAAATATCCCAAAGAGGTTTGATTGGCTCAAAAATTTGGATATAGTCAAAAGTCAATTCAAAATTTTCCTGCCTTTTGCACTCACAAGATTCACGGCTCGATCACCGTAATGCTTTGTACTTCATCCTAATCTCAAAAAAATTTACCACAAAATATGAACACCATTAATGGAACTAGGAAAACCAATACTCTAGCATATGTGCCTAAAAATACTCAAAAAGAGCCTCTCCTCCCTACTCCTCCTACTGATCTATCTATTGGAAAACACTCTGACCTTGGTACTAAAACAGGCATTGAGGGGTGTGATATACCTAACCTCACCCCTGCTTGTAATAATTTGGTTTCCCATGATAGCTCTTTGCTTCAGTTAAATCCTACTGAAAATCTGAATGGTAGCCTTATATTGGACACCCAATTAAACAATTTGAATGGGAATCATATAATGGACCAAAATAATGATGACCCTATGGGTTCAGAACATATTGAGAAAGATATTTGTATTACGAATGGTGCCAGAACTTCCCCATCTACTTTCCTTCAGAGTGATAATCAATTTCACCCAATTTCTCACACTCTATCCGATACAGAAGAAGGTGAAATCCCCTCTTCTAAAACATTGATAGATTCTTCTATTATTCCGGAACCCAAAAAATCAATTTCTCGATGGAGATAATTTGGATTCGATAGACCCTTTCAAATTGTTAAAACAAAAAACCCTACAAAGCAAAATTTTCTAATAATAACTTCTAGAACCACTCGCTTCTTCTTCCACCCCACACAAGTAATGTGTCATCATTTCTTTCCTCTCTTTCCTTTCTTTTTTCCTTTTCCCTTTTGGTTGTCTCCTTATGATTAATTTTCTTATTTGGAATATCCGAGGTTATGGGTCTCTTCCCCGTCTAATCGTGTTAGAGTCTTTGTCATGCTCATAATATCAAGTTACTTGTTCTTATTGAACCTTTCATTAATTCTTCTAAGATTGCTTTTGTCGCTAGATCCCTTGGTTTTCATAATTTTTCTTCAATCTTAATAATAAAATTTGGTGCTTTTGGCACAACTCCATCACTATTTCCATCATTGATGATCTTGACCAATTGGCTAATTTCAAAATCTCCTTAGGTGACTTCTCAGCTTTTGGCTCTTTTATCTATGCTTCTTGTAATAGAGCTAGTTGGAACATCCTTTGGAATCACTTATGCACCTTCGCTTCTGCTAACCTTCCCGGTTGGTTGGAGGTGATTTCAATACTATCATAGCTAGTTCAGAAAGAAGGGGAGGATGTACTCCTAACCTTCATTCCATGGAGGACTTCTCAAATATGATCCTTGATTACAACCTGGTCGACATTGTTTCACTAGGTCTAACTTCACATGGCACAACTCTAGACTTTGGCAGCGTCTTGATAGGACCCTCTTTAATTCTCAGGATCAATCAATTGGCCTACTAGAGCATTTTGAGCGTAACTTTGTCTCCACCATGCTCTCTCTTGATTTCCTTCAAAATCCCCTAACCCATCTACTCCCTCTCCTTTCGATTTCAAAATATGTGGATCCAACATAGTGACCAATGTCGCTCTCACTAATTGGATGGCTCCTGTTTTCCTGGATAATTCTATTAAAGGTATGACTCATCTTTGGTTTAAGCTCAAAAGACTTAAACAAAATCTCAATTGGTGGAACAAACACATTTTTAAAAACCTTTTCACAAATCTTAAAGCTATGGAACAAGAGGTTTGTTCCCTTGAAGAGGTCGTCGAACCCATCCCAAAGAACTTGAGGAGTTGAACATTGCCAAGAATAACTTGGTTAATTATCAAAACATGGAAGAAACCTATTACGCCAAAAGCAAGCAAACATATTGTCGATGGTGACGTAAACACCGTGTATTTTCATGCCATTTGTAATAAACGGAAAGCCTTAAACTTGATTAAGAAAATTAAGAACTCTAATGGTGAATGGATAACTGATAACAATGATATTAAGGATTGCCATACATCATTTCCAAACTTTATTAAATTCTAACTGCTTCGGGAACTTTATCTAACAACCATCCTATCCCTTCTAAGATTAATAGTGAGGATAATCATTTACTCACTATGTGCCCTTCTGAAGAAGAGATTAGTAATACTCTTAAGAACATGAACACCGACTCGTCGGCCCCCGACGGCCATATACCCACTTCTTTCAACATTATTGGCCATTTATTAAAACTGACTTAGTTGATGCTGTTATTGATTTCTTTGATGGCAATCCTATTCCCAAATACTTTTCAAGCACTTCTATTGTCCTTATTTCCAAAACTAACAAGAATCTTGAGGTGATTTTAGACCATAAGTCTTTGCACCTTTTTCAAAACTCATTGCTAAATTAATAAATAATAGGCTTTTGCTTCCTAAAATCATCTCCCCAAATCAAACTGGTTTTGTTAAACACGAGCAATATCGAATAATATTCTTCTTCCTCAAGAGCTGGTTCATGACCTTGATGTCCCTACTAGAGGAGGCAACATCTTATTCAAACTGGACATCGCTAAAGCATTTGACAAACTCTCATGGGATTTTCTCTTTCAAATCCTGAATTTGTTTGGTTTCTCTGATAGTTTTATCCGGATTATAAAAAGGTGTATCAATAATCCGGTTTTCGGTTATCATGAATGGCGAGTCCATAGGTTTCTTTCCTTCTAGCCATGGTTTGAGGCAAGGTGACCCACTATCACCTTCTCTTTTTATCATCGCTATTGAATACCTGTCTAGGAGCCTTAACGATCTTTTCGCTAATAATCGTAATATGTCTTTTAAAACTCATGGTGGTTTCCCTATTTCTCATCTTAGCTTTGTAGATGATTTCATTATCTTCTGCAATGGCTCCCTTCAACATGTTTAAACCATTAAGAACCTTCTAAATGATTTTGGTAAAGTTAGTGGTCTTTTTCTTAATGAAGGAAAATGCGGTTTTATTCCTTCAGCTAAGATTCCTCCTAATAGACTTAACCAAATATCCAGAATTACTAATTTTAAGTAAAATCAACTCCCTCTTAATTACCTGGGGCTCCGCTTTTAAAGGCCAAAAAAGATCACACCTTTTGATGATCTAATCTAAAATTTCTAACAAAATTTTGGTTTGGGAATTTCATTTACTCTCTTTCGGTGGTAGGCTTACCTTGATCAAGAGCACCCTAAATTCCATGCCTATATACCTTCTTCAAACCATTGTGCCTACCAATTCTACCATCAATAGAATTGAGCATCTCTTAAACAAATTCTTCTGGGGAACCAATACCTCCTCTAAAAGAATGCACTAGTCATCTTGGTCTAAAAGTTGTGGTACCCTTGAAGAGGGAGGTCTGGGATGTAAATCCATCAAAGAAGTTATCAATGCCTTTTCCTACAAACTTTGGTGGAATTTTAGGAGCAAAAATAGTCTTTGGATGAATTTCATGACTTCTAAATATTGCCGTGGTAAACATCCTCTCATTTGTCCTTTAAATTGGGTGATTCTCCTGTGGAGAAGACTTTGTTCTCACAAATGGGATGTTGAATCCTTAATTTTTTGGGGCATAAACTCGGCAATTCCTTCTTTTGGCAAGACAACTGAGTGGTGGTGGATCCATTGATGACTTACTCTACACTCACTCCACTCTATCGAGTTAATTCATTCGAAAACCACAAGTGGAACACTAGTAAGATTCTATTCCTTTCCACTTTCTTAAATATGATTACCAATATTCCTATCACTCCTAACAATCATGATCGATTATATTTAAGCTATCTCATAATGGGATTTCAACCTTAAAAATGTGTGATTTACAAGAAAGACACTCGTGATTCTTCTATTGTGTTCTCCAAAATTTGGAATAACAATATCCCCTTCTTACTCTATTTTAACTTTATCCTAAAAAACTTTATTCCTATCTCTCTTTATGTGGGGTAAAGGGTTTTATTTACCCTCTAAATATCAATGTTGTTCCCATATTGAGAATGTTAACCATGTTTTTGTTAATGGGGCAATTGCATCTGAAATTTGGATTTGGTATGACGATTTATTCAACACTGTCAATTTTAATTGTACTTTTACTATATATCAACTTCTTGAAGTTTACTTTGATAATGCCATTAAAGGCCATATTAAAATCATAATCGCCATTACTCTTATTTGGTTCATATGGATGGACCGAACTGAAGCTAAACATCGTGGGATTCATATGAATCACATGAGGATTATTACTAGAACTAAAAACAAAATTTGTGACTTGTTTAAATCCAATTTAATTCATCACAAACATTTTAAAGGCTGTAATTCTGTTGCTAATAAACTTGGCCTCAACCTTCCGCACAGCCTTATTGTCAAATGATAGAATGGTTTTTGGAAAAACCTCTTGATCATATTATTAAAATTAATATTGATGGCTCGTCTCATAATGGCTCGTTGTGGAGGCAGGATTCTCGTGCTTATGTGCATTTGCTTATCCCCTTATTTCAAGATCGCCCTTATACTGAGCTTATGGCAGTCCACAAAGCTCTTGAAATTTGTCTTCAAAATCGCTGGCTCAATATTTGGATAGAGGTGGATGCTCTTCTTCTGATTGACCCTTTGACTTCTACCAATATAAGCAATGCTTGTTTATACTACCTCCTCAAGCAAACTAGGGCTCTTCTCTCTCAACTGAATTTTACCATCACTCATGTTTGGCATGAAGGTAATGCCTGTGCCGATTACCTTGCTAATATGGGTGCGAGATTAGACAGTATCATCCTCTTTGATCAATTTACAATACCCAAATACTTGCGTGGTCTGGTTAACTTGGACAATTTCGGGCTTCCTTACCTGTAATCTAATTCTTTTCATCTTTTTTTTCTAGTTTTCTATTTCTTTGTGTTCTTTATGGATACTCCTCATAGATATATTTGCTGTCTTGTACTCTTTACCATGACTTGCTGCCTTTACCCCTTCTCCTTTAGTTGGAAGATCTCTATTTTGGCATTTATAATATTATGGATGTTGAACTATATGCACATCAATCTCTTGAATTGGAACCCGCTTGAGCTTTGTCTTACTGCATCGGTTTTATAACCGCAATCCCACTTGGGATCTTGATGATTTACTATTAGGTTATTGATCCTAACCGACAATAATCACAAGGTTTTGATATGTCGATTGTCTCCCATATTCTCTTTGATTCTTGAGTCGATAGTTTTCTTTTACTGGGAATTATATTTTAATTTATTTCTGCATGAAGAGGTTATTTGGCCTTTTGTCGATACTTATCATCTTGGTCGTTGTTTATATCAGAACTAACCCTTACAAGAAGCTCTTTCTGAATCCATTTCCTGCGTGGTCTCTTTGGTGGGATCTTGTTGGGTGCTTTCTTTTCTTCCACCGCTATGGATGTTCTTTACAGGCTTTCTCACAGGAAGCTTCTGAGATTGGGGCTTTGGTCTTATCTTGCTCCCTACAGGAATGGGCTTTCATTTTGGCCTTTCTTTTGGTTTTTTCAGGTTTACCCTTTTTCTTTGTTTCTTTCTATCATTGCCGCTAACTGGTTATTGGTCTTCCCCCGCTTCTTATCCTTGGCGACTGATTAATGTGACTAATCATTTTGCTAATGCTTTGAATGTCCCTTATTGGATTGGCTTGTGGTGGAGAGTTTTCTTCCCCACCTTATCTTTATATATGCTTTTGGGGTGGATTCTTGGCCAGCTTGTTGGTATTAACTGCCTTGGTTGTTGGTCGACCGGATTAATACTCTCTGTGCTATCGGGTTTTGGTTTGTTTTGTTCAGCAAGATGTTGATGATTGCTTGGTTGGTTTTGTTTTGAACCCCGTTAAACTTGTATCAATTGCACTGTTTATCCTGGATGGGTGGTTTTATGGCAAGCTAGCTGGTTTTTGTTGTCTTGATTGTCAAAGGTATTTTGGTGTTTGCTATCTGGATTGCTGCACTCAAGATACTTATTCCTATGTTATATCTTCTTGGCTATTAACCATGGCATTGTCTACTCTAATTGAGAGGCTTGGATGGTTTTGCCCTATTTATTACTGTCCTGGCTGGTTTTTTCCTTGGTTACCTGTTATATTGTTTTGTCTAGATTCTAATGATATTTTTCATTTGAATACAATTTTTGATCCTTTTGCTGGTGGATTCCAATCTGGTAATAACCTCTTTGCTGTTGGGATTGGCTCTCTGATTGGCTCTCTGATTGCCTATGCTGTTGCTCAACACCTAGTAGTTTTTCCTGTGTTCGATTATGCTGCTCTGGATATGATTAAGAGTTTCAAGCTGTATGTTTTCCCAGATTATGCAGTCTCTGTTTGTTTTGGTCATTGGTTTCTGGGCTGTGGCTTTCCTGAATTATGATACTATGTTGTCCCCACTGCCTTGGCCGTATCGCCTTTGGCTACTACCGCTATTTTTTTCTTGTTATTTGTCGCCTTGTTTTTTTGGACTCTAATGTGGATCCTAATTTGTATTTCTATTGCACTAGCTATTTTATTGTTGGGGCTGCTTTCTCCTGAGTGCCCTTGCTATTTCTATATGGGGTATTGCTCATTATCCATAATTGCATCTACATTACTCTTGTTGTTTCTATTCCCAACTGGGACTGAATGGCGTGCTCACATGCCTTTTGTCTTGGGATCTGTCCTGAATGCAATCTTTATGCGGCCCTTCCATGTCTTGCTTGCCTTTGGCTACTACCGTCTCACGCTTTTACTCTTGGTTATCTCAGCCTTATTTTTCCTGATTCTCATATGGAAATTATTTGACTCCTAGTTTTTCTAACTGGGACCGGCCAGTTTGTGCTTACTCCTTGGAATATAATCTCTATTATTAAGGGGTGGTATTATGAACCTTTTGTCTTTTCCGCTTATGGTTTAGTTCTACCGCTTTTGTCGCCATGCTTGATGTTGCCTTTTAATCGCTTTATTTTCTGATTTTAATGTTGAGACTCATTTCAATTCACTTGTTGATTTTTTTATGCGGGTTCCAATGTTGTATTAGCTATTCTGTTGGCTATATTGCCCGTATCTCCTATTTTTCCGACTGCATCACCTTGCTTCGACTGGTGCGTCTTATGAGCGCTTATTCAAAGAATGGTATTATGGCCGCTTTAGTCCCTTCCTATCTTGGATGTTGTTGCCTTTTGTTGTCTTGTTCTCTGGATTGATTGTTGATCTGGATTATCCAATGGAGGCCCCTGTCGCTATTGGAGTCGCCGCTAACTGCTTTTTTCCGGTGCTAATTTTGGTTGGTTGCGCTCATTCTCGTGTTGAGCTATGTCGCTCCCTTTATTATTGCTTTCTCAGACATTGGGATTGTTTCGGTTATTTTCTCAGACCAAAGATTCATTTACATATCATGTGATTGGGATGGTGTTAATTATAGGCTCATTGACTTATTTAATGTGTTTTAGCAAGTTGTCTCCTCCGTAATTTTCTTATGGAGGGATTATATGTCGAACTAATTTCTTTCCTGAATATGGCTATTTATGAGATTCTGGCTAAGATGGCTCACTCACTTATGTTTATGTATTCTCATGTCAAGATGGCTATATTGATGATAATTTTCTTGAATGAGACTCCTTATCCTTCAAATCTTAGCATTACCTATATATTTTAGATATGATTTTGCTTAGGTTTGCGTAATAAAGCTCACAAGAATATCAACAACCTGGTGCTTTCTTCTCACAGTTTGTTGTTGCTATGATGGTCGTGATGTTCTCATTCCTTTTGGTTTGGTAGTAGCTCATGTGATGTAACCCTTCACAAGTTTGGATGCTCATACTTGCATCCGCCTAACATGGTGTGATTGAGCCTTCTCTATCACATTTCCTTATTATCATACTCATATTATATTGTTTCCTTCACCTTTTATCTCAGATTAACTGCTCTAATCTCTCTCTCATTATAACTGCGTGTGTTTCTCTTGTTATCTTGCGTGTTTGCTCCATATTACCAAGCACTCTACAACCATCGAGCATTGGCCTTAACCTTCCTTTAGCCTATTATGTTAATCATCTTGTATCTTTTGATTGCTTTAATGTTTTCTTTGGCTCTTGGATGTACTTAAATGGGATTTACTCCTTAGGCTCATTGTAGCTCTTGAAAGAGTTTTGGAGTTTATCCCTTTAATGACCTTGTAACCCTTTTTTTTGTGGCAATAAAGATCCTGCTTTCATGGGGTTTCCCAAACCTTAAAGCCCTAAACCATAAAACCCTAAACCTAAATCCTAAACCCTTACCCCAAACTCTAAACCCTAAATAAACAATAAATAGAAGAGCATGTTGTGCAATAATTGCTTCACAACATCAATGATAAAAGGGCTTCCTACCATTGCACCCTAAACCATAAAAACCCTAAACCCTAAAGCCTAAACCCTAAACTCTAAACCCTAAACCCTAACTTTAAACCCTAAATAATAAAACCCTAAACCCTAAAACCCTAAACCCTAAACCCTAAACCCTGAACCCTAAACCCTAATCATAAACCCTAAACCCTAAACACTAATCCTTAAAACCTAAACCCTAAACCTTAAAAACCATAATCCCTAAACACTAAACCTTCAACCCTAAACCCTAAACCTTAAACCCTAAAACCCTAAATCATAAATCCTAAACCCTAAACCCGAAAAGCCCAAACCCTAAACCCTAAGCCCTAAACTAACCTAAACCCTAAACCCAAAATCTTAAACCCTAAACCCTAAACTAAAAAACCCTAACCCCTATCCTAAACTTGAACTAAATAAAACTTAAAAATAAAATAAATATAAAAATGAAACCCTAAATAAAATAAAAAATAAAATTAAATAAAAACCTAAACTAAAACCTAAACCTAAACCTAAAAATAAAATAAAAGAAAAACTAAAGATTAAACTAAAATAAAATAAATAAAAACCTAAACTTAACTAAAAAATAAAATAAACCTAAATATAAAAAAACAAAATAAAATACAAACTAAACCCACAATAAAATAAAATAAAAAGTTAATAAAAACCTAAACCTAAAAAATAAACCTAAAATTGAAAAAAAATAAAACCTAAATGTTAAACTTTAAAAAAAACCTAAAACTAAAATCAAACTAAAATAAATAAAATAAAATAAACCTAAATAAAAATGAACTAAACTAAAATAAATAAAAACCTAAACCTAAACTAAAAATAAACTAAACCTAAACCTAAATGTAAACTAAAAAATCTTAACCCCTATCCTAAACTTGAACTAAATAAAACCTAAAAATAAAATAAATAAAAAATTGAAAACCTAAAACAAATAAAAAAAATAAAATAAAATAAAAACCTAAACTAAAACCTAAACCTAAACCTAAAAATAAAATGGAAGAAAAAATAAAGACTAAACTAAAATATAATAAATAAAATAAACCTAAATATAAAAAAAACTAAATAAAATAAAATCTAAACCTGAAATAAAATAAAATAAAAATAGAATTAAAACTTAAACCTAAAAAATAAACCTAAAAATAAATAAAAAATAAAAATGAAACGTTAAACTTAAAAAAATCTTAAACCTAAAATAAAAATAAAATAAATAAAATAAAATAAGCATAAATAAAAATGAACTAAACTAAAATAAATAAAACCTAAACCTAAACATAAAATAAACTAAACTTATCCATAAACCTAAACTAAACTAAATAAAACAAACTGAAATTAAACCTAAACCTAAACGGAAAAAAAAACCTAAAAATAAATATTAAATAAAAATCTAAAACCTAAACCTCAAAAAATAAAATAAATCCCTAAACATAAACCTAAAAAAGACCTAAACCTAAAAAATAAAATAAAAATAAAAATAAACTAAAAAAGTAAACCTAAACCTAAACCTTAAAGATAAACTAAAATAAAAACCTAAGCTAAAATAAATAAACTAAATAAATAAAAATAAAAATGAACTTAAATAAAAATAAAAAATAAAATAAACTAAAATAAATAAAAAATAAACTAAAATAAATAAAAAATAAACTAAAAAAACTAAGTAAACCTAATGCTATTGGTTTACTTAATTAAAAAAAATTTTTAAATAGATAAATCAAAAAAATCCTAAACCCTAAACCTTAAACCCTAAAAACCCTTAACCCAAAATCCTAAACCCTAAATCCTTAACCCTAAACCCTAACCCTAACCTTAAACCCTAAACCTAAACCCCAAACCCTAAAGCCTAAATAACCCCAAACCATAAAACCCTAAACCCTAAACCCTAAAACCCAGAACCCAAAACCTTAAACCTTAAATGCTAAACCTTAATCCCTAAATCCTAAACCACAAACCCTAAACCTAAACCTAAAGTAACTAAATAAATAAAAAATTAAACATAAACCCTAAAAGCTAATAAACCTAAACCTAAACCCTAAGAATGGGTAACTCGATGGGGAAGATAACCATCAATCAAGCTCCCTAAATCTCACGCGTGGAGGCAAAATCGAGGCAATGATTGTCGAGTGGTGGTGGGGATCTGGAGGTGCTGGTGAATATGGAGGTGGCAGTTACGAAGGAGGGATGAGCAACAGAAGTTTCAGCTGTGGTGGTGGTGGAGGGAGAGATCAAGGATATGATGGCAGATCACGCTAGTCGAAAGGTGAGGGTGGTTCTGATGGGTACTAGAGAAATTGAAGAACAACTGATCGGATCGTCTCCTAATGGGAATGTGTCTTTACAGTAGAGACGGTTCTAGTTATCTAAAGTTTTGATTTGCTCTATGCATGCTTTTTTTATCTATGTCGTTGCTTGTGTCTTAGAAAACTTGGTGTGCTACTTGGTTGATGAAATTGAAAAGAAGAAATGTTGAATTTGAATTTGTTCATTGTTAAAAAAAAATCATAAACCCTAAACACTAAACTAAAACATAAACCCTAAAACTATAACCTAAACACTAAACCTTAAACCCTAAACCCTACAAATCATAAACCCTAAACCCTAAACCCAATAAAAAAATAAAATAAAAAAAATACTAAACCCTAAACTCTAAACCTTAAAACCCTAAACCCTAAACCCTAAATACTAAAACCTATAACCCTAAATCATAAACCCCAAACCCTAAACCCTAAACCCTAAATCATAAACTATCCCTAAACCCTAAACCCTAAAAATCTAACAAACTAAACCTAAACTAAATAAAACCTAAAAATAAAATAAATAAAAAACCTAAACATAAATAAAATAAAATAAAAACCTAAATTAAAACTTAGACCTAAACTAAAAAATAAAATTAAATAAACTAATTAAAATAAATTAAAATAAAATAAATAAAAACATAAACTAAATTAAATAAAATAAAATAAACCTAAGAATAAAAAATAAAAATAAAATAAAAATTAAATGTAAAATAAAATTAAAATAAACCTAAAATAAAATAAAATAAAAATTTAAACTTAAAAAATAAACCTTTAAATAAAACCTAAAAATAAATAAAAAAAATAAAGCTTAAACCCTAAACTAAAAAAACTTAAACATAAAAGAAAAATAAAATAAACCTAAACCTAAACTAAAATAAACTAGACTAAAATAAATAAAACCTAAACCTAAACCTAAATTAAAATAAACCTAAACCTAAACCTAAACTAAAGAAAATAAAATAAACTAAAAATAAACTAAACCAAAACCTAAACCTTAACTAAAATATAAAACCTAAAACGTAAACCTAAAAAAATAAAATAAAAATTGAAACCTAAAAATAAAAATAAAAAATAAAACTTAAACCTAAAAATTAAAATAAAAATAAAACTGAACTAAAATAAATAAACCTAATATAAATAAACTAACCTAAATAAAAATAAAATAAACCAAAAAAATAATAAAAAATAAAATAAACTAAAATAAATAAACTAAATAAACCTAAACCTACTGGCTTACATAATTTAAGAAAAATATTAATAAAAATTAAGAAATAAAAAAAAACCTAATTAAACCTAAATCAAACCCTAAACTCTAAACCCTAAATCTACAACCCTAAACCCTCAATCCTAAACCTGGAACCCTAAACCCTAAACCCTAAAAACCATAAACCTTAAACCCTAAACCCTAAACCCTAAACCCTAACTCTTAAACCCTAAACCTTAAACCCTAAATGAAAAACCCAAATCCCTAAACCCTAAACACTAAACCCTAAACCCTTTATCCTATACCTGAAACTAACCTAAACCCTAAACCCTAAACCCACCATACACCCAAAACAAATCCTAAACCCTAATTTAAATTTTAATTTAGTTCTAAACCTAAACCCTAACCTAAAACTCTAAAACCTTAACCACCTTCCCTATACCCCCTATTAACCACCCAGGCTCAAAACTAAATCTTGGTTAAACCATAAACAACCATACCAACCCTAATCTAACCCACCCATCTAAACCTCCCTTAAACTAATCTCCAACCCTAACCTCTTAAACCCTAACCCTACCCCCACCCTAACCACCTAAACCACACCCTAAACTCTAAACCTAAACCCTAACCCTAAACCCTAAACCCTAAAACCCTAAACCATAAACCTAAATCCTAAACCCCCTAAACCCTAAACCCTAATCTAAAACCTAAAAGTAAACAAATAAAAATAAACCTAAACCTTAAAAGCTAGTAAACTTAAATCGAAACCTAAACCCTAAAAATGGGCAGAACCTTGATGATAAGAACATCACTATCAACCAGACTGAATGGGGTCAGGCTGGCGGAATCGATAATTTTCCAATGTGGTGGGGGATCTAGAGGTCAGTGAATATGGGAGGAGAAGGTTATAACCATGGTGGTGGTGGAGCAAGAGATCAGGGATATGATGGCGGATCCCACTACTAGAGAGGTGGGGGTGGTTTTGATGGGAACTGGAGAATCTGAAGAATGACCAATTCGATCTACTGCTTATGGAGATATGTCTTTATAGTAGATATGGTTCTAGTTATCTAGGATTTTTTATTTGCTCTATGCATGCTCATTTTTTATCTATGCCATCACTTGTGTCTTAGAAAACTTAGTGTGCAACTTGGTTGATAAAATATAAAAGAAAAATGTTGAATATGATTTTTTTCTCGATTAAAAATAATCATAAACCATAAACCTTTAACTAAAACATAAACCCATAACCTAAAACCTACAACCTAAAACCTAAACCTTAAACCCTAAAAAGCCTAAACCCTAAACCTTAAACCATAAATCCTAAATCCTAAAACCCTAAACTCTAAAACCCTAAATCCTAAACTTTAAACCCTAAACCCTAAACCCTAAAACATACAACACTAAACCCTAAACCCTAAACCCCAAACCTGAAACCCTAAACCCTAAATCCTAAACCCTAAACACAAAACTAACCCTAAACCCTAAATCCTAAAAACCTAAACTAAATAAAACCTAAAAATAAATTAAATAAAAAAACCTAAACCAAAATAAAATAAAATAAATAAATAGACCTAAACCTAAATAAAATAAGAAAATAAAATAAAAACCTAAACTAAACCTAAACCTAAACCAAAATATAATAAAATAAAAAATAAAAACTAAACTAAAATAAAAAATAAAACCTAAACTAAACTAAAAAATAAAATAAACTTAAAAATAAAAATAAATAAATAAAACTAAACCTAAAATAAAATTAAAATAAACCTAAAAAATGAAATAAAACCTAAACTTAAATCTAAAATAAAAAATAAAATCAAAAAATAAAATAAAACTAAACCTAAAATAAAAATAAATCTTAAAATAAACAAAAAAATTAAATAAACCTAAAATAAATAAACTAAACTAAATAAAAATAAATAAACTAAAATAAATAAACTAAATAAACCTAAACCTACCAATTTACTTAATTAAAAAAATAAATAAAAAAGAAAAAAAACTTGAAACCCTAAACCCCAAACCCTAACTAAATCCTAAATTGTAGACTCTAAACCCTAAACCCTAAACCCTAAACCTTAAATTCTAAACCCTAAACCTGTAACCCTAAACACTAAACCCTAAACCCTAACCTTGAACCCTAAAAAGCCCTGAACCCTAAACCCTGAACCCTAAACCTTAAGCCCTAAACCTAAACCCTAAACCCTAAATAGTAAACCATAAAGCTGAAACCCTAAAACCTAAATTGTAAACCCTAAACCCTAAAACCCTATAGCTTAAACCCTAAACCTTCAAAACCCTAAACTCTAAAGCCTAAAAATAAAGCCCTAAACCCTTTTCCCAATCATTATGGTTTTAATTTCTCTCCATAATATGCGAATTCATTTCATTAACCATCAATTCCTTTTTGTTGTGAGTGAATTATTTGGCCTGTCATAAATTGATCGTTCAAATCTCATCTTTAGTCAATCCTTGTTGAATTGGACATTACCAAGAAACACCCTAAATAAATCTAGTTGGGATATAAAAATTATGGTTACATACAAAGAATTTAATTTGAAAACTTCCTTATCTTTTTTTGACAACAAAATCCATGGGCACGATAATTATGAATGTTTCATTCTTCATTTTCACCTAATAAAGAAAATCCCTATTAAGGAAACTTCTGTTCCTAACCCTAGGCCTACCACTGTTAAATTTCAAAAAGCTACTTCAAAAAAAAAAAGGATTTTTTTGAATGTTCCTAATAAGGTTATTTCACCTCTTACTTCTTCTGTGCAATTGAAGGCTACTAATGTTGACAATAATAATTTTTCTAAACTTTTTGAATGATGATTCTATTTTCTTTGATTCGATCACTACATCCTTACCGGCTTTGATTGATGAAAATGAAGCTTTAATTGAAAATATTAATGAGGATATTAATGTTATGCATCATTTAAATTCTATGGAGAATATGGTTTTGGTTCCTCATGATAATCATGTTGCAAAACACGATTTTTTGATTTGAAGAGGAAGGGCTGGTGTTCACACTTGCCTTCTTAATAAATCTATTTTGCTCCCTTCTTGTTATACTCGATGCTCATTTGCCATTAATAAATTATAATGTCTTGGAAGAAGGAGAACTCACTTCTTTAAGTACTTCTCCTAAATCTACGATTAATGTTGCTAAAACCTTCTCAGATGATTATTATTATATGGGAAAAAATGGTTTCCAAACTTATCATGCTAATAAGAGAAAGAATGTTAAAAAGTTCCCTCCCAAATTGTCAAAAAACATAAGATTTGTTGCGGCCTCCCTATCCTCTCTTAATTAACCTTTTCTTAACACCATTTTTTCCTTATGTTTAATTTTCTTGTTTGGAATGATAGAGGGTTCGGTACCCTCTCTATTTGTAATCATGCTAAAAATCTTTATCGAATTCATAACATTTCTTAACTTATTTTTGTAGACCCTCTTATTCATGCTAATAAAATTAACCATGTTGCTCGAATGATCGGTTTCAATAAATTTTTCTCTAAAGCTAGTAATAAGATTCGTGTTTTGGAACTATTTTATTGATGTTTTATTCTTGATGAATTTCAACAGTAGTCAACACTCAAATCTCTTATGGTGATTATCGTTTTGAGCTCTTTTGTTTATGCATCTTGTAATAGATCTGGTAGAAATCTTCATTGGGATAATATGAGGAATTTTGCTACATCTGTCAATAAACCTTAGTTTTTTGGTCAAAATTTCAACATTATTTTATTCTCTTATGAATGAAGTGGTGCTTGCTCTCCTAATATTTATTCCATGGAAAAAATTTTCAATATGATCCATGATTGTAATTTGATTGACATTGATTTTAAGGTTTCTAATTATACTTGGCAAAACTCTAGACTTTGGCAAATGTTGGACTGGATTTTTTTTAATACTCATTCGATTACTCAGTGGGCTATTACTTCTATAGATCATTTAAGCATAACCTTGTCTAATCATGCCTCTCTTTGATTTTATTAAAGATAATTCTAATATATTAAAGAATTCTTCTCCTTTAAATTTCAAAATATGTGGATTGAGCACATTAATGTTGACCTCACTTTTGGAGTGAGTTCTCAACCTCCTTTTTTAGACCAAGGGATCTTATAGACATTAATACTTCTTAGTCATAAGACACTTCTAGTGATTAGGTGAACACTTAACCTAAACCTTGAGACTTATAAGGGTTAATCATAGGATTAGGCTATGCCTTAGGGATTAAGGTGACTCACTACATTTTAGCCTAAATCTAACCTGTGTTCACCTTCACAAACCAAACCACAAATTCAATTCAAACATCAAAATTCAAATACAAATACAAATCAAATGATTAAAGCCCATGATCGAATCCAAAATTGAAATCCTTCTTAAGCCCTATGATTTATCTTATGGACTTAGCCTTAACCAAATCCAAATCAATCCAAATTCAATTGATTTTCTCAAAGATAAATTCAACCCTTCAATCAATTTATCAAATTCAAACTCAAACTCAACTTCAAGTCATGATCCAATCCTAAATCCAAATCAAATCAAATCCAAATTGAAATGCTTACGCCAATTTCATGGACTTAGCCAAGTTCTACCTAAAATCAATCAATCCTTCAATCATCATTCCATGTTCTACCTAAAGTCACAATCAAAACCATCAAGTAAATCATTCCTATTAGAATTCAAAATCAAATGCAATTTTAGTCAATTTTAAGCCTAAATTAAATGAAATCATGATTTGAATGTCAAGTCACTAATATATATAAATAGAAAATGATACTAAAAAAATAACAAATTTTAATTTAACATGCACAATCCATTTGAAATCTAAAATGAACTACAAAGAGAGAGAGAGAGAGAGAGAGAGATTAAACCAATTCTAAACATCAAACAAAATTTATTTAGAATTAAATCAAAATAAAAACTAAAAATAAATTATATATATAATATATTAACCATTAAATCAAAATAATTAATTTATCAAATTATGAATCCATATTATCAATAATTATTGATCATAATTAAAATTATCCAATTTTATACACATAACTTATTAATTTTTATTCAATTATTTACTAAAGTTATTAAAATTATGTAAAACATTTAAAATCATTCATTTAAAAATGAGGTTTCATCAAATTTTAAAAAATAAACTGAAAAGACAAAACTACTAAATGACCTACTCGCTAATTTATGGGATCATGACAACACATAAAAAATGCAAAAAATAGAAAGAAACAAAAATGGGAATGTGGGTGGAGTTGAGGCCTATAAGACAAAGTTGGCATCTCTTTCTCTCTCTCTCTCTCTCTCTCTCTCAGCCAGTAAAAAACATGACACACTAAAAAAATTAAAAATAAAAGAGGCCCCATATTTTTTGTCATCTCCCTTCAAGAAAGAGAAGTCGAATCCCTCTCATTCCTACTTCACTTGAGAGTGCCTCCCATCCCAAACCCTAAAAAAATAATAATAATCTTTGAGCACCTCTCCTCACTGAATGCAGTCAAAGTGAGCTCTCCCTCACATTCATCACTTCCTCTCAACCAAGCGAAGCTCCCAACCCAAGTGGCATCCATGCCTCCCTCTTCCTCTAGCACCTCTCCCTCTTTCTCAAAATAGAGACACACAGTAGCATGTAGTAGCTATTTGAGACTTCCTTTGTCCCAACTAGCCCCCATAAATTTGGCTATCTACACAAAGCACATGAGATATCCCATGAATTTTCAATTGATCAACCGAACCATGCCACTCGCATAGCATGGACACTAGTGTACTCTCCCTCCATGCCTCCATCCTCTTTCATAAACACCATGACTTTCCCTGGCCGGTCCCATTCTTCATCGCTTCCCTATTGTAATAGTAAGAACCCCTTTGATGGTCTCTGCTAGATGGTTCTCTAGATTTAACATGAAGAAAGAATTCCTACCTAAAATTATCAAGGTAGGTGATTCGGTCCTCCACGAGCCCACCGGTGAGGTCTCTTTGGAGGAGATCAGATCAGAGAAGATCTAGAAGATCATAGATGACATGATTGTAGTCATAAAGACCCCAGTGTCCCCGCTTGTTTGTAGATTGGTATTCCTTGTGGGAAATGAAATGAGTGGATATAGAAGAGGTGCAAGTATTAATGAAGAATAGTATGCCGTGGATTTAATTGTCCTAAATGCCATCCTCAATGATCTGCAAAAATTTAAAATCAAAGGCACTACTGGTAGCGCCTAGGGGGTTCTTTAATGATCCATAATGGTATGCTCAGCTTCTAGAGGCTTTTGAACCTAATGTTATCAATGCCCTAACATCATATATATAATCTGGGTGGAGATTATTATTCTTGAAGACACAAAGGAATACATTAGCCTCCTAAGAGTGAAACGATGCACAAGACCATCGACCTTTTGATCCTGGTAATAATTTATCCAAAGCTTAAAAAAGCAAGCAAAAAAATAGCTTTGTTATTTGAAAGATGTTTCGTGTTGATGGATTTAAGCTATGGTAGTGCATTTGCTGCAGTGGAGGTCACAAAGTCATCATACCATTTGGTCAACCACAATTGTTTGCTTCTGATGGATGGCTCGCATATTTAAAGCATGAGTTTGACTCAAAATGACTATATAAGGGATAAGATTGTTCCGAGAACATTCAGAGAAGTCGAGAATCTAGATGTGCCTCTTCCAATAGGATGCCCAAAGCTAGGTGTTTATGAGCAAGTGAGGAGCAAGCGAACCATAGGAGCAAAGAAAAAAATGCTAGCTAAAGTATTGATCTAACCCAACAAGCACCTCAATAGGGCATTGTTTCTTCCAAATGAAGCCACCTCTTGGTCGAAATCCACAAGACATTAGCACTGGTGAGGTATAATTCTTAAATGCTTAAAAAGCCTTAAGGATCTAATGTTTGCTGTGTTGAATGTGAGCATCATTAGGATCCAACCTTTGTAGTGCATGCAATTTACTTTTTAATCCTTTCAGCGAGAGTTTAGAGACAAAAGTAAGACTATTCATTTTATGTGTTGAAGTGAATAGTTTTGATTAAAATGGCATCGATTTGATTCCACCTATCAAGCCATGATTAACTCATGGGCCATTTGATCTTTGATCAAATGATCATGATTAATCCAATATTTTATTTATTATTAAATTTAATCAAATCTAAAAAAGGAGTTAATCAATATTTAGAATAAATAAAGAAAGAAATAATTTGTGATCAAATAAAATCCAAAAAAATGTTCAAATTAAATTATCATAAAATTTAAGTAAAACTTAGTCTAAAAAAATTAACTAAACCAATAACATTATAAATATTATAATCAAATGTAAAAAGTTGTTTGAACACAATTTATAAAAGTCAATGATAAAAATCAATACAATCTCTAATTATTATATGTTGATCTTAAAAGTCAAAAAGAAAATTTAGTTATCAGACATATCCTTAATTATAATTAATTAAACTATTAATTATAATCGACTAAGCTTTATTTGATTAGTTTCATATAAAATATTGGAGGAAAATGATTAGGACTTCTTTCATAATTATTTCCTCTAATTTATTTCATTAAGAGAGGGGATTTATGGAATAAGATTGGGACCTCTTTCTCAACACATTCCTTAAAAGAATTTTATTTGAAGGATAATTAATCAATTTGGCAAATTAAGTAAGGTAATTTGATTAATTAATTAATGATTTCATTAATCAAATTAAAATTACAATCATATATGATCTTCAATTAATTCATGGGTAGATCCTTAGTTAATTATGATTTAGGCCTTTTCATTGTGTGTTTAATAGCCTAAAGAGAATTATTAAAAAATATGATTTACCCATATGTGTGGGAAAATCATAAAGTAGTTAATTAAGTTCCTTAATCTAATTAATCAATAATTGTGAGCTAATTGCATTAGGCCTTTGCATTTCTTAGGATTATTGCCAGTTATTTTCCATGCATATCATGTTGGCTCATAATTATTTAATTAATTACTTTAAGGTAACATAGGTAAGGGTTAATTACTAGATTTAATGCATATTAAAACTTAATTAATCCATAAAATACACTTAATTAAATTTTATTAAACTAAATCAATTCAAAAACATGGGAAAGCATTAGGATCAGCAAACTTTCCTTTATTTCATTAAATCAAATCGAAACATAAAAATTAAATATGACATAAGAAACTTTGGTTTGCTTGAAATGATTTTATTTGATATGATTGTTCTTAGGAATTAATTTAACTGAATGAAATCATGTGTTTATGTTTAGTTATTCCTCACCAATCATATTAAATGTTGTCTATCATTTGATTCATGCATTCATCTTTTGCAAAACTAACTAAATCAAGTGGTTCCCTTTATGTCAAGTTTTCATGTGTTGATTTAATTAAATATATGTGTGGCTATTATCACTATTAAATCAAAGTTATTTTCAAAAGTTTGTAAGTCAACATTAATATTTGGACTGATAATAGTTATAAATATTTGTAAGCTTGCATGTGTCTATGGCTTAGAACATGTGATATGGAGTTCTCTTTCTTTAGTCTATATGGATTTACATAAAGTTTGAATGTCAATAAGTGTATAGTCCATTTGAAAAGGACACAACATTTGTTTGAATTCATTCCTACGTATTTATATGTTAGAATTTAGATAAAACTTTAGCTCACATGCATAAATAATTCAATTGAAAGAAATAGAACTTTTGCATGATTTTCCATTCTTGTAGTCACTTGTACATTCATGTGTATTCAAGAATAGTGGGTATATATAGTCCAGACATTCGGATGCAAGGCTTTAAGTAGCCACAAGGAGGTCTTTACCTCACTCCCTTGGTTTAATAATGGCAAAGTATCTGCTTAAAACTTTTATACACTTGTATGTGCATTTAGCTAATGAATAAAAATCTCCTTTTCAACTTTAGCTCACATGTATAAATAATTCAATTGAAATAAATACAACTTTTGCATGAATTTTTATTCTATACATTCAGGTGTATTCAAGAATAGTCGATATATCTAGTTCAGATATTTTGGGGATGCAAGGTTTTAAGTAGCATTAAGGAGGTCTTTATCTCACTGCCCTAGTTTAACAAAGGTGAAGTATTCACTTAAAACTTTTATTCACTTGTATGTGCAATTAGCTAATGAATGAAAATCTCCTTTTTCAACTTTCTCTCACATGCATAAATAATTCAATTGAAAGAAATATAACTTTTGCATGATTTTCCATTCTTGTAGTCACTTGTTCATTCATATGTATTCAAGAATAGTGGGTATATCTAGTTTGGACATTCGGGGATGCAAGGCTTTAAGTAGCCTCAAGGAAGTATTTACCTTACTCCCCTGGTTTAACAATGGTGAAGTATTAGATTAAAACTTTTATACACTTGTATGTGCATTTAGCTAATGAATGAAAAAATTCCTTTTTCAACTTTAGCTCACATATATAAATAATTCAATTGAAAGAAATACAACTTGTGCATGATTTTTCCATTCTTGAAGTCATTTGTACATTCATGTGTATTCAAGAATAGTGGGTATATTTAATCTATATATTCTAGGCATGGGTTTCTTCAAGTGTCTGTCTTTACATCATTCCCCAGTTTAACAATGGTAAAGTATCCGCTTAAAACTTTTATAAACTTGTATGCACATTTAGCTAATGAATGAAAATCTCCTTTTCTACAAATATACACATCTACATTCGTCATCTAAGTGTGCTAAAATGTATTGTATGTGTAGGTATATTTAGGATTAATATCATATACGTGTTACATGTGATGGAAAGGAATGATTGAACATGTCATGTGATAGTAATTCAATTGAATTAATCTTAAGATGTCTTTCATATTAAATGAGATAATTTAAAGTGAGCCTAAACTTAGGATTAAGTTAAAATGTGTAATAACCCATTCACTAAAGAGAACTAAATCAAATTAACATGCATTAGAAAGTGGCTTAAGGTAGGGATGAAAGAGGGAAATCCTTTTTTCTTCTATTTATAACCCTTAGTTGCTAAGTGTAATCAACTGAAACAAAAGAAAACATAAATTAAAATTCTCAAATCAATTAAATAACTTCAAGTGAAACCAACCATTCATGTTAAATTAAATCTTTCTAAACTTAGAGAACTACAACACTAATGCTTAGCAAGGCATACCATATAAGACTTAACACACACATGAGAATTAAGTCACTACTTCTAGCTTTATAATAGAGCTGCTTGGTATGATGTATATTTTAGTTTGTGATGTATTATTGTAGACTGGATATTATGGTGTATGGCTTGTAGACTAGATGGTAGGCCATGATTAGCCTAATCATGTTTTTGTAGGGGATTATGTTTAACACATAAAAATAAATATCTCTTATAGGTTGCTTAAGCCCCTAAGCATAATCCAAGTTAGGACAGGTGGGCTTGGTTACCCATGTGCAGGGTGCTAAGTCCAAATTATGTTATAATTACTTGGGATTGTATGTACTAGCCTCTATTTTATCGATGTAGTTAGATTTACTTTTCCTATTCTTAATGTAATTATGCAATTATGAATTAGGATTAGTGCTATGGGGGACAACGATGAGCATTGGCTAGAAAGCTTTGTCCTAGGAGGTCATGTGATGCCTCTGAAGTGGAGCAAATTAAATCAAAGGAAATAAATGAATACATGAAGGCCCCACATACCATTCATTCATTATAAATTTTAATTATTATTTTGGGTAGAGCTACCCATCTTTCTTTTAAAGATGTACTACGCATCGCATTGGCCTTTTATTCTTTCATGATAATTATAGAAATTGGTTGATGATTTGTTAAGGATGTGTAATAGAAATAGCATGCTTTTCTTAGTTTCTTAAATGAATGATGTTTGAATCTGATTCCTGGATACGATTACGCTCTTAGGGAGAAATAAATCTTTTGCCCAGCAATAACTCATAACTAAAGTTTTAAATAATTCATAACCTCACATAAAGCCTAGGCATTAATTCAAGATAATTAAAAGATTTAACAACCATCATGCCTTAGGAGTCCTTATTTGGTGATTAGGTCTATTATAGTGTGATGATTTCTATCTTTTGAGATAGTGCATCATTCCTTAATGTCATACTCGATCACTTCAATAAGTACCTCTTAAGATCTACATGGTGTCCCACATCTTAATAATAAACACCATAATTATTTTTTTTTAATGTTGTGGCTAACAATTAGAAGCTCCTTTACATCCTGATAATTCAATTAGGGGATGAATAGACTCTAGTTTAAACTAAAATGACATAAAACAAAATCTTGTTTGGTGGAACAATCATTATTTTAAAAATCTTTTTCCTAATATGAAGGATATGGAAAATTTGATTTGTGATATTGAAGTTTCTATTATGATGGAACCTTCCAATATTATGGACTTGAATGAGGCGAAATATAAACTTGTTAATTTTCAAAATATGGAAGAAACTTATTAGCATAAAAAAGTTACAAACATAAAACATATTTACATGCTTTTAATAAATTAAATGATATTAAAAATGACAATGGAGTTTATCAATTATTTTAGAAATAAGCTTAATAAGAGTTGCTCTTATGAAGCTATTTCTAAATCACACTTTATTCCTTCTATTATTATCAATGATGACAATGCTTTGCTTACTATTTGGCCTAACAAAGATGAAAATTTTAAAGTTCTTAATAGCATAAATATAGATTCTATTGCTGGATCGAAGGGTTTCACTAAATTGTTTCAAAAATGTTGGTTTATTATTAAATATGATTTGATTGATGTTGTGGTTGATTTAATAAATGGTAATCCTTTTCCTAGATATTTTTTAAGCACTTATAATATTCTCATACCTAAGAAAGACAATCTGGACTATTGGAGTGAGTTTAGATGTATTAGTCTTTGCACCTTCTTCAATAAGCTAATTTTCAAAATTATTGCCAACAGGCTTAGTCCTCTTCTTCATAAGATTATCTCTCTCAATCAAACTGGTTTTGTTAGAGGTAGATCTATTTCTTATAATATTTTACTTGCCCAAGAATTAATTCATGATTTAGATGCTAAGACTAGAGGTAGAAACATTTTTTTCAAATTAGATATTACCAAAGCTTTTGATAATATCTCGGGGATTTCCTTTTTCATATTCTAATTTTATTTGGGTTTTCTGATAAATTTATTTTTCCTATTAAAAATTGTAGTTATAATGCCTGGTTTTTTTTTTGCTTAATGGGAAAGCTTTGGGTTTCTTTCCTTCCTCCCATGGCGTAAGACAAGGGGATCCTTTATCTCCTGCTTTATTTATTGTTGACATCACTTTTGGAGTGAGCTCTCAACTTCCTTATCATAGATCTAGGACTCTCATAGACACCAAGAGTTCTTTAGTCTTAATACACTTCTAGTGATTAGATGAACACTTAACCTAACCCTAAAGACTTAGAAGAGATATTAATAGGAATAGGTTGTGCCTTAGGGACTTAGGATGAATTTCCTACACTATAAGCTAAACCAAATCCTTGCTTTTTTATTTCAAACTAAACCTCAAATTCAAATTCCAAAATCAATTCCAAATTCAATTATTGAAGTCCATCATTAAATTCAAATTTCAAATCTCTTCCTAAGCCCTTTTGATTTTATCGTATGAATTTATTAACCAAATTCAAATCAACTGCAATCCCATTGATTTTCTCAATTAACAAATTCAATCTCAAATCAAATCCCAATCCAAATTCCAAAAATCAAATCCAACTCCCAATGATTGGAACCCATGACTAAATCCAAATCTCAAAATTCCTTTCTTAAGCCATATGGACCTAACTCCATAGGCTTAACCAAATCTCAATCCAAATCAAATCAAAGTCAATTGATTTCTTTATAATAAATCATTCCTTCATTTTTATTCACAAATATAAATGAAAACCACCCTCTAATGATCAAAAATAAATAAAACCAAACTAAATCTCATCTTAAGCCCTCTTTGACCTACATCCACTAATTTGGCCAAACTTGCTTCCAAATCACTCCAAATTCAAGCGATTTTCTCATAACCCATTTATACCTTCATTTATATTCAAAAATATAAATGAAATATATATCCAAATGACCAAAACCAATCCCAAATCAAATTAATTTTCTAATTTTAACTCTTTTAGCCAAATTCTTGAACTTGGCTAAATGATATCCAAATCAACTCAAAACCTACAGATTTCTTCATGATTCAATCATTCCTTCAATCATTGATGCAAATATAAATATAAACCACCCTTGTCAAACCAAACCCAAGTCAACCCAAGTCAAGCTGTTGACCCTTGGCTTAAAATTATCATACGAACCAAAACCCACATGGCCCCAAACTACTTTCAATTGGATTTATATTTCCATCTTAAATTCATTGATCAACTCAACTAAACTTGGATCAAGCCATGATCAAGCCAACGATCCCATTTTTGTCCACTTGACCCAAAGTGACCTAAAGGACCTTCTTGAGCCAAGTTATAATCCAACCCAAATTATATTGAACCAAGCCCATCAAAACCTTCAATCATGATCAACAATCATCATAGGGTGATCAATTGCATTGAATTGGGTCAAACCAAGTCAAACTTTGCCATTGACCAAGTCAACACTTAGAAATGAAACCCAAATGAGGAAAAATCCACCATATGCCAAATGGATTGAAACCATTGATTCAAACCCATTCATGATCAATGATTGAACATGACCAAACCCTCACTTAAGCCAAACCAAGTCCAATTGGCCATTTGACCTAAGTTGACCCAAATTGGCCTAAAAGGCTAAAATAGATCAAATCATGATTTGATCTAAATTGATTGCAACCAATGACTCAAGCTCATCCCAAATAACTTATTGAACTTGAACAAAGCCATAATTTGGCCCAAGGTGACCAATTGATCAATTTGACCCAACTTAGCCCAAATTGACCTAAATAGTGATTTGGGCTATCAACCTTTCACCCTAGTGGTTCTTTATTTAGGGAGTTGTAAGTCTACAAGCTTTCTCCTTGACTTGACCATTGCACACCAAAAGGAACCCCTTAGATTGGTTAGCTCTACCTTGCAGTCAATAGACTATCCCTTTGGATTTCAAAATCTAAGATATCACTAAGTTAATATTAACCCAAGCCCATGCTGACCCTTTTGGCTAGAAATTGTCATATGAACCAAACCCCACATGGCTCCAAACTACCTACCATTTATATTTCCATAGATCAACTTAACTAAACTTGGATCAAGCCATGATCAAGCCAACCAACCCATTTTTGTCCACATGACCCAAAGTGACCTAAAAGACCTTGAGCCAAGTTCTGATCCAACCCAAATTGGATTGAACCAAGACCATCTAAACCTTTAATCATGATCATCAATCATCATAAGGTGATCAATTGCATTGAATTGGGTCAAACCAAGTCAAACTTAGCCTTTGACCAATTCAACACTTAGCCTAAATGAAACCCAAACTAGGAAAATCCACCATATATCAAATTAATTGAAACCATTAACTCAAACTCATTCATGATCAATGATTGAACATGACCAAACCTCACTTAAGCCAAAGCAAGTCTAATTGGTCATTTGACCTAAGTTGACTCAAATTGGCCTAAAAGGATAAAATAGGTCAAATCATGATTTGATCTAAATTGATTGCAACCAATGACTGAAGCTCATCCAAATTACTTATTGAACTTGACCAAAGCCATAATTGGATCCAGGTTGACCAAATGGCCAACTTGACCCAACCTAGCCCAAATTGACCTAAATAGTGAAATTTTCGCCAAAATTCAAAATAAATCCAAATTAAACCAAACCAAATCCTACAATCATTTTAAATTGACCAATTGAACTTGAAATAACTCCTAACCAAACCAATTTGGTTAAATTGGTCAAATTGGTCAACTTAACCAATTTGATCCTTTTGAATCCAAATGAGTCAAATCCAAATCTAGGAAAAACTAACCCAAATTAATTGAACCAAAACAATCCAAATCATCGTTTGAGCCTAACCCAAGCCTTGGTTTGACCCAATTTGACCAGTTTATCAACCCAACCCAACTAGCCCAAATGAACACATTTTGAACATAAGAACCCAAACCACCCAAAACCACTTTGTGGAACCTTGGTGACTGACTTAACCCAACCCAATTGGACTCTAGGTCAGCCCCAAACAAACTAACTCTATGTGGGACCCAACCCAACGGGATTAACTAATGGACACCCTCTCATTTGCATTGGATCCTTTCCTTAAGTGGCAAAGTCCACTTTGCCCCCTCATGGCAGCCATCAAAGTGCCAAATGAGGAACTCCTAGGCCACCTTAGTGCACCCTAAGCCATTCTAGCCCTTGACATGGACCAAGGGAAGCAAGCCAAATAGCCACCTCCATGGCCGAACACCCCATGGACAAAGGAAGAACCAACCCAACTCAATCCTTCTACATCAAGCCTTGAGACTCCTCCCACTACCACTCCTAGCGAGCCACATGGCACTGACGGTGACCCCTCTGATGACCTGACAGTGTCCAATCAACAAAAAATATAGGATGCATCTCGTTTGTCCATCATGAGCAATTGAGGGGTATATCCCCTCAATTCGAGCAAAAGATGCAAGCAACTGCATTGAGAGACTTCCTAAGACATTTTTAAACTCCCTTAGAATGATCCCAAGCATCCTCAAGCCCCATTGATCGGCATTGCCCATTCCTGAGCAAAGCTAAAATAAGACATCCCCCTTCGATCAATACTCTCTCATTTCATAATCAAATTCAAATTCCTCTTACCCACACTCTCACCATACTCAAGCCAAATGAATCTTTTCGAGCTCCCAAGTGGTCGAAGGTGTGACTTTAATCAAAATTGAGGCACTTATGTGTGTGAGGTGGTCGACTGACATTACATACCAAATCAACCTCAAAGCTTCTCAATAGGGCCTCGCCTTAACTAGGCAAAGCTACCTCCAATGATCCACTTCCAGACATTAGTTCTTGGTCTTTTTCAAAGAGAATTTGAATCTCATGTAAATTTGACCATTAGATTTGCATCTCCCCTCCTTTCTGAAGGTGTGGGATCGATTTGATCCCAATCCTCAGGTTAGCTTAGATTGAATGGGGAAAGATGGACGGTGCTCATATTTTGTCACTCACAAAGGAGGAAGATCATACGCCGTTCATTTCACATGATTGGAATAGACAGCTTTGATTAGATTACGGTAGATTCTTATTGTTTTCTCCCTTAACCCGCAGCTCGAATTGTGGCCATCAGATCTTAGATCAGATAATCTACAGAGAAACCACGTCTGCCACCATCCGAGTCAGCCTTCAGATGTGATAACTTAAATAGCCACTTTTGTCGCACCATGTGAAAAGTGAGCCGCATCAGCCGCCACATGGCTCGACAAAATTAAGGCTTCAATTAGGCTATTTTAATAAATTTTTAAGCCTAAAACTTCCTAAATTCATAACTAATTGTAAAAAAATATAAAACATATAAGCTTTGGCTCATTTTAAAGGTATTTCAGAGTATAATCTAGAAAAATTATTATTAATTGATTTTGAATAGTAGTTTTGTCTTAATTAAGGTTTAATTAAGAATCTAATTAGCTTAATTACCCCTTAATTAAGCATCCAATTAATTCAATTTTCTATGGATGTCTAGGAGATGACCTCTACCTCCCCTATTTTTTTGGTATTTTATTGGTTTCTTAATTAGAGAAATTAATTGATTAAGCCTTAATCACTCTCTTAATTTAATTAATGATAATTAGTGAATGAATAGTAGTTTATTTAATTATTTAGGCTTAATTACCTCTATGGAATAGTAAGGGAACTTAGGGAGTGTAATTGTGATATTTTTCCTAATTCATTTCATAGGTTTCCTTCACTTTTGGGATTAAATTAATTGATGATTAATGAGATAATTAATTAATCATTAAGATAAAAATTAGAGCCTAATTAAGTGTTTGAAATGGCATATGGATTAAGGATTGAGGTCTTGTCCTTGATCCCTTTCTCTAAGATAATTTCATCATTCTAATCAAAATATAATCAATGAAATCAACCAATTAATTAATAAGCTTGATTTAACTCAATCTAAAATCCACTTCATATTTAACAAACCTTTAATTGATCTTAGGTAGCTCTTTGGGTGTTCAATAACTCAAGGTGAGAGATAATAAAATTATGGTTAACTCATATGTGTAAGAAAATCATAGAAGTAGTTAAGTGAGATCCCTTCAGCTTAATTAACCATTAATCATAAACCAATTGCATTAGGCCCCTTTCATTCCTTAAGAGCATTGAAAATTTACTTTTCATGTGGTTGCATATCATATTTGCTTATTATTAATTAGTTAATTAAATTAAAGTGATATAGATAAAAGTTAATTAATTCACTTAATTCATACCTTAACCTAATTAAAACATAAAATCAACCTAAATATTCTTCATTAAACCAAACTAATTCATACATGAGGAATTAGATTAGGATTAGCAAACCTCTTTCATATTTCCTAGATCAAATCAAACTCAAAGTTAAAAATGTCTTTAAAGAATTTTTGTTTATTTTAAATAGACTTATTTACTATGATTATCCTTAAGAATTTATTGGGAGATCATGTGCTTATATTCTTTTATTTCTTTCCAATCATGTTAAATGTTGCTTTCTATGTGAAATCTTGCATTCATTTCTTTTAAAATTAACTAAATGAAATTGTTTCTTTTATGTCTAACTACATGTGTTGATTTAAATTAAATAGGTGTGGCTATTATGACTATTAAATCAAAAGCCCATAAATCAATTATAATATATGAAGTGATGTTAATTACAAATATCTATAGTTTGCATGTTATGATAATATAAGATATGCAATATGATGTTCTCTCTTTTTATCTTACATGGGTTCACATAGGATTTACAAATGTATAGTTCTTTTGAGAAGGACACAACATTTGTCTAAATCTACTTCTATGCATCTCAATGTTAAGACTTAGGAAGAATTTCATATCGCCATGCTCACGGGCACCTTAGGTTGGTTGGTTATCGCCATGCTGATGGTGACCACCCAGTGGATACACCACTCTTGGCAGATGTGAGTCCCCGCACTTTCTCCTTGAGTTGGCCACCGAATAACTGCAGGCTTTCTTTTACAGGGTTTTGGATAATGCCCCTAGTGGCACCTCCCTATGGGCAAATCGATAGGCAGCCTTAGGTCGGGTTCAATTTATTGCATAAGTGACTGATCACCCCAGTGGTTCCGTGTGTAGGAGGATGTGAGTCCCCGAGCTTTTTTCCTAACTTGACCATTGCACACAGAAAGGTATCCCCTAGGTTAGGTCTTCAACCTCAAGGCTAATAGACTATCTCTTTGGATTTGTAAATCTAAGATAGGTCTAGGCTGATATTAGCCCCTTCTTAGTAGATCCATCACACTCCAAGGGGATCCATAAAACTAAAAAAAATGAAATTAAAATGAGTGCAATTCAATCAAATGACATTATCCTGACTACTTTGAGTTGATATAAGTCCTCCAGTGACATTCATTCAGTAGTCACCCCAGGTTGGGTTCAATTTGTTGTATCTAACAGATCACCTTAGTGGTTGTCCCTTGCTTTTGGGGATGTGAGTCTTCTACACTTTTCCCCCAACACAATTATTGTACACTAAAAGGCAACCACTTTTGGTTGGATAGTTCTGCTATGTGGCTAGTGAACTACCCTATTTGGATCAATAAATCTAAGATAGGCCTAGGTTGACATAGCCCCTTCTCAGTGTGGTCCATCACAAATCGATAGGGTCCATCTAGAAATTAAAACTTAAACAAACAGTCAAGCAACTTCTCCCCATCCAGACATTAATCATCCTAACCTCCCTAGTGGAGTCAATTAAATCCAAATCAAACCTGCATTCCCCAATCAATGCACCCTCAAAAGAAATCTCATCAAATCCTTATCCCTAGTGGATAATCTGAACCTACTTCACTGTTGGAAGGTTCATACATTCTAATCCTTAGTGGATACTTGTTGACCTCATATTTAGAATGAGCTCTCAACCCCTCTATCTTAGACATAGGACTTCTCTTAGATTTTAAGAGTTCCTTAGTCTTAAGACACATCTAGTGATTAGGTGGACACTCAACCTAGCCCTAGAGACTTAGAAGAGTTAGCCATAAGAATAGGTCATGCCTTAAGGGTGTTAGGAAATTTTGCCTACCCTTAGCTTGAACCATTCCTCACTTTCCTTCATTCAATTTAAACTCCAAATCAATCTCATTTGATTTTCTCCAAATACAAATCAACTCCATATGATCAAAATCCATGATTGATATCCATGATTGAAATATATGATTGAAATCCATGAATATAATTTTCTAAGTCCTTAAATTTGCCTTTAAGGACTTAGCCTAAATCATGATAAAAACCAATTCAAACTCATGAGATTTTCTCATAATTCATTTATATTATCATTTATATTCACATATATAAATGAAATATAAATTCAAACTAATCAAATTAAACTCAAAATTCCGAATCAATTCATGAAATTTTTCTAAGTCCCTTTAAGTTTCCCTTCAAGGACTTAGCCAAATCAACTTCAAATCAAGCCAAACTCTTAATTTTCCTTCATGATTCAATCAAACTTATAATCATGAATTCATATATAAATGCAAACTTCAATCACCAAATCAAAAATCAATTCAAAAATTAAACCCAAAATCCTTTCATATTCTTCCTTTGAATATGAAATTGTCAAATGAACTAAAACCCATTTGACTTCAAACCACTTGCAAATGGATTTATATTTCAATTATAAGTCCATATACAAGTTCAATCAAACTCAAATCAAGCTTTGACCAAGAAATTTGACTCATTTAGGCTCACTTGACCCAAAGTGAACTAAACTACCCTTATGAGCCAAATTCTAACCATAATAAAATTGGATTGAACCAAACTCACCTATGCCTCTCATCATGATCAACAATCATCATGAGATGATCAATCAACTAAATTGGGTCAAACCAAGTCAAACCTAATGGTTGACCAAGTCAACACTTAGCCCAAAATGAAACCTAACATAGCCAAAATTCACCATAGGCCAAATTTAATGAAACCATTGACCTAAGTTCATTCATGACCTATGTTTGAACTTGACCAAGTCAACATTATAGCTTAACTTAGCCCAATTGGCCACTTGACCTAACTTGACCTAAAAGTCAAAATGTGTCAAAACTTGATCTAAGACAAATTGATTGAAACCAATGGGTCAAGTTCATTACAAATAACTTGTGGAACTTGTCCAAAGCCTCAACTGGCCAACTAGACCCAACCTAGCCCAATTGACCTTAGATCCAACTTGACCTAAAGTAGTCATGTTGAGCCAAACTTGAACTTAACCAAAATTGATTGGAAACAAAGATACCAATCCACTCCATATGACTAATAAAACCTAAACCTACCCTTGACCTAGCTCAAATAGCTCAAATGGGTCAAAAAAGTCAACATGACCCATTTGACCTAAATGAAGTCATATGAGTCAAATTCAAACATAACCCAAATTGAATCAAACCAAAGCCACCAAAATATTTCAAATAATCATATGAACTTGACCCAACCCTTGGTTTGACCCAATTTGACCAATTGGTCAACTTGACCCAAGTTGACCCATTCTGACCTAAATAGGTCAACATGAGCCAAACCTTATCAAATGAATTCCAAATCTCATGAAATTTGTCCAAACCTAGTTTCACCACATACCCAACATATCCAAATTATAAAATTGGCAAAATGACTATTCTACCCCTAGGCCTTAGAACAAATTTTGTCCTAATCCATGGGTATTTTGGTCAAACCCTCTTCATTTCAACTTGATGCCTTCCTAATAGCTCAGGTGGACCTAATGAAAAGTGGTGCACTAAACCCAATGGGTTTGGGTCAGCCCAAATGGACCTAAGGCCAAACCCGACCCCATGGGTCAAATTGGCTAATTCAAAATCCTTCCTCCACCCAATTTGATGCACATGGGAGATTGGCAATCCACTCAAGACCTCAAACCAACCATGTGCAAAGAGCTAACAGATCAAACAACCCATCCAATGTGGTCAATTGGTTCAAAATGATAAGGGAGGTGTCGACCATCCATTTCCATAGGTGGGAGATATACTCCCCATAATTCAATTTGAAATTATCATTCCCTCATTTGATTGAAGCCTAGAGAGTGTTAGGAAAGATCAGAGAGCCATCCTAAGCTTTCTAAGAAGGATTTGAAATAGCTACTTCTCAATTTTCTCCATTAAAAAATAGGGGAGCTCCTTTGAATCTTCAACTTCCTCTTCACTCAAATCCATCAAATTCCTCTTGCACACTCCCTCAGAGGATCAATTCAAGTGCACCCAAGCTCTCATTTGAGTTCCAAAAGTAAGGAGAGCCTTAATGGGATCAAAGCTGCAAAGTAGGTGAAGTGGTGTTGGTCCATAGGAAGATCCACTCAACCCCAAGGCTTGAAACTTTCAACAGGGCTTTGTCTCCACTAAATGAAGCTACCTCATCGAGCTCGAGCACTGGTGATCTCCTCCGATGAGATATAGAATTTTTTGACCACTTAGCCTAGGGGGTGTTGGTCTTTTGTGAAAGAACTCTTCAAGTCATGAGAAATCCACCGTTGGATAAGATTCTCATTAGCTTTAGATGGTGTGGGAACAATTTTGATCCAATCCGAGCTTAATCAAGCTCGGATCTTCCCTTAGATCATGGACGACCTCTGTTGAGCCTAAAGGAAGAATTTGGGAGATCTTGGCCATCCATCTGTGCATTTTGGATGGATGACCAAGATTATTCCCACATTTAGAAAATATTTTATCCATTTTAAAATCGCAGGAGGATCCCTGGCCTTCCAATCTTTGATCGATCCGCAGGGATCAAAGCACGTCCCATCATCGCGCCACCATTTGGATGTGACACTTAAGTGATAGGCTCACTGCACGATGAGTGTAAAGCATTCTGACTGCTGCCGCTGCGTGTCGTGCTGTGAGCTAAGGGATTAGTTAGAGAATTTAATTAATGTTAATTAATCTCTAGATATTCAAAAGTTCATAACTCCTTCAATAAAATTTTGGAAAATATGAGGTAAATCCTATGGAAAGAAAATTAAACTTAGAATATTTTAAAAATAATTTCAATGGAATTTAAATTATCCTTTTCTCTAATTTTGGGTTTTATTAGAAATCATATTTTGCTAATTACCTCTTAATTAAACATTTGATTAATCCCAAACTTAATGGGTATGTTTTAGGGTATGAGCTCTACCTCCCCTAATTTTATTCGGATTTATTGAAGGCTTAATTGGGAGAATTACAAATGTGCTTTCTAATGACACTCCTTATGTAATTAAGGATAATTAAGGTGTGATTAGTGGTGTTAATCTATTATTAGAGTTCATTAATGTCAGATCCAGTAGTAGGAGGTTTAAGAAATAATTTTGGGGCATTTCTCCTAAGCTATTCCCTAAACCCCCTTTTATTTCCTTAATCCTCTCTTAATAAAGGGTTAATTTATTAGTTATCCCCTTAATTAATTTCTAAAAATTAAAATATTTCCATAACTTAATTAATCTACTTTGTGTAGATGCTTAGGTGTTGAATAGCCTAAGCTCAATTATGGAAATCAAAACCCAACTCATATGTGTGAAGGGATATTTTGAAATTACTTAAGCTAAACCCCTTAGCTTAATTAACCGTTAATCATGAGCCAAATTGCATTAGGCCCTTTTCTTCCTAAGTGCATTACAAATTTAAATTCCTTGTGAGTTTTTATGTCATCTCATTGGCTCATAATTACTTGGTTAACTATGTTAAGGTGGTGTAGGTAAGGGTTAATTAACTTACTTAATTCATACCTTAACCTAACTAATACATAAAAATAAATCTAATCATCTAAAACTAAACAAAAATATCAAACACATGTGAGAATGGGTTAGGAACATCAAACTCAACTCACCTTTTCAAAATTAAATCAAACTTAAAACTAAACAAAAATCACATTGAATTAACTTTGATTTATTTTAAGCCTTCTTATTCCATAAGAATGTATTTAGGATTTAATTAAAGTGAATGTACTTACATGTTTTCATTACTTTGATTCTTTCCCCAACATGTTAAATTTGTATGTCATGTGGTTTCATGCATCCATATTTTTCAAAATTCAAATTTAAAATGAAATTTGTTACTTTATGTCAGATTTGTATGAGTTAGCTAAAATAATGATATGAGTGGCTATTACTACTACTAAATTTAAATTATTTTTAAAACATATAAATCAATTATCAAATCTGAAATTATGCTACTTATATTTTAATTATAAGCTTACATGTGAAGAAAATAGAAGGATGTGCTTACATATGTTTCCTTTCTCTTTTATGTTAGTATAGTTTTGAATAGGAGTTGGTAAGATGTATAGTTCATTTGAAAAGAACCTAACACTTACCTAATTTTATATTCTATTAATTCCTATGCTATCACTTAAGAAGGGTTACCTATGCTTGTACACATAAATGACATAAATAAAATGAATCGATTAATTCAACTTTTGCATTATTTCTTTTCCATTCATTTCTTTTATACACATGTTTGTATTTAAGAAAACACTTCCTGAACAACCGAACCCAGAGACCCCCAAAGACCATCTTGAAAGTGCCCTAGTCATTGCCCTGCTTTGGCGATTTCCTTCTCCCCTCATCATCATGTGATTTTTTTTGGCTCCACTTTCATCTTGACGGCCCCTTTTGTTTTTTTGGTTTGCTTAGAATGCATGCCTGCTGAGCATGGCTACGACCTCTGTTTCCCCTTGTGGAAACCCATTCTCTTCTGTTGCGGCTGTGAAACTTCCTGAACCCTCGGGGATCTCTGTTTCTAATTCCTCCCTGGCTTCAAAATCATTCAAAGGTGTCCTTGTAGGTAAGAAAAATAGCACGGGTGAGTCACTTGACCTTATCTCTACTTCTTTTCAGGGTGTACCCACATTTATGTGTGCTGATTCTGTGGTTGAAAGGCTTACTAAATCATTTGAATCTTCATTGGTGGGTAAATTTGCACTGCGACATCCTACTATGGAGAATATTAGAGCTTTTTTTCATAGTTTGAAGCTCTCAGGCATTTTTTCTAATGGATTGATCGATTCACGCCATGTTCTGATTCAACTTTCAAATGATTTGGATTACTCTTGAGTTTTTTTTAGACGATCATATTTCAGTTTCAACTGTCAGATGCATTTGTAGAAATGGACTCCTTATTTTGACATTAAGGAGAAGTCTCATATTATTCTTGTCTGGATTTCCATTCCTAATTTACGTGTGCATTTCTTTAATCCTAAATTTCTTTATGCTGTGGTTGGGTTGTTCGATCGGCCTCTCCAATTGGATCAGGCAACTGCTTCTAACACAAGGCCATCTAATGCCCGGATACTTATTGAATTGGATATAACAAAAAAATATCCAAAGGAAATTTGTTTAGGCTCAAAGAAATACGGTTATTTATAAATTATGGATTTTGAAAACATTCCTATTTTTTGTTCTCATTGTAAAATTAATGGGCATGGGATTTCAGAATGTTTTGTTGTCAATCCACATCTCAAGAAAAGTCCTGCTGTGATTCTTAAATCAACTCCATCTCTTAAGGCTCCCTTGATTAAACCACAAAATGCTATGGTCTCTAATATCTCTTTATAGGAATCAAAGGGCCATTGCCTTAAGCTTCCTATTCCTGAATCGAATAATGTTGTGGCAATGCCTGGTCATCTGTAGAATGTCACACTTGCTAATAATGATGCAGTCCCAGCTAATGAGAATAATCACTTGAACTGCAACAATATTGGCATTAATGTTACTAATAATAGTTCTACATCACTTTTGGTTGCAAACTCTCTATCCAGTGCATCTATTCCTACCTCTTTGACAACTTTAGCTAAAGGAAAAGCGATTGATCATGAAAGAATGGCTGTTATGCAATATTTAGAGATAGTCTCTACCCTTGATTTAAGTATTTGTGTTTTGTCTGCCTCTAATACTTCTTGTGCTTCTTCTTCTAACCTTGACCTGATTCCTAATCCGACTAACAATGATTTGGAAGAAGGTGAAATGGCATGCAATGCCGACCTCAATGGATCTCCTTTTCCCAAGAAATTTCTTGATCAATCATTATCTGACGGTGATGTTGTGGACATGGAAAATAAATTTTAGAAAATTTTTAATAAGAAAAATAAATCCTCTAAATCAAAATTTCCTAGCTTTGCCAGAGTTACTTGATCTAGCTCCTCTACCCAAAAATAAATGGTTTCCTTCTTTATTTGGAATGCGAGAGGGATTGGTACCCTCTCTGTTAGAAACCGAATCAGTAATTTAGTTCGTTCACATAATATTTCTTTCTTGTCCATTTTGTAACCCTTTATTCTCCCATCTAACATTGCTTCTGTAGCTGGAAGGATTAGTTTTGATAATTTTTTTGTTAACTCAAGTAATCAAATTTGGATTTTTTTGGAAGAGTCCATTTGTTTTGCAAGTTATGCAGGATTTACCCAAGGTTGTAAATGTTAAAATTTCTTATGATAATTGGGGTTGCTTTGGGTCTTTTGTCTATGCCTCTTGTAATAGGAATGGTAGAAGGATTCTGTGGGAAGATCTTGTTAATTTCTCTTCCTCTATCAATGCTCCCTGGTTTGTGATTATTTCTTCCTCTTCTGAACGAGTTGGTGGAAATGCTTCTAACCTATTTTCCATGGAGGAATTCAATAACATGATCCTTGATTATCATCTTACTTATATTAGATTTACTGGATCTCATTTCCCTTGGAATAGCCATAGACTGTGGCATAGATTAGATAGAATCCTTTTTAACGATCTACGGATCAACCTTCTTCTACCTCTGTTGAGCATCTAAGTAGAACCCTATCGGACCATTCTCCCTTGCTCATCTCTGTTAAGGTTAGTGCGGATGAACCCCCCTCTCATATTCCATTCCAATTTCAAATTATGTGGCTTATGGATGATAAATTTATGGAGGTGGTTTCTAGTAATTGGGGTGAACCTCTCCATCCTGATGAATCTATTATCGGGATAACGAGGTTGTGGTTCAAATTAAAAAGGCTCAAACAATGCCTTAATTGGTGGAACAAACACTATTTCAAAAATTTGTTTGCTAACATCAAAGAGTTAGAACAGGAGGTTATAGTTTTAGAAGATGCTATTGTTAATGATCCTTCCAAAATTTCCTTATTAACTCAAGCCAAAGATAGGTTAACATGTTACCAAGACATGGAGGAGACCTATTGGTGGCAAAAAGCTACTACAAAATGGATATCTGATGGCGATCAAATTACCAAATATTTCCATGCCATGGTTAAAAAGAAAAAGGCTCTAAATCACATCAAAAAAATTAAAACTAATGTTGATACCTGGTGCACTAATAATAAGGAGCTAACTGATTCTAGCATTTCATTTTTTACTGAGCTCCTTAATAAAAATGTGACCTATGATGAGATCTCCTTGCCTGAAGTTATTCCTAATCTCATTTCTGATGAAGATAACAATATGCTTACTTTATTACCCTCTGAGTTCAAAATTGCTAACATTTTGCAGAATATGAATACAGATTCGGTGGTTGGCCCTGATGGCTTTACTACCTTATTTTTTTTAAAAATGCGTGTATATTATCAAAGAAGATTTGATTAAAGCTATTCTAGATTTTTTTCAAGTGAAGTATCCTCCCCAAATACTTTTCTAGCACCTCCATTATTCTAATCCTAAAAATAGAAAATCCTAAACTTTGGAGACATTTTAGGACAATTAGCCTTTGTTCTTTTTTTAATAAGCTTATCTCTAAGATTTTGGAAAAAAGATTTAGTATCTTACTTCCTAAAATTATCTCCCACAACCAAACTAGTTTTGTTAAAGGCCGATCTATTTTTGATAATGTTCTGTTAGCCCAAGAGATGATTCATGATTTAAACACTAAAGTTCGTTATGGTAACCTACTTTTTAAGTTGGACATTTTCAAAGCTTATGATAACATTGGTTGGGCTTTCCTATATAAAATTTTGACTCTATCTAGATTCTCAAGTCAATTTATTACTTTAATTAAGAATGGCATTAAGAACTCTTGGTTTTCCTTACTTATTAATAGTGAAGTCCATGGTTTTTCTCTTCCTCCCATGGGATAAGGAAAGGGGATCCCCTTTCTCCAGCTCTTATCATTATTGCTGTGGAATACCTCTCTAGAAATCTTGAGTAGATATATTGTAAAATGCCTAATATGTACTACAAAATTAGAGGTGGCTTTCTTATTTCCCACCTTAGCTTCGCTGATGATTTCATTATATTCTGCAATGGTTCTACTCTCTATATTAAAAAGTTATGTAAATTCTTTACTTTGTTTGGTAGGGAAAGTGGTTTAATGATTAACCCTGATAAAAGTTATTTTATCTCTAGTTCGTTGATTTCATCATCTAAGATTTATGCTATTAAGAACATTACATCCTTTGCACATCAAACCCTGTCAATCAAGTATCTAGGTACTCTTTATATCGAGGAACAAAAAGATCTTCCTTATTTGATGATGTTATTTAGAAAATATATAAGAAAACTTCCTCCTCGGAGTTTCATTTACTTTCCTTTGGTGCTAGACTTATCCTAATCAAAAGTACTCTTTCCTCTTTGCCTTGTTATCTTTTGTCCACTATTGTGCCTACCATTTCTATTATTAAAAGGATTAATAGACTTATTAACAAATTTTTTTGGCGTTCTACCTCTTCTTCTAAAATGTTCATTGGGCTAGTTGGCATAATTATTGTGGGACTTTGAATGAAGGTAGTTTAGGTTGTAAATCTTTAGAAGATTCCATTAAATATTTCTCTTACAAAATATGGTGGAATCTTAGAAATAGCCATAGCTACCAGTCATAATTTGTGCTTGCCAAATACTATAAGGGGAAGCACCCCCTCACTTGTACTTACAAACTTGGGGATTCTTTACTGTGGAGAAGACTTTGTAATATCAATTGGGCTACTAAAAATCTGATCTCTTGGGGTGTGAACTTGGGATCCTCCTTCTTTTGGAAAGATAATTGGCTGGGACAAGGATCTATTGATTCTTTGCTTAATACTCATTCCACTAAGAGGCTTAAGGTTAATCAGTTCATTATTTAAAATACTTGGGATGTCGATCAATTAATTTCCATTATCCCAAATGTGATTGTTAATAAAATCCTTAATATTTGTCCACTACCTAATAAATCTGACCAAATCCTCTTTAAAAATTCTTCCTCTGGTGATTTTGTTTTTAAGGATGTTTGGCATTCTTTCAGACATAAATCCCAAGAGTCATTAGTTTTCTCTAAAATATGGAGTATTTCTATCCCTACCTCATTCTTGATTTTAACTTGGCGAATTCTAAAGCACTACATTCCTGTTGATGCTACCCTCCTCAAAAAAGGTTTCCATCTACCCTCTAAATGCCAATGTTATTTTCACATTGAAACTATGGATCATGCGTTTGTGAATGGCCCTATTTTTGTTAAGGTTTGGAGTTGGTATGATAGTATGTTTAATACTCTCCATTTCGATGGATCAGTCTCTATCATGCACCTCCTTGAAACTTGTTTCTCTAATACCTCTAAAGGCCATGTCAAAGTTGTTCTTGCCACTATTCTTTTGAGGTATATTTGGTGGGAAAGGAATGATGCTAAACATCATGATCTCCCAATGAACTTTCATCGCATTATTTCTAGAACTAATTATAAAATTAGGTCTCTTTATAATGCTGATCTCCTTACTTCCTCAAGTTTCAAGGATATAAATATATGGCCTTTAACTTTGGAATTAATCTTCCTTCTTTTGGTATTGATCCTACCCACAAAATTATATACTGGAGGAAGCTGAATTTCATGTCATTAAGGTTAACACTGATGGTTCATTTTCTAATGGCTTTTATGGTTGTGGGTGGAATTTAAGATATCATAGTGGTCAGGTGATCTTTGCTTTTGCTACTCCTCTACATCCATGCTCCATTTTATTTGCTGAGCTTAATGGTTTGCACTATGGGATTTTCGTTTGCCTCCAGAAAGAATTTCAAAAAATTTTGTTTGAAGTTGATGCTCTCCTTCTTCTTGAATTATTAAATTTGTAAGCTCATGGCAATGTTAAAATGTTTTATTTACTTAGTCATACGAGGAAACTTCTTGCTAATCTAGACTATCATATTTCTCATATCTACCGGGAAGGTAACTCTTGTGTCAATTTTTTTGCTAATTGGAGAGTAAAGTCCTCCTCATTGAATATGTTCTCCAATGATGATATCCCTTCGCTCTTAAGGGGGCTTGTGAATCTTGATAAATTTGGATTGCCTTATGTTAGAAGTTCTTAGCCATTTATCCCTTCTATTTTTCTAATGGATGCTATTGCTAGCTGTGGCTTGCTTGTGGCTCTGGGTTAGCTGGGCCTATGATATTAATTCTATTTTCTTCTATGTCCATTTTGTTTTTATGATGCATTTCCCTGCACCTATTTTCTGGATATCATGTAATGGTGAATCTTATTGTTGTAACCCCAACTGTTATTTAGTTGGTAGTTGCTTTACTATATGTGGGTCTTTCTTATCTATTTTTCCCTTATGGTATGGTGCTGGGCAGCCTACTTTTTTGATCTACTGGTTGGTGCTTGATCTTCTCCCAAACTGTAGGTATGGTGAGCTATTGTGGCTATTTTCTGAATGTCTTTTTTTTGTTAACTCTGGGTGGTTAACCTTGCTAGTGGAGCCTTATGGTATATGTTAACATCTATTTTTTGCTGATCCTTTTGGCTTGCTATCACTTTACTTGATATGAAGCCCTTTACTGCTATTATTTTCATGAATCTTACCTCCGCTCTATTATGCCCTTTCAGCCCAATGTTCGGTTTCAACTTTCTATCTTGGTTTTCTTTTTCTCTTCTTTCTGGCTATTCACTGAATGGTTCTTTATTTGGATTCTACTGTTCAGCAGGCTACCTAATGTGGTTGCATTCTACTTGACTCTATGGTCTGTTCACTTCCATGTGGTCATCCTTATTAATTGTGAACTTTATGAATGGCAATATCTACTATTTCACTCTATACTTATCTCTTTTAAAAATGCAAAGAAAATGTTGTATCATGCTATTAATATGGTGGATGATTTCATCTATTTTGTTGACCCTGTTGGGATTTCCTCATTATGGGGTGATCTCTGGGTTCGGCTATTGTGGGCTGTGCATTCTGATATTATGTTGCCTCTGCTTGGGTGTTATTATCTTAAAAAGAGTGGTTCCATCCCTTTACCATTCTGATTTATGTTGTCTTCTCTCCCATGTGTATGTGGTTGTGGCTTGGTATGCAGGTAACTCTGAGTGCTGCGGTTCTCTGGTTTAGGGTGTTTTTGGCTATTATTTTTGCTGTTACTTGGGCATTGTCTGGTGTTTATTATCTTAGAAAGGAGTGGTCTCATCCCTTTGTCATTAGGACTTGTGGTGACTTCTCCTCCATTGTGTTTATGGCTATGCTTTGTATTGCATGGATTCAAGATCACACGACTTTCATCCATTGGTTGCCACTATCCCACAGGTTTGTAGGCTATGATGGCTGGGTTGTTTTCACCCTTTCCTTAGCTGGTAGTAGCATGCCTGATGTAACCCTTCCTTTAAAGTTTGGATGCTCATGTTTGCGGCTGCCCCAATTTGGTGTGACTGAGCCTGAGCCTTTCTCCTCATATTTAACTATACCTTTTTTCTCTTACTTTCAACTAGCTTGTATCACCTTGACAGTGCTAACTCTTTCTTCTACATGGTTGCAGATTCTGTGTTGTTCTTTTGCAGGTTCCTTCTCTCCTGGAAGCATAGATTTTTCTCATCCTCAAGATCTTCTGTTGATTCTGGCCAATGCTTTCTCTTTTACTTTATTTGTATTTTTTCTTTCTTTTCCATTTTTAGATGTTTGGTTGTACTTAGCCAGGGGATTTACTCTATAGGCTATTTGTATCTCTTTGAGCAATAGTTGCTTGAGTTTATCCCCTTTTAAGGATCTTATAACCTTTTTATTGTAGCAATAAAATTCCCCTATATGGGGTTCCCAAAAAAAGAAGGAAAGTGGTATATTAGTCTGGACAAACCCGAGGTTGCGAGGCTTTAAGTAGCCCTAAGTAGGTCTTGTACATTTCACCTCTGGTTAATAATGGCGTTGTACTCACTTATGCCTTTCTTACTTTCATGTGTGCATGTGAAAATTGGATAAGAAATACCTTTTCTACATAAAGAAAATCATGCATATGAAACTTCCAAATTTTGTTAAATTAATTACTTAGCATGCATCATAAAGTATGTTAAATATTCTCATTTGTGTGTATAGACATGCTTAGGACTCACTCATATGCATGTTATACATGTTGAGAAAGAAATGTAGTGATGTATGTTTTGTGAATTTGGTTCATTTTATTTAATTTTAAAATGCCTTTCATTTTGAATAGGTTTTTTTAGAATTCATCTAAACTTAGGATTAATTAAAAGACTTAATCAAAACATTTACTAAACAAAACTAAAATGTGAATCTACTTTAGAAATTACTTAGGTTAGAGAAGGAAAGAGAGATTCTCTTCTCTTTCTCTCTCTTCATAACTTAGTAATTAATTGTAGGATTCACTTGAACCTAATCAAAACATGAAATAAAATCAATCCAAAACAAATAAAAACTTAAATGAAATCCTCCTCTAAGTTGAACATATTTTCACACTTAGAAATTTCTAACTTAAATCCATAGCTAAGCATACCCCACAAACATTCAAAGCACACACCTTAGGCTAAGTCACCACTTCTAGCTTTAGGTTAGGGAGGTGCATGTTTGATGTCTTATTTTATTCTGTGATATATGTTTTAGACTGGATGTTAGGGTGTATGCTCATAGAATGAATGATACGGTGATCTTAGTCTAAGCATTATTTTTTGTAGGCAATTGTGCTTAAGGGGTGCTATCATAAATTAAAATATAAAATGCTTTTGCTTGCAGGTCATAATCCAATAGGCCAGGTGGACTTAATCACCCATGTGTAGGGTGATAAGTCCAATATACATGCTTGGGATTTGGGTGGTTTATTTTAGCTAATCTCTATTTTGCAGGTGTTAGTTAGATTTCTATTATTTTTCTTTTCATGTAAATTTATGTAATTAGGATTTTTGAATAATTATTGTGGGGATTAGGATAAACATTTGTCATAAGATCCTATCTTATGCACCATGTGAAGCCTTAGAGCATCTACCTTCAAACCATCCAAAAGAAGGAACGAAAGAAGAAAGAAGAAAAGAAGAAGAAAGAAGAAAAGAATAATGAAGAATAAAGCTTGAAGACTCCCATAACAATGAATTCCTTGCTTAATTGTAATTTAATTCATTTGTAATCTGGGTTGTATAAGGGTAGAACTCAACTACCCAATTTGTTTTGTGCAGTGGTGTATGACTACAATGGCCTTTTATTCTTTTTATGATTTGCTTTATAAATTGATTGATGATTTGTTTAGCTTGTGCATTAAGTGGAATATTTTTTCTAGTTTCCTCCTTTCTTTAGGTATGGCCTGGATGTGGATTAGGCTCTTTAAAGAAAATAAATATTTTACCAAACTTAACAACTCAAACTAAAAATAAAGAGCTCATAACCTGACCTAAAGCTTAGGTTTAAAATCAAGATAAAAGAATTAGCAACCCCTTAGCTAAATTGGTATTTCTTTTATATTATCAAGCAAAAATACATCTTATTCCACTCTTGATTGGAGGGCTTCCACCTTTCCTAGAGAAATTTGGCTTGACCTTTGAGAGCCATGGTGGAAACACACCTCCTCCCTTCTCACTGATTTTGGCCAATAACTTTATTTCCATGCATTAGGCATATGAATCTTATTAGCCTGCGTCAAAATAATTGTCCAAAAATGAAAATAAAATGAAATTTGAATTGCAATAGATTTAGGTCATTTGAAGCATGCCCTGACATGATCTAGTCTCTTTAGGGAATGATTTTAAGGACTTAGTCTCTTTCTAAATAAATAATAGCCTAGCTATCTTACATAAGCATAATGACTTGCCTACAAGTATTTAAAATTGTAGGAGGAGTTAGTTGGCGGCCACCCCCAGGCAGTTGTAAGTCCAAGCTATTAGGTGGTTTGTCCTCTCTTATGGAGGCAAAATAATTATCCATTTTTGCCATAGATTTAGGTTGTGCTTTTAGCCCTCGCCAAAGCTCCCTAGATTTAGGTTCTGAGGTTGCTTCTCCCCTTTGTGGGCCATAAGCTTAATTTCTCACCTCTTAGGCATTTCCTTAATCTTGTGTTAAGGAATCATAAGTCCCAAATTTCAAATGAAAATTCAACTTAAATAAACTAAATCAATATGTAGATAGTTTGAGATGCTCACAAGGTTTTTTAACATCGTGGGCATCTCCTACTTATCTTCCATTTTGGCTTCGATAATAACCCCCTCCCTTTGATCAATCCCATTTGATCTTCAAAAATGAATGAATCAATTGATAGTCCTTTCCTATTGAAATTTTTGAAGACAACGATCATTTACCTTAATCGAGAGTTTTTTAAGGAATCCCCATTCCTTAGGATGTAAATAACTATGGGGGCTTTCCCCTATAGGGAACTTAACGAATCCGATTTAAAATAAACCCTACTTTACTTTTCCATGTAAAGTATAGAAAGAATATCTGCTACGTATGTAGACCCATCATCCTTAGGAGTCCTTATTGAGGTGATCAGGTCCATTAAAGGGTAGAAACTTTATCTCTTGAGATAGTATACTATTTCGATGAAGTAGATCACTAATAAGCACATCTACAGATCTGCGTGGCATCCTAAAAGGATAAATTTTTATAGTATTGCCTTTCTCTTCTCACCAACAGATTTGGAAGGCAAATCTATAGAATATTTTTGCCATAATACTCTAATGAAATCATATCTTGCTTGAAATCCTTATCCCAAGTGGATAACCTGAACCTACTTTCCTAGTCGAAGGTTCACATGCTTGATCCCTTAATGGATCCCTTCCTCCTCCCTTATGCCCTTGACATGAGTGGAGTTGCATTGCACTAAGATCTTGATTCCTTCTACATCTCGAGTTTAGGAGTAGATCATTCATGCTAGTGTTTGCGATCCTTCAGACGTTATTGATCATCTCGGTCAACACCAATACGTGCGGTGTGCCTTGCTAGTCACACCACACCTATTAGGCATCCTTTATTGACCTCACTTTTGGAGTGAGATCTAAACTTCCTTATCATAGATCTAGGACTCTCATAAATACTCAGAGTTTCTTAGTCTTAAGATACTTCTAGTGATTAAGTGAACACTTAACCTAACACTAGAGACTTAGAAGAGTTACCCATAGGAATAGGTTGTGCCTCAGGGACTTAGGAGGACTTGACTACCCTATAGCCTAATCCCAATCCTTGCTTCCTTCTTTAAAACCAAACCTCAAATTCAAATTCTAAAATCAATTCCAATTCAATGATTGAAATCCATCATTAAATTCAAATTTCAAATCCCTTCCTAAGCCCTTTGATTGATTTTATCTTATGGACTTAGCCTTAACCAAATTCAAATCAAGCCTAATCCCATTGATTTTCTCAATTATCGAATTCAATCTCAAACCAAATCCCAATCCAAATTCCAAAAATCAATTCCACCTCCCAATGATTGGAAAACATGACTAAATCCAATTCTCAAAATTCCTTTTTTAAGCCATATGGACCTACCTCCATAAGCTTAACCAAATCTCAATCCAAATCAAATCAAACTCAATTGCTTTATTTATACATCAATCATTCCTTCATTTATATTCACAAATATAAATGAAACCCACCCTCCAATGATCAAAAATAAGTCAAACCAAACCAATTCTCTACTTAAGCCCTTTTTGACCTACGTCCCTTAACTTGGTCAATTTTACTTCCAAATCACTCTAAACTCAGGTGATTTTCTCATAATACATTTAAACCTTCATTTATATTAACAAATATAAATGAAATATAAATCCAAATGACCAAAACCAAACCCAAATCAAATCAAATTCCTAATTTTAGCCCCTTTAGCCAAATTCTTGAACTTGACTAAATCATATACAAATCAACTCAAAACCCATGGATTTCTTCATGATTCAATCATTCCTTCAATCATTGATGCAAATGTAAATATAAACCACCCTTGTCAAACCAAACCCAAGTCAACTCAATTCAAGCCCACTGTTGACCCTTTTGGCTTGAAATTATCATATGAACCAAAACCCATATGGCTCTAAACCACTTGCAATTGGATTTATATTTCCATCTTAAATCCATACATCAACTCACTAAACTTGGATCAGGCCATGATGAAGCCAACCAACCCATTTAGGTCCACTTGACTCAAAGTGACCTAAAAGACCTTCTTGAGCCAAGTTCTGATCCAACCCAAATTGGATTGGACCTAGCCAATATGAACCTTCAATCATGATCAACAATCATCATAGGGTGATCAATCACATTAAATTGGGTCAAACCAAGTCAAACCTAGCCTTTAACCAAGTCAACACTTAGCCCAAATGAAACCCAAACTATTCAAAATCTACCATATGCCAAATTGATTGAAACCATTGACTCAAACCCATTCATGATCAATGATTGAACATGACCAAACTCTCACTTAAGCCAAACCAGGTCCAATTGGCCATCTGACCTAAGTTGACCGAAATTTGTCTAAAAGGTAAAAATAGGCCAAATCATGATTTGATCCAAATTGATTGTAACCAATGACTCAAGCTCACCTCAAATAACTTATTGTACTTGACCAAAGCCATAATTGAGCCCAAGTTGACCAATTAGTCAACATGACCCAACCTAGCCCAAATTGACCTAAAGGGTCAAATTTGCTAAAATTAAAATTAAATCCAAATTAAACCAAACCAAAGCCTACAATCCTTATAAATTTACCAATTGATCTTGATACAACACCTAACCCAACCCAATTTAGTCAAATTGGTCAAATTAGTCAACATGACTAATTTGATCCTTTTAAACCCAAATGAGTCAAATTCAAACCTAAGCCAAACCAACATAAATTAATTGAACCAAAACATCCCAAATCATCATTTGAGCCTAACCCAAGCCTTGGTTTAACCCAATTTGATCAATTGATCAACCCAACCAAACCTAGCCCAAATGAACTCATTTTGACCATATGAACCCAAACCACCCAAAATGACTTTTTGGAACCTTGGTGGCTGACCTAACCTGACCCAATTGGACCCTAGGTCAGTCCCAAACCAACCCAAGTCCATGTGGCACCCAACCCAATGGAATTAACTAATGGACACTCTCTCATTTGCATTGGATCCTTTTCTTAAGTGGAAAAGTCCACTTTGCCTCCCCATGGCAGCCATCAAAGTGTCAATTCAGGAACTCCTAGGCCACCTTAGCCCACCCTAAGCTATCCTAGCCCTTGCCATGGACCAGGGGAAGCAAGCCAAATAGCTACCTCCATGGCCAAACACCCCATGGGAAAAGAAGAACGAACCCAACTCAATCCTTCCATATCAAGCCTTGAGACTCCTGCCACTACCTCGACCACTCCTGGAAAGCCACATGGCACTGATGGTGACCCCTCCGATGACCTAATGGCAGCCAATCGACATAAATTATAGGATGCATCCCATCCATTCATCATGAGCAACAGAGGGGTATACCCCCTCAATTCGAGCAGCAAACACAGGAAATTGCATTGAGAGACTTCCTAAGACATTTTTGAACTCCCTTAAAGTGATCCCAAGCATCCTCAAGCCCCCTCGATCAGCATTACCCATTCCTGAGCAAAGCTAAAATAGGACATCACCCCTTTAATAAATACTTCCTCATTTCTCAATCAAATTCAAATTCCACTTAACCACACTCTCATCACACTCCGTCGAAGCCAAACATTTAAATTAAGTAAACTTATAGGTTTAGGTTTATTTAGTTTATTTTTTATTTCTTTTAGTTTATTTTTTATTTATTTTAGTTCATTTTATTTTTTATTTTTATTGAGGTTTTTTTTATTTAGGTTGTTATTTAGTTTTTATTTTACTTTGTTTTTGGTTTATTTTGTTTTTATTTTATTTAGGTTTTTTATTTCATAGTTTAATTTAGGTTTTTATTTATTTTATTTTAGTTTATTTTTTATTCTTGATTTTATTTTCTTTTTAGGTTTAGCTTTAGGTTTTAGTTTATGTTTTAATTGTATTTTATTTTTATATTTTATTTTAATTTTGATTTATTTATTTATTTTATTTTTATATTTTATTTAGTTTAGGTTTAGGTTTTTAGCTTTTTAGGGTTTAGGGTTTAGGGCAGCTTAGGGTTTTTTTAGAGAAATTAGGGAATTTTTTATTGCCACAAAGAAAAAGTACAAAGTCCTTAGATGGGATAAATCTCTAAGCTAATACTCAAAGAACTACAATAAGTCCTAAAGAGATAAACACCATAATTATTACATTACTGAAGGAACGAAAGCAAAAGAAAAACCAAAAAATTAATAGCAAAAAATCCATGTGAGTAGTAGCAAACTTCATTTTGTCCTTCTGATACCAGCAAGATCCACCTGCAATACAACGCTTACTTATAAAAGAAATCTGCAACATAGTTTTGAAAGGATGAGTACAATTAAGCCAGCATAGAAAGTAAGAGCAAATAGAAGGAGTAAAGTAAAGAAAAGGCTCAGGCTTAGTTACAATCATCTTAAGGAGCAACATTATATGTAAGCAGCAAAACTTCAGGAGAAGGGTTACAATTACATATAGCGCTACCAACCAAAAGAAGAAAGAGTGGGAAACTTCAAAGCCATCATACCTCATGTAGCCCATCATCCAAATTCGTCATCCAGCAAGGCTGCAAAATCCTCAAAATAATAAACATAATAGCCAACCACCAAGCCAGGAGAACAACTAAGCCCAATAAGTCAGATAATCAACCAACCATCAGGGATATCAGCAATACAGTAGGAGCACCACCAAAGCTACAACCAAAAAGGAATAAAAAAATCCAAAGGAGCAAGCATCATGATAGGGGTATCAACACACACCAAAGATAAACAAGAGCAAAAAAGAAAATCACAAGTGCTCATATCCTCCACCAATAAAGCAGAAAAAAGATCCAGTAAAAACACCCAGCGCAAAGGGGTGGGCGACCAAACAAAAGGGGTCAATTACAACCAAGAGAGAAAAAATAAAGCAGGAGGAAACCAAAAATATAAGTCACAAAAAGAACAACAATAGGTTCCTAGAACAATCACCAAAGGAGCAGAAAAAACTGGCCAAAATAGCCACCCCTCCAACCATCCCAGCCAGCCAATACAACCAACCAAACTAGCTAGCCAACCACCATAGCAGGAGAAAAACCAAGTTAGTGTAAAGAACAATAGCATTCATCAAGCCAAAATCACCCAAGACATCTAGGGAAAGGGTAGAAGCAGACTACAGTCACCAAACCCAACCAAGGAAAAAGAAAATTTGATCTAGGTAAGCTGAACAGCCAGCCAAAGATTAAAAAGGTACAAAGCCCAGTAAGACAAACTACAAGATAATGAATAGGAACAATAATAACAAAGGCACCCAACTAAGCCACTAGCACCCTAGGCCACCTAACAACCACAAAATAGCCTCCATCCAGCTAATCCAGAATAATACCCAAACCCAAAGCTATTGTAGCCAAGAGAGGAAGGCAAATATATGAGGAAGTGAAAACCATAACCAAAAAAAACAAAAAATAAAACAAAATTAGCAAAAATAACCAATAAGCTCCAATCAAAAAAATAGAAAAATAATAGCCAACCAATAATCTCCACCATGTCAAAATCAAGCTAGAGATAAACCAGTTGTAAACCCCCAGATTAGTCACCAACAAAAATTGAAAAAATAGCCAAAACAACCAACCATCCAACCATCCCAATCAGCTAAAATAGTCAGCCAACCCAGCCAACCAATAATACCATCCTGTCAACCACCATAGTAGCAGATCCAATTCAGGTAAGTTAGCAAGCAGCCTAGAAAAGAGGCAAAACCCATACAAAAAGAAAAACCTACAGCAGCCATAGCCACAACCCAAAAGGAGGACATAAAAAATAGCCAAGGGAAAATTATGGTAAACACCCGGCCAGACAGACAAAAGCCACCAAGCTAAAAAAACCAAAACAACCAATAACCACAATAACCAGCAAAACCAGGCCAATCCAAAAGTAAGAGATCAAAAACATAATCCAACTTAGGCCAAAGAGAGAAAATAAGTAGATAACAAAAACCCAAAGATGTTGAGGCAATCCAATATTGTCTAGATTAAAGAAACCCCTTAATAGTTTAGGCAAAATTTGGTTGTCAAATAAAGTGAACTCAGTAAAGTTGGCACCAAAGTTAGCCAAGTAATCAGCACAAGCATTACCTTCACGAAGGATGTGGGAAATTTTAATACAAACTTAAGAAAGAAGATTTTTAGCATGATTAAGAAGATAAAATAATTCAACATTCACATTTCTATTGGAATTAAGCATGACAAGAAGCAAGAGAGCATCAACATCAATCCAGATGTTGAGGAAATCTATATTCAAACAAATTTCAATAGCTTTATTAATAGCCATAAGCTCAACAAAAATAACAGAACTGGATTTGAGAAGATAGGCAAAAGCACAAATGACAGTACCTTTAGAATCCCTAAGAATATCACCACAACCATATTAATTGGAAGAAACAGAACCATCAATATTCACTTTAATCAAATTGTCTTTAGGTTTGATCCAATGGATAATCCTAGCACTTTTATAAGAGTCAAACTTAGGCAGAATGATACCCAATTTTTTAGCCACAAATTTATAACCTCTAAAATGAGTATTACTAATACGATTGGCATTAAGAAGAGCATGATTTTTTTCTTTAGTTCTAGCCAGGATCCTTTTATGGTTCATAAGAATACAATGATATTTAGTATCATTTCTATTCATACAAATGAACCAGATAAAGCTAATAGCAATTAAAACTTTGATTTGACCTTTCACTGTATTTTTGAAATCAACTTCAAGAAGTTGATATAAAGAAAGAAAACCCTAAAAATAGTTGGTATTAAATAAATCATCATACCAAAACAATAATTTAGAAGCAATAGCACCATTGACAAAAACATGATTTACATTTTAAATATGAAAGAAACAATAGCACTTTGAAGGCAACTAAAACCCTTTAGTCCAGAGCAAAGAGTCCACAAGAATAAAATCATTCAAAATCCTCCAAGCTAAAATTAAATAGGAAATGGGAATGATATTGTTCCAAAGTTTAATAAAAATATTAGAGGGGTTCTATTTATCTCTAATAAAATTCCAAACCTCTTTAAGTACATAGTCACCATTATATGAAAGTTTAAAAAGAATTTGGTCAAGTTTGTTAGAAGAAATGGGGATATTTCTAAAGTTGTCAAAATGAAAAATAAGGATATAATTCTCATGTTTGCTTTCATTCCAATTGTTATTAAGCAAAAAGGAATTAACTTTGATAGCAATAATAGAGTGGGTAGATAAAAGGGTGTCAATAGAGCCATTGGCAATCCAATTGTCTTGGCAAAAGAAGAAAGAACCTGACTGAATGCCCCAAGATATTAATGATTTGGGAACCCATTTAATGGACTAAAGAATTTTCCAAATCAGAGATTCACCAACTTTATAAGCACAGTTAAGGGGACGTTTACTTTGGAAATATTTTTCCATCATAAAATGAGACCAAAGGCTATCATTCTTTCTAAAATTCAACTAGAGCTTATGAGAGAAGGAAGTGATAGCTTCATGAATAGGCTTGCAACCAAGAGCACCTTCTCCCAAAGGACTACAACATTTATGCCAAGATTTTCAATGCATTCTTTTGGTAGAATTATTGGAGCCCAAAATAATTTTATTAAGCAAACAATCAATTCTGATAAGGGTAGCATTAGTGGGGATAATAGTTTGAATCAAATAAAAAGGCTTGGAGTTGAGAGTTCTTTTAAGAATAGTGAGCCTACCACTAAAAGAAAGTAAATGGAAATCCCAAACAGAAATTTTATTTGAAATTTTTTGAATTAGCTCATCAAAGAGATGGAAAAGTTTGGATCATTACAGAGCGATGCACCCAAGCACTTAAGAGGTAAGTGTTGATGTTTAAAATTAGTGATATGCAAGATTTGATTGATTTTTTTATTGGAGATACTAGGGAAAGTGATAAAATAGCTTTTGTTATCAATGGTAGAAAGGCCATTTTCTCTACCAACTTTACTTAAAAAAGACTTGAGATGCTTGATGTAATGAATAGAGGCATTCCCAAAAAAAAAAATGAAATCATATAAAAAACTTAAATGTGAAACAGGAAGACCACCAACACTTATGTAGTACATACTATGATTATTTAAGAATAAATCATTGATGCTCCTAGATAAGTACTCAATAGTAATAATAAATAAAGTAGGAGATACAGGATCTCCTTGATGTAAGCCATGGGAAGAGGGAAAGAAACCCAAGCCTTCCCCATTAACTAATATCAAAAACTAGGCATTATTAATACAATTTTTAATAAAATAAAGAAATTTATCAAAAAACCTAAATAAATTCAGAAAATGAAAAGGAAATCCCAAGAGATGTTATTAAAGCCTTTGGTAATATCTAATTTGAATAGAATGTTGCCACCTCAAGTCTTGGCATCAATATCATGAATTAATTCTTGGGTAATTTAAATATTGTTAGAAATGGATCTACCTCTAATAAAACAAAATTGGTTGAGATAGATAATTCTATTAAGTAAAGGACTAAGTCTATTGGTAAAAAATTATGGAAATCAGCTTATTAAAGAAGGTACAAAGATTAATAGGTCTAAAATCACTCCAACAGTCTAGATTATCTTTCTTAGAAATGAGAATAATATAGGTACTAGAAAAATATCTAGGAAAAGGATAGGGTTAGGGTTAGGGTTAGGGTTATGGTTAGCATTAGGGTTAGGGTTAGGGGTTAGGGTTAGGGTTAGGATTAGAGGTTTGGGTCAAGGGTTAGGGGGTTAGGTTAGGGGGTTTAGATTAGGGGTTAGGGTTGATTTAGGTTTAAGGAGTTGGAGATTCAGGTTAGGTTGGATTAAAGCAGTTTAAAGTTAAATTCAGGTTAAGTGGTCAGGTCAGATTAGTTAAAGTGGTCAAATTAAATTAGATTAAATTCAGATTCAGGGTCAGGCTCATTAAAGGCTCAGATTAAAATTAGGGATTCAGATTCGGGCTAGATTAGGTTCAGAATTAAATTAAAGATTATTAATAAAATTAATTCAAATTAGTTTAGGGAGTTAAGTTGGGAGTTAAATTAAGGTTAGGGTCAGGGTTTAGGTTTGAGTTGGGGTCGGTTTATAGGGTTGTTTAGTTAGTAAGTGGGTTTAGGTTAGCTGGGGTTAGCTAGGTGCAATATAGTTAGGTTTGGATAGGATTTTAGGATTAGGATGGGTTAGGTTCTGATTTTGGTTGAGTTAGGGTTTAGGTTAGGTTTAGGGTTAGGTGGGATTATTAAAGTCCAAAAGGATAAACTCAGAACTCTCCAAAGAGCTACAATCAGCCTAAGGAGTAAATCTCCTATCTAAGTACATCCAAAAGCAAAAGAAGACATAAAAGCAATCAAAAGATACAAGTTGATTAACATAATAAGCCAATGAAAGATTACGGCCAATGCTCTGGAGGATGTGAGAATGCATGATAATATGGAGCAAACCTACAAGAGGACAAGAGAGAATCACCTGCAAAATTATAATAGGAAAGGGATTAGAAAAGTTTAGGTAATACAGACAAAAGGATAAATGAAAATAATATAATCTGAGAATGATAGTAAGGAATTGTGATATAGAAGCTCAGGCTCAGTCACACCAAGTTGGGGCAGATGCAAATATGAGCATCTAAACTTCAGTAGAAGGGTTACATCACAAGAGATACTACCAAACCAAAAGGAAGTGAGATCATCACAGCCATCATAGCCAACAAATCTGTGAGGAGATAACACCCAGTTGTTGATAGTCTTGTGAGCTTTATTACCTGCAAACCTAAACAAAACCATATCTAATATAGAGAGGAAATTGCTAAGAGCTGAAGGATAAGGTGTCCAATTCAAGAAAAGTATCATCAATATAGTCACCCTGACATGGGAATACATAAACATAAGAGAATGAGCCATCTTTGCCAGAACCTCATGAAAAGGCATATCCAAGAAAAAAAATCAGCATATAATCCCTCCACAAGAAAATAGTAGAGGAGATAACTTGCTGAAATCCTGCTAATCAAGTCAATGAGCCTATAATTAACACCATCCCAAACATATGATATATATATGAATCTTTCAGGCCAGGAAATAACCCCCTTATTAATATCCATATCAGTAACTTGGAAAAAGCAATTATAAAGGAAGATAACATAGCCCAACACAGGAAATAGACTGCAACCTACCAAAATATCACCAAGTAAGGACAGTTAGAGTAACAGCTCCAATAGCAGCATTCGGGCCAAAAATCAAAAAATCCAGATCAACAAACAACCAAGAGAGCAAGACAGCAAAAGACAGCAAATGTCCAGAATACCACCCATTCAGAATAGACAACGCATATGACTGCACAAACCTAACCGAGATGGGAATAGAGGCAACAACAGGTAATGTAGATATTAACAATCTGGAGATGAACAGTAGCCCAAACATAAACAGCACGGGCATTCAAAAAGCCAACCCCAACAGCAAAATAGCTAATGCAACATTGGAACCCACCAGAAGAAAAATCAACTTGTGGATTCAAATGAATATCAACATTAGAATCCAGAAAACATAAGACAGCGGATAGCCAAGGAAGAAACCAGCCAAAATAGCAACATCCAAGACATGAAGGACAACAAGTTGGCCATAAAACCTCTCAATCAGAATAGACATTGCAATAGTTAATAACCAAATAGATAGATCATAAAACAGTAATGTGGAGGCAACAACCTAGGAGAATCACCAAAACCATCGAAAGAATGTTAGAAATACTTCAACATAGGACCAAGTCCTACAACCAACAAAGATGGAGCCAACATAGGAGTCCTGTAAAACCAAGACAACAAATCTCCAAGATAAGAAACAACCAAGACAACAAAAACTAGCTAGCTTGCCATAAAGCCACCCATCCAAGATAAACAGTGCAATAGTTATAGTTACAAGTTTAACTGAAATAAGATGGAGAAAACAACAGCAGATAAGGTAAACCAATGAATTCAGATGATATGCATATAAAAAACTAATAGGGGGGTTCAAAGCAAAATCCACCAAGAAATCAACAACTTGAATAGAGACATATTGAGCAAAATAAACCAAAATCCCAGAGATAGCATGTAGAGTATTAATCCAGTTCAGCCAACAACCAAGGCAGTTAATACCAACAAGTTGGTCAAGAGTCCACCCAAAAACATATATAGAGATAGAGAAGGATAGATAATGTGCAGCTCCCCACCACAAGCCAATCCAGTAAGAGACATTCTGTGCAAACAGAACAGTAGTAGGATGCTTAGTCACATTAATCCAATTCTGCCAAGGATAATGGTAGTAATAACTAGTAGGTTGGCTAATAACCCAATTATGCATATAAGATAAACCATTGATTAATTTCAAGCAGAACAGAAGAATGATCTTTAAAATTTGCATGTTTCCATCATAGCATAGAGAGGGAAAACAACAGCAGGGAAGACCAACAACATCCCAGTTGTAAGCAGCAAAGATATAAAGAAAAATAAAGAAAACATGCTCGGTAAGGTACTCAAAATTACAAAAACCAACAATGGGGTCATTGTTATGGTTAAAACACCCATTTGGAAAAGCAAATTTTAAGAAAAAGGATATAAAGTAAAGAATGTATGAGTTCAAGTAATTCACACCAGAGTAAACAGAAATACCCACAACCTTAGCAAAGGCAGAATGAAAATCCATTAAGAAACTCCAAACCTGCTGAGCATGAGAAACAAGACTAGAAATAGCAAGATTGACAATAGCCTCAAGGGTCCATATCAGCCAACAACTAAGAAAGAAGGTATCAACAAGTTGACCATAGGAAAAGCCATTAAGAGTAGACAATACATAAAATGGATCCCAAAATAAAAAAGTATTCTGACTATGGAAAAAGAACCCGGATGTAAACAGCAACAGCATGTGTGATCAAAAACAACCAAGTTGATAATAACATAAACAGTTGAGAATTCAAGAATCAAAAGACAACCATAAATCATAAAGACAACAATTTGTAAAGAGGACCCAAAAAGCCAACAACTAGCATTGAAAGGAATAACACAATTCCATTCCTGCAAAGAGATATTAGAGGATATAAGTTTGTTATGCCTTCTTCTTAAATTAGACATCATGAACTGACATGGTTGAGTATATCTAACAAACCCACATACACATCTTTTGTCTCGGGCTACTTTGATGTGGGATAACCCCCCCTGTGGCACTCACTCATTAGCTGCTCTAGGTCAGGCTGATGTGCTACCCCGCTAGTGCGTCACCTTAGTGGTCCCTTATTTAAGAGGATGTAAGTCTACTACGCTTTCCTTGCTGACTTGGCCATTGCACACCGATGAGTGCCTTGTTAGCATGGTAGGCTTTGCGGCGTGGTCGGTAAGCTACCATCATGTTGGCTTCATTCAAGAGGATATAAATCTATTATATGCTTTCTTCTTGGACTAGCCATCGTGAACTAACTTGGTCAAGTAGAGGATTAGGGTAAGTCCCCAATGGCACCTTTCTTCTTGACTACTTCAAGTTTGAGTCCAGTCCTTCTTTGTGTCTCCCTACTTAGTAGCCACCCTTAGGTCAGGTTCAATTTGTTGTGCTAATAATGGTCAACCTAGTGGTTGTTCCTCACTTCGAAAGATGTAATTCTACTACACTTTCTTTCGAAGTACACCCGTTGCACACTGACGGGCAGCCCTAAGTCAGATAGCACCTGTCAAGCTGATGACAAACTATCCCGATAATCTGTTCAGCTTTAGGGAGATATAAGCCTACACTCCTTCTTCCTAGACTGATTGCCGCACACCGACGGGAACCTTAGGTTGGTTGCTGTTCTCTATGTTGACAGTGATCTACCTGATTGATACACCACTCATGGTAGATGTAAGTCTGCTATGCTTTCTCCTTAAGTTAGCTACCATACACATAGAGGCTTTCTTATTTATAGGGTCCAAGATAACATCCCTAGTGGTACCTCCATTGTGGGCACTCTATTTGGCTCATGTCCTTTGGGACCTCATTTAGACACTACCCGGGTTACTACAAGATTGGACAGTCCTCCTTTCCTAGTAACCACCCCTATGGTTATAGATTCTACTCTGTGGATGCATAGATTCTCCCTTAGTTTAGTAAATTTAAGATAGGTCCAGGCCAACATAGCCCCTTTCAGTGTGGTCCCTCGCACACCAATAAGGTCCATAATATCCAATAAACTATATATATATATATATATATATATTTGCTTGTGGATTAGGAATTAATGCCCCCAACAATAGCTTTCCCAAGCAGGCATCATATCTTTAGGGCAGTGTCAGCAAAACTCCCTATAGGAATCACTTGACTACTCATGAGTTAAGATAAGTCTTCCAAGACACTCTCTCAATTGTCACCCTTAGGTCGGGTTCAATCTATTCTACCACCAATAGGTTACCCCAGTGGTCATCCTGGCTTTGAAAGATGTAAGTCTGCTATGCATTCTTTCTAGCATGATCGTTACACACCAATGGGCAGCCCTAGGTCAGTTCAATTTATTACGCATCCAATGGGTCACCCCAGTAGTTATTCCTTACTTTCAAGATGTAAGTCTACTACACTTTGTCTAGAAAAGCCATTGCACAACGAAAGGCACCTCTTAGGTTGGATCGATAAATATAAGATAGGCCAAGGCTGACATAACCCCTTCTCTGTGCAATCCATTACAGATCGATGGGATCCATTAAATGAAATTAAAACAAATGAAAACAAACCAAAGAAAATTAAAACAAATTAATGAAATTAATGAAATTAGTATATACTACTTTTGAGTTAACCTTAAGTCCCCCAGTAACATTCACTCAGTAGTCGCCCCTCGGTAGGGTTCTTTTTGTTGCAGATCCAACAGATCACCCCAGCGGTTGATCCTTGCTTTGAAAGATGTAAGTCTACTACGCTTTCTTCCTAAGTATAGTTGTTGCACACCAATATGCAACCCCTTAGGTCGGATATTCCTACTTTGTGGCTGGTAAACTATCCCTTTGGATTTGTAAATTTGAGATAGGTGTCATAGCCCCTTCTAAGTGGGTCCATCGTACACCGATAGGGTCTATAATAAACCAAATTTGAATCCAACCTTCCCAATGGAGTCAAATTAAAACATATTGAACAAACCACACTTCTCCTTATTGAGGTCCAAATCAAATTAATCTCCCCAGTGGAGCCATAAGAAATACCATCAAACTCTTATCCCTAGTAGATAGCCCAAGCCTGCTTCCCCAATGGAACGTTCACATTCCCAATCCCTAGAAAATTATAGATTCTTATCCCTAGTGGATACATACCCAAACAAATCATATTCACAATCAAACTTAAATCCATATCCTAAGCGGATAGCTTGAACCTACTTCCCTAGTGGAAGGTTCACATACTCAGCCCCCCATGGATTCCATCTAGCTCTATTATGCCTTTGGCATAAAGAGAGCTACTTTGTAATAAGATTGTGATTCTAACTACCTTTGGGTTTAAGTATAGATCATTTTTATTAGTGTTTACAATCTTTTTGATGTTTTTGATCACCTCGATCAATGCCACGCGTGTGCCTTGTGCCACACCACACCAATTGGTGGGGTCCTTTTGTTGACCTCACTTTTGGAGTGAGTTCTCAACCTCCTCTTCTTAGACCTAGGAACCTTCTAGACACTAAGGTTTCTTTAGTCATAAGACACTTCTAGAGAGTGGATGAACACTTTACCTAATCCTAGAGACTTAGAAGGGTTAATTATAGGATTAGGCCATGCCTTATGGACTTAAGAAAATTACCTACCCAATAGCCTAAACCCAATCCATGTACACCTTCTTAAATTTAATTAAAATACAAATTTCCAACCAAACCTCAAACTCAATTTCAAATCCAAATCCAAGTCCAAACTCAATTCCAAATGATTGAAACCCAAGATCAAATCCAAACTTGAAATCCTTCCCAAGCTCTTTCATCAACCTTCATGAACTTAGCCAAATTTCCATCCAATTCAATCCGAACTCAATTGATTTTCTTATTAATCAATTGTACCATCAATTATCTTCTCAAATATAAATGAAATTTAAATTCAAATAGCCAAAACCAAATCTAAAATCAAATCAAAACCCAATTTAAACCCTTTAAGAAATTTCCTTGAACTTGGCCAAAACCCATCTAAATAAAGCCAAAATTAATGGATTTTCTCTTGAATCAATCATTCCTTCAATCATCTATCCAAATATAAATGAAACCTACAATCATCCAATCAAACCAAAATCAACCCAAGTTAAACCTAACCTATCCCATTTGACTTGAAATATTCAAATGAACCAAAACATTTGAATTCAAACCAATTGCAGTTGAATTTATATATCAATCTTAAATCTATATTTAAACTCAACTAAGTCAAGCCAACTAAATCCAATTGGTTCACTTGACCCAAAGTGGACTTACATGAACCAAAATCCAATTCAATCCAAATCAAAATGAATTAAGCCAATCCAAACATCATGTCATGATTATTGATAACCTTAGGATGATCATTTGATATAAATTAGGTCAAACCAAGTCAACCCTGCCCATTGACCAAGTCAACCCTTTAGCCTATATGAACCCAAACTAGCCAAATTGTAACCTAAGCAAAATCCATTGAAACTAATGATTTAAATTAACCCACAATCAATATTTAACTTGACTTGACCTTCAATTGAGCCAAACCTAGCCCAGTTGGCCTTCTTGACCCAAGTTCACCCAAATTGACATAAAGGGTCAAATTAGACTAAACCCAAATTAAATCCAAATTAAATCAAACCATAAAAATCCTCTCCAAATAGTAATATTAACTTGACCTAATCCTAGTTTGACCCAATTTGATCAACCTAACTTATTTTGACCCAATATGACCCAAATGGGTCAAATTGAGCCAAACCTAACCAAATAAACTCTAAATGACATGATATTTGGTCCAACTCACTTTTGACTCATTTCAAATCAACCTAAATCAAATTCAATATCAAATGACCACTCTACCCTTGGGCTAAGGGTATCACATAAAACAAAACACCCATGTAAATGGTCATTTCACTTCCTTGAACACTTAACACTCATCGATTGGTCCACCTAGGCTCCAAGAACACTGTCCAACCTAACCCAAGAGGTGGTTGGGTCGGCCATGACTTATGGGGAGGTGAAATCACCTCCTCTCCCTCATTGGAACACTTAGAATGATGGACCTCCACTTTCGTTTGGTAGGACACCCACTTGTCCTTCATAGCAGCTACCTCTCATTCCTTGGGCAACCATATTAAGCCACCTAAGGATAATCCCAACCACCCCAAGCAAAGGACACCTACATGGAGCCCAAAATCAGCATGAATGAGGTGATTTTTGGCCATTATAAGGAGATAGAAAATATAGAAGCAAAAACTCTTCCTCACACACTCATTTCAATCTCCTAGAGCTCCCAAACTAACCAGCAACCATTCCCAATTGGTCTTTGAGAAAAAACCATCAAAATCAAGTGGAATCTGGTAAGGAAGTGGTGGCCATTGGTGGATACATTATTCTGAACTGAAGAAAGAGCTTGAACCCATTCAAAAGCATCTTCTTCCACTCAGGAGCACGCTCAGATCATCACCACCACTGAAAATCATCCTGGATGAGATAATTTTCAAAAACTATAGCCAGCCTTATGTTCTTTTATTTGTAATGGTTTTTGCTCAATTTTAGGAATTTTCCTTATATTACCCTTTTAGTTTTTTTATTTTACATAATCCCCATGCATTTGGATTGATTTTCAGAGTAGATCACTAGAAAATCAAGCTTAAAATGAAGTTTTTCATTCAAGTTTTTCACAAGAATCACAAAAATACTTCCTAGAATAGTATCATGTTCACCTCTTCCATCGGCTCACCTGACGGTCATCCGATCTCCTATTTAGGGAGACAGATAGTTCAGATCGTGCGGATCTCATGACTCTGATCAATGGATCACATGGCTCAGATCATGCGACCGTGCATATCAATCTGGATAGTCTAATCTATGATCAGATGGTTAGATCTAATCCACGCATCCCTGTCCATATTCCTCCTTATCTGCTGAGGCAGCATCGCTCAAGTGAGTCGCAGAGTGCCACGTGGCGCCGCATGGTCTAGTCAGCATTATGCAGGTGCTGACTAGGTTAAGTAAGAAATGAGGGATTTTCTGCTTTTTAAAAATTAATTAAAACCACTAGAAACTTAAATATTCATAGAAAATAAAATACTTAACTAGAAAATGAAAATAAGGGCTCATTGGATTTATCTTTCTGAGAGCAATCTAATGAATCCAAAAGCCCTAAATTATACAAAATATTGTGAGCTTAATTGGAGCTTTAGGGAAAATCAAATTTCATTAATTAAATTATAAGGTCATATTAGCTTGATTTGAAATTTTCTGAGATAAAAATTGAGCGTAAAATCTAGCTACCATAAAAATTTCATGTCAAAAGAATTTCTAGATTAGGAGATCTTGCATTCTGGAGTTCAAATAGTTAAAATAAATTAACAGGCTTTATAAAAATCATGGAAAATCATTTAAATTAGCTAAAACTTTGGAAAATTATAAAAAATCATAGAAAAATCATAAAAATGCAAGTAAATAATTTTTTTTGAAGGTATTTAAAAGGAGATTCAATTAAAATCACTCATAATTAATTTTGAACTGTAACTAAGGCTTAATTTAAGTTTAATTTAAAACATAATTATCTTAATTACTCTTTAATTACCAAAGTAATTTATCCCAAACTTTTTGAGGTTGATTAATGGGATGACCTCTACCTCTCATAATTTTCTTTTGATTTATTGCTTGGTTAATTAGGGAAATTGGTTATCTTAACCTCCTAATTAATTAGGCAATTAATTAATATTATAAATAGTAAGAAAATCATTAATTAAGCTTGCTAATCATTGTGAAATAGTGAATGGGCATGGGGAATGAGATTGGGACCTCTTTCCCAATCTTTCCCTAAGTCCATTTCACTTGAATCAAAATTAATTTGGGATTAATTGATAGTTTAATTCATTAATTAAAGTGTTTAATTAATCAATTTTAAATTGTAATCACATGGAATCTTAATTAATCAATTCATTTGTAGATCTTTAGGTGTTAGATATCGTAAAGACATTTAAGGAAATTATGGTTAACTCAAATGTGTGGGAAAACTATGAAAGTACGTAATTAAGTCCTAGTACTTAATAACTCATAACCTCACCTAAAGCATAGTACATAAATCATAATAATAAAAGATTTAGCAACCCCTTAGCTGGATGTTGTATGTTTCACATCATGCATAAAAACATATTGCTTTACTCTTGCTAATGGAGGGCTTCCACCTTTGCTAGAGAAAATGTCTTGACCTTTGAGAGCCATGGTGGAAACACACCTATTTTTTTGATTTTCGCCCATAACTAATTTCTTTCTGACTTAGGAAAGTGGGTTGGAGCCTATCTCCTAATCACATGTATGGGAGATATTACATTCTAAAGTTTAAATAGTTAAAATAAATTAATAAACTTTATAAAAATCATGGAAAATCATTTAAATCAGCTAAAATTTTTGGAAAATTACAACAAATCATAAAAAAATTATAAAAATGCAAGTAAATATTTATTTTAAAGGTATTTAAGAAGAGATTCAATTAAAATTGATCCCAATTAATTTTAAATAGTAATTAAAGAATATTTTAGGTTTAATTGAAAACATAATTAGCTTAATTACTCTCTAATTACATAAGTAATTACTCCTAAACTTTTTGAGGTTGATTAATGGGATGACCTCTCCTCCCATAATATTCTTTGGATTTATTGCTTTGTTAATTTGGGAAATTTATTTTCTTAACCTTAATTACTTTTCTAATTAATTAGGTAAATAATTAATATCTAAAACAAGAAGAAATCTTAATTAACCTTGCTAATAAATTTGAAATAGTGAATGGGCATGGGGTATGAGATTGGACCTCTTTCCCAATATTTTCCATAAGTCCATTTCACTTGAATGGAAATTAATTAATTTGGGATTAATTGATGGTTTAATTCATTAATTAATCAATTTGAAACTATAATCACATGAAATCTTAATTAATCAATTCAGTGGTATTTCTTTTGGTGTTCAATATCCTAAAAATATTTAAAAAAATTATAGTTAACCCACATGTGTGGGAAAACCTTGAAATTTCTTAATCAGCAATAAAAATAAAAAATAATAATGTAAATCCAAATATTTCTTCACAACCACTTCGATCAGAAGTACATGTACATGAGACTACTAATAATAAAGTTATATCTAAGAAAGCTAAAATGATAAGTATAAGAGTATTTTACAACAATGACTTCTAAATTGAAGGGAGTGACTGCATCCTATTTGCAATGCATATGTTATCACACAAAATTTCATAAATCCAAAACTAGCATAACTTCACAACTCTTGAGACATCAGAGAATGTGAAAAAATTAATACCAAGAATAAACAAGCAGTTGAATTACAAAATAAAAGGAAATAAATATTAAATTTTATGTCTTTTGATGTGAATTCAGAAATTAAAATCCTCATACTTTATAACCCAAAAAATTATAATCAACTTCAAATAAGAGAAATAATTGCAAAGATAATAATTATGCATGAATATCCATTTATAATTATTGAGCATATGTGATTTACTATTTTGTTGAAGGTGTTGAATCCAAATTATAAGAGAGTGTCCAGAAACACTACTAGGAATGACTGCATGAAAATATATGAATCGAGAAAAAAAATTCAAAAACATATCTTAAAAGCGTTCATACAGTTTCATTGACATATGATTATTGGACTTCAAATCAAATTGTAGGTTTTACGATTTAAGGATTAGGGTTTAGGGTTTAGAGTATAGGGTTTAGGGTTTAGGGTTTTAGGGTTTATATATGGTATAGGTTTAAATTTAGTTTAGGGTTTTAGGGTAGGTTTTAGGTTTAAGTTTAAGTTTAGGTAGTTTTTAGTTTTAGGTTTTAAGGTTTATTTTAATTTTATGGTTTAGGTTTAGTGTTTAGGTTTTAGAATTTAGTTTAGGTTTATTTTAGTTTAGGGTTTATTACTTAGTTTTAGTTTATTTTTAGTTAAGTTTAGGTTTATTTTATTTATTTTAGGTTTTATTTTTTATGTTTATTGTTCAGGTTTATGTTTTTATTTAGTTTTTATCTTATTATATTTTAGGTTTATTTTATTTGTATTTTACGTTCTATTTTAGTTTTATTTAAGTTTTTAATTTTTAGGTGTATTCTACTTTTTTAGTTTAGTTTAGGTTTTTATTTATTTTATTTTAGTTTATTTTTTAAATTTAATTATATTTTATTTTTAGTTTTAGGTTTTGGTTTAAGTTTAGCTTTTAGTTTAGGTTTTTATTTTTTTTCATTTTTTATTTTATTTAGGTGTAAGTTTATTTATTTATTTTATTTTTATGTTTTATTTAGTGTATGCTTGGGTTTTTAGGTTTCTATGGTTACGATTTAGGGTTTAGGATTTTGGGTTTAGGGTTTAGGGATTTAGGGTCTATGGTTTAGGGTTTAGGTTTTATTTATTTTAGTTTAGTTTATTTTAGTTGAGGTTATTGTTTATTTTATATTATTATTTTAGGTTTAGGGTTTTTCTTTAGTTTAGGGTCTAGGTTTTATATTTTATTTTTAGGTTTAGGTTTAGGTTTTGCTTTAGGTTTAGCTTTTATTTATTTTAGTTTAGTTTATTTTAGTTTAGGTTTAGCTTTATTTTATTTTTATTTTAGCTTAGGTTTTTTTTAGGGTTTAGGTTTTCATTTTTATTTATTTTTTATGTATATATTTTAGGTTAAGGTTTTTATTTAGTTATTAATTTATTTTATTTTAGGTTTATTTTATTTTTATTTTAGGTTTAGTTTTTGTTTTGTTTAGATATTTTAATTTTTAGTTATGTGTAGGTTTTTATTCATTTATTTTACTTTAGTTTTTATTTTTTATTTTATTTTCTTTTAAGGTTTAGGTTTAGGTTTAGGTTTAGGTTTATGTTTACTTTAGATTTTTATTTGATTTTATTTTTTATTTTATTTTGGTTTAGGTTTTATTTTTAGGTTTTATTTAGTTCATGTTTAGGTTTTTATCTTTCTAAGGTTTATGGTTTAGTGTTAGTTGAGGGTTTAGGGTTTAGGGTTTGGAGTTTGGGGTTTAGGGTTTAGGGTTTATGATTTAGGGTTTTAGGGTTTAGGGTTTAGGGTTTAGGGTTTAGGGTTTTAAGGGTTTAAGATTTAGGGTTTAGGGTTTAGATTTTAGGTATAGGGTTCGGGTTTTAGTTTAGGGTTTAGGGTTTTTATTTTTTTAACATAGAACAAATTAAAATTCAACATTTCTTCTTTTTGAATTCATCAACCAAGTAACACACCAAGTTTCTTAGGACACAAGCGACGACATAGATTTAAAATGAGCACACATAGAGCAAATCAAAAACCCTAGATAACTAGAATCATCTCTATTGTATGGACATAGTTCCATAAGTAACAGACCGGATCAGCCATTCTTCAGTTTCTCCAGTTCCCATCAGAACCACCTCTACCTCTCGAGTAGCAAGATCCACCATCATATCCCTTCACCACCACCATGGCTAACCTCCATCACTCCTCCCACCTCCATAACCACCATTGCCCTAACCACCACATCCATATCCACTAGCACCTCTAGATCCCCAACCACCAATGAGATAATCGCCGCCTCCGTCTTCACCTCCACCACCAAATCTAGACTTAGCCTTGTTGACGGTGATGTTCCTGTCGTCATAGTTCCATCTATTCTTAGGGTTAGGTTTATTAGGTTTTAGGGTTTAGGTTTTTTAAATTTATTTAGTTACTTTATGTTTAGGTTTAGGGTTTAGGGCTTAGGGTTAGGGTTTAGGATTTAAGGTTTTATGATAAAGGGTTTTAGGGTTTAGGGTTAGGGTTTAGAGTTTAGGGTTTTGGGTTTTGGGTTTAATGTTTAGGATTTAGGGTTTAGGGTTTTGAGGGTTTAGGCTTTAAGGTTGCTTAGGTTTTAGGTTGTTTAAAGGTTTTAAGTAAGTTTTAAGTTTTAGGAGTTTTAAGTAAGGTTTAGGGTTTAAGGTTTAGGTAGGTTTAGGGTTTTGGTTGATAGGTTTTTAGTTTAGGTTTAAGATTTAGTGTTTATGATTTAGGGTTTAGGGTTTAGGGTCTTAGGGTTTAAGGTTTAGGGTTTTTACAATTTAGGGTTTAGGGTTTAGGGTTTTGATTTTAGGTCTAGGGTTAAGGTTTTAGCTTAGTGTTTTGATTTTTTAGTTTTTTTAATAAAGAACAAATTCAGATTCAATATTTTTTTATTTTTAGTTTAGGATCAAGGTTATGCCCATTCTTCGAGTTTAGGTTTAGGTTTTAGGGTATAGGTTTATTTTTTAATTTATTTAGTTACTTTAGGTTTAAGTTTAGGGTTTGGGGTTTAGTGTTTAGGGTTTAGGTTTATGGTTTATGGTTTAGTGTTTAGGGTTTAGGGTGTAGGGTTTAGGGTTTAAAGTTTTGGGTTTTAGTGTTTATGCTTTTAGGGGTTGTGGTTTAGGATTAGGGTTTAGGGTTTAGGATTTACGATTTAGGGTTTAGGGTTTAGTGTTTAGGGTTGTAGGTTTACGGTTCTAGGTTCAGGGTTTAGGGTTTGGGGTTAGCTTTAGGGGTTTAAAGTTTAGGGTTTAGGATTTAGGGTTTAAAGTTTTTTTTTTTAAATTAAGTAAACCATAGGTTTAAGTTTATTTAGTTTAATTTTTATTTATTTTAGTTTATTTTATTTTTAATTTTTATTTAAGCTTATTTTTTATTTTTATTTAGTTTAGTTTATTTATTTTAGTTTATATTATTTATTTATGTTTATTTTTTTAGGTTTAGGTTTAGGTTTAGGTTATATTTTTAATTTTTAGGTTTAGGTTTAGGTTTTTATTTTATTTTTTTATGTTTAGGTTTTATGTTTTTATTTCAGGTTTATTTTTAGGTTTTTTTTTGTTTAGGTTTAGGTTATATTTTTAGTTTAATTTATTTTATTTAGTTTAGGTTTAGGTTTATGTTTATGTTTAGGTTTTGTTTTTTATTTTATATAGGTTTAGTTTTATTTATTTATTTTATTTTTAGGTTTTATTTAGTTTAGGTTTAGGTTTTTAGGGCTTTGGGGTTTAATGTTTAGGGTTTAGGATTTCTGATTTAAGGTTTAGGGTTTAGGGCTTGGGGTTTAGGGTTTAGGGTCTAAGGTTATATGTTTTAGGGTTTAGGGTTTAAGGTTTAGGGTTGTAGGTTTATGGTTTAGGGTTTAGTGTTTAGGCTTTAGGATTTTGAGTTTTTGTGATTTAGGGTTTAGGGTTAGATTAGGGTTTAGGGTTTAGGGTTTAAGTTTTTTATGGTTTAGGGTTAATTTAGGGTTTAAGGTTTTGGGTTTTAGGTTTATGGTTTGGGGTTTTGGGTTTAGGATTAGGGTTAGGGTTTACGGTTTAAGGTTTTGGTTTTTTTTTTTTATTTGAAGGAAAGATTAGAATTTTATTACCATAAAAGAAAATGATACAATGTCTTTTATAAGGGTAAAGCTCAAGGATCTACTGCTCTCAGGGCTACAAGGAACCTAAAGAGCTAAACCCCCATCTAAGGATAATTGAAAAACAAAGAGAAAAACTAACAGTTAAAAAAGCAAAACAGGAAAATACACAGATGAAGACTATTACAATATAAGTAAAAAAATAGTCAAAAGACTAGTTAGCAGCAGGTCATGATCCTTTTTGGGAGGCAAGATAGCAAGATCCACATCAACAGCTCTTGAGTTGACTAGGTAATGATCATTCCATCTGAAAAGTTCCAACCTATAAAAGAAATCTGCAAAACACTACAAAGGTAATAGTCATAGCTAATAAGAACAAGGATAAAGAAACCAATTAGAGAGAGATGAGAAAGAAAAGGCTCAGGCTTAGTTAAGATCTTCTCAAGAGGCAACAATGCATATGAAAATCTAAACTTCCTAAGAAGGGCTACATTCATATGCAATGCTACAAACCAAAAAATAAGATATGGGTAACATCAGAGCCATCATAGCCAGCATACTTGATATAAGCCAACATCGAAAGAATGCAGCCTAAAGGATTCCAAAACCTGCATTAGCAATCAAAAAATAGTAGGCCAACAGCTAGCCAATAGCCAGATAACCAACAAAAACCATAGTAGACTAGTCACAAATAGCCACCCAGAAGATACAGTAAGGCCAGTGACAGAGCCACCACCAGCAATGAAGAATTCTAAGGGACAAGCTAATTCAGAAGCATGGCAACAACTAATACAATAGCCCAAAAAGAGACTAAAATAAAATAAAAAACAATGATAACCATCATTCAAATAGACATCAAAGCTCCAAGCAAGGGAGAACCACAACCAGCCATCAGTAGACACCAGACCAATCTAGGTAGAGAAAAAATGCCATCAATCCAGCAGGCAGTGATGAAAAGCTACAAGGTATCAGCCACCAATAAAATCAGCCATAACTAGGTCAAGAAGAAAGAACCCACAAAGTAGCTTTCCTCATGCCAATCAAAAGAAAAAATAGCTAACAAATTAAAATCCCCAACACAAACCAATAGAAATAACCAAAAAATATTGAAATGACCAAAGCTAATCAAATCCTGAAGAGACTAATAGCTACCACTCAACAACCAACCATAATAGTAGAGGATCCAATATCAAAAGGGGGGCGGCCAGCCAAAACAAAAGGCTAACCCAAAATAGAGCCCAAAATAGGTGGAAAAAATAATATCAGGCATTGCCACAACCCTCCTAGAGATAAAAAAACCTAAAAATAGAAATGGTTGTTATCCAGTTAGACAAACAACCAAGGAAAATAAACCAAGGAGGACCACCCAACCACTAGTAGTAAATGTTAAAGAAGAGAAAATAGGACAGAGTTAAGCAAAATCCCCTCCAACCCCCATAGATCAAGCAGCCACAACGAAGGAGAAAATAGAAAATTTGCAAAATGTTTTATTTATTTAGTTTATTTATGTTTTTAGTTTATTTAGGTTTAGGTTTTATTTTTAGTTTAGGTTTAAGATTAGGTTTTTATTTTTAGGTTTAGGTTTAGGTTTAGGTTTATTTAGTTTTAGTTTATTTAAGTTTAGGTTTATTTTTATTTAAGGTTTAGGTGTAGGTTTTATATTTTAGTTTGTTTAGTTTTATTTTTATTTTGGTTTAGGTTTATGTTTTACATTTTTATTATAGGTTTAGGTTTATTTTATTTAGTTTATTTAGTTTAGGTTTAGGTTTTTATTTTTTTATTTATTTAAGTTTAGGTTTAGATTTTATTTTATTTTAGGTTTTATTTTTTGTTTAGTTTATTTTAGTTTAGGTTTAGGTTTGGGTTTTGGTTTAGGTTTTAGTTTATTTCTAATTTTATGTTTAGGTTTTATTTTTTGGTTTAGAATCTTTTTATTGATTTAGCTTATTTTTAAGTTTAGGTTTATTTAGTTTAGATTTTTTTTATGTCGGTTTTATTTATTTAGGTTTATCTAGTTTAGTTTAGGTTTTGGTTTAGATTTTTAGGTTTAAGTTTTAGTTTAGGTTTAGGGTATTAGGTTTTACGTTTATTTTTATCTTATTTAGTTTAAGTTTTATTTTTTTATTTATTTTAGGTTTACGTTTATTTAGGTTTAGGTTTTTATTTTTATTTAGTTTAGTTTATTTATTTTAGGTTTATTTATTTTAGTTTAGATTTTATATGTTAGTTTATTTTTTAGGTTTTAGTTTAGGTTTAGGTTTATTTTTAAATTGAGTTTTATTTTTATTTTATTTTTTAGGTTTAGGTTTTATTTTTTTAGGTTTAGGTTTTAGGTTTTTATTTTAGGTTTAATTTTAGGTTTAATTTTTTATTTTAGGTTTAGGTTTGATTTTAGTTTATTTTATTTTATTTAATTTTACTTTAGGTTTAAGTTTAGGTGTATGTTTTATTTATTTTAGTTTAGTTTATTTAAGTTTAGGTATATGTTTTTTTTTTTTTTTTTTTTTATTTTAGGTTTTGGTTTTTTTTTTAATTTAGGATTTAGATTTTAATATTTATTATTTTTAAATTATATTTTAAGGTTTATTATTTAGGTTTAGGTTTTTATTTAGTTTTTATTTTATTTTTATTTTACATTTAGTTTTTATTTTATTGAGTACTTTTATTCCTAGGTTTATTTTATTTTTTTAGTTTAATTTAGGTTTTTATTTATTTTGTTTTAGTTTATTTTTATTAGTTTATTTTTTTAGGTTTAGGTTTAGGTTTTAGTCTAGGTTTTTATTTTATTTTATTTTTTATTTTATTTAGGTTTAGGTTTTTTTGATTTATTTTATTTTTAAGTTTTATTTAGTTTAGGTTTAGGTTTTAGGTTTTAGGGTTTAGGATTTAGGGGATTAGAGTTTAGGGTTTCTGAAGGGTTTAGGGTTTAGGATTTAGGAGTTAGGGTTTTATGGTTTAGGGTGGGTTTAGGTTTGATTTAGGGTTGGTAGATGGAGGTCAAGGTTAAGGAGTTAGTGGGGGTCATTTAGGGTTTAGGTTGTGGCCCAGATTTAGCCTCAGGTAGGATTTGGTGGTATAGTTTAGGTCTGGTTTAGTTTGTGGGTTTAGGGAGGGTGGGTTTTTAGGGTTTAGTTTAGATTTGGGGTCCCAGGGTATAGGTGGTTTAGAGCTTAGGGATGGAGTATTTGTGGGTTTAGAGTTTGTAGGTTTAGGTTAGTTTAGGGTTTAGGGTTTAGGATTTTGGGTTTAGGTTTAGGATTTTGGAGTTTAGGGTTTAGGGTTTAGGATTTAGGGTTTAGGGGTTTTTTTTAATTAAGTAAATCACTAGGTTTTGGTTTATTTAGTTTATCTAGATTATTTTTTATTTATTTTAGTTTATTTCATATTTTATCTTTATTTAGGTTTATTTTTATTTTTAATTAGTTTTGTTTATTTACTTTAGGTTTATTTATTTTAGTTTAGGTTTTTTATTGAAGTTTATTTTTTAGGTTTAGGTTTAGGTTTATGTTTATTTTTCTAGTTTAGTTTTTTTTTATTTTATTTTTTTGGTTTAGGTTTTGTTTTTTATTCTTTGGTTTAGGTTTAGGTTTATATTTTATTTTTTTATGTTAAGGTTTTAGGTTTTTATTTTAGGTTTATTTTAAGTTTTTTATTTTATTTAGTTTAAGGTTTAGGTTTAGTTTAATTTATGTTTCATTTTAGGTTTTATTTATTTTAGTTTAGTTTATTTTAGTTTAGGTTTATGTTTATCTTATTTTGTTTATTTTAGGTTTAGGTTCTTTTTTTAGTTTAGGGTTTAGGTTTATTTTATTTTATTTTTAAGTTTAGGTTTTTATTTAGTTTTTATTTTATTTTATTCTTAGTTTACTTTATTTTTATTTTACAATTAGTTTTTATTTTATTTAGGATTTTTATTTTTAGGTTTATTTTATTTTTTAGTTTAGTTTAGGTTTTTATTGATATTATTTTATTTTAGTTTTTAGTTTTTATTTTATTTTATTTTTAGGTTTAGGTTTAGGTTTCAGTTTAGGTTTTAGTTTAGGTTTTTATTTTATTTTATATTTTATTTTATATAGGTTTAGGTTTATTTTTTTATGCTTTATTTAGTTTAAGTTTAGGTTTTTAGGTTGTTAGGGTTTACAATTTAGGGTTTAGGTTTTGGGGATTAGGGTTTAGGGTTTAGGGTTGTAGGTTTTAGGGTTTAAGGTTTTTAGGGTTTAGGTTTTAGGTTTAAGGTTCAGGTTTTAGTTTAAGGTTTAGGGTTTTTGGTTTTTTTTTTAATAGAGAACAAATTCAGATTCAACATTTTTCCTTTTTTATTTCATCAACCAAGTAACAAACCAGGGAAGTGAGGTAATCAAATGACCTCCTTGGGGCTAGCTATAGCCTCGTGTTCTTGGGATGTCTAGACTATATACCCATTACCATTCAATCTTATATAAATCAACACATGAATAGAGGAAAGAGAACTCAACATTCATACCCTTGTGCTATAAGCACATGCATTTCTTATGTATTTATAACTAACATCATAACACATTATTATTCATTTATAAGCTTTTGAAAATTCATTTGGATTTAATAGTGATAATAGCCACACATATATTAAATTAAATCAACACATGCAAGCTTACATAAATGAATTCCATTTTATTTTACTTGATTTTGAAAAGATGGATGCATGAATTCAAATGACATACGAAATTTAACATGATTGGAATGAGGGCAATCAAATATAAGCATCTGATTCATTGAACCAAACTAGTTCTTAAGGATAATCAAATCAAATAAGATTATTTAAAGCAAACCAAAGCTTCTTTATTAATTAAGTTTTGGATTTAATTTTACTTAAAGAGGAGAAGATAAATCATCACTTATTGTTTTAAACCCATTCCCACATTAGTGATTTGATTTAATTTACAAAAATGAAATTAAGTTGATTTTATGGGTTAATTAAGTTGAACTCTTAATTGGATGAATTAATTACCCTTACTTATCTCACCTTAAAGTAAATAACTAAATAATTATGAGCCAACATGATATGCATGGAAAATACACTTGCAATGATCCTAGGAAATAAAAGGAGCCTAATGTAATTGGCACCTAATTAATACTTAATTAGATTGGGACTTAATTAATTGACTAACCATAATTTCATTAAACTCCTTTAGGTTTTTAAACACCTAAAGATCTACCCTATGATTTAATTTATTAAGTTCTGATGTGATTATGATTTCAATTTGATTAAGTGATTTAATTAAATAGTTAAATCTTAATTAATTTCATCTTAAAAAAGGTGAAATGAACTTAGGGAAAGGGGTCCCAACCCTATTCCTTAGTTCACTTACTATTGAACAATGATTAATAAACTTAATTAACCAATTTATTACTGTTCATGTGATTAATTAATAATTAATTTACTTAAATGAGTAGTTATGGTTTAATTAGTCAATTTTCCTAATTAAGTGAGCAATGAATTCGATGAAAATTATGGGAGGCACAAGCCATCCCATTAAATTAATCCATAAAATTTGGGATTAATTGCTCAATTAATTAAGGAGTAATTAAGCTAATTTATTTTATAATTAAATTTGAATTACTATTCAAAATTAGTTAAGATCATTTTTAATTAATTTTCCTCTAAAATACCATTAAAATGAGTATTTACTTGCATTTTTTTTATTTCTCTATTATGTTCTGTGATTTTTAGATGTTTCAGCCATTAAAAATGATTAATTAAGCTTAATCATGTTGACGCCATGCGGTGCCTTGGGATTGGCTACTTAAACTTATCAGACTCAGCGCCAACGTGGCGACGACAGACGCAGCTTTCTTGTTCATCATCCGATCTAAGATCAGACAGCTATGATTAATCCCATAGCTTAATAGGATTAAATTAAATTGATCTGGCAGATCAAATCACGACCGACCATTCTAAACATGTGAAATGGATGGTGCGTGATCTAACATCATGTGAGTGAGGAAGAATTGAGTCCGTCTGCCATTGCTCACTCGATTTGAGCTTACCCAAGCTCGAATCAACTCCAAAAGTATCCCACACCTTCACGAAAATGATCGGAGGGGATCCAATGGGCAAGATCACATGAGGTGAAAGTTTTCTTCAAAAAGCCCCAACCCATTTTTGCCTAAGAATAAGCTTTGGAAGCATACCTCATCGGAACTCAAGATCGGCTCGAATGATTGAAGAAGCTTCATCTAGTGGAGATGAAGCCCTGTTGAGTAGCAATTAGATCAATTCCTTGATGTTCGCTCAGAATGCCATGAACCTATGATTTGGAGCTCAACTTTGATCAAAGTCCACATCTAATGCTTGGGAAGCTTGGGAGATGATTCGTTCTTACTTGACAAGCCCTGGGGAAGGTACGAGCAAAGTTAATCTGAGTTTGATGGAGAAATGGGGAAGTTAGGTAAAAAATGGGAGTGTCCTATTTCAAAATGGACGGGAATGGCATTTTTTGATCGAGGAATGAGATTGGGAGCTTAGGGAATGGTTCTAGCAGCTCATCTTGGGTAACTAGGGCTTTGAGGAATGATTTGTGTGTGTGTTTGAGTGGAAACGAGGAGCTGTATACCCCCTTCATCTTGATCAGATGGTAGGATTAAGTTTGGCTTCTAGTGGCCATCCGACCATCTTAGGGTGTCATTGGTGGTAGGGAGGAGGTGAGTTGGCTCAGCTTCATTGGTTTAAGGTGTGGAGGTGGCTGCCAAGGAGGAATCATGGGTGTCCTATGGGTTTCAAATGCTCCAATAGGTAGGGCTAGGTGATTTTACCTCCCATCGATCATGTCCAACCCAATAACCCCTTTGGTCAGGTTGGAGATTGTCTTAGGTGCCTAGGTGGACCATTGGAAGAGTACCAAGTGGCCAAGAAATGGAAATGACCACTTACATGGGTGATTTATCTCATGTGATTCCTTTGACCCAAGGGTAGAATAATCATTTGGCATTATATTTAACTTGGCCATTTGAAATGAGACAAAAGTGGGTTAGCCCAAATTTCAAGTCAATTAGAGTTGATTTGGTTAGGTTTGCCTCAATTTGACTCATTTAGGTCAAATTGGGTTAGGTTGGTCAAGTTGACCAATTGGTCAAATTGGGTCAAACCAAGGGTTGGACCAAGTTTATATGATTATTTGGGATGTATTGGTTCAATTGGTTTGGTTTAGTTTGGCTTAGATTTAATTTTGGCTCATTTTGGTAGTTAAGGAAGCCCCTACGTGATCCACAAGTGTCAAGACTCAGAGGTTCTTTCTGGGAGCATCATCCTCCAGTCAAGAAGTTGATGCAGAACTTGAGGATGATTCATATAAAGATTTAATAGAATTACCTTTTGATTGGTACTTGCTTTGTGTACATAATTTAGCAAAGAAAGGGTTAATCCCACATACTTGGTCAAAGCATAGGTCAGACTACTTCAAAAGAATAAGGAAGAACAAATACAAAAGCTCTCAATCAATACCAGGACTACGATTCAGTACAGTGGGTCCAGTGGATGATGACGATTACTGCTTAGTCATTACCAATCATTTGGAATCTAATAGGTTCTTTTTAAATCATAATAACTCATATGATGAGCTGTTCTTAGAAACTTTAGATGATCCAAATGATTTTGTAGTCAAAGATGAACTCTCAGAGTTCAAAGAAGAGATCAAGTCAACCATTGATGAGCTCAAGGAAATCAATTTAGGAACTGAAGAAGATCCATGCCCGACATACATTAGTTCTTTATTGAATGAAATTGAAACCAATGACTTAGTTAGGCTATTGACTGAGTTTAACGGCTACTTTGCATGGAGTTATGAAGAGATGCCTAGATTGGTTCTTGACGTAGCAGTCTATAAACTAATAATAGAGCCTACTGCTAACCCTATCATGCAAGCTCTAAGACACATGCAATTAGACATAGAATAACAGGTCATTTATGTAGTCAAGAAATTGATCGATGCTGGCTTCATTCGAGAAGAAAAATATCCTACATGGTTAGCCAACATTGTCCCAATTAAGAAAAAGAATGTGCAAATTTACATATGTGTTGATTTTAGGGATTTAAATAAGGCTTGTTGAAAAGATGAATTTCCACTATGAATCTTGGAGTTGATGGTGGACATTGCCTCATCTCATGCAGTATTCTTTTTCATGGATGGCTCATTTGGATATAACCAAATAAAGATGGCCCTTGAAGATGAAAGAAACACTACTTTTAGAACCTCGACCAGAATCTATTACTATAAGGTCATGGCTTTTAGCCTCAAAAATGCCAGTGCTACATACGCTATGAATAAAATCTTCGATGAACTCATTCATCGTCAAGTTGAGTGCTATGTCGATGATTTTGTGCTCAAAAGTAGAGAAATGGAAGACCATCTCTTTGACTTGATTATAGTTTTCAAACATTTAAGATAATTTAACCTCAAAATGAACCCCCTGAAGTGTGCATTTGGAGTAGATATAGTAAAATTCATTGGGTTTGTTGTCTAACACTAGGGAATCTAAATTGATCTGGTGAAGCATAAGGCGATATTAGAAATGCCACCCCCTAAAAGGTTAACTCAACTCAAATCATTCCAAGGGTGGTTGGCATATCTAAGATGCTTTATATCCAACTTATCGAGAAGATGTCATCCATTCTCAGCATTTGTCAAAAAGGACACCAAGTTCAAGTGGGAAGACAAGTATGAGCATGCCTTCGAAGATATCAAGCATTACCTGATGATGAAGTCAGTTCTGGCAGCCCCTATCTCAGGCAAGCTACTCATACTTTACACTAATACATTAGAAGACTACCTTGGTTCTTTGTTGGCCCAAGCCAATGACGAAGAGAAGGAAAATGCACTCTACTAGCTCAGCTATCATCTAATATATACTGAGGCTAATTATCAATCCATGGATACAGCTAGGCGATGCCACCAATGTTAAATACAGGATGTGGTCCTACACCAACCACCCAACATTCTACATCCTACAATGGCCTCATGGCCATTCAAGTGTTGGCATACCAACATAGTGGGTCCTATTGATCCTCTTTCTTCCAAGGGACATCAGTTCATCTTAGCTTCTACTAACTAATTTTCCAAATGGGTGAAGGTGATTTCTCTTAGAGAGGTCACAACTCAGAATGTGCTCTAAATTTTTAAGAACCAGATCGTGAATAGGTTTTGAGTGCCTCGATAAATTATATCTCTGATAATGGTACTGCATTTAAGAGCACTGAGATCAACTTTTCCTAGAGACACAAAATTGATTGGAGATATTTTACCATCAACTACTTAAGGGTAAACGGCTTAGTAGAACCCTTCAATAAAATGCTCATTTAAATACTGAAGAAGACACTCGACAATAAAAAGCGACAGTGGTATGAGTAGTTAGTTGAAGCATTATGGGCCAACTGCACCACATATGAAAATACAACTTAGTCTACTCTTTTCTCCTTAGTGTATGGGTCTGAAGCTTTTCTACCATTAGAAGTCCAACTCCCATCACTAAGGATTATTGTGGGTAGCAAGATCATAATAGAGTAGAATGCTAAGTTGCGATTAGAAGAGCTTGAAGGTTTGGAGGAGTGACGTCTGCGGGCATGCCAAATGCTCGAGTTGTAAAAAGATAAAATGATTCAAGCTCATAATAAGTTGGTCTATCCTAGAGCTTTTCAAGTAGGAGAGATTATTTTAGATCTGAGAAGACCGATTGTTGTCCATTGTAAGATGGGAGGCAAGTTTGGACCCACTTGGGAAGGCCCTTTTCCTATAGAGAAGGCTTAATAAGAGTATCTTATCAACTTATTAATCTTAAGGTAGAGCGCCCAATGCTTCCAATCAATGGGCTCTACTTAAAGAAATATAATAAATCATGTTTGAAAATAATTATCATCAATGAAAATTCCATTTTGAGTTCAATCTCTTCCATGTTGAAAGTATTCTTATTTGTGAATCTGTCACGATGTGTTTAGGGTAGGTGTATGGAACCCGAGCAGCATTCTAACCTTCATTAACACAACACAAATGCAAACTACATACAAACATATAAAATAAATACATATCTTTTATCTTAGGCTACTCTGAGTTAAGATAATGCCCCCAGGGACACTCACTCAGAAGCTGCTCTAGGTCGGGCTAACTAGCTATCCTACTAGTGTGTCACCCTAATGGTCTTCTTGCTTTGGAGGATGTAAGTATGCTACACTTTCCTTTCTTACTTGTTCACTACACACCGACAAGTGCCTTGTTAGTTTAGTAGGCCTTACTGCGTGGCCGGTAAGCTACCTCATGTTTGCTTCATTTAAGATGATGTGAGTCTGCTACACTTTCTTCTTGGATTAGCCTTCATGCTCAAATTTGGTAGAGTATATTTAAGGTTTAGGATAGGTTCCCTCCTAACTACTTCAAGTTTGGTATTAGTCCTTCCTTGCTTAGTAGTCACTTTAGGTTAGATATCATCTGTCCCACCAATGATAGACTATCCCGATGATCAGTTCTACTTGAAAAGTTATAAGCCTACACACTTTATTTTTAGATTGATCATTGCACACTGATGGGAAACTTAGGTTGGTTGGTTCTCACTATACTGATGGATACACTACTCATGCTGATGAATACACCTTAGGTTGGTTAGTTCTCACACCATAGGATACACCACTCATGGCAGATGTAAGTATGCTACATTTTCTCCTTGAGTTGGCCATCTACACCTATAAGCTTTCTTTTTCAGGGCTCAGGATAACGTCCCTAGCAACACCTCCCCTATGGGCACTATATTTGGATCACGTCCTTTGTAATCCCATTTAGACACTACCTGGGTTACTATCAAAATAGACAGTTCCCCTTTCCTAATCACCACCCCTGTGGTTAGAGAATTCATCCTATGGATGTGTAGGTTCTCCCTTGGTCCAATAAATTTGAGATAGGTCAAGGCCGGCATATCCACTTTTGAATATGGTCCCTTGCACACTAACAGGGTCCACACAAAGATATAAATAAAATATATATTCAGTTATTGATTAGGAAGATGCCCTTAGCGGTACCTTTTCCTAAGCAGACATCCTATCTTTAGGATAGTGTCAACAAAACTCCCTATAGGAATCATCTGACTGCCCTTAAGTTGACATAAGTCCCCAACAACATTCACTCAGTAGTCATCCCTAAGTCAGGTTCAATTTGTTATGCTACCAACAAGTCACCCTAGTGGTTTTTCCCTGATTTAGAAGATGTAAATATGCTATTCCTTCTTCCTAGCACATCCATTGCACACCAAAAGCCAACCCCTTTGGTTGGCTAGCTCTACCCCATGGCTAGTAGACTATCCCTTCAGATTTGTAAATCTAAGATAGGAGAAGTCTAATATAGCCCCTTCTCAGTGGGTCCATCGCACACCAACATAGTCCATAAATTAAATCTATTAAATTTGATCAAGCTCACATCCCTTGCGGACATGCCCTTAATTTGAAATCAAACTAAACTAAACAAACCATATCAAATCACATGAAATGAAGATAAAATTAATTCTGACTACTTTTGAGTTGACAGAAATCCCCAGTGACATTCTCTCAGTAGTCGCCCTTGGTCATGTTCGATTTGTTGTGCATCCAACAGATCACTACAATGATTGTTCCTAGCCTTGGAAGATGTATGTATGATATGCCTCTTCCTACCATAGACATTGCACATCAAAAGGCAACCCCATAGTTTGGCTAGCTCTACCCCATAGTTGGTAGACTATCCCTTTGGATTTGTAAACCTGTGTTAGGTCCAAGCTGATATAGCCTCTTCTCAATGGGTTCATCGCACACCGACAAGGTCCATAGAATAACTCAGATTAAATAAAACGCAATCTAATTTTTCCCAATGGAGTTAAATTATAGCCTTCTCCCTAGTGGAGCCCCAAATCATATGTAAACAAGTCAAGAAAACAAATCAAATTCAAAACCAACCTCTTCAGTGGAGCCAAATTAAACTAACTCCCCTAGTAGAGTCTAAATTAAAGAAATCAAACCAAACACTTATTCCCAATGGATACATCCCTAAATAAATCTATGAAATCAAACTCAAATCTTCCCTAGTGGAAGGTTCATATACCCGATCCCCAGCAGACTCGAGCCCATATCTCTAGCAGATATGCCTCGCTATCAATTAAGACTATACAAATTAAATTCATTTCAATTTTAATCCCCGGTGGATTATAGATTCTTATCCCTAGCATATTTTCTTTTCACAAATCATATTGTCAAATCAAATGCAAACATTATCCCCAGCAACTTTTCTTCTTCTATACCCTCGACATTGTCCCCTCACATATCATGTCCGATGTATGTGTGATCCCCTAATGGATCTCCCTCCATTTCCTTGACATGGAATTCTCATCAAATTTTATTTCTTCTCTTATACACACCTTTAATACTACAACCAAAAGCTTAATAATGTATTTATTCAAATTACATCATCTTAACATTGTAATCAACATTTAATGATTTATGATGGTGCAAGCTCAAACTAACTATACAATATCATGTTAAACATATTATAATGTGAGTTAACACATTATATTACATTATAATATATGATGTTATATTATAATTTGCTATAATATAATATATTGTCTAATATTACACCTCATTAGAATTACTTAAAAGGAACAAATAACAAAATTTTATCAAAACATGAATAATGTTTATTTTGGATGTAAAATTATTATTTTTATATTAAAAATGGTACAAAATAGCATAATTTTTGTGATGCTTCTTGGTGAGTGCCATGAATTTGGGCAAATTCTTCCATCTCAACTTTCAAATTAAATTTTTTGTGAGTTTTGACCCAACTTATTATAACAAAAGTAAAACATACTAAAATGTACAATAACATTTAATAACACACCACCACATTCATATATATGTGGGTTATATAGTTATGTACATTATATTTTAATATGCTTTCATATAATATATTATCTTACATTACACCTTAAAACGAATCACTTTAAGCAAAAAATTTATAAAATATGGTTGAAAAATGAAAATTTATTTTGGATTCAAAATTCTGTTCTTTTGATTAAATGACACACCATAGCACACCCCTAATGTTGTTTCCTAAACTGACCTTAAAATTGGCCAAGTCCCATCATCTCAGCCCATAACTCAGTATTTTTATGAATTATACCAGTACAAACTCTACTACATCATACTATAACAAACTAAAATATGCTAAATAATAAGCAGTAATACACAATAGTATGCTATAATGCATGATGCTACACTATGTTATGGCATCCTATATCATAATACACTATAACATATTACATTATATTATATTATATTGCATATTAGATCACAAGGGATTTCATAAGATAAAATATCATAAAATTAGTCTAAATAATAAAAAATTATATATTTTAGTCATATCACTTACATATTTTAAATTGAAATAATATATTATGATGCCATGCTATACCAATTATGAATTTGGCCAAATTCCACCATTTTAAAGTCTAAATCAACATTTTTATAAATAATGCTAGTGTAATCTCAACTGCATGATTGTATAATACTAAAAGAGCTAAAAGTGTCAGGAACAATATAGTATGATATATGTTATACTATGCTATAACATATAATATTTATTTATAATATAAAATCTTACTTTTTAGACTATAAGTGGCGTAGAACACCTTTGGTACTACAACCTAATTCCCACTTCAAATTTAACAAATTTCATCATATGATTTATTAAATCAATCTTTTTATGATTTATATTAAAATAGACTATACGGCACAATACCATAATATACTAAAACATTTCAAAACATTTTTTAACATCCAAAAACACATCACTATAAGCTCAAATATATGATACTAGATTATAATATAATATTTGGTATTATACTATGAGATAGGGTTAGGGTTTAGGGAATTCAAATCTCTAATATTCAAGGGAAAGTCTCTTGAAGAAATTTTCTTTAACTACCGTAACTATGTTTGGATTAGGTCATTCTTTAGATCTACTCCTAATGACATCTTTATTCAAAGTTTAGGGTTTAGAGTTTAGGGTTTGGGTTTAGGGTTAGTTTAGGGTTAAGGGTTTAGATTTAGTTTATGGTTTAGGGTTTAGGGTTTAATGTTAGTTAAGGGTTTAAGGTCTAAGGTTTAGGGTTAGGGTTTAGGGTTGTAGGTTTAATGGTTTATGGTTTATGGTTTTAAGGTTTAGGGATAAAGGTTTATGGTTTAGGGTTTTAAGGTTTTGGTTTTAGGGTTTTGGGTTTAGGGTTTATGGTTTAGTGTTTATGGTTTGGGATTTTTAGGGTTTAGGGTTTAGGGTTTGGGGTTTTAGTTTTAGGTTTATGGTTTAAGATTTAGTTTAGGGTTTAAGGTTTTTTTAATAGAGAACAAATTCATATTCAACATTTCTTCCTTTTAATTTCATCAACCAAGTAGCACCCAATGTTTTCTAAGACACAAGCGATGACATAGATCAAAAAAGAGTAGCCATAGAGCAAATAAAAAACTCTAGATAAGTAGAACCATCTTTACCGTAAAGACACATTTCCATAAGCAACAGATCGAATCAACTATTCTTCAATTTCTTTAATTCCCATCAGAATCACCCCCGCCTCTCGAATAGCGAGATCTTCCATCATATACCCGATCTCTCCCTCCACCAACACAGCTATAACCTCCATTACTCTTGTTACCTCCATAACCACAACTGCTCCAACCACCATCTCCAAGTCCACCAGCACGTCCAGATCCCCCACCACCACTATGATAATCGTGGCCACTACCTTCACCTCCACCGCCAGATCTAGACTGAGCCTAGTTGATGGTGATGTTTCTACCATCAAGGTTCATGCCCATCCTAAAGGCTTAGGGTTTAGGGTTTAGGGTTGGTTTAGGGTTTAGGGTTTAGGTTATGGGTTTAGGATTGTAGGTTTTAGGGTTTAGAGTTTAGGGTTTGTGTTTACGTTGTTTTAGGTTTAGGTTTAGGTTTAGGTTGTTCAGGATTTTAGGTTTAGGGTTTAGGGCTTAGGTTTTAAGGTTTAGGGTTTAGGGTTTTAGGGTTTAGTGTTTAGGGTATAGGGTTATAGGTTTAGGGTTTAGAATTTAGGGTTTAGTTTTTTTTAATTACAAACCGGGTAGTTTAAGTTTATTTAGTTGATTTAGTTTATTTTATTTATTTGAGTTTATTTTATTTTTAAATTTTTTGGTTTACTTTTATTTTCTTTAGTTTAGTTTATTTATTTTAGGTTTATTTATTTTAGTTTAGGTTTTATTTTAATTTATTATTTAAGTTTAGGTCTTTTTAGTTGAATTTTATTTTTATTTTATTTTTTTGGTTTAGGTTTTATTTTTTATTTTTAGGTTTAAGTTTAGGTTTTTATTTTCTTTTTTTAGGTTTAGGTTTTATGTTTTTATTTTAGGTTTATTTTAGGTTTTATTTTTTAGTTTAGGTTTATGCTTATTTTTAGTTTATTTTATTTTATTTTATTTTGTTTAGGTTTAGTTTATTTTAGGTTTAGGTTTAGTTTATTTTAGATTTAAGTTTATGTTTTATTTATTTTAGTTTAGGTTTAAGTTTATTTTATTTTGTTTATTTTATTTTTATTTTAAGTTTAGGTTTTTTTTTCAGTTTAGGGTTTAGGTTTGTTTATATCCACTTTAGGTTTTATTTTAGGTTTTTAAGATTATGTTTTATTTAATTTTATTTTATTTTATTTTATGTTTATTTTATTTTATTTTACATTTAGTTTTTATTTTTTTATTCTTTTATTTTATTTTACTTTAGTTTAGTTTATTTATTTTTATTTTATTTTTAGTCTTGGTTTAGTTTTAGTTTAGGTTTTATTTTTATATATTTTTTATTTAAGTTTAGTGTTATCCATTTTATTTTGGTCTTATTTAGAATAGGGTTTAAGGGTTTAGGGTTTGGAGTCAGAGCCCAGGCCCATGGCCCAGTGCTCAGCCTGGACATGGTTTAAGGGTAGGGCCCAGCAGCCCAGGCCTGTGAGCCCAGGATATTAGTCAGGGTTTAAGTAGGAGGGCTTTAGGCCCAGGAGGACTCAGGATTTAGGTCGTGGTTTAGGTTGTATGGTTAGTTTAGGGTTTAGGGTTTATGGTTTAGGGTTTAGGGGATAGGGTTTAAGGTTTAGAATTTTTTATGGTTTAGGGTTTAGGGTTTAGTGTTATAGGTTTAGGGTTGTAGGTCTAGGGTTCAGGGTTTAGGAATGTAGGTTTTAACTTTTAGGGTTCAAGGTTTATGATTTTTGGGATTAGGGTTTAGGGTTTATTATTTAGGGTTTTAGTGTTTAGGGTTTAGGGTTTAGGGTTTAGTGTTTAGGGTTTAGGGTTTTGAGTTTTAGGTTTTGGTTTTAGGTTTAGGGTTTAGGGTTTAGGGTTTAAGGTTTAGGGTTTAATGTTTTTTTTTAACAAAGAACAAATTCAATTTCAACATTTCTTCTTTTTGATTTCATCAACCCAGTAGCACCCTAAGTTTTCTAAGATACAAGACATAGACCAAAAAAGAGCACACATATAGCAAATAAAATACCTTAGATAAGTAAAACTATCTCTACTATAAAGAAATAGTTCCATAAGCAACAGATCGGATCGACCATTTTACAATTTATCCAGTTCCCACCAAAATGACCTCGGCCTCTCGAGTAGCAGGATCGACCACATATCTCTGATCTCTCCCTCCACCTCCACCACGGCTATAAACTCCATCGCTCCTCTGGCCTCCATAATCACCACTGCTCTGACCACCACCTCCATATCCACCAGCACCTCTAGATCCCCCACAATCACTATGATAACCACCACCTCTGCCCTCACCTCCACCGCTAGATCTAGACTAAGTGTGGTTAATGGTGATTTTCCTGCCATCAAGGTTCTGCCCATTCTTAGGGTTTACATTTAGGTTAATTAGGTTTCAGGGTTTAGCTTTAGTTTTAAATTTTTTTAGTTACTTTAAGTTTAGGTTTACGATTTGGGATTTATGGTTTAGGGTTTACAGTTAGGGTTTAGGGTTTAGGATTTAGGGATTAGTATTTAGGCTTTAGGGTTTAGGGTTTAGGGTTTAGGGTTTAGGGTTTAGGGTTGGGGGGGTTTGGGGTAGTGGTTTAGTGGTTTAGGATTTTTTTTTTTAAAAGAAAACAAACCCATAGTTTAGGTTTATTTAGTTTATTTAGTCTCTTTTCATTTATTTTAGTTTATTTTATATTTTATTTTATTTTATTTATTTTTTATTTTGTTTGGTTTATTTATTTTAGTTTATCTTTTAGGTTTAGGTTTAGGTTTATTTTAATTTTTTAGTTTAGTTTTGTTTTTATTTTATTTTTTATGTTTAGGCTTTATTTTTTTATTTTTAGGTTTAGGTTTAAATTTATATTTTATTTTTTTAGGTTTAGATTTTAGGTTTATTTTTAGGTTTTATTTTTTAGTTTAGGTTTAGGTTTATTTTTAGTTTATTTTATTTTATATAGTTTAGTTTTTGGTTTAGCTATAGTTTATTTTAGGTTTTGGTTTAGGTTTTATTTATTTTAGCTTAGTTTATTTTAGTTTAGGTTAAGGTTTATTTTATTTTTATTTTAGGTTTATTTTCTTAGTTTAGGCTTTAGGTTTTATTTTTTATTTATTTTAAATTTTATTTTTAGGTTTATTATTTCGGTTTAGATTTTTATTTAATTTTTATTTTATTTTATTTTAGGTTTATTTTATTTTATTTTAGGTTTAGTTTTTAGGTTTTATTTTTATTTTAGGTAGGTTTTATTTATTTCATCTTTTTGTTGATTTTGTATATTTCTTTTAAGTTTAGGTTTATGTTTTAGTTTATGATTTCATTTTATTTTATTTTTATTTTATGATTTATGTATTTATTTATTTATTTTTTCTTAGTTTAGGTTTAGGATTTTAGCTTTAGGGTAGTTTAGGGTAGGGTTTAGGGTGCTGCCTGGGATTTTATGGTTTAGGGTCAGTAGTCTAGGGTTTAGGGTTTAGGGCCTAGGGTTTAAGGTATAGTTTAGGATTAGGGATTAGGTTTAGGGCTCTGCCTAGGGTTTAAGATTTTAGGGTTTAGGGTTTAAGGTTTAGGGTTTAGGGTTTTTTTAAGGTTTATTATTTTTGGATTTATGGTTTAGGGTTTAAGGTTTAGTAATTAGAGTTAGTTTAATGGTTTAGGGATTAGGGTTTAGGGTGTAGGGTTTATGTTTTTGGGTTAAGGGTTTACGATATAGGGTTTAAGGTTTAAGGTTTTCTTTTTTTAATAGAGAACAAATTTAGATTCAACATTACTTCATGTTGATTTCATCAACCAAAGTATCAGTTTTCTATGCTATGAGATAAAAAATGAGCACCCATATAGAAAATAAAAAACCCTAGATAAGTAAAAGCATCAGAGCAGTCGTTCCTCAGTTTCTCAAGTTCCCATCAAAAGCACCCTGGCCTCTCGAGTAGCGGGATCCACCATCATATCCCTGATCTCTCCCTCTACCACCATGGTTGTAACATCCGTCGCCCCTCCTGCCTCCATAATCGCCACTACTCTTACCATCACATCCATATCCACGAGCACCTCCAGATCCCCCACCACCATTGCTATAACTGTTGCCTCCGCCTTCGCCTCCACCGTCAGATCTAAACTGATCCTGGTTGATGGTGATATTCTTGTCGTCAAGGTTCTACCCATTCTTAGGGTTCAGGTTTAGGTTTATTAGGTTTTAGAGTTTAGTTAATTTTAATTGTTGGTTTAGATTTTATTTATTTTAGTTTAGGTTTAGCTTTATTTTTTTTATTTATCTTATTTTTATGTTAAGTTTAGAGCTTTTTTAGTTTAGGGTTTAGGCATTACTTTTTATTCATTTTAGGTTTATTTTTTAAGCTTAGGTTTTTATTTAGTATTTATTTTATTTTATTCTATGTATATTTTATTTTTATTTTACGTTTAGTTTTTATTTTATTTTATTTTTTTTATTTTTTTTAGTTTAGGTTTTTCTCTTTATTTTTTGTTTATTTTTTATTTTTATTTTATTTTATTTTAGGTTTAGGTTTTATTTTAATTTTTTTATTTTCTTTAGGTTTAGTTTATTTATTTATTTTATTTTAGGTTTAATTTTAGTTTAGGTTTTAGGTCGTGTTTTGGGTTTAGTTTTAGGTCACGACTATAGCTAGGTCCCAGCCTGGTGGCCCAGGTGTGGCCCAGGGTCAGCCAGGGCCTAGTGCCTAGCCCAGTGGCCCAGGGCCTGGGCTGGCCCAGGGCCAGGGCCCAGGGCTCAGGCCTAGTTTAGGGCCTAGGTCATTGGAGTCCAGGGTCATCTGGGCTCAGCCAGGGCCCAGGGCCTAGTTAGGGCCCAGGGTTTGGTGGGGCCCAGGTTTTAGGGCCTGGGTCTGTGAGCCCAGGCTGCCTTGGGCCCAGGGCCCATGGCCTGGCCCAGGGCCTGTCAGGCCCAGGGCCTAGTTTTAGGCCCAGTTTAGGGCCTGGCTAGGTCAGGCCCAGGGCCCAGGTCAGTGGCCTGGGGTCAGTTCAGTCACTCAGGGCTGGCCTGGGCCTTAGGTCAGATGGTGGCCCAGGATTTCAGTGGGGCCCAGGTAGACTCCAGGGCCTAGGGTCTGGCCCAGGGCCTAGGCACAGGCCTGTGGCCTGGGCTGTCAGGGCTAGGGCCTAGGGCCAGGTTTAGGGTCAGTTTTAGAAACAGCTGTTTTAGTCCTCAGATTAGGGCCTCAGGTCATTTGGGCCTAGGTGTTTACCAAGAAACTGATCCATTAGGCCTAGGGTTTATGTTTTATTTATCTTTATATCTTATAAGCCCATTATTTTGTCACATTTAGTTTAATCTTATTTAAGTTTTATTCTTAGGTTTATTTTATCTATTTAGCCTAGTTTTATTTATTATCTTTTAGGTCTATTTTATGGCCCAGCCTCAGGCCTTAGGGCTCAGGGCCCAGCATCAGGGTTAGGGCCCAAGGCCCAGGATCATGATCTGGTAGGCTGTGGTCATCAGCCTCAGGGCCCAAGGCTGCCCAGGGCCCAGGGCCAGATCAGGCCAGGGGGCCTGCTGCCCAGGGTGGGCCCAGTGAGAGTCATTATTAGTCATATGCTAGGGCCTGGTGGCCCATGGCTATGGTCCAGGCTGGGGGTTTAGGGTTTTAAAGTTTAGGTTTAGATATGGTTTTAGGATTCTGGGTTTAGTATTTTTTTTAATTAAATAAACCGAATTTAGGTTTATTTAGTTTATTTAGTTAATTTTTATTTTATTTATTTTTATTTTTTTTATTTTTTATTTAGTCTCATTTTTAATTTTTATTTAAGATAGTTTTATTTATTTTAGGTTTATTTATGTTATATCTTTTAATTTATTTTTAGGTTTAGATTTTAGGTTTAAGTTTTATTTTTAGTGAGTTTTATTTTTATTTTATTTTTTAGGTTTAGGCATTATTTTTTTTAGTTTTAGGTTTAGGTTTAGGTTTATTTTTATTTTTGTTAAGTTTTAGGTTTCATTTTGGTTTATTTTGGTTTAATTTTGGTTTAGTTTTATTTTATTTTAGTTTATTTTATTTTATTTAGGGTTTAGGTTTAGGTTTAGTTTAGTTTATTTCTTTAGGTTTAGGTTTATTTATTTTAGTTTATATTTATGTTTATTTATTTTATTTTTTTTTTTTTTTTATTTAGTTTAGTTTAGTTTTTAGTTTATGGTTTAGGTATTTATTTTAGATTTTATTTTGAAGTTTTAGGTTTATTATTTAGTTTTATTTTATTTTTATTCTTAGGTTTATTTTATTTTTGTTTAGTTTAGGTCTTATCTTAGTTTAAATTTATTTTATATCTTTTATTTATAGGTTTAGTTTAGTTTATCTTTTATCTTTATTACTTAATTTTCTATTTATAACTTTGTGGTCTATTTATTTTAGGCCTAGTTTGATTTATGGCTAGGGTTTAGGCTCTGGTTAGCCCAGTGGATCTTAGGATCATCTGGGGCCTGGCCAGCCTAGGGCTTTAGGCCTGTGGGCTTCAGTAGTCATTGGGGCCTCAGTTAGCCTGGCTAGCTTAGGCCTAGGGTCACCAAGACCTAGGTCAGGGCCCACAGGGCTCGCCCAGGGCCCAGGCTCAGGGCCAGGCCTAGGGGCCTGAGCCTTTTAGGGCCAGGGTCAGTGTGGCCTTTAGTGGCTCAGCCTGTGGCTTCAGGGCCTCAGCCCAGGGTTTGTGATCAGTGGGCCCAGTAGTCTGTGGCCCAGGCCTCTGTCAGCCAGGCCTGGGCCTGGGCTCCTGCCTTGGCTCAGGTCCTAGGCCCAGGATTATGGCCAGTGGCTAGGGCCTATGGTTTGGGCCTGGGATCAGTGGCCTCATGACTCCAGTGGCCCAGGGCCTTAGGTCTTTAAACCTAGCAAACCCGCAGGCTAGGTTTATCTTTTATCATCTTATAGGTTTAGATCTACACTATCTTATCTATCTTTATTTATTATTTTATTTAGGTGGCCTTATCTTATTTAGGTCATCTTGTAAGTCATTTTCTTTGGGCCTAGGGCCCAGTGGTCAAGCCCAGTGCCTAGGGTTGGCTCTGGCAGGTGGCCTGAAGGCCCAGGGCCTGGGGTCAGCCCAGGTTTAGTGCCCAGGTTAGGCCCAGGCCTTTAGGGCCCAGGGGCCCATGCTGGTGGGATCGTTTTGGCCCAGGGTCACGCCTAGTGTCAGGGTTTAGTGGGCCCAGGAGCCCAGGGCCTGGGGTTAATGAGTGCCTAGGTCAGCCTAGGGCCCAGGATTTTAGGGTCTGTGTCATGGTCAGGGCTCATATGCTCTGTATTTTGGAGGGTCCTTTTTAAATCAAACAAACCCAAGACCACATTATATGGTTTCTTTAATCACAACCCAAGACGCTCGGCTAGTTTTATCTGATTTTATTTGGTTTTATTTAAGTTTATTTTATTTTATATTTTAGTTATTATTATCTTAGTTTTATTCTTAGGTTTATTTTGTCTTATTTAGCTCAGTTTATCATTTATTCTTTAGGCTTATTTTATTTCTTTTAGGCTATTTTATGGCTTTTTATTGTATGTGGCCCAGGTCTTTTAGCCCAGGTTAATGGCCTGGGGAGTTTGTTTTGGGGCCTCAGATTTTGGGGTTAGGGTCAGATCAGGTAGGGTTCTGGTTTTGGGGGTTAGCCCAGGATCTGTCAGGTTGCCCAGCACAGGTGGCCAGGCACTTTAGTGAATCAGGGTTTAGGGCCCAGGGCCCAGGATTTAGGATGTAGGGTCAGGTCAGGTTTGTGGTCAGGGTAGTTAGGCCTAAGGTTTAGGGCCCAGGATAGGGCCATGATAGGGTTTAGGATTTGTTTAATTTTTAAATTAAGTATACCAACAGGTTTAGATTTATTTAGTTTATTTAGTTTATTTAGTTTAGTTTATTTTTTTTATTTTTATTTAGGTTTATTTTTAAATTTTATTTATGTTAGTTTATTTATTTTAGATTTATTTATTCTTATTTAGGTTTTTGATTTTAGTTTATTTTTTAGGTTTATTTAGGTTTAGGTTTATTTTTTAATTAAGTTTTATTTTTATTTTATTTTTTAGGTTTAGGTTTTATTTTTTATTTTAAAGATTAGGTTTAGGTTTTAATTTTATTTTTCTAAGTTGAGGTTTTAAGTTTTTATTTTTAGGTTTTATTTTTTATTTTAGGTTTAGGTTTATTTTTAGTTTATTTTATTTTATTTAGGGTTTAGTTTTAGGTTTAGGTTTAAATTTTATTTATTTTAGCTTAGTTTATTTATTTTAGTTTATTTTATTTTATTTAGTTTAATATTAGTTTTTTTAGTTTAGGGTTTAGGTTTTTTTATTTATTTTTAGGTTTTATTTTTAGGTTTATATTTTAGGTTTAGGTTTTTATTTAGTTTTTATTTTATTTTATTTTAGGTTTATTTTATTTTTATTTTACATTTTTTTAATTTTATTAAGATTTTATTCTCTTTGTTTATTTTATAATAGTTTATTTTTCTTTATTTTATTTTAATTTATTTTATTTTAGGTTTTTAGTTTTATTTTATTTTATTTTACCATTTTATTTTATTTTATTTTTTTTATTTTATTTAGGTTTAGTTTTAGGCTCTTTTAGTTGGGGTCTGTGGTCAGTGGCCTGATTAGGGTTTGGTAGGGAGGGTCTATACTAGGGCCAGGCCCAGGTCTGGCTAGCGTGCTTTATGGCCTGGTGGCTCCAGGGTCTAGGCTTGGTCAGTGGCCCAGGCTTAGGGTCAGTGTCATGTGGCCCAGGGGCCCAGGCCTGTAGCCAGCTCCATGACTCCAGTGTGGCCAGGGGCCTGTGTGGCCAGGGCCCAGGGCCTGGGCCCAGGGCCTCTATCAGTGGCCCAGGGAAACGCCAGGATGCCCCAGCCCAGGGTCACCAGTCTAGTCAGCTTAGGGCCCAGGGCCCAGGGCCTAGGGTTTCTGGGCCTAGATCAGGGCCTGGGGTCAGGTCAGCCCAGGGCCCAGGCCTGGGTCTGGGGCCATCAGGGCTCAGGGGCCTGTGGGCCATCAGTTAGATCAGGGCCTGGGGTCAGAACAGGGTCATGGTCAGGGCCCAGGGTTTAGGGCCCAGGGTTGGGTTGGATCAGGGCCCAGGGCCCAGCCCAGGGCCTGTCAGATGCAGGGCAGTTGTGGGTGTAGGCCCAGGGCCCAGGCCCAGGGCCTTAGATAGGGCCCAGGGCCCAGGGCTCAGAACTCCAGGGTGGGGCTCAGGGTTTAGCATTTTATCAAATCACAAACAGCAAACCCAGGCATAATGTTAGGTTTATTTAGTCTATTTTATCTTTAGGTATCTTAGGCTCATTATTTATCTACATTTAACCTTAATTTAATTTAAGTTTTATCTTTATCTTTATTTAGTTTAGTTGGATTACATCTTTTAGTATTCTTTCTTTAATTTACCTTTATCTTATATTATAGCCCAGGTCTTTTTAGTTTGGTCATTTATTTATCTTTTATTTATTTAGGTTTATTTAGCCTGGGTAGGTTTAGGTTTTAAACTGATTTTAGGGCCCAGGATATGGCCTAGGGCCCAGTGGCCCAGGGCCCAGTCAGGTAAGATCAGGGCTGTGGCCTGGGTGGCCCAGGTAGGTGGGTCTCCTTGGGCCCAGAGCCCAGGTCAGCCTCAGTGGTCCCATTTGAGTGCCCAGGTTTTGGGCCTAGAGTTGGGCCAGATCAGTTGCAGACTCCAGGGCCTAGGAATCTAGCCTAGGGCTCAGGGCCCAGAGCCCATGGCCAGGAATTAGGCTTGGATCTTTAGGGCCTAGGGGCCCAGGGTTGAATGTCAGGGCCCAGTGATCAGTGGTTTAGGTCAGGGTATTGTAGGATTTGGGTTTAGGTTTTAAAACCAAGCAAACCATTATGTTTAGTTTATTTATTATATTTAGTTTATTTTATTTATTATATAAGTTTATTTTATTTTACTTAGTAGTTTATTTATATTAGTTTATTTCTATTTTAGTTATTCTTATGTGTAGGTTTATTTTTATGAGTTTTATTTGTTTTAGGTTTAAGTTTATTTTATTTTAGAGGATTAGGTATTATATGTTAGGTCAATTTTATTTTAATTTTATTTTGTAGGTTTCTTTAGTTTAGGTTTATGTTTATTTTAGTTTATTTATTTTATTTAGGGTTTAGGTTTAGTTTAGTTTAGTTTAATTAAAGTTTAGGTTTGGGTTTTATTTATTTTAGTTTATTTGATTTTAAGTTTATTTATTTTAGTTATTTATTTTATTTTAGTTTAGATTTTTTTAGTTTAGGTTTTAATTTTATTTTATTTATTTTAGGTTTTTCTTTTGGGTTTATATTTTAGGTTGAGGTTTTTATTTAGTTTTATTTTATTATTTACATTTAGTTTTTTTTATTTTACATTTAGTTTTATTTTATTAAGGTTTTTCTTAGGTTTTATTTTTTTTTTATTTAAATTTTTCTTTATTTTATTTTATTTTATTTTATTTTTTTCTTTATTTTATCTTTATTTTAGGTTTAAGTTTAGTTTTTTTATTTTATTTTATCCATTATTTTATTTTAGATTATATTTATTTATATATTTTATGGTTTTATTTAGTTTAGTTTAGGCTCGCCCAGGTCTAGGCCCAGGGCCCAGTGTGATTTAGGGCCTAGGGCCCAGGCCCAGGCCTGGGTTAGGTAGGCCCAGGTCAGTTTAGTGGCCTAAATGGGGCGGGCTAAGGGGTAGCTTATTTAGTGGGGCCCATAACCCAGCCCAGTGTCTGTCTGGGTTAGCCCAGTCAGGCCTATGGTGACTATCTAGCCTAGGGCTTTTAGGCCCATGGTCTAGCCCAGTTCAGTGGATTTAGGGCTCAGGGTTTGGGGCCCTGGGCCTGAGCCCAGTGTAGCCCAGTCAGCCAGCCCAGAGCCCATGGCCCAGGCCCAGGGCCTGAAGCCTGTGGCCTATGGTCAGCCCAGGCCCATGTAGTTCAGTCAGTAGCCCAGAGCCTGGCCTTGGCCTAGGGCCTGGCCCAGGGCCCAGGGCCCAGGCCCAGGGGCTCAGGCCCAGGACCCAGGATCCAGGGCACAGGCTAATCAGGGCCTAGTCAGGCCTGTAGTGGGCCTGGGTGGCCCAGGGCTCCAGTGGCCTTTAGCCTGTGGGTCAGGCCCAGTGCCTAGGGCCCAGGCCCAGGGCCCAGGATCTCCTGCCCAAGTTGGGTCTTTAGAAAACCAAACAAACCAGCGGGCCTAGTAGGTCAGTTTTATTTAGTCATTTATTTTTCTTTTTATAGTTTTATCTTTATTTTTTTTTATCCATCTATTCTTTTATAGTAGGTTATTATTTATCTAGTTTAGTTTATATTTTATTTGATTTAGGTTTAGGTTTTAGTAGGTTTTCATTTCATCTTTTATCTTTATTCATTTATTTATTTATTTGAGGTTTAGTAGGGCTCAGGGTTTAGTGGTTTAGGGTATGGTAGCCCAGGAGCATTAGGGTCAGGGTTTATTTTAGGGTTTAGGATTTAGTATTAGGATCAGGGAGGATTAGAAACCATGCCAGATGTATTTAGTTTAATTATTTATTTTAGTTTTAGGTTTATTTTTATTTTACTTAGTATTTATTTTAGGTTTATTTATTTTAGTTTCGGTTTTTTATATTAGTTCATTTTTTAGGTTTAGGTTTAGGTTTATGATTATTTTATTTTATTTTTATTTTTATTTTATTTTTTAGGTTTAGGTTTTATTTTTTTATTTTTTTATTTTTATGTTTAGGTTTAAGTATTTATTTTATTTTTTTAGGTTTATATTTTAGGTTTTTATTTTAGGTTTATTTTTAGGTTATATTTTTTAGATTAGGTTTAGGTTTATTTTTAGTTTATTTTATTTTAATTAGTTTAGGGATTAGGTTTAGTTTATTTTAGGTTTATTTTTAGTTTATTTATTTTATTTTATTTAGGATTTAGGTTTAGTTTATTTTAGGTTTAGGTTTAGGTTTTATTTATTTTAGTTTAGGTTTAAGTTTATTTTATTTTATTTATTTTAGGTTTAGGTTTATTTTAAGTTTAGGGTTTAGGGTTTATTTCATATTTATTTTTAGGTTTTTTTTAGGTTTAGATTTTTATTTTATTTTATTTTAGGTTTATTTTATTTTTAGTTTTTATTTTATTTTGGATTTTTATTTTTAGGTTATTTTATTTTTATTTCACTTTAGATTTTTATTTTAGTTTTTATTTTTTATTTTTTATTTTATTTTATTTTTAGGTTTAGGTTTAAGTTGATGTTTTAGTTTAGGTATTTATTTTATTTTTTTTATTTTATTTAGGTTTTGGTTTTTTTTTTTTAGGTTTTATTTAGTTTAGGTTTAAGTTTGTAGGTTTTTAGGGTTTAGGGATTACGGTTTGGGGTTTAGGGTTTAGGGTTTAGAGTTCAAGGTTGGTTTTTTTTAAAAGAAATTAGGGAATTTTTATTGCCACAAAGAAAAGGTACAAAGTCCTTAAATGGAGTAAATCTCTATATTAATGCTTAAAGAGCTAGAGTATGTCCTAAACAGATAAACCTCCTAACTACTACAATAATTAAGTAAAGAAAGCAAAAGAAAAATACCCAAATAAATAACAAATGAAAATCCATGGCAACAATAACATGGTTCTTGATGCCAAAGAAGATCCAAAAAGAATCTTCTAGCTTGTAAAAGAAATCTGCAACATACATTTGGAAGAATGAGTACAATTAATCAAGGATAAGGAGTAAGAGCAAATAAAAGGAGTAAAATAAAGAAAAGGCTGAGGCTCAGTTATAATCATCTCAACGAGCAACATTATATGTAAGCATCCAAACTTCAGAAGAAGGGTTACAATTACATATAGCGCTACCAGCCAAAAGAAGAAAGTGTGAGAAACATTAAGGCCATCATTGCCATAATACCTCATTTCACACATTATCCAAAGACGGTCCTCCAAAATCCTCAAAATAGCAAATATAGCAGCCAAGCACCAAGCCACCAGAATAATCAAGCTTAATAAGACAACTAGGCAAGCAACCCACAAGGATAGTAGCAAAATAGTATGAGTGCCACCAGAGCCTCCACCAAAAAGGAATAACCAATTCAAGGGGAGCAAGCATCATGACATGGGTGACAACACAAAAAAAAGACAACACAAGAGCAAAAAGGAAAATCATAAGTGCTCAAATCCTTCATCCACCAAAAAAAAACCCAGCCTAATAAAAAGAGGGGTGGGGAGCAAGGCTGCCATTCAAGCATGAAAATGGTGTTTTGCTGCAGTCAAGAGAGGTGAGACCAAGCAGGGGAAACCAGAACATTGAAAGACAACCGCAGTTCCCAGCCACCAAAGGAGGAAAAAATATAGCGCAAAGAACTCCTCAAACTAGTCCAGCCAGCCAAAACAACCAGTCTAACCAGCCATCCAACAAATCCTCCTAGCCAACCACCTCAACGTGAGAAGATCCAAGTCATCAAAATAAAATACATTAGTATTAAGACCAACAACAGTCATCAAGCCAGAAATATCCAAAACAGCCCGAGAAGGAGTAGAGAAACACAACAGCCTCCAAACCCAATTAAGGCAAAGAAAAAACCAATCCATAAAGGTAGAAAAACCAGCCAGCGACAGAAAGATATAGAGCCCAATTAGATAAATAACAAGCCAAAAAACAAAAATAGCAGCAAGAAAGGTACCTAACCCAACCATAGTAGCCAAGGCCCAATAATAGTCATATAGCAGCTGTCAAACCACCATCTCAGAACAATACCCAAACCCAAAGCCATAGTAGTACAAGAGGAGGTCCAACACATAACTAAAAGAATCCAAATAGAAATAATCAAACCAACCACCAACCCTAGTAAAAAAATAGAGCAAATAACAGTTTCCCAGCCACCTCCATTGTGTTAAAATCAAGCCAGAGATAAATCACCTAGAACAACCATCCTGCCAACCCAACCAGCAAAAATTGTCAGCTAACCAAGTTAGCCAACCAAGCCACATAATCAACCATTATAGTAGTAGATATAATAGGTTTGTAGGAAGGACAAAACAGAGGTAAAAACCATACCGAAAGAAATTCCTACAGCTGCCAAAGTCATAACCCAAAAAAAGGAAATAGGAAATAGCCAAGGGATAAAGTTGGTAAAATCCCAACTAGACAATTAGCAACCACCAAGATGAAAAAACCACACCCCAGGTTGCACTAACAAAAATTACCAAGGAGCAACAACCAGGCCAGAATAAAAATAAGAGTTGAAAAACAAAACCCCAAAAAGGTAAAATTAGAAGTTCACCACAACCCAAAGAGGGTTTAACAAGGCCGAAATAAAAACAAAAGATCATCAAAAAAATAATGATAAAACCACTCTAAGAATTTATAATCTGAGATAAGGCATTCTAGTATTATCCAGATTAACTAAACCTCTTAATAATTTAGGCAAATTTTGGTTGTTAAATAAAGTTAACTCAATCAAGGTGGTGCCAAAATTAGCTAAATAATCATCATATGCATTACCTTGACAAAGGATGTGGGAAATTTTAAAATAAACTTGAGAAAGCAGAATTTTTGTATGATCAAGAAGATAAAATAATTCAGCATCCCCATTTCTATTAGAATTAAGCAAATCAAGAAGCAAGAGAGCATCAACTTCAATCTGGATGTTGAGGAAACCTTCATTCAAACAAATTTCAATTGCTTTATTAATAGCCATAAGCTCGGCAAAGAGAACAGATCAGGCTTTGAGAGGGTAGGAAAAAGCACAGATGTCAGTACCTTTATATTCCCTAAGGATACCACCACAACCATATTTAATGGAAGCAACTAAACCATCAGTATTAACTTTAATTGCATTATCATTAGGTTTGATCTTATGGATAATTCTAGCACCTTTATGAGAGTCAAGATCAGGTAGACTGATACCCAATTTTTTGGCCACAAATTTGTAACCTCTAACATGAATGTTACTAATAAGATCGGCATTTAAAAGAGCATGAATTTTTTCTTTAGTTCTAGGATCTTTTTATGTTTCATAGGAATACCACAATATTTAGCATCATTTCTATCCATTCAGATGAACCAAATAAGGGTAATAGCAATTAAAACTTTTATATGACCTTTCACAGTGTTTTTGAAATAGGCTTCAAGAAGTTGATATAAAGAAATGGAACCATTAAAATAGTTGGAATTAAATAAATCATCATACCAAAACCATAATTTTGAAGCAATATCACCATTTCAAAAGACATGATTTACATTTTCAATTTGAAAGCAACAATATCACTTTGAAGGTAAATAAAATGCTTTAGTCCAGAGCGAAGAGTCCAAAGGAATATAGTTATTCAAAATCCTCCAAGATAAAATTGAATAAGAAAAGGGAATGATATTGTTCCAAAATTTAATAAAAGCATTACAAGGGTGTTGTTTATCTCTAATAAAGTTCATAACCTCTTTAAGAACAAAATCACCATTATGAGAAAGTTTAAAAAGAATTTGATTAGGTTTTCTAGAACTAATGGGAATATTTCTAAAGTTGTCAAAAATAGAAAAACATATATAGTTCTTAAGTTTATTTTAATTTTGATTGTTATTGAGTCAAAAATAATTAAATTTGATAGTAGTAGTATAGTGGGTACATAATTGGGTGTCAATCAAACCTTTGCCAATCAAATTGTCTTCCCAAAAGAATGAAGAATTCGACTGGATACCACAAGATATTAATGATCCAGCAACCCATTTAATATAACAAAGCCTTTTCCAAACCGGAGAGTCACCAACTTTATAAGCATAGTCAAGAGGGTGTTTTCCTTGACAATATTGTTTCATCATAAAATTAGCCCAAAGGATATCATTCTTTTCTAAAATTCCAGCAGAGTTTATGAGAGAAAGCCATGATGGCTTCACGAATAGGTTTGCAACCAAGAGCACCATCACCCAAAGGACCACAATATATATGCAAGATGTCCAATGCATTCTTTTGATAGAATTATTAGAGCCCCAAAAAAATTTGTTAAGCAAATGATCAATTCTAATAAGAGTAGCATTAGTGGGAATAATAGTTTGAATCATATAAAGAGGCATAGAGTTGAAAGTGCTTTTAAGGATAGTGAGCCTACCACCAAAGGATAGTAAATGGAATTCCCAAATAGATATTTTATTTGTAATTTTTTTGAATTAACTCATCAAAAAGGTGGGAACAGTGCCTTTAAAGAGTAGAGCACCCAAGTACAAGAGGTAAGTGTTGATGTTTAAAATTTATGATATGAAGGATTTGATTGATTTTATCATTGAGATACTGAGGATGTGATAAAATAGCTTTTGTTATCATTGAATGAAAGGCCACTTTCTAAATTTAATTTATTTAAAATTCTTAAGATGCTTGATGTGATGAGCAGAAAATAATGAAATCATCGACAAAACTTAAATGAAAAATAGGGAGACCACCAATAGTTCTATAGTACATACTTGGATTTTTTTAAGAATAAATCTTTGATGCTCCTATATAAGTACTCAATAGTAATAATAAATAAAGCTGGAGAGAAGGGATCCCCTTGTCTGAAGCCATGGAAAGAGGGAAAGAAACCCAAGGCTTCTCCTTTAAGAAAAATCAAAAACCAGGAATTATTAATACAATTTTCAATAAGAGGAGTTAAGTTTCTAGAAAACCCAAATAAATTTATAATATGAGAAAGGAAATCCCAAGAGATGTTATTAAATGCTTTGGTAATATCTAATTTGAAAAGAATGTTGCCCCTCTAGTCTTGGCATCAAGATCATGAATTAATTCTTGGCCAAGTAAAATATTGTCAAAAATAGATCTACCTCTAACAAAACTAGTTTGGTATAGAGAGATAATTCTATTGAGTAAAGGACTAAGTCTATTTGTAAGGATTTTGGAAATCAATTTATTGAAAAAGGTGCAAAGACTAATAGGTCTAAAATCACTCCAAAAGTCTGGGTTATCCTTTTTAGGTATGAGAATAATTGAAGTACTAGAAAAATATCTGGAAAAGGATTAGCATTAATAAAATAAATCACTAACTCAATCAAATCATTTTTAATGATAAACCAACATTTTTAAAAAAATTGAGTAGTGAAACCCACCGGAACAGCAACAGAATCAAAATTCATGCTATTAAGAAATTTAAAATTTTCATATTCATTAGGCACGATGGTAAACAAATCATTATCACCATTATTAATAATAGAAGGAATCAAGTACAATTTGGAAATTGCTTGATAAGGCAATTCTTATTTAGCATATTTCTAAAGTAATCAATCACCGAATCCTTAATATCATTTTTTTCCATAATCCAATCACCATTTTCAAGGCTCTCTTTTTGTTAACCAAACCATGGAAATACCTAGTATTCTTGTCACCATCTGTAATATGTTTACTAGCAGCTTTTTGGCACCAATAAGTCTCTTCCATATTTTAGAAATTGACACGTTTATCTTTAGCCTCAGTCAAATCTATAAGCTTAGGAGGATCAGACATAATAGAGATTTCAAGATCACAAACCAACATTTCCATGTCTTTAATATTAGAAGGAAGGTTTTTAAAATAATGCTTGTTCCACCAACCAAATTTTGTTTTTGTCTTTTAAGTTTAAACCAAAGTCTATTCATCCCCCTAAATGAATTATCAGGATATAAAGTGGCCTTCCAATTTTTAGCGACAACATCAAGGAAATTAATATAATGAATCCACATAATTTGGAATCTAAAAGGAGAGGAGTTATTAAGTCTATTAGAATTATCTTTAAGAGAAACCAGAAGAGGAGCATGATCAGACAAGGTTCTGCTTAAATGATCAATAGAAGTAATAGGTCATTGAGTAATCCAGTGAGTATTAAAAAGAATCCTGTCCAACCTTTGCCAAAGTCTAGAGTTTTCCAAGTGTAATTAGAAATCTTAAAGCCAATATCAACCAAATTACAATCAAGGATCATATTAAAAAATTCTTCCATATAATGAATATTGGGAGAGCAACCACCACTCCATTCATAAGAAAAAAGCCTAGTATTGAAATCACCACCCACAAACAAAGGTTTGTTGACCGAGGTAGAAAAATTCCTCAAATTGTCCTAAAGGAGATTTCAACTAGATCTATAATAGGATGCTTAAACAAAAGAGCCCAAAACACAATAGTCACCATAAGAAATTTGTGGATTAACAACCTGTTGAAAATCAATAATAATAAAAATGTCAATGAAATTATTCCAAAAATACTAGATCTTATTACTAACATTAGAGTAAAATTTATTGAAGCTGGTCATTCTAGCAACATGGTTAAGTTTATTAGCATGAATAAGAGGTTCCAAAATAATAAGTAAAGAAATATTATGAATTCGATAAAGATTTCTAATGCGATTGTGAATAGAGAGGGTACCAATCCCTCTAACATTCCAAACAAGAAAATTAATCATAAGAAAAATAAAGGGGGGTGTGTGAACAAGGGTTAATTGAGAGAGGAGTAGGAGGCCGTAGCTGATCTAGTGTTTTTTGACAATTTGGGAGGGTAATTTTTAACACTTTTTTTCTTTTTAGCATGATAAGTTTGAAAACCATTTTCTTTTCCTCTAGAATCATCATCCGAGTAAGTTTTAGTAACATTGATCACCAATTTAAGAGACTTCTCCAAGTGTTTAGGGGGAAATTCACCCTCTTCCAAATCTAGATTAAGTTGAAAAGTAGGATTAACATGAATATCAAGATTTGAAATGAGATACGGTGATGATTTAGAATCATTTAAAGCACAAAAAGTTAAATCTAGATCATAAATATTTTCAACATGCTCGACATCATTTAAATCCTCATTGAAAACTTCATTTTCATCGATCAAACCTGACATAGATGAAGGAATAAAATCAAAGAAAATAGAATTGTAATTCAATAATTTTGAAAATTTGTTATTCTTCACATTAGAAATGTTCAACTTTAAAGAAGAGATAAAAGGTAATTCATCCTTCCCATTCTAAAAATCTACCAAAGCCATATCAATAGTAGGAGACAAAAACTAGTTCAGGAGGAATAACTTTGATATTCAATGAATCAACCTCAATTGGATCTTTTACATCATTCTTAGGATCCGAGGCTATTTTTTGAACATATGTAGGGATCAGCTTATGACTAGGAGCAAGATTTTTTTTTGGGAGGATTTCACTTTTTTAAATGGGGATGGAGAATAAAACATTTTGAATGATTGTGATCATGAATCTTATAATGAAAACAAAAAAACTAGAAGATTCTCCAATTCAACCTTTTGTGAATAACCATATTTTTTAGAGCCAATCTAGTCTTCCTTAGATTAGTTTTCAGGTATGTATATTTCCACTAGATAAGCCATAGAGGGGGAGATTGCTCGATGATTAATTATAAAGGACCAAAAAAAAAAAGTGCCCCAACAACAAAAGCACATGATGAGTAACAAATGGATGGATGGAAGAGAAGAGATAACCAGGACAATAGAGATTCCTCCTTAATGCCAAAATGACCACTTAAGTGCATTTGACAATTAAAGATGAAGATTGATGTAAAAATACATGAATAATCTAGATCATTAGAAAGTTGTATCAGAATATGTCAAGGGTTAATAAGACCAATCAAAAAGGCACCCATTAGCTTAAGATTATGAAAACAAAAGGTGCCAATCTTATCTAAATTTGGACCACATAAAGCAAATATTTTGACAAGAGAGAATTCAAAAAGTTTCTCCAAAAATTCAACATCCACATCAAAGTTCATAACGACCGTCAATCCATGAAAAGAGGTCAAAATGAGATTAATCAATTCAATAGAGTGAGAAGCCTTACCAAAGAGTGATTCCTTAAATGATTTAGTAGAAGATTAGAATGCAATCTCCAAAGTTGATACATCCAAAATTTAAGGTGGAGAATCAAACTCATCCAACCATCATAAGGATAAAGACAAACAATCACCAAATGTTGATATGAATCAAATGAGAGATCAGTCAATGAAAAATGAAGAGAAGAGAAGGCACCTGGGGAGGAAAGGGAGGGTGAAGAAGAGGATGTAAGTGGGGTAGGTTTAGGTTTAGGGGTTTAGGTTTAGAGTTTAGAGGGGTGAGGGTTGTGTTTAGATTTAGGAGTAGGTTTGGGTTTAGGTTTAGTGGTTTAGGGTTTAGGGTTTAGGTTTAGTTTAGGTTTAGTTTAGGTTGTTTAGGTTTAGGTTTAGGTTTAGGGCCCAGGGTAGGGTTTAGGGTTAGTTAGGGTTTAGGGTTTAAGGAGATTTTTATTTTATTTTGTTAAATTAAGCAAAGCTAGTTTTATTTTATTTTATTTTTTTTTATGTATTTTATTTATTTTATTTTATTCTTTTAGTTTATTTTTATTTTAGTTTAGTTTATTTATTTTAGGTTTATTTATTTAGTTTAGGTTATTTTAGTTTATTTTTTAGTTTATTTAATTTTCAAATTTAGTTTTATTTATTTTAGGTTTCATCAAGTTTAGTTTAGGTTTTATTTTATTTTTTAGTTTAGGTTTTAGGTTTATTTTTAGTATTATTTTGGTTTAGGAAGTTTAGTTTAGGTTTGTGGTAGGTTTAGGTTTAGTTTACAGGGTTTAGGGTTTAGGGGTTTAGGGGTTTAGAGAGGTTTAGGGTTTAGAAAGGAGTTGGGGCAGGTTAGGGTGGTGATGGTTTAGGGTTGGTTTGGGGTTTAGGCAGGATTTAGTTTAGAGCTTTTGGGATTTAGAGTTTAGGGTTTAGAGGGTTATAATTTTAAATAAAAGGGTATTTAGTTTATTTAGTTTATTTTTTTTGATTTAAGTTTTTAATTTTTTATTTAGTTTAGTTTATTTATTTAGGTTTATTTATTAGTTTTTTTTATTTTAGTTTAGGTTTTTAGTTTAAGTTTAGTTTATTTAATATTTTAGGTTTAATTTTCTTTTATTTTAGATTGTTTATTTCTAGGTATAGGTTTAGTTGTAGATTTATTTTAGGTTTTATCTAGTTTAGGTTTATGATTTTTTTTTTTATTTTTTTTTTTTAGGTTTTTTATTTAGGTTTATGGAATTTATTTAGGTTTAGTTTAGGGTTTATGGTTTAGGATTAGTTTAGGGTTTAGGGTTTAGGGTTTTAGGGTTTAGGGTTAGGGTTTGAGTGTAGAGTTTTTTATTTGTTTTATTTTATTTTATTATTTTAAATTTTAGTAGATTTAGGTTTATTTAGTTTATTTTATTTATTTTTTATTTTATTTTTTTATTAGATTTTATTTTATTTATGTTTATTTATTTTATTTTATTTATTTATTTTTAGGTTTATTTTTTTTTTTTATTTTTTTTATTTTAGGTTTAGGTTTTAATTATTTTTTATTTAGGTTTTTTATTTTATTTTTATTTAGGTTTAGGTTTTTTAGGTTTATTTTATGTTTATTTTAGTTTAGGTTTAGGTTTATATTTAGTTTATTTTATTTTTAGTTTAGGTTTAGATTTATTAGTTTATTTTAGGTTTAGTTTTATTTATTTTAGTTTAGTTTATCATAGTTTAGGTTATTTTAATTTTATTTAGGGTTTTAGTTTAGGGTTTAGGTTTTATTTTTTATTTATTTTTAGGTTTATTTTTTATGTTTAGGGTTTTATTTTATTTTATTTTAGGTTATTTTTATTTTTTTTAGTTTTAGTTTTTATTTTATTCTATTTTTTAATTTAGTTTTGATTTTTATTTATCTTATTTTAGTTTAGTTGTTATTTTTTATTTTATTTTCTTTTTAGGTTTAGTTTTAGGTTATGTTTTAGTTTATGTTTTATGTTTTAATTTATTTTTATTTTAATTTATTTGGTTTAACTTTTATTTATTTTATTTTTTAATTAGTTTATGTTTATTTTAGCTTTTAAGGTTTGGGTTTAGGTTTAGGTTTTTAGGTTTATTTTAGGTTTAATTTTAGGTTAGGTTTTTTATTTTAGATTTTATTTTATTTAGTTTAGTTTAGGTTTATTTTATTTTTTAGTTTAGTTTTAGGTTTATTTTATTTTATTTTATTTTAGGTTTAGTATTTGTTTTGTTTATTTTAAAATATTTTATGTTTATTTTAGTTTACTTTTAAGTTTATTTAGGTTACGTTTAGCTTTATTATGTTTTTTATTATAGGTTTATTTTATTTTATATAGTTTTATTTTTATTTTAGTTTTTTTATTTTTTAGGTTTAGGTTTATTTTTTTAAGTTTTTTATTTTATTTTATTTTATTTAGGTTTAGGTTTTTTTTATTTATTTATTTAGGTTTTTTAGGTTTAGGTTTTTTTTTGGGTAGTTTAGTGTTTTAGGGTTTAGGTTAGGGTTTATGTAGGTAGGTTAGTTAGTTATTATTTATTATTACTTTTTTATTTAAGTATGTTTATTTAGTTTATTTTTATTTTATTTTTTGGTTTATTTTATTTTAATTAGTTTAGTTTATTTATTTAGGTTTATTTAGTTTAGGTTTTATTTTAATCATTTTAGGTTTAGGATTATTTATTTTGTTTTATATTTTATTTTTTTAGGTTTGATTTTCTTTTTTGGGTTTAGGTTTAGGTCTTTTTTAAGTTTAGGTTTTAGGTTTTTTTTTAGGTTTATTTTTTAGTTTATGTTTATGTTTTTAGGTTTTATTATTTTTATTTATTTTAGAATTTTAAGATCTTTAGTTTAGGGTTTAGGAGGGTTTAGGGTTTAGATTTAGCATTGGTAGTGTATTTAGTTTAGGTTTGGGTTTTTTTTATTTTGTTTTATTTTCTTTTTATTTTTTTTTGGGTTTTTTAAATTAAGTAAACTAGTAGGTTTAGGTTAGTTTAGTTTCTTTACTTTATTTTTTATTTATTTTAGTTTATTTTATTTTTTATTTTTATTTATGCTTATTTTTATATTTATTTAGTTTTGTTTATTTATTTTAGGTTTATTTATTTTAGTTTATTTTTTAGGTTTAGGTTTTTTCTTTTAGTTTAAATTTATTATTATTTTATTTTTAGGTTTTGATTTTATTTTTATTTTAGGTTTAGGTTTATTTATCTTATTTTAGATTTTATTTTGGGTTTTAATTATTTTTGTAGTTTAGGATTTGATTTATTTTTAGTTTATTTTATTATATTTAGTTCATGTTTCGATTTTGGTTTAGTTTATTTTAGGTTTAGGTTTAGGTTTTATTTCTTTTAGTTTAGTTTATCTTAGTTTAAGTTTTTTTTATTTTAATTATAGGTTTTATTTTTTATTTAGTTTTTTGTTTTATTTTTAGGTTTATTTTTTAGGTTTATTTTTTATGTTTTGGTTTTTATTTAGTTTTTATTTAATTTTATTTCAGGTTTAGTTTTTTTAATTTTTTATCTAAGTTTAGGTTTTTATTTTTTTATTTTTAGTTTAGTTTTAAAATTTTTTTTTAATGTTTAGATTTAGCTTTAGGTTTTAGTTTATATTTTTATTATATTTTATTTTCTCATTTTATTTTGGTTTTGGTTTATTTATTCATTTTATTTTTAGGTTTTATTTTGTTTAGGTTTAGGTTTTTTAGATTTTTAGGGTTTAGGGTTTAGGTTTTTGGTTTATTTTAGGTTTTATTTTTTTAGTTTAGGTTTAGTTTTATTTTTAGTTTATTATATTTTATTTAGTATTGGTTTTGTTTATTTTAGGTTAAGGTTTAGATTTTATTTATTCTAGTTTAGATTATTTTAGTTTAGGTTTAGGTTTATTTTATTTTTATTTTAGGTTTAGTTTTTTTTTAGTTTAGGTTTGGGTTTTATTTTTTATATTTTTAGATTTTTTTTGGTTTAGGTTTATTTATTTTTTATTTTACGTTTAGTTTTTACTATATTTATGTTTTCATTCTTATGTTTATTTTATTTTTTTATTTTTTTAGGTTTTTATTTATTTTATTATAACTTTTTTATTTTATTTATTTTATCTTTTATCTTAGGTTTAGGTTTAGTTTAGGTTTTAACATATTATTTTTTATTTAGGTTTTTTTTATTTATTTTAGGTTTTATCTTAGGTTAAGAGTTTAGGTATGGTGGCTATGAGGGTGTGGTGGAGAGAGGTCAGGGTCAGGGTGGTGGCCCAGAGTTGAATCAGCCTGTGCCAGGATTAGGGATACACAGTGGCCTAGGAGTCAGTGCCCAGGATCAGAGGGCTCAGGAGTTTAGGCCTTAGCTCAGGTGGTTCTAGTGGCTAGGGTGTTAGTAGGCTCAGTCCAGGTAGGTCAATGTCCACAGTCTGGGGTCAGTATTTAGGCCCAGTGGCTCAGTAGTTCAGGTTTTAGGGTTTAGGGTTTAGAGTTTAGGGTTTAGGTTTAGTTTGGGGTTGTAGGTTCAGAGTTCAGGGTTTATGGTTTGTTTTAGGGTTTAAGATTTAGGACTTAGGGTTTAGGATTTAGGGTTTAAGGTTTAGAGTTTTTTAAAAACAAAACTTAAGTAAACTAGTATGTTTAGGTTCTTTTTAGTTTATTTAGTTTCTTTTTTATTTATTTTAGTTTATTTTATTTTTTATTTTTATTTAGTTTATTTTAGGTTTATTTATTTTATTTTATGTTTTTTATTTTAGTTTATTTTTTTAGGTTTAGGTTTAGGTTTAGGTTTATTTTTAGTTCTTTATTTTATTTTATTTTTTTTATATTTTTTTTTTATTTTGTGTTTGGTTTAGTTTTTATTTTATATTTTTAGGTTTATGTTTTAGGTTTTTATTTTAGGTTTATTTTTATTTTAGATTAAGTTTTAGGTTTTATTTTTAGTTTTTATTTTATTTTATGTTACATTTATTTTATTTTTATCTTACAATTAGTTTTTATTTTATTTATGTTTTTTATATTTAGGTTTATTTTCTTTTTTTTGTTTAGTTTAGGTTTTTATTTATTTTCTTTTAGTTTAGTTTTTATTTTTTATTTTATTTTATTTTTAGGTTTAGGTTTAGGTTTAGGTTTAGGTTCAAGTTTACGGTTAGGTTTTGGTTTAATTTTTAGTTTATGTTTTTATTTTATTGTTTATTTTTTTATTTTATTTAGGTTTAGGTTTTTTTTACTTATTTTACTTTTAGGTTTTATTTAGTTTAGGTTTAGGTTTTCATGTTTTTAGGGTTTAGGGATGAGGGTTTAGGGTTTAGGGTTTAGGATTTTATGCTTTCGAGTTTAGGGTTTAGCTAGCATCAATTTTAGGGATTTAGCCAGCATCCAAAAGATGAATTTCTAAATAAGAATGTTCAAATGCACATATACGTCGATTTTAGGCATTTAAATAAGGCATGTACAAAAGATGAATTTCCACTACCAATCCCAGAGCTGATGGTGGATATTGCCTCATCTCATGCAGTCTTCTCTTTCATGGATGGCTCATCTAGATATAATAAAATAAAAATGGCCCCTGAAGATGAAAGAAACATTAGTTTTAAAAAACTGATCAGAGTCTAGTGCTATAAGGTCAAACCTTTCAGCCTTAAAAATGCTAGTGCTACATACCAGCGGGCTAAGACTCGAATCTTCGATGAACTCATTCATCATCAAGTCGAGTGCTATCTCGATGATCTCGTGGTCAAAAGTAGAGAGAAGGAAGACCATCTCCTTGACTTAAGAGTAGTTTTTGAACAGTTAAGACAATTTAACCTCAAAATGAACTACCTAAAGTGTGAATTCGGAGTATCTTCAATAAAATTCCTTGGGTTTATTGTCCGACACCTAGGAATTGAAAATAGATTGGGAGAAGATCAAAGCGATATTAAAAATGCCACCTCCTAAAAGTTTAACTCAAATCAGATCATTCCAAGGGTAGTTGGCATATCTAAGATGCTTTATATCCAACCTATTAGAAAGATGTCAGCCATTCTCAACACTTGTCAAAATGGATGCCAAGTTCAAGTGGAATGACAAGTGTGAACATGCCTTCAAAGACATCAAGCATGACGCCGTTCCAAAGAAATTTCTATCCCGCAAGCCGCTCATACTTTACATTATTGCGTTAGATGAGTCCTTTGGTGCTTTGTTGGCCAAAGTCATCAATGAAGGTAAGGAAAATGCACTATACTACCTCAGCCATCATCTAATCCCTGTTAAGGCTAATTATCCACCCATTGAGAAGCTTTTCCTAGCTTTAGTCTTTGCATCCCAAAACCTACACCACTACATGCTTCCCCATAAGGTGAGCTTAATCTCTAGGATCAATCCACTATAGTATCTCATGACATGGTCAATGCTATCCAGACAATTAGCATGATGGTCCATACCCCTCTCGCAGTTTAACATTACATTTGTACCCCTTCATGCGTGAAAGGACAAGCGCTAGCAGATTTCTTAGCAGCACACCCACTTCCTGCTGACTCTCTGCTTAGTAATGACTCCCTGATGAATAAATCATGAACTTAGGGTATACTAGAACTCACTGCTGGGAGATGTACTTTGATGGTGCATCTTCCTCTCAAAGAGGAGAAGAACCACAATCTACTATTCCAAGAAAGGCAACGGTAGGAATAGATCTCTTAACTCTGGACCACGATGTGATGAGATTTTCATATCATTTGTCCAATCATTGTACCAATAATGAAGCTGCATATGAGGCTCTAATTGCTGGTCTAGAGTTAGCCGTTACTCTAAGCATCCAGAACATCAACATTTTTAGGGATTCTCAGCTAGTTATCAACCAAATTGCTAGGTCATATAAGGTTATAAAGCCCAAGCCCCATCACTACCAAAAGTACACCATGGATTTATTGGCCCAAATCTCAGAGGTTACTATTTATAAGGTTGCCTAGGAGAAAATGCTATAGCATATGCTTTAGCCAAGCTTTCCAAGGAGTTGGCAATGTCCGGAGGATTAGTACATATTAATAAATGTCCAAAATAAACAAGTCATATCCCTTATTAATATTGAACTCATGGAAAAGTACTCTCTTCAAGGAAAAGTTGGCATTGCCAAGAAGGATGAGGAGTTAGATTGGAGGCAACCATTTATGGATTACCTAAATAAAGGCAAACTACCTTAAGAGAAGTCCCAAGCACATCAAATAAAGTAGAGAATAATTTTCTATGCTCTTATAGATGGTGTCTTATACTGCTAGTCCTTTCATCATATGTGGTTATGTTGTTTAGATATGCATGAATCCCGTAAGATTGTGATCCAGGTACACTCAAGATTATGTGGAGCCAACCAATCTGGTCCAAAGATGAAAGCCAAGATCAAGAGACTTGGATACTATTGGCCATCGATGATCAAAGATTGCATGGATACAGCTAGGTGATTCCACCAATGTCAAATATATTGTGCGGCCATTCAAGTGTTAGGGTGCTGACATAGTGGGTTTGATTGATCATCCATCTTTCAAGGGTCATTGGTTCATCTTAGCCTCTACTGACTACTTTTCCAAATGGGCAAAGGCAATTCAGCTTAGAGAGCTCATAGCTCAAAGATGTGCTCCATTGTTTTAGGAACCATATCATATAAGTTCTGAGTGTCTCTCAATAAATTATAATATTCCGCATTCAAGAGCACCGAGATCAATAACTTTTCTTGAAGTCACATCAAAAATTAGAGATATTCTACCATCAACTACCAGAGGGCAAACGGCTTAGCTGAAGCCATTAAAAAAACTCTCATCCAAATACTAAAGAAAACACTCGACAACAATAAGCGATAGGGCCACGAGTAAGAGTTAGCCTAGCTTACCACATATAGAACTCCAACTCAGTCTACTCCTTTCTACTTAGTGCATGGGTATGAAGCCATTCTACCATTAGAAGTCTAACACCCATCATTAAGGATAGCATGGGTAGCAAGATCATAATAAAGTAGGACACCAAGTTGTGGTTAGAAGATTTTGAAGGTTTAGGAGAGAAGCCTATAGGCATGCCAAAATCTCAAGTTATACAATGCTAAAATAATTAAAGCTCACAACAAGTTGGTCTGTCTTAGAGCTTTTCAAATAGGAGAGCTTATTTTAGTTCTAAGGAGACTGATTGTTGCTCGTCATAAGATGGGAGGCAAGTTTGAACCCACTTGGGAAGGTCCTTTTTTCCATAGAGATGGCCTACCAAGGAGGATCTTATCATCTTATTAATCATAATGGAGAGCGCCCAATGCTTCCAATCAATGGGCTCTACTTAAAAAATATTATAAATCATGTTTAAAAATAACTATCATCAATAAAAATACCATCTCGAATCCAATCTCTTCCATGTTAAAAGTATTCTTTTTTTTGAATTCACCATGATGTGTTTAGGGTAGGTGTAAGGAACCTGAGTAGTGTCCTATCCTTCATCGACATAACACAAACATAAACTACACACAAACATATAAAACAAAACCATATCTTTTGTCTCAGGCTACTCTGAGTTGAGATAATGCCCCTAGCAGCACTCACTCAGTAGCTACTCTAGGTCAGGATGACATGCTACCCTGCTTGTGTGTCACCCTAGATCTTCTTGCTTTGGAAGATGCAAGTCTGCTATGCTTTCCTTCCTTACTTGGCCACTGCACACCGATGAGTTCTTGTTAGTTTGATAAGCCTTACTGCATGGCTGATAACCTACTTCATGTTTGCTTCGTTTAAGAGGATGTGAGTCTGCTATACTTTCTTCTTGGATTACCCTTCATGCACTGACTAGGTCAAGTATATATAAGGTTTAGGATAAGTCCCCTAGCATCTCCTCCCTCCTGACCGGTTTAATTCTAGGTCCAATCCTTCCTTGGGGCTCCCCGCTTAGTAGTCGCTCTAGGTTAGATAGCATCTATCTCACCAACAATAGACTATCCAGAAGATTAGTTCCACTTGGAAATTTATAAGCCTACACACTTTCTTTCTAGATTGATCATTGCACATCGACGGGCACCTTAGGTTGGTTTGGTCTCACTATGCTGACGGATCACAATAGGTTGGTTGGTTTTCGCACCATAGGATGCACCACTCATGGAAAATGTAAGTCTGCTATGCTTTCTCCTTGAGTTAGCCACCGTACCCCTATAGGCTTACTTTTCTAGGGATCAACATCACTCCCATAGTAGCACCTCCCATGTGGGCACTATATTTGGATTTGAGACCCCATTTAGACACTACTCAAGTTAGTATCAAAGTAGACAGTTCCCATTTTCTAGTAACCACCCCTATGGTTGGAGAATCTATCATGTAGATGTGTAGATTCTCCCTTGGTTCAATAAATTTGAGATAGGTCAAGGCCGACATAGCCCCTTCTTAGTGTGGTCTCTCGCACACCAACAGGGTCCATATAAACATATAAATAAAATATAAATTTACTTATGAATTAAGAGGACACCAATAGCGGTACCTTTTCCAATGCAGATATCCTATTTTTAGGGCACTGCTAGCAAAACTCCCTATAGGAATCGCTTGACTACTCTTGAGAGTTGATATAAGTCCCTAACAAAATTATCTTAGTAGTCGCCCCTAAGTTGGATTCAATTTGTTGTCCTACCAAAAGGTCATCCCAGCGGTTGTTCCCTACTTTAAAGATGTAAGTCAGCCACACCTTCTTCCTAGCACAGCCGTTGCACACCAAAAGGCAACCCCTTAGGTTGGCTAGCACTACCCCAGGGTCAGTAGACTATCCCTTTGGATTTGTAAATCTTAGATAGGACAAGTCTGATATGGCCCCTTCTCAGTGGTTCCATCGCACACCAACATGGTTCATAAATTAAATCTATCAAATTTGACCAAGCTCACATCCCCAGCGGATATGCCCTCAATTCAAAATCAAACTAAACCAAACAAACCATATCAAAACACATGAAATTAAGATAAAATTAATCTTGACTACTTTTGAGTTGACATAAGTCCCCAGCGGCATTCACTAAGTAGTCACCCTAGGTCAAGTTGAATTTATTGTGCATCCAACAGGTCACCCTAGGGGTTGTTCCTCACTTTGGAAGATGTAAGTCTGCTATGCCTTTTTCTTAGAACAGTTGTTGTACACTGAAAGGAAATCCCTTAGGTTGGGTAGCTCTACCCCGTAGCCGGTAAACTATCCCGTTGGATTTGTAAACTTAAGGTAGGTCAAGGCGATATAACCCCTTCTCAGTGGGTCCATCACGCACGGATAGGCTCCATACATTAACTCAAACTAAATTAAACCCAATCTAATTTTCCCTAGTGGAGTTAAATCACTCACTTCTCCCAAATGTAGCCCAAAATCATATATAAACAAGTCAAACAAACAAATCAAATTCAAAACCAAAATCTTAGTGGAGCCAAATTAAATAACTCCCCCAGTAGAGCCTAAATCAAAGAAATCCAACCAAACTCTTATCCCTAGTGGATACATCCCCAAACAAATCTATGAAATCAAACTCAAATCCCAATCCCCAGCGAATATCCTGAACCTACTTCCCTAGTGGAAGGTTCATATACCTGATCCCTAGCAGACTCGAGCCCATATCTCTAGCAGATATGCTTCCACATAAATTAAAATAAAACAAATTAAAGTTGATTCGATCTTAATCCCCAGTGAATTATAAATTCTTATCCCCAACAGATCTTCTTAACCCTAGCAGATTTTCTTCTTCTATGCCCTTGACATAGACCCCTCACATGTCATGTCTAATGCATGTTTGATCCCCTAGCGGATCTCCCTCCATATCCTTAACATGGAATTCTCATCAAATCTTATTTCTTATCTTATGCACACCTTTAATACATCAACCAAAAGCCTAATAATTTATTCATTCAAATTACATCATCCTAACATTGCAATAAACATTTTATAATTTATGATGGTGCAAGATCAAACTAACTATACAATATCATGCTAAACATATTATAGTGTGAATTAACACACTATATTATATTATAATATATGATTTTATATTATAATTTGCTATAATAAAACATATTGTCTAACATTACACCTCTTTAGAATCACTTAAAAGGAACAAATTACAAAATTTTCTCAAAATATGAATAATGTTCATTTTGGATGTAGAATTGTTATTTTTCTATTAGAAATGGTACAAAATAGCATAATTTTGGTATTGCTTCATGGTGTGCACCGTGAATTTGGCCAAATCTTTCCATCTCAACCATCAAATTAATATTTTTGTGAGTTTTGACCTAATGTATTACAACAAAAGTAAAACATACTAAAAGTACAATAACATTTAGTAACACACCACCTAATTCATATATATGTGAAGTTATATTGTTATGTACATTATATTTGAATATGCTTTCATATAATATATTATCTTACATTAAACCTTAAAATGAATCACTTTAAGTAAAAAATGTAAAACATTTGGTTGAAAATTGAACATTTATTTTGTATGCAAAAATTCCATTCTTTTGATTAAATGACACCGCATAGCACACCCCTGATGATGTTTCCTAAAGCTTATCTTAAATTTGGGCAAATCCTATCATCTCAGTGTATAAATTAATATTTTTATGAATTATAATAGCACAAACTCTACTACATCATACTATAACAAACTAAAATATGCTAAACAACAAGTAGTAATACACAGTAGCATGCTATAATGCATGATGCTACACTATGTTATGGATTACTATATTATAATACACTATAACATATTATATTATATTATATTACATATCATATCACAAGGATTGCTTAAGATAAAAAGTTATAAAATTAGTCTAAACAATAAAAAACTATATATTTTTGTCGTATCACTTACATATTTTGAATTTAAATAATATATTATGATGTCATGCTCTACTTATTATGAATTTGGCCAAATTCCACCATTTTAAAGTCTAAATCAACATTTTTATAAATAATGCTAGTGTAGGCTCAACTGCATGATTGTAAAATACTAAAAGAATTTAAAATGCACAGAACAATATATTATGATATATGATTCTATACTATGCTAGAACATATTATATTTATTTTGAAGTTAAAATCTTACTTTTTAGACTATAAGTGGCGTAGCACACCTTTGGTACTACAACCTAATTCCCAATTCAAATTTAACAAATTTCATCATCTGGATTATTAAATAAATATTTTTATGATTTATATTAATAAAGACTATATGGCACAATACCATAATATACTAAAATATTTTAAAACATCTTATAACACCTAAAAACACATCACTATATGCTCAAATATATGATACTACATTATACTATAATATATGGTATTATAATATGATTTAGGGTTAGGGTTTAGGGCATTCAAATCTCTAATAGTCAAGGGAAGATATTTTCATTAGCTACCATAACTATGTTAGGATTAGGTCATTCTTTAGATCTACTCCTAAAGACATCTTTATTCAAAGTTTAAGGTATAGGGATTAGGGTTAGGGTTTAGGGTTAGTTTAGTTTAGGGTTTAGGGTTTAGGGTTAGTTTAGAGTTTAAGGTTGGGGGTTTAGGGTTTAGGGTTTAGGCTTGTAGGTTTTAGGGTTTAGGCTTTATGGTTTTAGGGTTTAAGGTTTAAGGTTTAGGGTTTTAGTGTTTAGAATTTAAGGTTTAGGTTTAATTTAGGTTGTTTAGGGTTTAGGTTTGTAGGGTTTAGGGTTTTAGGTTTGTGGAGTTTAGGGTTTAGGTTTTAGGTTTTGGGTTTAAGTTTTTATTTAGGGTTTAGGGTTTAAGGTTTTTTTTTAACAGAGAATAAATTCAACTTCAACATTTCTACTTTTTGATTTCATCAACCAAGTAGAACTCTAAGTTTTCTAAGACATAAGCGATGACATAGATCAAAAATGAGCACCCATAGATCAAATCTAAAAGCTTGGATAAATAGAACTGTCTTTATTATAAAGACACAGTTTCGAAAGCAATAGATCAGATCAGCCATTCTTCAGTTTCTCCAGTCCCTATCAGTACCGCCCCCGCCTCTCAAGTAGCAGGATCCGCCATCATATCCCTGATCTCTCCCTCCCCCACCACCACGGTTGTAACCTCTATCGCTCCTCCCACCTCCACAACCACCACTGCTCTGACCACCACCTCTATATCCACCAAGATTCTAGATCCCCACCAACACTGATAATCCGCTCGCTTCACCTCCACCTATAGATGGAGCCTAGTTGATAGTGATGATTCTACCATCAAGGTTCTTCCCATTCTTAAGGTTTAGAGTTAGTTTCAGGGTTTACGATTTAGGATTTAGGAATTTTTTAAAAAATTAAGTAAACTAGTAGGTTTATGTTTATTTAGTTTATTATGTTTACTTTTTATTTATTTGAGTTTATTTTATTTTTTATTTTTATTTAATTCTATTTTTTATTTTTATTTAGTTTTGTTTAGTTATTTTAGGTTTATTTGTTTTAGTTTAGGTTTTTTATTTTAGTTTATTTTTTAGGTTTAGGTTTGTTTTTTAGTTGAGTTTTATTTTTATTTTACTTTTTAGGTTTAGGTTTTAGTTTTTAATTTTAGGTTTAGGTTTAGGTTTTTATTTTATTTTTTAGGTTTAGGTTTTAGGTTTTTATTTTAGGTTTATTTTTATGTTATATTTTTTTAGTTTAGCTTTAAGTTTATTTTAAGTTTATTTTATTTTATTTAGTTTAGGTTTAGGTCTAGTTTAGGTTTTATTTATTATAGTTTATTTATTTATTTTAATTTATGTTTAGGTTTATTTCATCTGTTTTATTTTATTTTTTATTTTTTTAGGTTTAGCTTTTTTAGTGTATGGTTTAGGTTTTATTTTTATTTATTTATATTTTTTATTTTTTTTAGTTTTTATTTACTTTAATTTTATTCTATTTTAGGTTTATATTATATTTATTTTATGTTTAGTTTTTATTTTATTTTAGGTTTTTTATTCTTATTTTATTTTATTTTCTTTAGTTTTAGTTTAGTTTTATCTTTATTTTTTATTTATTTATTATTTTTAGGTTTAGTTAGTTTAGGTTTATATTTTTAGGTTTAGGTTTAATCTTATCATTTTACTCTGGTAGGTTTGTGGTTAGGGCCTGTGGCTCACCATAGTCAGTTTACAGTAAAGATGTGGTTAGGGAGGGTTATGAGGGTCAGGGTCAGAGGCTCAGGCTCAGCCTCAGGTTTAGTGAGGGCTCAGACTTGTGGGGAGCCTGGATGTAGTCAGTTAGGATTAGGGCCCAGAGGGGATTAGGTAGTTGTTAGGCCAGGCCTAGCCTCAGGGCTGGGGCCAGGGTTGAGTCAGGTGTCAGGTTGCTCAGTATTTTGTGGTTGGTAGGGCCTGAGACGTGAGATTTGGGGTCAGGTAATTTAGGTAGATTTAGGAGGTTCTGGGAGATTTAGAGTTTAGAGTCAGGATTTTAGGGTTTGGCCTAGTTTAAGGTTTTAATTTAGTAAATTAATAAGTTTAGGTTTATTTAGTTTAATTAGTTTTTTATTATTTATTTTAGTTTTATTTATTTTTTAATATTATTTGGGTTTATTAGTTATTTTTATTTTGTTTAGTTTATTTTTTTAGGTTTATTTATTTTAGTTTAGGTTTTTATTTTAGTTTATTTTTAGGTTAAGGTATGCTTCTTTTAGTTTAGTTTTTTTTAGGTTTAGGTTTTATTTTAGACTTTTTAGGTTTAGGTTTTTATTTTAGATTTTATTTTTTAGTTTAAATTTAGGTTTATTTTTAGTTTATTTTATTTTATTTAATTTATAGTTTAGGTTTAGTTTATTTAGTTTTGGTTTAGGTTTATTTTATTTTGTTTATTTTAGGTTTAGGTTTTATTATTATTATTTTTTGGTTTCATATTTACGTTTATTTTTAGGTTTAGGTTTTTATTTAGTTTATATTTTATTATAGGTTTATTTTATTTTTATTTTAAATTTAATTTTTATTTTATTTAGGTTTTTCATTTTTAGTTTTATTTTATTTTTTAGTTTATTTTATGTTTTTTATTTATTTTATTTTAGTTTATTTTTTATTTTATTTGTATGTTTAGGTTTAGGTTTCAGTTTAGTTTAGGTTTTCATTGTATTTTATTTAGGTTTAGGTTTTGTTTATTTATTTATTTTAAAGTTTTATTATTTTAGGCTTAGGTTTTTAGGTTTTTAGTTTTTTAGGTTTTAGGGTTTAGGTTTAGTTTAGTCAGGGTTTTAGCTTGTGGCTCAGGTTTATGGTTTAGGGTTTAGGTTTAGGGTTTAGTGCCTGGTTTAGGTTTTGGAGGATAGGTTTAAGAGGTCTGTGGTTTAGGGTCAGGGTCAGGGTTTAGGGTGGGTTAATAGGGTTTGGGTATTTTTTTTTAAAATTAAGTAAACTCATAGGTTTTGGTTTATTTAGTTTATTTTTTATTTATTATAGTTTATTTATTATTTATTTTCGTTTAGTTTAGTTTATTTATTTTTGGTTTACTTATTAGTTTAGAGTTTTTTTTAGTTTTTTTAAGGTTTAAGTTTATGTTTAGTTTTTAGTTTAATTTTACTTTTATTTTATAGGTCTATGTTATACTTTTTATTTTTAATTTTAGGTTTAGTTTTTTATGTTATTTTTTTAGGTGTAGGTTTAAGGTTTTTATTTTATGTTTATTTTTAGGTTTTGCTTTCTAGTTTAGGTTTAGGTTTATTTTTTATTTATTTTAATTTATTTTGGGTTTAGGTTTAGGTTTAGTTTATTTTAGGTTTTTTATTTTAGTTTAGTTTATTTTAGTTTAGGTTTATTTTATTTTTATTTTAGGTTTAGGTTTTTTTTTAATTTAGGGTTTAGGTTTTATTTTTATTTATGTTTAGGTTTCATTTTTAGGTTTAGGTTTTTATTTAGTTTTTATTTTATTTTATTTAGGTTTTTTATTTTTTTAGTTTAGTTTAAGTTTTTATTTATTTTATTTTAGTTTAGTTTTTATTTTTTATTTTATTTTCCTTTTAGGTTTAGGTTTAGATTTAGGTTTAAGTTTAGGTTTTTATTTTATATTATTATCTTATTTTACTTTTCTTAGTTTTTACTCTTAGGTTTTATTTAGTTTATAGGTTTTAGCTTTAGGTTTAGGGTTTTGGTTTAGTTGATGGTTTTGGGTTTAGGGTTTAGGTTGAGTTGAAAGTTTATGGTATAGGGTTTTGGGTTTGGGGTTTAATGTTTAGGATATAGGGTTTAGGGTTTACAGTTTAAGGTTTAGGTTTTGGGGTTTAGGGTTGAGAGTTTTAGGTTTTAGGGTTTAAGGTGTTGGGTTTTTAGGGTTTAGGATTTATGGTTTAGTGTTTAGGTTTTAGGTATGGGGTTTAGGTTTTAGTTTAGGGTTTAAAGTTTTTAGTTTTTTTTTTTAAGAAAGAGCAAATTCAGATTCAACACTTCTTTTCGATTTCATCAACCAAGTAACACACCAAATTTTCTAAGACAAAAGCAAAGACATAAGTGTAAATTAAGCATGCATAGGGCAAATCAAAATTCCTAGATAACTACCTCGAACATTCTTTAGTTTCTTTAGTTCCCATCAGAACCACCTCGGCCTCTTGAGTAGCAGGATCCACCATCATATGCCCGATCTCTCCCTCTACAACCATCACGGTTGTAACCTCCATTGCTCCTCTTGCCTCCATAACCACCACTGCTCTGACCACCACCTCCATGTCCACCATCACCTCCAGATCCCCCACCAGTAATGACCGCCACCATCGCCTGCGCCTCCACCACTAGATCTAGACTGAGCTTGGTTGACGATGCTATTTTTTCCATCAAGGTTCTACCGATTCTTAGGGTTTAGGCTTATTAGTTTTTAGAGTTTAGGTTTATTTTTTAATTTATTTAGTTACATTAGATTAGTATTGTTTGGGGGTTGGTATAAGGTTTAGGGTTTAGGGTTTAAGATTTAGTGTTTAGTGTTTTAAGACTTTAGGTTTGGAGGTTTTGGTTTATGGTTTAGGGTTTAGGATTTGAGTTTAGGAGGGTTTATGGTTTAGGGTTTAGGTTGGCAAAATCAGGGAGAGGGTCAGGGTCAGGTTAGGCCCAGGTTACAGGTAGGGGTTTAGGGCTCATGGTAGTTTAGAGTTTAGCCCAGTCATTTAGTGATTGGACTAGGGAAGGCCTGGGCCTAGGGTGTGGTCAGGAGTTTATTCTTTATTTAAGGTTTAGTGTAGAGCCAGGGTCATGGTAGGTTTAGGGTTTTTTTAAATTAAGTAAATTGCAGTAGGTTTATTTTTATTTAATTAATTTTTTATTTTATGTTATTTTATTTTAATTTAGGTTTTATTTTTTTAATTTATTTTATTTATTTTAGGTTTATTTATTTGAGTTTTTTTTTAGGTTTTGGTTTATGTTTATTTTTTAGTTTAGTATTTTTTTATTTTAGGTTTAGGTTTTATTTTTTTTTAGTGTTTTGGTTTTTATTTATTTTTTTTTTTTTATGTTTAGGTTTAGGTTTTATTTTTATTTTAGGTTTTAGTTTTAGTTTAGGTTTAAGTTTTAGTTTTTTATATTGTTTAGTTTGGTTGGTTTAGTTTAGTAGGTTAATGCTTAGGTTTATTTATTTTTAGTTTTATTTTATTTTAGGTTTGGTTTAAGTTTCTTTTATTTTGTTTATTTTAGATTTAGGTTTATTTCAATTTAGGGTTTGGGTTTTGTTTTTTGTTAATTTTTTAGGTTATTTTTTAGTTTAGTTTTATTTTAGTATTATTTTATTTTATTTTAGGTTTATTTTATTTTTTCAGTTTAATTTAGGCTTTTATTTATTTTATATTAGTTTAGTTTTTATTTTTTATTTTATATTACTTTGATGTTTAGGTTTAGGATTAGGTTTTGGTTTTAGTTTAGGTTTTTATTTTATTTTATTTTTTATTTTATTTAGGTTTAAGTTTTATTTATTTATTTTATTTTTAGGTTTTATTTAGTTTAGGTTTAGGTTTTTAGGGTTTAAAGTTTAGGGTATTGGGTTGAGCAGGGTTTTGGGGGGTTGTAGGTTTTAGGGTTTAGGGTTTAGGGTTCTAGATTTTAGGATTATGGTTTTTCTGTGGGTTTAGGTTTAGGTTTAGGTTTAGGTTTGTTTTGGGTTTAAGGGTTTAGGGTTTTTTTTAGAGAAATTTTTTTGTCACAAAGAAAAAGTATAAAGTCCTTAGAGGGGAAAATCTCTAAGCTAATGCTCAAAGAGCTACAATAAATCCTAAAGAGGTAAACCCCCTAACTATTATAATAATGAAGGAAAGAAAGCAAATGAGAAACCAAAAAATCGACAGCAGAAAATCCATGTGACTTGCAGCAAACTTCATTTGGTCCGTCTGATACCACCAAGATCCACCTGGAAGACTCTCCCAATCTATAAAAGAATTCTACAACATACTTTTGAAAGGATGAGTACAATTAAGCAACCATAAAAAGTAAGGGAAAATAAAAGGAGTATAGTAAAGAAAAGGCTTAGGCTCAGTTACAATCATCTCATTGAGCAACACTATATGTAAGCACCAAAACTTTAGTAGAAGGGTTACAAAGCCATCATATCTAGCATGCCTCATGTAGCCCATCATCCAAAGTTCATCCAAAAGGTCGCAAAATCCTCCAAACAAAGAAACATAATCAACCACCAAGCCACTAGAACAACCAAGCCCAATAAGATAATCAACCAACCATCGAAAGCAATATAGTAAGCGCACCACCAAAGCCATCACCAAAAAGGAATAACAAAATCAAAAGGAGCATGCATCATGATAGGGGTAACAACACAAACCAAAGACAAACAAGCGTAAAAAGGAAAAACACAAGTGCTCATATCCTCCACCAACAAAGCAGAAAAAGAGCTAGTAAAAACACCAATCTTAACTGCAAAAGGGGTGTGCAGCAAGGAGGCAACTTAAATAAGAAAAAGTGGGACAGTTATAGCAAAAAGAGAAAAAATAAAGTAAGAGGAAATGTAAAATATAGGTCACAGAAAGAACACCAACAAGTTCCTAGAACAATCACTAAAGGAGTAAGAATAATCGGCCAAAATAGCCACCCCTCTAAACAACCCAGTTCGCCAATACAACCAACCAAAATAGCCAGCCAATATATCCTCTTAGCCAACCACCACGGTAGTAGAATACCCAAGTCAGTGTAAATTCCAACAGCAGTCATCAAGACAAAATCACCCAAGATAGCCAGGGATAGGGTGGAAGAAAACAGCAGCCACCAAACCCAGCCAAGGCTAAAGAAAATTTGATCTAGGTAAGTAGAATAGCTAGCCCAAGAAAAAAGTGGTATAAAGCCCAGTAAGATAGACTACAAGCCAACTAACATGAACAACAACAATAAAGGCACCCAACCAAGCCACCAGCACCTGAGGCCAACTAACAGCCACAAAATAGCCTTTAACTAGCTAATCCAGAACAATACCCAAACCCAAAGTTGTTGTAGCCAAAAGAGGAAGGCCAATCCAGGTGGGGGTCAAAACCATAACCAAAAGAAATAAAAGAAAATCAGTAAAACCAACCAACAAGCCCCAGTCAACAAAATAGAGAAAATAATAGCCAACCAACAACCTCCCCCATGCCAAATCAATCCAGAAATAAACCACCTGCTTGCTAACATTTTGCATTTTTAGGTTTTTTTTAGTTTAGTTTTAGGTTTATTTTTAATTTATTTTATTTTATTTAGTTTAGGGTTTAGATTTAGTTTAGTTTAGGTTTAGGTTTAGGTTTTATTTATTTTTGTTTAGTTTATTTTAGATTAGGTTTATGTTTATTTTATATTATTTCTTTTAGGTTTAGGTTTTTTATTTTAGTTTTGGGTTTAGGTTTTATTTATTATTTATTTTAGGTTTTACTTTTAGGTTTATTTTTTAGGTTTAGGTTTATATTTAGTTTTTATTTTACTTAGGGTTTTGTGCCACCATCCTTCAAGATCTTTGATGCCATTAGGAACCCATGATAACACATTGCATACTTTAGAGCCAGCTTTTGCAACACCAGTGACTGCAATGCACTCCTCTTTCGCCTTTTCGTTAGCCATCTGTTAGGTGTTGCATTTGATTGGTATGCCAAACCAATGGTTTGGTGAATACTTTTACTGAGTTGGAGCACCTCATCATCAAGAGCTTTTCTAGAGCTCAGTAGAGGGTGACTGTAGGTGACATCATTGTAGAGAAGTAGAAACTCAATGAGTTCCTTGTTGATTATATTCTTAGTTGGTGCAACCTGAGAATGAAATGTGAACCACAGCTATTTGAACAGCATTCCATTGAGATTCTTCTTAAGAATATCCATGGCCAAGTCGGCTTCATGACTAAGGACTTTACCATCAAAACATTTGAGAAATTAATCAACAAGGCTGTTAGCCTATAAGAGAAAGCCAAATCTTTCTCGACCAATCATCTAGTCCAAGCATAAGGTGTTTGAGAAAAAACTAGGGACAATTGTGTCAGTGGATAGAGGGAAGCAACCACAGAGTTCAGTATGAGAGACTATGAGCTCAACAACCTCTTTTTTTGCCTCCTCTTCCACCACCTTGGCCATCATACAGGCCACCATAGCCACCATAATGACCATTTCCACCACCCCAGTAGCCTACCGAGTAACGGTATTCATATCCATCACCAAGTAGCTACTTTCCACCTACTCTTGTCGATAGATTGAACAAGCCATATTCTAGGAAAATCTTTAAGAATCTCATAAATAAATTTGACTTTCAGTTACCAAAGCCTAATAAGCCGGAGAAAGTGGGCAAGAGCGATGATCCTAGCTATTGCCCATACCACCACATGTTAGGCCATATCTTAGAGGATTGTATCAGTTTTAAGGACTAGCTTGAGTGTAGCTACAATTCGAGAGCCATAGTTATCACTAAAGAATACTTATTAAACAACCATCAATTCTGTTAGAGTAATCATTAGGGATACTTTCGATCCTCTTAAGACCAAAGAAGGTTAGTATATCTCTCTATCCCGAACCTATAAGAAGATTATTTCTAAGATCAAGTAGCTTCCTCAAACCTCCAACACCAAGGAAGTTTTGCTAGTTTCAAAGGATAACTCAGGGAAGGTGACAGCCTAGCAGCAGCAGCAGTAACTCACCATACTTTTCCAGGATAGTCTAATAGTGCAGCCACCGTCTGAGTCCAGTACTCCCTCCACCGTTATAACTACAACCTCTTCTGCTAGCTCCTCTTTTATTGGCAGAAGCATTGTATTTGTGGATAAGGGCACTAAATCCCTTACTCTGCTTACTTTATTTGATTTCCATCATGTACCTCCACCCAAGAACAAATAAATGAAGAAAGTTGATCCTACTTATATATTGTTTACTTTTGATGTTCTTGATTTTATTCCTATTGAAAGCTCTCCGAGTCTAAATAAAAATAATAGCTCTAGTAGTTTCATCCTTTCCTTTCTGATTTAGAGTCAGACTATCCTTCTCTGAATTAATCAGGTTCACCTCTTAATATTGACTTAAAGACAACTGACTCTAAGGATCAAATAGGAGAAGTTGTAGGTATGCCCGATCAGAAGTTTGAACTTACCACAAGCTCATCATTCCAAGAAGTCATTGAAGTCAACCTATCAGAGGCAAAGTTCTACCTCCTAGGCTAGCACCTCAGGATAAAGATAAGCAAGTCATTGGTTTCAATAAGCAGATAGCCCCTTCATAGGATGCTCCACCCATGGATATGCTGGTGGAGGACCAAGCCAGAGTTGATTATAATGTCCTAGCTCACCTTAGAAAGTTTCTAGCTAAGTTAAGCATATACGATGCCCTTGTCTTATCCAAAGAGATGAGGGAATTGCTAATCAAGGCCTTAATTGATCTATAGATATGCTTAGCTCAGCTGACCGCTACTAAAGGGGAGGCATATCACTCGAAGGACATTTTATAAGTTACATTCAGTGATGAAGACCTACTCCTAGGGATGACCGAGCATAACTGTGTCTTTACATTGTAGTGGATGTTGGCAGATATAGGCTATCTCAAGTTTTGGTTGACCCTAGTGTATCAATCAACATTATGATTTTAAGAACCATTGCCTACTTGAGTATCGACATCCCCAAACTCCAAAAAGAAAGGATAATGTTGAGAGGATTCAATGAACAAGGCGAGAGGGCCTTGTGGTGTTTATTTTGGATTTATGTGGGGGGAGGGGGGTACTTTTTGAGGTGATTGGATACAACATTAAGGTATGATGAACTATCTTGAAAGATAGAGACATCACCCTACAGTGGACCTAATCACATAATAAAGACTCCTAAGGCATGATGGGTCAATGAATGTACGAGAGATTTTTACCCCTACTTTACATGGATGAATAAAGCAGGGTTTATATTAAACCATGTTCTTAAGTTCCCTATGGAGGCAAGCCTTCATAATTAATTACATTTTAGGAAATGAAACTTCTTAAGAATACTATCGATTAAAGAAGACAACTATCATCTCCAAAGATTTCAAGGTTAGACTATCAAAGGATTGGTTGTATTTGGAAAATCAATTGGGAAAGTTCAAGGAGAAGACTTATTTTTGGAATCCAAATGAAATAAGTAGGAAATTCTCATGATACTAGGAAGCCTATTAAGCATTCCAATCTATCCTATGGTTGGGCTTTATAATTTTGAAGTTGTTGAGATTTATATATTTTGAGTTGAAATTTAATTAGATTACAAGTGCTTATAATGCACCAACACAAGATTGTGGGAATGCCTAAGAGGTGAGGATTTATGCTTGTAGCCTGAAGGAAATAGCTACCTTGGATCCTAAATCTAGGGAGCTTTAGTATAAGCTAAAATATGACCTAAATCTAAGTGACAGGTGGACATACGGGTTTACCTCTACAAGAGAGAATAAATTGTTCGACTTCTAGACTTATAATTGCCTGGAGTGGCCGCTAGCTAACTCCTCATATGATTTTAAGATAATGTAGTCTGATATTGTGAATTGCAAGATAGCTAGGGTAGTTATTTAATTAGAAAGATATTAAAGTCCTAAACACACTCTCTAAGAGACTAGAGCATGAGTGGTATGAGCATATGACTTAATCTAAAGATGCAAAATCCTTTTAAATTTTATTTCATTTTAGACACATCATTTTGACAGAGGCTTTAGGATTTCTTATGCCTAAATGCATGATGAAATAGGTTAGGATCAAATCAACTAGAAGAAGGTATTTTTCACCACAAGGGATGACCTCATAGGTCAAGCATTCTTTTATCATGCAAGGATGGATATCCTTCATGTTCAATAGAAAAAGATTATGCATGCATGATGTGAAACATACAACCATATAGCTAAGGGTAGCTAAATCCTTTAATTATCTTATTTATATATTAGGATTTATGATGAGGTTATGAGTTGTTTAAAAGTTAGTTATGAGTGATTAGTTGGGTAGAAAAGTTATTTTTATTCTAAGAGCTTAATCATATCCAAGCCACACATTAAAGCATAAATCATTTAAGAAACTATAAAAAGCATGATGTCCTAATTCACAATGTAAACATAACATCAAATAATTATATAAAATATCATAAAAGAATAAAAGGTCTGTGCGGTCGTACCACCATATAACCTAAAAGGAGAAAAGATTGTTAACCAAGCTCTACCCTTATACAACCTCGAATATGAAAGAATAATTGTAATTGTATTAAATACTATGGGTCTTCTTTCTTCATATCTCCATTTCTAATGTGATTCCTTCTTTTATGATGGTGCTGCTTGCTTATCAAGACAAATCCATCCATCATCCTACTAATATTATATTATGTGGGAAAAGTAAATCTAACTACACCTGCAAAATAGAGGTTACCTAAATATACATATAATCCCAAGTAGTTGTATTTATAATTTGGACTTAGCACCCTACACATGGGTAACTAAGCCTAGATGTCCTAACTTGGATTATGCATAAGGATTTAAGCAACTTGCAAAAAGAGCTTTCACATTTATTTTTTAAGCATCCCTTAAGCATAATCCCCTATAGAAAACATGTTTAAGATAATATTGACCAATCATCCAGTCTACAAAGCATACACCCTAACATCCAATCTGAAATAATACATCATAAAATAAAACATACATCACATAATACGTCATCCTAACTTAGAGCTCGAAGTGGTGATTTAATTCTAATGTGTGTATTAAGGATTGTGTGGTATGTCTTGTTAAACATTAGGGTTACATTTTCGAAGGATAGAAGGATTCAATTTAACATGAAATGTTGATTTCACTTAAAGTAGTTAATTGATTTGTGAATTTTAATTTGTGTTTTCTTTTGTTTCATTTGATTACACTTAGAAACTATGTGTTATAAAGAGAGAAAAAGAGGATTTCCCTCTTTCATCCATACCTTAACTCACTTTCTAAAGTATATTAATTTGATTTAGTTCTCTTTAGTGAATGGCTTATTAAATGATTTAATTAATCCTAAGTTTAGGTTCACTTTAATTAATCCTATTCAAAATGAAAGGCATCTTAAAATTAATTGAATTGAATTACTATCACATGACATATATTAAATCATTCCTTTCCATCACATGTAACATGCATATGATTTAATCTTAAGTGTATCTATACATGAAACATATTTTAGCACACTTAAATGATGAATGTATGTGTATGTTTAGAATTTATATTTTATTTGATTGAATAATTTAAACATATTAACTTAAAACTTTGTCCAAATTCTTATACAAAATGGACATAAGAATAAAATTAAATAGACATATGCCATTGTTAAATCAGAGAAGTGAGGTAATCAAATGACCTCCTTGGAGCTAGTTAAAGCATTGTATTCTCAGGATGTCTAGACTATATACCAATTTGCATTCAAACATATGTAAATTCATATACATGAACGTAGGAAGTAAGTTCCAAATCATATGGATAATTATTTCAACCACTTAGTCAATTATGAATGCATGCAATTCTAATGTAAAATGTGATTTTCATTCACTACTCACATATACATATACATGTACAAAGATATTGGCAAGTTCATGTCGTTATTAAACCAAGGAGGTGAGGTAATCAAATGACCTCCTTGGGGCTAACTAAAGCCTCGTATTCTCGAGATGTCCAAATTATACACTTGCTTTTTATGGACACACATGGATGTATACATAAATGAGGGAAAGAAAACCATGCAAATATTGTATATTTTTTTGATTGAATATATATATATATATATATATATATATATATATATATATATATATATATATATATATATATATATATATGAATTAAAGCTCTATCCAAATTCTAATGTTGAAACACAAAAGATTGAAATCAAATGGGTACATGCTCTTGTTGAACAATGGAAATGAGTTAATCAAATGGCCTCCTTAGGGCTAGCTAAAGCCTCATGTTCCCGGGATGTCCAAACTATATACCCATTACCATTCAATCTTATATAAATCAACACATGAATAGAGGAAAGAGAACTCAACATTCATACACTTAAGCTATAAGCACATGCTTTTCTTATGCATTTAGAATTATCATCATAACACATATTATTATTAATTTATAAGCTTTCAAAAAAATACATTTGAATTTAATAGTGAAAATAGCTATGCATATATTAAATTAAACCAACACATGCAAGCTTACATAAAGGAAATCCATTTTATTTTACTTGATTTTGAAAGATGGATGCATGAATTCAAATGGCATACCAAATTTAACTTGTCTGGAAAGAGGACAATCAAATATAGGCATGTGATTCATTCAACCAAACTAGTTCTTAAGGATAATCAACATAAATAAGATTATTTAAAGCAAAGCAAAGCTTCTTTATTAATTAAGTTTTGGATTTGATTTGATTTAAAGAGGAGAAGAGAAATCATCATTGTTTTAAACCCATTTCCACAATAGTGATTTAATTTAATTTAAGGAAATGTAATTAAGTTGATTTTATGGGTTAATTAAGTTGAACCCTTAATTAGATGAATTAATTACCCTTACCTATGTCACCTTAAAATAATTAACTAAATAATTATGAGCCAACATGATATGCATGGAAAATAAACTTGCAATGATCCTAGAAAATAAAAGGGGCCTAATGCAATTGGCTTATGATTAATAGTTAATTAGATTAAGGGACTTAAATAATTACTCTTATGGTTTTCCCACACATATGGACTAACCATAATTTCATTAAACTCCTTTAGGTTATTAAACGTTAAAATATCTACCCCATGATTTAATTAATTAAGGTTTGATGTGATTATGATTTCAATTTGATTAAGTGATTTAATTAATAAGTTAAATCTTAATTATTTTTATTTTTAAAAAAAGGTGAAATGAACTTAGGGAAAGGGATCCAAACCTTATTCCTTAGTTCACTTAAAGTTGAACAATGATTTATAAACTTAATTAACCAATTTATTACAATTCATGACATTAATTAATCATTAATTAATTTAAAAGAGTAGTTAAGGTTTAATTAGTCAATTTTTCTACTTCAGTGTTTAATAAATCCCAAGAAAATCAAGGGAGGCGAGGTCATCCCATTAAATAATCCCACAAAATTTGGCATTAATTACTTAAGTAATTAAACTAATAAATTTTGTAATTAAATTTTAATTACTGTTAAAAATTAGTTATAACCATTTTTAATTAATTCTCCTCTATTAAATATCGTTAAAATATGTATTTATTTACATTTTTTAGTTCTCTATGATTTTTTATTATTTTTAAAAGTTTCAGCCATTAAAAATGATTAATTAAGCCTAATCCTATTGGCGTCACATGGCGTGCTGAAGTGGCGCACTTTCCACATGGTGCCATAAGATTGGCTACTTAAAACTTATTTGACACAGTGCTTATGTGACAGTGGCAGATGCATTTTCTTGTCCATCATCTGATCTAAGGTTAGATGGTTTCTATTCATCCCATAAGTTAATAAGATTGAATTAGATCGATCTAGTAGATCTAATCATGACCATCTATTCTGATCAAGCCGAACGGATGGTGCATAATTTAACGTCACACGAGTGAGGGAGAATGGAGTTCATTCGACATTTCTCACTTGATCCAAGCTTACCCTGACTCAGATCAACTCCAAAAAGATCCCACACCTTCACAACATCGATTGGAGGGGATCCAATGGTCAAGATCACATGAGATGCAAGTTTTCTTCAAAAAGCTCCAACCCATTTTTTCCTATGGATCAGTTTTGGAAGCAAACCTCATCAGAGCTCAAGACCGACCACTCAAATGATTGAGGAAGATTCATCTAGTGGAGATGAAGCCCTGTTGACTAACAATTGGATTAATTCCTTGATGTTTGCTCGAAAGGCCATGAATTAAAGATTTGGAGCTTGGCTTTGATTGAAGTCCCACCTTTGGTGCACAGGAAGCTTGGGAGATGATTTGTTCTTGCTGGACAAGGCCTAGGGAAGGTTTATGCAAAGTTAATTTGAGTTTGATGGATAAATGGGGAAGTAAGGTTAGAAATTAGTGTGTCCTATTTTGGGAAGGATGGGAAATGCATTTTTTGATCGACTAATGAGCTTAGGAGCTTAAGGAAGTCTCCAGTAGGTACTCTTGGGTAGTTAGAGCTATGAGGAATGATTTTTGTGTGTGTTTGAGTGGAGATAAAGGGGTTTGTACCCTTTTATCTTCATCAGATGGTGGGTTTTGGAATGGCTTCTAGTGGCCATCCGGCCATCTCAGGGAAGTGTGGGTGGCAGGGAGGAGGTGAGTTAGCTCGGCATGCTTGGTTGAAAGTGTGGAGGTGGCTGCCAAGGAGAAATCATGGGTGTGTTATGGGTTTCAAATGCTTCAATGTGGAGGGTGAAGTGATTTTACCTCCCATGGGTCATGGCCAACCCAATCTCTCCTTGGGTTAGGTTGGGTAGTGTCTTAGGTGCTTAGGTGGACCATTGGGAGAGTACTAAGTGGCCAAGGAATGGAAATGATAACGTACATGGGTGATTTGTCTCATGTGATGCCCTTGACCCAATGGTAGAATGATTATTTGTCATTAGATTTGATTTAGGTAGATTTTCATATGAACCAAAGGTGGGTTTGCCCAAATTTCAAGTCAATTGGAGTTGATTTGGTTAGGTTTGGCTCAATTTGACTCATTTAAGTCAAATTGGATTAGGTTGGGTCAAGTTTACCAATTGGTCAAATTAGGTCAAACCAAAGGTTGGGTCAAGTTCATATGATAATTTAGGATATTTTGGTTCAATTGGATTGGTTTAGTTTGGCTTAGATTTTATTCTGGCTCATTTGAATTCATTTGGGTCAAATGGGTAAGTTGACCAATTTGACAGAATTGGCCAAATTGGCTTGGGTTGGCTGTTGGTTTGGGTTCAGTTGACCAATTGATGATGATTGTAGACTTTAGTTTCAATTAATTTAGATTTGGTTTTTCTTTAGGCCAACTTGAACCTTTAGGTCAATTTGGGCTAAGTAGGTCAATTGGATTCAATTGGGTCCAATCATGGCTTTGGTCAAGTTCAACAATCAATTTGAAATAAACTTGAGTCATTTGTTGCAATCAATTTGGTTTATATTTTAATTTGACCCAATTTGATTTTTTAGGTTAATTTGGGTCAACTTTGGTCAAGAGGGCCAATTGGGTTTGGTTTGATTCAATTGAATGTGAAGTTATATTCAAATATTAATTTTTATTTGGTATGAATCATTGGTTTTAAGGGATTTGGCTTAGGTTACAATTTAGCAAGTTTGGGTTCATATGGGATAAGGGGTTGACTTGGTCAAATGACCAAGTTGACTTCATTTGACCCAATTTGGGACAATTAATCAACATAGGGTGATCAATAATCATGATGGGAGGTTTTGATGGGCTTGGTTCAATCCAATTTGGGTAGGATTAGAACTTGGCTCAAATAGGTCAAATTGGCCACTTTGGGTCAAGTGGACCAATTGGGTTTAATTGGCTTGATTTTGGGTTGAGTTTGATTTAGTTGAGTTTATATATGGTTTTGGGATTGATATATATATACATATATTCAATTTCAATTGACTTGGGTTCAAATGGGTTTTGGTTCATTTTAATATTTCAAGTCAAAAGGGTTAAGTTGGGTTTGACTGGGGTAGATTTTGGTTTGGCTTGATGACTGTAGATTTCATTTATATTTATGAATATGATTGAAGGTATGATTGATTCATGAGAAAATAAATTAAAATAGGGATTTGGAATGAAGGAATTTGGCTAAGTCCATGGAGTTGGGTCAAGTGGCTTAAGATTAGATTTTGATTTGGTTTGATTTAGTTTTGATGATTTAAATGTACATTTTATTTAAATTTGTAAAGTTGATTGAAAATATGATTGATTTGTGAAAAGATTAATTGAGTTTCATTTGATTTGGATTAATAATTGGCTAAGTCCATGGGATAGGTCATATGGCTTAGGAAGGGTTTTGATTTAATTTGATTTGGTTTGATTTACTTTTGATCATTTGAATGCAGATTTGATTTATATTTTGGAAGATGGTTGAAGATATAAATTGATTTTGCATTGATTTGATTTATTATTTGGCTAAGTCCATGGGATAGGTCAATGGCTTAGGAAGGGTTTCAAGTTTGGATTTAACCATGGGCTTCAATCATTTGGTTTTGAAATTGGGGCTTGGATTTGGATTTGAATTTGATGTTTAAATTGAACTTGAGGTTTGGTTTGAGAAGCCAAATATGGATTGGATTTGGGTTGTAGGGTAGGTGGATTATCCTAATCCTTAAGGCATAACCTAATCATATGGTTAACCCTTCTAAGTCGTTAGGCTTAGGTTAAGTGTTAACCTAAGTATTAGAAGTGTCTTCTGACTAGGGAAGTCTTAGTGTCTAGAAGACTCCTAAGTCTAAGATGGGAAGATTGAATCTGAGCTTCAAAAGTGAGGTCAACAGGCCTTAGGCTCCATAGTGTTGCCCTAAGATATAGATGATTAGAAGACCAAAGCAAAGGTTCACATTATAGACTTGGATACATCTTTCAATACTTTGCTTGGGAAACCATGGATACATGAGAATAACATAGTTTCATCCTCTCTACATCAGTGTATGAAATTCATGAGAGGTGGGATCGTTTATTATGTCAAAGATGATCTCAAGCCATTTATAGTTCATGATGTCAGCATATATGAGGATGCGGCTTACTTCCTCCCTCAAAATCAACAAGTCTATTCTCGTAAACTTGGCCAATGTTTAAAAATAAAAGAAAAAAATAGAAAGAATAAAGGAAAGAGAAAAATAAAAAGAAAATAAAAGGAAGCGGAAATAGACTTGGAGGAGGAAGTTGGGCCTGACATTAAATTACACCCACAGTTCATTACTCCATTCGAACATATGGATAAGATGACCTGACCTCCATCAGGTAGAGGAAGTGGCCAGATCAGAAGAAGTTTCATAGGTGAAAATCCTCTTTAAAAGCCACCTAATAAAGATCTATCCCATCTACCAGTAGTACACCTCCAAATCATATAGACTTTGAATCTAGTTCATAGGATAAGTCTTATATGGTTAGCACACTAGCCAGCTCTTCTCAACTAGTAGATTCCCTTAGAGGTGACACTTAAGCCAGATAGCAATGAAGTCCTGGCTCTAAAGCAAAGCATAAGTGTATCCAAGTCTATATGTGATATAGTTAGGCATCATTTGGGAACCTTAGCTCTAACCCCACTTTCCTCTCAAAAAGCTAAGGGTTTGGTAGTTAAGGAAGCCCTTAAGTTATCCATAAGTGTGAAGACTCAGAGGTTCTTTCTGGGAGCATCATCCTCAAGTCAAGAAGTTGATGTAGAACTTGAGGATGATTCATATAAATATTTAATAGAATTACCTTTTGATTGGTACTTATCTTGTGTTCATAATTTAGCAAAGAAAGGGATAATCCCACATACTTGGTCAAAGCATAGGTTAGACTACTTCAAAAGAATATGAAAGAATAAATGCAAAAGCTCTCCATCAAGATCGGGACTAGGATTCAGTACAGTAGGTCCAGTTGATGATGACGATCACTACTTAGTCATCATCAATTATTTAAAATCTTATAGGTTCTTTTCAATCACATTAACTGATATGAGGAGCTGTGCTTAGAAACTTTAGATGATCTGAATGACTTTGAAGTTAAAGATGAATCGTTAGAGTTTAAAGAAGAGATCTAGAAAACCATCGATAAGCTCAAGGATATCAACTTAAGAACTGAAGAAGATCCATGCCCGACATACATTAGTTCTTTCTTGAATGAAATTGAAACCAATGACTTAGTTATGCTATTGATTGAGTTTAAGGACTACTTTGCATGGAGTTATAAAGAGATGCTTGGATTGGCTCCTGACATAACAATCCATTGATTAGCAAAAAAGTCTACTACTAACCCTATCAAGCAAGCTCCTAGACGCATGCGATTAGACATAGAATAATAGGTCATTTATGAAGTCAAGAAATTGATCAATGCTCGAAAGAAAGATACTCTACATGGTTAGCCAACATCATCCCAGTTAAGAAAAAGAATGGCCAAATTCACATTTGCTTCAATTTTAGGGATTTAAATAAGGCATGCCTAAAAGATGAATTTTCACTACTAATCTTGGAGTTGATGGTGGACATTGCCTCATCTGATGCATTTTTGTCTTTCATGGATGGCTCATCTATATATAACCAAATAAATATGGCAACTGAAGATGAAAGAAACACTACTTTTAGAACCCATGATCAAAATCTATTATTATAAGGTCATGCCTTTCAGCCTTAAAATTGTCGGTGCTACATACCAACGGGCTATGACTCATATCATCAGGTCGAGTGTTATGTCGATGATCTCTTGATCAAAAGTAGAGAAAAGGAAGATCATCTCTTTGACTTGAGAGTAGTTTTGGAATAGTTAAGACAAATTAACCTCAAAATGAACCCCTGAAGTGTGCATTCAGAGTAGCTTTAGGGAAATTCCTTAGGTTTGTTGTCTGACACCATGTAATTGAAATCGATCTTGAGAAGATTAAGGAGGTATTAGAAATGCCACTCCCTAAATGTTTAACTCAACTCAGATCATTCCATGGGCAATTAGAATATCTAAGATGCTTTAAATCCAACCTTTCGGAAGATGTCCATTCGACTTGTCAAAGGATGCCAAGTTCAAGTGGGATGATAAGTGTAAGCAAGCCTTCAAAGACTTCAAGCATTACCTGATGAAGCCTCCAGTTCTGGCAACCCCTATCCAGGGAAAGCCACTCATACTTTACATTATTATATTAGATAACTCCCTTCGTGCTTTGTTGGCCCAAGTCAATGATGAAGGGAAGGAAAACACACTCTACTACATCAGCCGTCATCTAATCCCTACTAAGGCTAATTAACCACTCATTGAGAAGCATTGCCTCGCATTAATCTTTGAATCCCAAAATCTACAGCACAACATGCTTCCTCATAAGGTGAACTTAATCTTTAGGATCAATCCACTATAGTATCTCATGACATGGCTGATGCTATCGAGACTGTTGGCACGATGGTCCATGATCCTCTCGTAGTTTGACATTACCTTTATAGTTCTCCATGCAATGAAAGGGAAAATGTTAGCAAATTTTTTAGCAACACACCCACTTCCTGCTATCTCTCCACTTAATGATGATCTCCCTAATAAAAAAATCATGAACTTAGGGGATACTAGCATTCACCACTGGGAGATGTACTTTGATGATGCAGCTTCCTCTCAAAAAGGAGAAGAACCACAATCTACTATTCTAGGAAAGGCAGGAGAAGGAATATATCTCTTAACTTTATACTGTAATCTTATGAGATTCTCATATCATCTATCCAATCCTTGCACCAAAAATGAAGCCAAATATGAGGCTCTTATTGTCAGTCTAGAGTTAGCTGTTACTCTAAGCATCCATAACATCAACATCTTTGGGGATTCTGAGCTAGTTATCAGCCAAATTGCTGAGTCCTATACAGTTAAAAAGCCCAAGATCCATCACTACCATAAGTGCACCATGAAGTTATTGACCCAAATCTCAGATGATACCATTTGTAAGATTCCTTGAGGAGAGAACACCGTAGTGTATGCTTTAGCCATGCTTGCTAAGGAGTTGGCATGTCCGGAGGATGAGTCAATATTAATAAATGTCCAAAATAGACAAGTCTTATCCCTTATTGATATTGAACTCATCAAAAAGTATCTCTTGAAGGGGAGGTTACCATTACCAAGAAGGATGAGGAGTTAGATTAGAGGAAACCATTCATGGATTACTTAAATAAAGGAAAATTACCATATGGGAGTCCCAAGCCCATCAGATAAAGCTGAAAGCACTTTCTTATGCTCTTGTGGATGGTGTCTTGTACCGATGGTCTTTCGATCATATATGATTACATTATTTAGATAAGCATGATGCCCGTAAGATCATGACCAAGGTACACTTAGGATTATGTAGAGCCAACCAATCTGATCTGAAGATGAAAACCAAGATCAAGAGACTAGGATACTAGTGGCCATCGATAATCAAAGATTGCATGGGTATGGCTAGGCAATGCCACCAATGTCAAATACATGGTGTGGTCCTACCCCAACCAGGCAATATTCTATATCATACATTTGCCTCATGGCCATTCGAGTGTTGCGGTACCGACATAGTGGGTACGACAAATCCTACTTCTTTCAAGGATAATCAGTTCATCTTAGCTATTATTGAGTACTTTTCTAAATGGGCAAAGGAAATTTTGCTCAAAGAGGTCATAGATCAGCATGTGCTCCAGGTTTTTAGGAATCATATTGTATATTGGTTCAGAGTGCCTCGACGAATTATGTCTGATGATGGTACTGCATTCAAGAGCATCGAGATCAATAACTTTACTCGAAGACCCAATAACTTTGCCCAACATCAATAACTTTGCCTCAATGAATTATATTCTACCATCAACTATCCGAGGGAAAATAGTTAGTAGAAGCCTTCAACAAATGCCTCATCCAAATACTAAAGAAGACACTCACAACAAGTTATGAAGGTTAGTTGAAGCCTTATGGGCCTACTGCACCATATATAGAACTCCAACTCAGTCTACTCCTTTTTCCTTAGTGTATGTGTCTGAAGCCATTCTACCATTAGAAGTCCAACTCCCATTACTAACAATAGCTATGCATAACAAGATCATAATTGAGTAGAACGCCAAGTTGTGGTTAGAAGAACTTGAAGGTTTGGAGGAGAGATGGCTGCGAGCATGCCAAAACATCAAGTTGTACAAAGCTAAAATGATTTAAGCTCACAATAAATTGTTGTCTTAAAACTTTTATGGTAGGAGATCCTATTTTAATTCTAAGGAGACCGATTGTTATCCATCATAAGATGGGAGGCAAGTTTGAACCCACTTGGGAAGGCCCTTTTGCCATAGAGAAGGCGTACTAGGGAGGATCTTATCTGCTTATTAATCATAATGGAGAGTTCCCAATTCTTCTAATCAATGAGCTCTACTTAAGGAAATATTATAAATCATGTTTGAAAATAATTACCATCAATAAAAATTCCATTTTGAATTCAATGTCTTCCATGTTGAAAGTATTCCTGTTTGAGAATATGCCATGATGTGTTTAGGGTAAATATAAAAATCTGAGCAAGGTCCTATCCTTCATCGACACAACACTAACATAAAATACACACAAACATATAAAATAAACACAAATCTTTTATCTGGGGCTACTCTGAGTTGAGATAACACGCCCAATGGTACTCACTCAATAGCTACTCTAGGTCGGGCTAATGTGCTACCTTGCTAGTATGTTGCTCCAGTGGTGTTCTTGCTTTCAAGGATGTAAGTGTGCTAAGCTTTCCTTCTTTACATGACCACACCAATGAGTGCCTTTTTAGTTTGGTAGGCCTTAATGCGTGGCCAGAAAGCTACCTCATGTTGGCTTCATTTAAGAGGATATGAGTCTACTATGCTTTCTTCTTGGATTAGCCTTTGTGCACTGACTGGGTCGAGTATATTTTAGGTTTAGGATAAGTCCCCTAGCAACTCCTTCCCTCCTGACTGCTTTAAGCCTGGGTCCAGTCCTTCCTCCGGGCTCCCCACTTAGTAGTATCTCTAGGTCATTAGTAAGCCTACATGCTTTCTTTCCAGATTGATCGTTAGACACCAACAGGAACCTTAGGTTGGTTGGATCTCACTATGCTAACGGATACACCACTCATGCTGATAGATACACCTTAGGTTGTTTAGTTCTCGCACCTTAGGATACACCACTCATGGCAGATGTAAGTTTGCTACACTTTCTTCTTATGTTGGCCACCGTACACTTATAAGCTTTCTTTTCTAGGGCTCAATATAACTCCCCTAGCAGCACCTCCCCTGTGGGCTTATATTTGGATCATGTCCTTTGCGACCCCATTTAAACACTTCAGGTTACTATCAGATTGGGCAATTCCCCACTCTTAGTAAACACTCCTGTGATTGGAGAATCCATCTTGTGGATGTGTAGATTCTCCCTTGGTCTCATAAATCTGAGATAAGTCAAGGCTGATATAACCCCTTCTTAGTGTGGTCCCTCATACACCAATAGGGTCCAAGCAAATATATAAGAAAAATATATATATGCACTTGTGGATTAGGAGGACACCCCTAATTGTACCTTTTCCCAAGCAGGAATCCTATCTTTAGGGCAGTGTTAGTAAAACTCCCTATAAGAATTGTTTGACTACTCTTGAGTTGATATAAGTCCTCAGTGACATTCACTCAATAGTTGGCCTATGTCGAGTTTGATTTGTTATGCTACCACCAGGTCACCCCAGCGGTTGTTCACTACTTTAGAAGATGTAAGTCTACTACTCCTTCTTCCTAGCATAGTCATTGCACAGCGAAAGGAAACCCCTTAGGTTGGCTAGCTCTACCCCATAGCCAGTAGACTATCAATTTGGATTTGTAAATCTAAGATATGACAAGTCTGATATACCCCCTTCTCAGTGGGTCCATCGCACACTGACATGGTCCAAAAATTAAATCTATCAAATTTGATCGAGCTCACATCCCCAGCAAACATGCCCTCAATTCAAAAGCAAATTAAACCAAACAAACCATATCAAATCACATGAAACTAAAATAAAATTAACCCTGACAACTTTTAGGTTGACATAAGTCCCTAGCGGCATTCACTTAGTAGTTTCCCTTGGTCAGGTTTGATTTGTTGTGCATCCAATGGGTCAACCCAACGATTATTCTTAGCTTTAAAATATTGAAGTCTACTATGCATTTTCTTTGCACAACTAGTGTACATTGAAAGGAAACCCCTTAGGTTGGCTAGCTCTACCCCACAATCGGTAGACTATCCCTTTGGATTTGTAAACCTGAGGTAGGTTAAGGCTGATATAGCCCTTTCTTTGTGGGTCCATCGCACACTAACAAGGTTCATAAATTCACTCAGATTAAATTAAACCCAATCTAATTTTCCGCGTTGGAGTTAAATCACACCCTTCTCCCAAGTGGAGCCCTAAATCATATATAAACAAGTCAAGTAAATAAATCAAATTCAAAACCAACCTCACTAGTGGAGCCAAATTAAACCAACTTGCCCCAGTAGAGTCTAAATCAAAGAAATCCAACCAAACTCTTATTTCTAGCATATACATCCCCAAACAAATCTATGAAATCAAACTCAAATCCCAATCCCAAATGGATAGCCCGAACCTACTTCCCTAGTGGAAGGTTCATATATTTGATCCCCAGCAAACTCGAGCCATATAAATTACAATCTTAATCTTTGGTGGATTATAAATTTTTATACCTAGCGGATCTTTTTTCCACAAATCATATAATCAAATCAAATTCAAACCTTATCCCTAGAAAATTTTCTTCTTCTATGCCCTCAACATAGACCCTTCACATGTCATGTCCAATGCATGTGTGATCCCCTAGTGGATCTCCCTTCATGTCCTTGACATGGAAATCTCATCAAATCTTATTTCTTCTCTTATGCACACCTTTAATAATTCAACCAAAAGCCTAACAATGTATTCATTCAAATTACATCATCTTAACATTGTAATCAACCTTTTATGATTTATGATGGTGCAAGCTCAAACTAACTATACAATATCATGATAAACATATTATAATGTGAATTAACACACTATATTATATTATAATATATGATGTTATATTATAATTTTCTATAATATAATATTTTGTCTAAGATTAAACATCATTAGAATCGCTTCAAAGGAACAAATAACAAAATTTTCTCAAAATATGAATAATGTTCATTTTGGATGTAAAATTGTTATTTTTCTATTAGAAATGGTACAAAATAGCATAATTTTGGTGTTGCTTCTTGGTGTGTGCCATGAATTTGGCAAAATTCCTCCATCACAACCTTCAAATTAACTTTTTTGTGAGTTTTGACCAAATGTATTATAACAAAAGTAAAACATACTAAAATGTATAATAACATTTAGTAACACACCACCACATTCATATATTTGTAAAGTTATATTATTATGTACATTATATTTTAATGCACTTTTATATTATATATTATCTTACATTACACCTTAAAATGAATCACTTTGAGCAAAAAATTTATAAATTATTTTTGAAAAATGAACATTTATTTTGGATGCAAAATTCCATTCTTTTGATTAAATGACACACCATAGCACACCCCCAATGATGTTCCCTAAATCTTACCTTAAAAAATTTGGCCAAATCCCATCATCTCAGCTTATAAATCAGTGTTTTTATGAATTATATGAGTACAAACTCTACTACCTCATCTTATAAAAAACTAAAATTTGCCAAACAACAAGTAGTAATACACAATAGAATGTTATAATGCATGATGCTACACTATGTTATGGCAACCTATATTATAATACACTATAACATATTATATTATATTACATATCACATCACAAGGAATTGCTTAAGATAAAAAATCATAAAATTCATCTAAACTATAAAAACCTATATATTTTAGTCGTATCACTTACATATTTTAAATTGAAATAATACATTATGATGTCATGCTCTACCTATTATGAATTTGGCCAAATTCCACCATTTTAAAGTCTAAATTAACATTTCTATAAATAATTCTAGTGTAGGTTTGACTGCATGATTGTATAACACTAAAATAATTTAAAATGCATAGAACAATATATTATGATATATGGTGTTATACTATGCTACAACATATAATATTTATTTTGAACATAAAATCATACTTTTTAGACTACAAGTGGCATAGCACACCTTTGGTACTACAACATAATCTCCTTTTGATAATTTTAGAAACGTCCCTATTTTTTTCTAACAAACCTGATCAAAATCTTTTTAAGCTCTCTTACAATGGTGATTTCATTCTTAAAGAGGTTTGGAATTTTATTAGAGATAAGCAGAACTCCTCTAATATTTTCATTAAACATTGAAAGAATATCATTCCCATTTCTTATTCAGTTTTAGCTTGGAGGATTTTGAATAACTTTATTCCTGTAGATTTCTTGCTCTGAAATAAAGGTTTTTATTTACCTTCTAAGTGTTATTGCTTCTTTCATATTGAAAATGTTAATCATGTTTTTGTCAATGGTGCCATTGCTTCCAAATTATGGATATAGTATGATGATTTATTTAATACTAATTATTTTCATGGTTCCCTTTCTTTATATCAACTCCTTGAAGTTTGTTTCCAAAAAACTGTGAAAGGTCATATCAAAATCTTAATTGCTATTACCTATATTTGGTTCATTTGGATGTATAGAAGTGATGCTAAATATCATGGTATTCCTATGAATCATAAAAGGATCCTAGCTAGAACTAAAGAAAAAAATTCATGCTTTGTTTAATGCTAATTTAATTAGGACATCCATTTTAGAGGTTACAAATTTGTGGCTAAAAAATTAGGTCTCATTATGCCTAATGTTTCTTTCAATAATGCTATTAGGATTATCCATTGGATCAAACCTAATGATAACTTTATTAAAATCAATACTTATGGTTCATTTTCACCTAATAAATATGATTGTGGTGGTATTATTAGGGATTCCAAAGGTACTGCCATTTGTGCTTTTGCTTATCCCTTCAAAGCCTATTTTGTTAATTATACTGAGCTTATGACTGTTAATAAAGCTATTGATATTTTTTGAACAAAGGCCTATTTAATATTAGGATTGAAGTAGACACTCTTCTTTTACTGGATATGATCAATTCTAATAAAATGGGGGAATGCTAACTTATTTTATCTCCTTAATCACACTAAAACCATCCTGTCTCAAGTTTGCTACAAAATCTCTCATATTCTTCATGAAGGTAATACTTATGCAGATTTCCTAGCCAATTTGGGTGCTAAATTAAATGAGATCACTATATTATATAATCAAAACTTACCTAAGTTGCTTTTGTGCTTTCCCATATTAGGATTGCTCATAGCTGTTCTTCTTTAGGGTCTTGGCTAACCTCATTTTAATGAGTGTTGCCTTGTTTGGTGGACCCTGCTATTTGTTTTTACCCTCTGCCTGGTTGTCTTGGATAGTTTTTGTTTGAAGGGTGCTATTAGTCTTTTCATTCCTATCATAGTGTTAGAATTTTTGGTGGTTGATGCTTTCCTTTCCTATTTTTGCTCGGCGACTACTGATTGTTGGATGTTCCCTCTAACTTGTGGCTTGAAGGTTGATGTTTTGTGGTTGTTGCCTTCTTATTTTGTCTTTGGTGATGGTTGTTTGTTCTCTAGGGTTTGGAAGGGACCTTATTTTGCTCTGGTCAAGTTCCTTTCCTCCTTAGTTTGCTGTTTGTGGGTAGGTGGTCCTCCTAGGCTTGCCTTTCCTTGATTATTTGCCTGGTTGGGTGATTACCATAATTATTTCTTTATTATTTTGGTGGCCTCCTATTGGGTTGTGGCTATGTGTGCTATCAATCTTTCCCTTTGAATGAGGTTTGCCTCATATCTGGGTTGGTTGCTTCCTTATCTGATTTGGATCTTTTATTGTTGTGGTGGTTGGTTGGGTGGCCTTGTTGGGTGGCTGGGTTGATTAGCTGTGTTGGTTGGCTGGGTTGGTTGATTGGGTGACTGTGTTGGCTGGTCTTACCTACTCAATTAGTGGCAGATCTGGGGGGTTATTGGTGCTTTATCTTTGGTTTTGATTTAGCCCGGTGGAGGCTATTTGTTGGCTATTATTTTTTTGTTTTATTGATTGAGCTTAGTGGTCAGTTTTGCTGGTTTTGGTTTGGTTCTTTTATTTGTGTTTTCGATCTACTCCTTTAATGGTCTTCCTCTCTTGGTTGTAGCTGCTTAACTTTTGCTTTTTTCCTATTTGGGTGGCAGCTTAGCTATGGGTCTATTTTCTCTTAGCATAAATGTTGTTTGCTGGTGGACTGGGTGGCATTATTGGCTGTTTGCTTCTATTTTTTTGCTGGTGAGCTCTTGTGATTTTTTTGGTCTTTGTTTTTGGTTTGATGTCATTTTGGATTGGCTAGTTGAAGGATACATAGTGGCTATTGTTTTGCCTTAGGTGCTGGTGACTTGGTTTGGTGTCTTGGATTTTATTTTGGTTGTGGGTATTACCTCTTTTTGGTGTATTTTTCTCTCCTTGTTTCCTAATACCTACCTCTTGGTTTGTGATGGTGGTTTTGCTATTACACTAGCTGTTCTTGGTGGTAGCCTTGCTAGATGCTCCGTTGGTCTTTTTGTTTATTTGTCTTGGTGGAGGTGTGGCTCCTCCTTTTATCTCTTACTTGTCTGCTTGGGTTATCCTCTACCTGGATTGGATTGGTGGCTATTGTTGGTGTTAGCTGTCCCCTCTATTTGGGTATTAGTTTGTTGTTGCTTTCGGGATAACCTTAGGATGGTTCTTTGGCTTTGGGCCAATCTTTTTTGAACTATGTTGTTATCCATGTTAATGATGCTTGCACTTTTTGGTATTTCTCTTCCCTTTTGGTGTTTGCTTTGGTGGTTTTCCTACTGTATTGCTATTGTCCCTGATGGATAGCTATTATTCTGCCTTACTGGGCTTGGTTGTTTTGGTGGCTTTGTGCTTGGATGTTATGTTTACTAGTTTGAAGACTTTTCAGCCTTGTTGGATGATGATCTCTGGATGACTGCCTACATGAGGTATGATGGCTATGATGGCCTTGATGTTTCTCTCTCTTTCTTCTTTTGGTTGGTAGCACTATTTAGAATTGTACCCCTTCTCCTCAAGTTTGAATGCTTACATATAGTGTTGCTCCTTGAGATGATTACGACTAAGCCTGAGCCTTTTCTTTACTTTGCTCTTTCTCTTTGTTCTTTCTCTTTATGCTTACTTAATTGTACTCATCCTTTCTTTAGTATGTTGCAGATTTCTTTTATAGGTTGGCAATCTTGCAAGTGGATTTTGCTGTCATCAAACAAATCAGGTGGATTTTACTGTTACTTATATGGATCTTTTGTTGTTGTTGATTTAGTTTTTCTTTTGCTTCTCTTTATTTAATATTGTAATTGTTTCGGGATTCATCTCTTTAGGTTTTATTGTAGCTCTTTGAGCATTAGTTTAGAGATTTATCCCCTTTAAGGACTTTGTACTCCTTATTTTGTGGAAATAAAATTCCCCTAATTTTCTCAAAAAATAACCATAAAGCCTAACCCTAAACCCTAAACCTTAAACCCCAAACCTTAAGCATAAACCTAAAGCAACTAAATAAATAAAAAAATAAACCAAAATCCTAAAACCTAATAACCCTAAACCTGAATCTAAACCCTAAGAATGGGTATAACCTTGGCACGAACAATCAATCAAAATAGGCGGTGGAAGGCGGCGTTATCGCGCGCGGTGGTGGTGAAGCGTCAGGTGTTGGTTGATATGGAGGTGGTGGTTATGGAGGGGGGATGAGTAACAGAGGTTACAAACATGGTGGTGGCGGAGTGAGAGATTGGAGATATGATGACGGATCCTGATACTCGAGAGGCATGGTTGGCGACGATTCTAGTTATGGAACTGTGTCATTACAATTGGAGAAACTGAAGAATAACCAATCTGATCTACTGCTTATGGAACTGTCTCTTTATAATAGAGACGGTTCCAGTTATCTAGTGTTTTTGATTTGGTCTATGCATGCTCATTTTTTATATATGTCAATGCCTGTGTCTTAGAAAACTTGGTGTGCTACTTGGTTGATGAAATCGAAAAGAAGAAACGTTGAATATGAATTTGTTCTCTGTTAAAAAAATCATAAGCCATAAATCCTAAACTAAAACCTAAACCATAAACCTAAACCCTAAACCCTAAACCCTCCTTAAAACCTAATCCCTAAACCCAAAACCCTAAACCCTAAAACCATAAACCCTAAACCCTAAACCCCTAAAACGCTAAACCCTAAACCCTAATCCCTAAATATTAAAAACTACAACCCTAAATCGTAAACCCTAAACTCCAAACCATAAACCCTAAACCCTAAACCCTAAACTAACCCTAAACCCTAAACCCTAAAAAAGAAAAACCTAAACCTAAACTAAACAAAACCTAAATAAAAAATAAAAAGACTTAAACCTAAGTAAAATAAAATAATAAAATAAAATAAAGACCTAAACTAAATAAACCTAAACCTAAACCTAAACCTAAAAAATAAAATAAAATAAGAAATAAAAACTAAACTAAAATAAAATAAATAAAAACCTAAACTAAACTAAAAAAGACCTAAAAATGAAAAACCAAAATAGAATAAAAATAAATTAGACTTAAAAAAATAAAATGAAAACCAAAACCTAAACCTAAAAATAAAAAAATAAAACTTAAAACAAAAAAAATAAAATAAAAATAAATTTAAACTAAAAAATAAACCTAAACCTAAACCTAAACCTAAAACATAAACTAAATTAAAAAACTTAAACTAAATTAAATAAACCTAAAATAAATAAACTAAACTAAATAAAAAAAACCTAAATAAAAATAAAAAATAAAATAAACTAAATAAACCTAAACCTATCGATTTACTTATTTAAAAAAAAATACTCTAAACTCTAAACCCTAAATCATAAACCCTAAACCGTAAAAACCCTAAATCCTATATCCTAAACCCTAAACCCTAAACCCTAAACCTACAACCCTAAAGCCTAAACCGTAAATCCTAAACCCTAAACCCTAAACTTTAAACCCTAAATCCTAAAAAACTATAAACCCTAAACCCTAAACCCAAAACATACCCTAAAAACCCTAAAAACCCTAAACCCTAAACCCAAACCCTAAATCCTAAACCCTAAAACCCTAAACCCTAAGACCATAAACTCCAAACCATATATCCTAAGCTATAAACCCTAACCATTAACACTAAACCCTAAATGCTAAACTTTAAACTTAAACCTAAATTAACTAAATAAAAAAAATAAACCTAAACCTTAAGAATGGGCAGAACCTTGACTGCAGGAACAACACCACCAACCAGGCTCAACTTAGATCTATGGAGGCAAGGAGGAGGCGCCGCTATCACAAGGGTGGTATGGAGGTGCTGGGATATGGAAGTGGTGGTCAAGCAAAGCTATGGTGGCAGAAGAGCTTAATAAAGGTTTCAGCCTTGGTATGTGAGGGAGAGATTGTAGATATGATGGTGGATCCCACTACTCGAGAGGCAGGGGTGGCTCTAATGGGAATTGAAGAAACTAAAGAACAGTCTATCCGATCTACTGCTTATGGAACTGTTTATTTATAATAGAGATGGTTCTAGTTATCTATGGTTTTTGATTTGCTCTACGCGTGCTCATTTTTGATCTATGTCCTCGCTTATGTCTTAGAAATCTTGGTGTGCTTCTTGGTTGTTAAAATAAAAAAAAGAAAACCTTAAACCTTAAACCTTAAACTCGAAACCCTAAACTAAAATCTAAGCACTAAACCTAAAACCTAAACCCTAAACCTTAAAACCTAAAAACCTTAAACGTTAAACTCTAAACCCTAAACCCTAAACCCTAAACCCTAAACCATAAATCCTAAACCAAAAACCCTAAAACCTAAACAAAAAAATAAAATAAATTAAAATAAAAACCTAAACTTAAACAAAAACCTAAGCCTAAACTAAAAAAATAAAATAAACATAAAAATAAAAACCTAAATATAATAAAAACTAAACCTAAAATAAAAATGAAATAAAACTAAGATAAAATAAAATAAAAAGTAAGTCAAAACCTAAACCTAAAAATAAAACATAAAATAAATAAATAACAACACCTAAAGCCTAAACTGAAAAAAAACTAAATCTAAAAAAAATAAAAAATAAACAAAATAAAATAAACCTAGACCTAAACAAAAAATAACTTAAACTAAAATGAATAAAACCTAAACCTAAAATCAACTAAACTTAAACCTAAACCTAAACCTAAACTAAATAAAATAAAATAAAATAAAAAGCTAAACCTAAACTAAAATATAAAGCCTAAAAATAAACCTAAAATAACAACCTAAAACAAATACAAGAAAAAACTAAAATAAAAACTTAAACCTAAACCTAACAATAAAAAATAAATCCTAAACCTAAAAAATAAAATAAAAATAAAACTAAACTAAAAAAAAAACCTAAACCTAAACTTAAACCTAAAAAAAAGCATAAACCCGAAACCCTAAACCCTAAACCCTAAACAGAAAAATCATAAACCCTAAAATCCTAAACCCTAAACCCTAAGAATTGGCAGAACCGTAATGGTGGGAACATCACCGTGAACCAGACTTAGTCTAGATCTAGCAGTGGAGGTGATGGTGGAGGTGATGGTTATCGCTGTGGTGGTGGGGAATTTGGAAGTATTGGTGGATATGGAGGTGGTGGTCAAAGGTCGGTTATGGAGGGAGGAGGAGTGGCTAAAATGGTGGTGGTGGAGAGGAGATCGTGGGGAAAGCACTTAAGAGGCGGATGGTCGATGGGAAATGGAAAATTTAAAGAATGGTCATCGACCATCAAGTTATGGAATTATGTCTTTATAGTAGAGACATTTCTAATTATCTAGGGTTTTTGATTTGCTCTATGTGTTCTCATTTTTTATCTATGTTGTCACTTGCATCTTAGAAAACTTGGTTGATGAAATCGAAAAGAAGAAATCTTAAATTTGAATTTGATCTCTATTAAAAAAAACCTAAACCCTAAACAAAAACCTGAACCCTAAACCCTAAACCCTAAACCCTAAACCCTAAACCCCAAACCCGAAACTCTAAACCCTAAACCTTAAACTAACCCTAAACCCTAAATCCTAAATAATAAAAAGCTAGAAACCTAAACCTAGACTAAATAAAACTTAAAATTAAAATAAATAAATATAATTTAAAGCAAAATAAAATAAAAAAATAAAATAAAATAAAAACCTAAACTAAAACCTAAACTAAAACAAAAACCTAAACTTAAACCTAAAATGAAAATAAAATATAAAAAATAAAAAATAAACTAAAATAAACTAAAATAAAACATAAACTAAACTAAAAAAAATAAAAAACCTAAATAAAATAAATCTAACACTAAAATAAGAAAAAAATAAACTAAAATAATATAAAATAAATACTAAATATAAAACTTAAACCTAAAAAATAAACCTAAAAATAAAACCTATAAATAAAGAAAAATAAAACCTAAACCCTAAATGAAAAAAAAAACCTAGAGCTAAAATAAAAATAAAATAAACCTAAAGCTAAATTAAAATAAATAAAACCTAAGCCTAAACCTAAACTTAAACCCTAAACCGACCTTTAAATGCTAAGTCCAAACTAACTTTAAAAATTAACAAAGTGAAGCAATACGCAACTGAACGAAGCCCTAAACCCTAAACTAACCCTAGAGCCTAAACCCTAAACCTTAAACCCTAAACCATCTTACAACCCTAATCCCTAAACCCTATACCCTAAACCCAAAACCATAGAACCTTATACCATAAACCTAAACAGAACCTAACCACCAATAAACTGACCTAAAACCATAAACCTCTAAACTTAAACTATGCTAAACACTAAACTTTAAACCTATACCTTAAACCAAGCTCTAATCCCTAAACCTAAACTTAAACCTAAACTAAAATCAGAACTTAAGACACTAAATAAAACTAAATAAAACCTAAATCTTATTCTATTAAAATACTAAAACCTAAATGCTAAATAAAGCTCAACCTAAACTTAAAACCTAAACCTAACTATAAACCTAAACTCCCTAAACCCTAAAACCTAAACCCCTAAACCCTAAACCCTAAATCATAAATCCTAAAATCCAAACCCTAAACCCTAAACCCTAAACCTTAAACCCAAAGCATTAAACCCTAAACCCTAGACCCTAAATTAACCCTAAACCCTAACCCTAAGCCCTAACCATTAAACCCAAATCCTAAACCCTAAACCCTAAACTCTAAACCTTAAACTAACCCTACACCCTAAGAACCCTTAGCTCTAAAGCCTAAATGCTAAACCATAAATCCTAAAACCTAAACCTTAACCCTAAACCCTAGATTCTAAAAGCATAAACCCTAAAACCATAAACCCTAAACCCTAAACCTTAAACCCCCCAAAACCTAAACTAAAACATAAAGTAACTAAATAATTTAAAAATAAAATCAAAACCCTTAAAATTAATAAACCTAAACCTAAACCTAAACCCTAAGAATTGGTAGAACCTTAACCAAGAACATCACTATCAACCAGGCTTAGTCTAGATATGGTAGTGTAGGCAAAGGCAAAGGAGGCGATTATCACTGTGGTGGTGGGGGATTTGGAAGTGCTGGTGGATTTGGAGATGGTGGTCGGAGTAATGGTGGTTATGGAGGCAAAAGGAGCGACAGAGATTATAGTCATGGTGGTGGCAGAGGGAGAGATCAGGGATATGATGGTAGATCCCGCTACTCGAGAGGCCGACTTGGTTATGATGGGAACTGGAAAAACTAAAATATCGCCAATCTGATCTGCTATTTATGGAAATGTGTCTTTACACTAGAGATGATTCTAATTAACTAGAGTTTTTGATTTGCTCTATGCATGCTCATTTATTATCAATGTTGTCTCTTACGTCTTACAAAACTTGGTGTGTTACTTGGTTAATGAAATCAAAAAAATGAAATGTTGAATTTCTTCTCGAAAAAATAAAACCCTAAACTAAAACTTCAACCCTAAACCTAAAACCTAAACCCTAAACCTTAAACCCTAAACCCTAAAACCCTAAACCCTAAACCCCAAAAACCTAAACCCTAAACCCTAAACCCTAAAACTTAAGCCCTAAACCTAAACTCTAAACCCTAAACCTTAAACCCTAAACCCTAAACCCTAAACTCTAAACCATAAACCAACCCTAAATCGTAAACCAACCTTAAACCCTAAAAAGCTAAAAACCTAAACCTAAACTAAATAAAACTTAAAAGTAAAAAAAATAAAAAACCTAAACCAAAATAAAATAAAAATTTAAACTGAAACTTAAACCTAAATCTAAACTAAACTTAAAACAAAAAAGAAAAAAACTAAATTAAAATAAAATAAATAAAAACTTAAACTAAACTAAAGCATAAAAAATCTAAATTAAATAAAAACTAAGCTTAAAATATAAATAAAATAAACCTAAAATAAAATAAAATAAAACTAAATCAAAAACTTAAACTAAAAAAATAAACCTAAAAATGAAACCTATAAATAAATATAAATTAAAACTTAAGCCATAAATAAAAAAAACCTAAACTTAACATAAAAATAAGATAAACCTAAACTTAGACAAAAATAAACTAAACTAAAATAAATAAAACCTAAATCTAAACATAAACCTAAACCCTAAACCCTAAACTAACTCTAAACCCTAAGCTAACCCTAAACCCTATACCCTAAACCTTAAAAACCCTAAACCCTAAAGCCTAAACACTAAACCCTAAACCTTAAAAACCTTAAACCCTAAACCTTAAACCCTAAACACTAAAATCTAAACCCTAAAACCTTAACCCTAAACCCTAAATCCTAAACCCTAAACTCTAAACCCTAAACCCCAAACCGTTGACCCTAAATCCAATACCCTAAACTAACCTAAACTTTAAACCCTAAACAATAAAAAGTTAAAAACCTAAACCTAAACTAAATTAAACCTAAAAATAAAATAAATAAGAAAACCTAAACCAAAATAAATTAAAAATAAAATAAAATAAAATAAAAACATAAACTCACACCTAAACTTAAACCTAAACCTAAAAAAATAAAAAATAAATAAAAACTAAACCAAAATAAAATAAATAAAAACCTAAAGTAAAATAAAAAATAAAATAAAATAAAATAAAAATTAAACCTAAAATAAAAATAAAATAAACATAAAATAAAATAAAAACAAAATAAAAAACTTAAACCTAAAAAAACATAAAAATAAATAAAAAATAAAACCTAAACCCTAAATGAAATAAAACCTAAACAAAAATAAACTAAACTAAAATAAATAATACCAAATGTTATTTTTATTTTAATTGTTCTAAAGTTCTAAACGCCCCATAGTTAATTACATCCTAAAAAAAGTGAATTCCTTAGGAATACTCTCGATTAAAGTAGATGATTATTATCTCCAAAGATTTCAAAGACAAGACTATCAATAAATTGGCTATGTTAAAAAATCAAATGGGATAGATAAAAAAGGAGAGACTTATTATTGAAGCCAAAGGAGATGAGTAAGGAATGCCCTGATACTAGGACACCTATTAAGAATTCTAGCCTATCCTATGATTGGTCTTTATAAGTTTGAAATTGAGGAGGATTACATGTTTGAGTTGAAATTTATTAGAAAGATAGGACTTATAATCTAACAAGATAAGATTGTGAAAAGCTTAAGAGGTGAGGACTTATGCTTGTAGCTTGAGGGAAAATAACAACCTCAAACCATAAATCTAGGGAGCTTTAGCGAGGGCCAAAGCACATATTAAATCTAAGCAAAGATGCGTATATGGTTTACATCCACAAGAGAGGGTAAACCACCCGACTGCTAGACTTATAACCGCCTAGAGTAGAAGCCAACTAACTCTTCCTATGCCTTAAAACCATGTGGTCAAGTCATATGTTTTGCAAGTTGGTTAGGATGTTATTATTAGAAAGAAACTAAAGTCCTTAAATCCACTCCCTAAGAGACTAGAGCATGAGTGGTATGAAAGAATAATTACAATTATAATTATAATTACAAATAAATCCACTCCCTAAGAGACTAGAGCATGAGCTCTACCCTTATACATCCCGGTATATGAAAGAATAATTACAATTACAAATAAATAAATGCTATGGAGGTCATCATTTCTTCATTCTTCATGTCTGCTTCATTTCTCGATTAGATTTGCTTACTTCAAAGGCATCATGGGGCCTCAGGACAAAACCTTCTAGCCTCCACTCATCGTAATACCCCATAACATTAATCCTGATTCCTAATGCAAAATTACATTAAAATTAAAAAAATAAATCTAACTATACTTACAAGACAAGTGTTAGCTAAACACACCTAACAACCCAAGCAGTTATATGTATAATTTAGACTTAGCACCCTGCACAAGGATAACCAAGTCCACATATCCTAATTTAGATTATGCTTAAGGGTTAAACAACCTACAAAAGAGAGCATTTATATTTAATTTAAGCATCCCTTAAGCATATACCCAAAGATTCATTCTACAATAATACATCATAAAACCAAACATACATCAAACCATGCACCACCCTAACATAAGGATAAAAGTTAAGGCTTGTATGGTATGTCTTAAATAGGCTATGTTATAATTTTCTGAGTGAGAAATGATGATTTAACTTTAAGTGGATTAATTTATTTATAAGTTTTACTTAATGTTTTCTTTTGTTTCACTTGGTTTACACTTAAAATCTAAGTGTTATAAAGAAAAAAAAAGATAGAGGATCACCCTCTTTTATCCCTACCTTAAGCCACATCAAAAGCATATTAATTAATCAATTATTTTTAATGAATGGCTTATTACATATTTTAATTAGTCCTAAGTTTAAGTTCACTTTAAATAATCTTATTCAATAAGAAAGGCATCTTAAGATTAATTGGAGTTAATTACTATCACACAACACATGTTTGTTCATTTTTTTCCAACATATGTTGCATGCATATGATTAAGTCCTAAACATATCTATACATACAATATGTTTTTGGCACACTTAAATGCAGGATGCATGAATGAATTTTTTAAAAAAAGTGGATTCTCATTCATTAGCTAAATACACATTCAAATGTAAGAAATTTCTAAGCAAGTACTTTGCCATTGTTTGACCAGGAGAATGAGGTAGGAACCTCCTTGGGGCTACTTGAAGTTGTTCATCCCCGAGTGTCTAGACTAGATATACCCCTTATTCTCAAATACATGTAGATGTATAAACAACTATAAGAATGGAAATCATGCAAAAATTATATATTTTTTTTTTGTTTTGAATTATGCATATGGAATAAGGTGGATTTTTACTCATTAGCCAAATGCACACACAAGTGTATAAAAGTTATAAGAAAGTACTTCACCATTGTTTGATTAGAAGAATGAGGTAGGAACCTTCTTACTATTACATCCCTGTCCAATCTAAATATACCAGCTATTCTTAAATACTCATGAGTGTACAAATAACTATAAGAATGTAAACCATGCAAGAATTATATTTTGATTTTTTTATACATGTGAGCTAAAATTCTATCTAAATTCTAACATGGATATACATAAGAATAAACCCAAGCAAGTGTTATTTCCTTTTCAAATGAACTATACACTTGTTAATATTCATATCCTTATGTGAATTCATGAAGATTAAAGAAAAGAGAACTTCAAATAGCATGTTCTAAGTTGTAAGCACATACAAGCTTATAAATACACATAATTATCATTACGCTATGTGTTATAGTTGATTTATATACTTTACATTTAATTTTCTATTTAATAGTGATAATAGCCACACATATTTTTAATTTATGCCAACACGTGCAACTTGACATAAAAGAAGTCATTTTATTTGATTAATTTTTGAAAAGGATGAATGCATGATTACAAGTGGCATACAAAATTTAATACAATTGAAGAGAAATAAAAGAACATAAGCACATAATTTCATTCAATCTAATTAATTCCTAAGGACAATCATATTAAATAAGGTCATTTAAATCAAACCAAAGTTCCTTAATGCCATTTTCATGTTTTATTTGATTTAAGAAATGTGAGAATGATTTGATAATCCTAATCCCATTCCCTATATGTGAATTAATTATATTTAATAAAAAGTAATTAGGTTGATTTTATGAATTGGTTAAGTTAAGCATGGATTAAATCAATTAATTAAACCCTTACCTATGTTACCTAAAGGTAATTAATTAAACAATTATGAGCTAATATGATAGGCAAATAAATTAAAAAGTAAATAGCAAAGCTCCTATGAAATTAAAGGGGCCTAATGCAATTAGCTCACAATCATTAATTAATTAAGCTTAAGGAACTCACTTAATTACTTTTATGGTTTTCTCACACATGTGAGCTAACCATAATTTCATTAGCTCTCTTTAGGTTATTGAACACCTGAAGAACTACCCAAGGATTAATTAGGGAAATTAGATTTAATTAATATTTTAATTTAATCAATCAAAGGATTAGTCCATTAATTCATTTTTCTCTTTCTTAATTTTCAACTTTTGATTATCTTTTCAAAATGAGATGTACTTAATAGAAAAAATATTCGAACGGAGGTCCCAACCTAATTCCATAAGTTATCTAATTAATCAAGCATGAATTCATATAATTTGAGTTTTAATTTAGCCAATTAAGTCATTGATTAATTAACTAATCATTAATTAGTATTTTTTGGTTGAAAAGATAGAAAATTAGGAAAAGGATCAGGGGAGAAGCCCCAATCTCATTCCCTAAGCTTACTTACTGTTCAACAATAATTAAGGAGTCCATATAATTAATTAATTACTGTTCATATATTTAATTATCACTTAATTAAGTTAAGAAGATAATTAGGGATTAATCAATAAATTTCTTGAATTAACCAACCAATATATTCCAAGAAAATTTGGGGAGGTAGAGGTCATCTCCCTAAACATCTTCAAAAAGTTTGAAATCAATTGGATGATTAATTAATGAGTAATTAAACTAATTAAGTTTTCAATTAAACCTTAATTAAGCCAAAATTATAATTCAAAATTAATTAAAGATAATTTTAATGGATTCCTCTCTAAAAATAACTTTAGAATGAGCCAACAATTGTATTTTTTTAGACGTTTCTATAATTAGTTATTAATTTTGGAAGTTTTAGCATTAAAAATGGATTACTTAACCCTAATTAAAGCGTTAATCCTATCGGTGCCATTTGGCATGCTGACACGGTGTGCTTTCCACATGGCACCATGAGATTGGTTATTTATCACATATAGCGAGTTAGAGCAGCACTTTCTCATGATCTGTCTGATCAAAGATTGGATGACCATGATCAAACCTGCAATTAAGTAGGATTAATTTAGTTGATCTAGCATGATTTGATCAAGATCATCCTTTCTGATCATGCGGAATAGACGATCCATGATATGTCTCCTCCTAAGTGGTGAGAGACGGAGACCTCCATTCTTCTTTGCTCGATCTGAGCTTACTCGAGCTCGAATGGAGATCAAATCAATTCCACACCATCAGGGAAGCAAAATGAAGATATCTAAAGGGAGAAATCTCATGACATGCAACTTTTCTTCAAAAAGCTCCAAACCATTTTAAGCTAAGGGTCAATTTCAATAGCATACCTCACTAGAGCTTAGGACTGGCAATTCCAAAGATTGAGGAAGCTTTGTTTAGCTGAAATGAAGCCCTATTGGGTGGTAGGAGCTTTGATTTGAGTGGATTTCTTGGAAGGCCAAGGCATGGGATGGAAGTGGTCGTCTTCGATTGAGCTCCATCTTTCGGTCATCGAGAAGCTTAGGAGATGATTCATTCTCGCTTGCCCAACTCCAAGGATGGTGTGTGCAAAGTTAATTGCACTTTGATGGAGGTTTGAGAAAATGGCAATTGGATTGGGGATCCCCTATTTCAGTTTTTTATAAAAATGATAGAGGAAGAGTTGGGGAGCTCGGGAAACCTTGGAAATTACTCGGGTGTGTGTGTAAGGTTTGAATTGAGTGTTTCTCTGGATTTGAGTGAGAATGAGGACGGTATAACCCCTCATTCCTTAGATCAGACGACTAGCTTTAGTTGGCTATTTTGATCAAATGGCTATCATGGGGAGCTCAATTTGGGCAGGGAATCACCTTAGCTGGCTTCACTGGAGTGGAGGAGGGTGTGAGAGTGGCTATCATGGGAGTGGTGGGTGTGTTATGGCTTTCCAAGGGTTCCAATAGGAATGGGAAGGTGATTTCACCTCCCCATGAGTCATGGAAGGCCCAACCTCCCTTGGTTCAAGTTAACCTGTGTCCTTCGTGCCTAAGTTGACCAATGGATGACTATCAAGTTGCCAAGGAAGAGAAATGACCATTCCCCCAAGTGATTTGCCTCATGTGATGCCCTAGCCCAAGCGTACCATGGTCATTTGGCAATGGATTTGATTTGGGCAGATTTGAGATGAGTCAAAAGTGGCTTAGCCCAAATTTTGAGTAATTTGGAGTTCATTTGGTTTGATTTGGCTTAATTTGACCTATTTAGGTCAAATTGGGTTAGGTTGGGTCAAGTTGACCAATTGGTAAAATTAAGGGTTGGGTCAAGTTCACATGACCATTTGGAGTGTATTGGTGTCATTGGTTTGGTTCAATTTCCTTTGGATTAGATTTTGGTTCTTTTGGATTCATATAGGTCAAATGGGTCAAGTTGACCAATTTGGCCAAATTGGCTAGGGTTGGGTGTTGGTTCAAGTTCAATTTGTTATTTGAAAATGATTATATGCTTTGATTGGAATCAATTTGGATTTAATTTGGATTTTGGCCAATTTGATCCTTTAGGTCAATTTGGGCTAAGTTGGGTTAGGTTGACCAACTAGTCAAATTCTCGGTGACTTTGTCAAGTTCAATAATGAATTTGGAATGAACTTGAGCCATTGGTTGTCAATTTGGTTTAGGTTGTAATTTGCTAGTTTGAGTTCATTTGGGTTAAAGGGTTGACTTGGTCAATAGAAGTTGTTGGTTTGACCCAATTCATGCCAATTGATTAACCTAGGATGATCAACAATCATGACATTAAGTTTGGATTGGCTTAATTCACTTTGATTTGAATTGAATTGGATTTTGGTTCATGTAGGCCAAATTGGCCACTTTGGGTCAAGTGAGCTAATTGGGTTTAGTTGGCTTAATTTTGAGTTGAGTTTCATTTAAGTGAGTTTATATATGGATTTGAGATTGACATATAAATTAAATTGCAATTGGTTTGGGTTCAAATGAGTTTTGGTTCATTTGAATATTTCAAGTCAAATGGGCTAGGTTGGATTTGACTTGAGTTGATTTTATTTGGCTTGATGATTGTAGTTTTCATTTATATTTGGATAGATGATTGAAGGAATGATTGATTCAAGAGAAAATCCATTAGTTTTGCTTTGATTTGGATAGGATTTGGTTAAGTCCAAGAAATTGGCTTAAAGGGTATAAATTGGATTTTGACTTGATTTGGGATTTGGTTTTGCTATTTGAATTTATATTTCATTTATATTTAAGATTATAAAAGAAGATATAATTATTCACGAGAAAATCATTTGAGTTTGGAGCAATTTGGAACCAAATTTGACCAAGCTTAAGGATGTTGGTCAAAAGGGCTTAAGTAGGGAATTGATTTAATTTGATTTAATTTTGTTCATTGGAAGGTGGGTTTCATTTAAATTTATAATTATAAATGATGTAGTAATAGGTTTATAAAGTAACCAATAGATTTTGGGATGATTTGTATGAGATTTGGCTAAGCTTATGGAGATAGGTCCATAGGGCTTGAGAGGGGATTTGGCTTGGTTTGATTTAGGTTGATTTAGTTTTGGCTATTTGAGTTTATATCTCATTTATTTTTGTGAGTATAAATGAAGATATAAATTATTCATGAAGAGATCAATCAAATTTGGGTTATATTGGGAGGAGATTTAACTAGGTTTATGGAATTCCACCATAAGGCTTTGAGAGGCATTTTGATTTTGGATTTGATCATGGGTTCTAATCATTTGGTTTGGAAATTGGATTTGGATTTGATAAATAATTGAGGGATTAAATTGATCTTGGAGAAAATCAATTGAATTTGGTTAAGGCTATGTCCATAAGATGAAATCAAAGGGCATAGGAAGGGCTTTGATTTTTGGATTTGATTATGAGTTTCAATCATTTGCTTTGGAATTTTGATTTAGATTTGGTATTTGAGTTGGATTTTAGGTTTGGTTTGAGGAGGAAAGCATATATTGGGTTTAGGCTATAGGGTAGGTAAGTCTTCCTAAGTCCCTAAGGCATAACCTATTCCTATGGCTAACCCTTCTAAGTCTCTAGGCTTAGGTTAAGTGTTCACCTAATCACTAAAAGTGTCTTAAGACTAAGGAGCTCTTAGTGTCTACAAGAGTCCTAGATCTATGATGAAAAAGTTGAGAACTCCCTCAAAAAATGAAGTCAACAAGGGCAGTGTCAGGAAAACTCCCTATAGGAATCGCCTGACGACTCTTGAGTTGAGATAAGTCCCCCATGGCACTCTCTTAGTAGTCACCTTTAGGTCAGGTTCAATATATTTTGGCACCGACAGGTTACCCATGCAGTCGTTCTCACTTTGGAAGATGTAAGTCTATTACACATTCTTTCCAGCATGACCGTTGCACACTGATTGGTAGCCCTAGGTTGGGTTTGATCTGTTGTACATCAATGGGTCACCCTAGTGGTTGGTCCCTACTTAAGAAGATGTAAGTCTACTAGGTTTTCTTCATGGTACAGCAGTTGCATTGAAAGGCACCCCTTAGGTTAGATAGTCTTACCCTTTGGCCAGTAGACTACCCCTTTGGATCGATAAATCTGAGGTAGGCCAAGGCCGGCATAGCCCCTTCTTAGTGTGGTCCATTGTACTCCTATGGGATCCACCAAATCAAATTAATCCTGACTACTCTTGAGCTGACATAAGTCTTCAGCGGCATTCACTCAATAGTCACCTTAGGTTAGGTTTGATTTGTTGTGCCATCAATAAGTCACCCCAGTGATTGTTCCCCACTTTGAAAGATATAAGTCTGATAAACTTTCTTCTTTAGCACAACCCTTGCACACCGAAAGGTAACCCTTAGGTCGAATAGTCCTACCCTATGGCTGGTAGACTACCCCTTTAGACTTGTAAATCTGAGATAGGCAAGGCTGACAGCCCCTTCAGTAGTCCATGCACACCAACAGGCTCCACAACATAACACACCAAATTAAATTAAATCAAATCAAACCAACATAAATCAAATTAATCATCAAGACTACTCTTTAGTTGAGGTAAGATCCCCAACATCACTTTATCAGTAGTCACCTTAGGTCAGGTTTGATTTGTTGTTCCATCAGTAGATCACCCCAACGACTGATCCCTACTTTGGAAGACATAAGTCTGCTATGCTTTCTTCCAAGTGCAGTCATTGCACATTGAAAGGAAACACTTAGGTCGGATAGCCCTACCCTATGGCAGGTCGACTACCCCATTGGATTTGTAAATCTAAAATAGGCCAAGGCATTTGTGGTTCCTTCTCAGTCGGTCCATTGCACATAGACAAGGTCCATAACAAACCAAATTCAAAACTAACCTTTCTAGTGGAGTCAAATTAAACATATCGAACAAATGAAGCCTCACCCCAACAAGGTGCAAATCAGATTAGTCTCCCTAGTAGAGCCTAAATCAAAATCAAAATCTAACAAATTCAACCAGGCTTATGTCCCCAGCAGATGAACCCTCAATTCAAAATCATTCTCCCCAGTAGAGCCATAAGAAATCCAATCGAACCCTTATCTCCAGCGGATAGACCAAACCTGCTTCTGTAGTGGAAGGTTCACATTCTCAATCCCTAGCAGATTCAAATCCATATCCCTAGCAGATATACCTCAACATAAATTAAAATAAAATAAATTAAAATTAATTTGATCTTGATCCCCAGTGGATTATAGATTCTTATCCTTAGTGGAGACACACAAAAACTAATCATACTCATAATCAAACTCAAATCCATATCCACAGCGGATAGCTTGAACCTACTTCCCTAGTGGAAGGTTCATATACTCAATCCTTGGTGGATTTATCCTTTTATGCCCTCAACATAAACCTCTCACATGTCATGCCCAATGCATGTGTGATCCCTTAGCGCATCTCCTTCACATCCTTAACATGAAATTGCAACCAAATCTCATTTGTTCTCTTATGGCATTGGCATTAGTTGAGTTGCATTGCACTAATAACGAGATTTTATCTACCTTTTGGACTTAGACATAGATCATTTTCATTAGTATTTGCAATCCTTTGGATGTTGTTGATCGTCTCGGTCAATGCCAATACGTGCGGTGTGCCTTGTTAGTTACACCACACGTATTGTGGGTCCTTTTGTTGACCTCACTTTTGGAGTGAGTTCTCAACCTCTTCTTCTTAGGCCTCTGAGTCTTCTAGACACTAAGACATCCTTAGTCATAAAACACTTCTAGAAATTAGGTAAACACTTTACCTAAGCCTAAAGACTTAGAGGGTTAACCATAGGATTATGCTATGCCTTAGGCATTAAGGAGACTCACCCACTCTATAGCCTAAATATGACTTTTGTTCACCTTCTCAAACCAAACCTCAAATTCAATTCAAATATCAAAATCCAAATTCAAATCCAAATCAAATGACTTAAGCCCGTGATCGAATCCAAAATCAAAATCCTTCTTAAGCCTTATGATTTATATTATGGACCATATATAAATGAAATATAGATATAAATCAATCCAAATTCAATTAATTTTCTCAAAGATCAATTCAATCCTTCAATCAACTTATCAAATTAAAACTCAAACTCAACTTCAAATCATGATACAAACCAAAATCCAAATCAAAACCCTTAAGCCAATTTCATCGACTTAGCCAAATATCATCCAAATCAAACCTAACTCAATTTATTTTCTCATAAATTAATCAATCCTTCAATCATCACTTCAAGCCATACCAAAATCTATAATTAAATCAATCAAGCCAAGGTCAAACCTAACCTAACCCATTTGACCCAAAATATTCAAGTAAGCTCCAAATCACCTAATTCCAAATAAAATCAAATTAAATCAAATTTAAACTAAATTAAATTGAATCAAAAACATAAAATCAATGCATAAACACAAACAAACTAAAAAAGAAATCAAGATGGGACATAAAATATCAAATAAGTCATTTGACCTAGAGTTGATCCACGTGGGCTCCACTAAGACAAAAGTCAACAAATTAAAATTTAATCAAATTGAGCCACTCCAAAGACTCAAAATCATCAAATGAACATGTTTGAGTCTAAAACTAAACAATCTAAATTTAATGAAGATCCAAATGGGTTGATTTGGCCACTTAACCCAAGTAGACCTAAATTATCCAATTAAATCTAAATTCAAATTAAATTGAAAATTAATTCAAATCAAACATCCAAAATCATTTTAAATTTATAATTAGATAATATTTAGCCAACCATTGCATTTAATTTAATAAATTTGATCATTTAACTCAAATATGTCCAATGTGGCCTATTAAGCACAATTTTGGTTAAAATGAGCTTAAATCTAAATCTACATCAAATCAAGTGAGATCAATTACTCCAAATCATCTTAAACACTTAATCGAACATGAGTGTAACCCAAACACACAATAATTGAGCCAAATTGTACATTTGAATCATTGAAGCCCAACTGAAACAAAATATAATTAGCAAGTTAGTCAAACTATAAAAATTATGAAATCAATCATATAACAAAAAAACACTATCAATATTGTCATTGTATAATTAAAATAGAAATATAATTAAATTTGAACATCAAATATAAATTTGGTTAAAATTAAATCAAAATAATTAACTACTAAATAAATAATAAATATACAATTTGAATAATCATTAACTATAGTTTATATAATTTATAAACTTCACTTAAATTAAAACTGTAATTTAAAAATTAATAAAAATTATGAAGATTTATAAATAAAAAAACAATAAGTCTAAAAAAATTAAAAAAATCCCATCCTTAGTCACGTAGCACCAAGAGATATATATATATATATATATATATATATATATATATGTTATCATTCTCATGCCACATTTATCTCGTTAAAAATTAAAATAAAATAATAATAAATTTGGACATCACTCTTTTAATAAAGCTAGCAAAAGCATCAAGTATCTTTTTATTTCACGTGAATCTCAAATAAATTTTTTTATTTACTATTCAAATGAAAAATTGCTCTCTATCTCTCTCTCACTCTCTCTCTCTCTTTCTCTCTCTCTCTCTCTCTCTCTCTCTCTCTCCCTCTCTATCCAGACAAAGCCTCCCATCCCTGACAAAAAAAATACAAATATAAAATAGTAATCATGGGCCGAGACTCTTTTCCATGTTTCTACTATCGAATACCATCTCCTCCTCCATTTTCATCCCCATGAACTGGATGGGAACAAGAGAGAAAGTGGAGCTTTTTCTCCGTTATGCACAGAGCCTCTCATCCTTGCCATTTTTTTTAAGAGAAGCCCAACCTCTCTCGCATCTTCCTTCATGCAAGAGATGTTAAAGCCATCCCTGCATCTCATTCCATCGGATCGAAGGCTTGCTGCACGGGATTGGAGTCCCTTTGTTCATCTGTCTTCACTCTCTGTATCAGTCGCACGTGAGAAGCATCTCATCCTCTTACCAATTCGGTACTTCCACCCCTCTGATCGATTCAAAGGCTAGCCACACACTTCCCTCTCTTTTACTTGTGCGAGCAGACCAAGCCAGAGACTCATGCTTGACACTCTTATCCATTGGAAAGCTTCATCCCCAAGCCCATAGGTCAACAGACACTATAACCTACGAGATTATTCATCGCTCCAACTCAATGCAAAATCTAGTCCTCTTTAAAATCTTTCTTGCTATAGGCATTCTTCTCGTCCCTCTCATTGTCAGTTCAATAGTGTCATGCTATAGCATCGAGCCTCTCTCCTCTCGCCCTCTTCCTCTACTAGGCAGCCAACACTTGATTTTCTCCATATTTCCTTACAAAAATACTGCAGCAACTTTAATCTCCTTATATGTTGAACCTCCTTTCCTTCTTCTACCCTGCATTCCACTACCTCTAATTCTCAATCCAGGTTTCCCTCCATTGGCCTACATTTGAACTACTCTTCTCTACACAACCCAAGAGCATGTAAGGGAGATATTTCCTCCAGCTTGCTTCTAACTATTTTGTCCATGAGAATGATGAAGCTCTGGTAAGTAGCGGCCGTGAGTGAGCTTATGGGATACTTGGTGAGGAGGCATTCCTAGAAACATGGGTGAAGCTCCCTCATGTCTCAGTAAAGTTGTTCAAATTGACCAATTCAACGAACACTATCTTCAATCAGTGAGGAAGCATTTAAAGTGAACCATATGAGCAAAGAAAAGGAATGCTAGCTAACGTATTGATCCAACCCAACAAGCATATCAATAGGGCTTTGTTTCTTCTAAATGAAGCCACCTCTTCCTCGAAATCCAGTAGACATTAGATCTAGTGAGGTATAATTCTTAAATGCTTAGAAAGTCTTAGGGATCTTATGTTTGATGTGTTGAATGCGAGCATCATTAGGATCCAACCTTTAGAACCCGTGCACTTTACTTTTTAATCCTTTTGGCAAGAGTTTAGAGACAAAAGCAAAACTATTTATTTTATGTATTTGAAATGAATAATTTTGATTAGGTCGAATGACATAGTGATTTGATTCCATCTATCAAGCCATGTTTAACTCGTGGGCCATTTGATTTTTGATTGAATGATAACGATTAATCCACCTTATTTTATTTATTATTAAATTCAATCAAATCTAAAAAAAGGAGTTAATCAATCTATAGAATTCTAAAAAAAATAAAAAAAAGAAATAATTTGTGATCAAACAAAAAAAAGTGCAAATTAAATTATCATAAAATCTAAGTAAAACTTAGTATAAAAAGAGAAAAAAAAATTAACTAAACCAATAGTATTATAAATATTATAATCGAATATAAAAAGTTGTTTGAACATAATTTATGAAAGTCAATTATAAAATCAATGTAATCTCTTATTGTTATTTGTTGATTCTAAAATCAAAATGAAAATTTAGTTATGTGACATATCCTTAATTATAATTAACTTAACTATTACAATTGGCTAAGCTTTATTTGATTTGTTATTCATATAAAATTTTGGAGGAATTCTTAACTAATTCAAATCACATTTTAAAACACACACACACACACACACACACACACACACACACACACACACACACACACACACATATATATATATATATATATATATATACTCACATCCCTTGGGACATAAACAATTAAAGTCAAGAAAAAAATATGAGCAAACTTGTATAATTCATATTCTAAATATCATGATCAAATCAAATAAACATAAAATTAAATATAAACTCGAAATTTATTAAATCATATCCAATTACTCCAAATTTCAATCAATACCAAAATAAGTTAAACAAAAATAAAATCCAAATAAACAAACCTATTAAATTAAGATAAGAGAATAATCATTAAGCTAAAGAGATGATCATTTATATAAACTAGATGGCTAAATTTAACAAGTTAAACCCTTAATTAGAATTCAAATGAAAGAAAAGATTAAACTTCAAATGAATCATAAGTAAATTAAAATACATTCACCAATCCAAATCAAACTTAAAAAAAATTATAAAAATCAATGAATTTAAACAAACATTGAAATGACAATAATCATATGCAATTAAAACCCAAAAAAGAAAAGCATTAGATATTAAAGATATTGAATTAACAAAATTTAATTAAATCAAAACATCTAATCCAAAATTAATCAATCAGAATATATGAAATTAAATAAACTTAAACTTCATTAGATATTCAAGATATTGAATTATCAAGATTTAATTAAATCAAAATATCTAATCTAAAATTAATTAATCAAAATAAATGAAGATTATGTAAACTCAAATTTTAAAAATCTAATTTAAATCAAACAAATATTATTCAAATAAAATCAAACACATAAATTCAAATGGGCTAATTAAGATACTTAAGGACCTTAGTTAGACTCTTTAGGAGTTAGGATGTAGAATATGGTAAGTTCCATCCAAAAATGGAATTCATTCTACTCTTCAATCTTGAAAATCTAAATATCGCTTTAACCAAATAAAAGTGAAATAAAAATGTAAAATAAATCATGAAATCATTTAAATCAAAACCAGCTAAAGGAAAAAATTAAATAAATGCAAACTCCAAATGAAACTTAAACTAAAGAAGCCTAGTACTGTCTTGTCACACAAACCCTTTTTTCACACGCCAGAATACTAGGTCATTGACCTTAGAATTAGGTTAGGTCGATGTGTTGATTATATGGTTGATGTTGTGTTTTATTTTGTGATGTAATATTTTTAGGCTGAATGTTAGGAATGTGGGTCGTAGGTTGGACGTTAGGTCATTGATAGTCTAACATTATTTTTTACAATGGATTGTGCTTAAGGGGCCAGTTAAAAAAAAAATATAAATGCTCTCTTTGCAGGTTGCTTAAGCCCCTAAGCATAATCCAAGTTAGGACAGGTGGGCTTGGTTACCCATGGGCTGGGTACTAAGTTTAAATAATAGAGATAACTACTTTAGTTTTATGTGTGTTTAGCCAACACTTATTTTGCATGTGTAGTTAGATTTACTTTTCCTATTTTTAATATAATTTTGCATTAGGAATGAGGATTAGTTCTATGGGGGTTTAGGATGAACATTGGCTAGAAGGCTTAGTCCTGGGGTGCCATGTGATGCCTTAAAGCCTACCACATCAAAAGAAGCAAAAATATGAAGAAATGAAGGAGACATGAATAATGAATACTTGAAGACCCCCCATATCATTATTATTTGTAATTATAATTATTATTTTATATGCTAGGTTGTATATGGATAGAGATCGGCTACCCATTTTCTCTTTTCGGGGTGTAGGACAGAACCCGGCCACACCAGCCTTTTATTCTTTTATGGTAGTTTATAAAATTATTTGATGTTGTATTTAGATTACGCATTAGAAACAACATGCCTTTCTTAGTTTCTTATATTTTTGATGCTTTAATGCATGGCTTGGATGCGATTAGGCTCCTAGGATAAAATTAATTTCTCTACCCCAAATAATAATTCATAATTAATATTTAAAATAACTCATAACCTCAGCATAAAGCCTAGGTTCTAAATAAGATAATTAAAATATTTAGTAATCCCTTAGTTGAATGGTTTAATGTCACATAACATGTATGCATATTCTTTCTCTCTTGAACATGAAAGATCTCCATCCTTGCACGATAAGGGAATGCTTGACCTAGGAGGGCATCCCTTGTGTTGGAGAACACCTTCTTCTAGCTAATTTGGCCCATAACTTATTTTCATCATGCATATAAGCATGAAAATCCTAAAGCCTTTGTCAAAATGAAGTTTCAAAATTAAAATAAAATTTGGAAATATTTTGCATTTGTAGAATAAGTCATTACTCATACCACTCATCCTCTTTCTAAAGACTTTATTATATGATTAGGTCTATTATAGGGTGATGGTTTCTATTTATTAAGATAGTGCATCATACCTTAATGTAGTACTCGATCACTTCAATAAATACCCCAAAAGATCTACGTGGTGTGCCACCTCCATAATTAAACACCATAACCCTAAACCCTAAACCATAAACCCTAGACCCTAAAACCTAAACCTTAAACCATAAACCCTAAACCTTAATAATATTATAAAATTAAAGTGAAAAAATCCTTTTGCTCTCCTAGTGTTAGCAATTTTTCCTTTCCCCCTCTCATTTTTTGGCTTTCTAGATGTTGTTTGTAGATTGATTTAAACAATTCTCACTGGATTCCTTCTCAAATCAACAAGCATTGGTTGATTTCATCTCTTCCTTGGAGTGACATCATGACTTGGCATCTTCTCTAATGATTCCTTGGGAAAAATCAAAAGATCCTATGGATCCTGCTAGGGCATCATCTACCCTTTCTTCAGCTACTTCAAAATCATTCAAAGATGTTCTCACTGGTAAGGATGGCTATTTAGGTGAGTCTCTGAAACTTATTTTGACTTCTTTCCAAGGCATGCCCGCAGTTATGTGCTCTGATATAATCATGAAAAATCTTGCTAAGCCTTTTGAATTAACTTTGGTTGGAAAGTTTACTCTTCATAGGCCTAATCTGAAAAATATTCGCTCTTTCTTTCATAATCTAAAACTTTTGGGTACTTTTATGATTCATTTAATTGATACTCGCCATATTTTAATTCAACTAATGAATGATTTGGATTAAACTCATGTTTTTTCTCGTCGTTCCTATTTTGTTTTCAATTCCCAAATGAGGTTGCTAAAAAGGACTCCACTATTTGATATTAAGGAAAAATCTCCAATTGTTCCAGTTTGGATTTCTCTCCCCAATATGCCTATTCATTTCATTAACCATGAATTACTTTTTGCTGTGGGTGCCTTATTTGGTCAGCCATTGTAAATTGATCAAGCAACAATTATAAAATATCATCCTTCAATGGCTAGAATCCTTATTGAATTGGACAATACCAAGAAACAACCCAAAGAAATCTATTTGGGATCTAAAAATTACGATTATATGCAAAAAATTGAATTTAAAAATTTTCCTATCTTTTATTTTTACTATAAAATCCATGGGCATGATAATTTTGATTGTTTCATTCTTCATCCTCTCCTAAAAAAATCCCTGTTAATTAAACTTTTATTACTAACCCTAGGCCGACCATTGTCAAATTTAAAAAAACTACTTTGGAAAAAATGGATTCTTTTAATGTTCTTTATAAGACTAATTTACCTTTTACTTCTTCTAAGCAATTGAAGGCTTCTAATGTGAACAATAATAGCTTTTCTAAAATTTTGAATGAGGATTTTGTTTCTTCTGATTCGATCCCTGCATCCTTGTTAGCTTTGATATATGAAAATGAAGCTTTAATGGAGAACATAAATGAGGAATTTAATAGTATGCATCATTCTAATTCAATGGAGAATATGGCTTTAATACCTCATGATAATCAGGTTGATAAACTTGATTCCATATTCCAAATTTAGGATGATTTAACTTCTCAAAAAGATTTGCTTTTATCTAATAATTTTTCTAATGATGAGGAAGGGTTTGGTGTTCCCATTTTCCTTTTAATAAATCAGTTTATGCTCCTTCCCTTGCTATTCTTGAAGCTCATTTGTCTTTAAAAATTTAGTTTCTTGGAAGAAGGAGAATTCACTTCTCATCAAGAGATTTCTTTTAATCTATGACTAATGTTGCTAAATCCTTTTTGAATGATGATTCTAAGGGAGAAGAAAATGGCTTCCAAACTTTCTATTCATAAAAGAAAAAAAATTAAAAATATCCTCCTAAATTGCAAAGAAAGAAGAGTCATTGACCTCCCTCCCTTCTTGATTAACCACATTTTCTTTTCTTTATGTTTAATTTTTTAGTTTAGAATGTTAGATGGATTGGCAAAACTTTATTAAAGGATGCAGGGTTCTAATTATACTTGGCAAAAATTTAGACTTTGGAAAAGTTGGATCGAATTCTTTTTAATACTCATTGGATTACTCAATGGCCTATTACTTCTGTCAATTATTTAAGCTAAACCTTGTCTAATCATTCTCCTCTTTTGGTTTTTATTAAAGATAATTCTAATAGATTAAAAAATTTCTCTCCTTTTAGATTTGAACATGTGGATTGACATATTGATTTTTTTTTTAATGTTGCTAACAATTGGAAAGCTCTTTTACATCTTCATAATTCTATTATGGGGATGAACGGATGTTGGTTTAAGCTTAAAAGACTTAAACAAAATCAGGGTTGGTGGAACAAGCATTATTTTTAAATCTTTGCTGCTAATATCAAAGATATGGAAAAATTGATTTGTGATCTTAAAGTCTCTGTTATGTCTGATCCTTCTAAGATTAAAGAATTGACTAAAGCGAAGATAAGCTTTCTAATTTTCAAAATATGGAAGAGACTTATTAGCGCCAAAAATCTACTAGTAAACACATTGCAGATGGAGACAGTAATACTAGCTATTTCCATGCTTTAGTTAATAAAAATAGAGCCTTAAATAATATTCAAAAAATTAAAGATGAAAATGGAGAATGAATTATAGAGAATAATGGTATTAAGGATTCAATCATTAATTACTTTAAAAATATGCTTAATGAGAGTTGCTCTTATGAAGCTATTTCTAAATCACACTTAATTTCTTCTATTATTACTAGTGATGACAATAATTTTTTTACTATTGTGCCTAATGAAGATGAAATTTTTAAAGATCTTAATAGCATGAACATAGATTCTATTGTTGGTCCAGAGGCTACCCAATTTTTCCAAAAAAGTTGGATTATTATTAAAAATGATTTGATTGAGGATGTTGTTGATTTTTTAAAGGTAATCCTTTTCTTAGATATTTTTTAGCACTTTGTTCTCTACCTAAGATAACCCGACTATTGGAGTGATTTTAGACCTATTATTCTTTGCACCTTCTTCAATAAACTTATTTCCAAAATTCTTGCCAATAGGCTTAGTCCTTTACTTCATAAGATTATCTCTCTCAACCAAATTGATTTTATTAGAGGTAGATCTATTTTTGATAATATTTTACTTGCCCAAGAATTAATTCATGATTTAGATGCTAAGACTAGAGGTGGAAACATTCTTTTCAAATTAGATATTTCTAGCGCTTTTGATAATATCTATTGGGATTTCCTTTTTCATATTATGAATTTTTTTTGAGTTTTCTGCTAAATTTATTTTTCTTATTAAAAATTGTATTAATAATGTCTGGTTCTCTATTTTGCATAATGGGGAAGCTTTGGGCTTCTTTCCTTCTTCCCATGGCTTAAGACAAGGGCATCCTTTATCTCCTACTTTATTTATTATTGTTTTTTACTACTTATCTTGGAGCATCAATGAGTTATTCTTAAACAATCCTAGTATGTACTACATAACTCTTGGTGGTCTTCCTATTTTCCACTAAAGCTTTGTTGATGATTTTATTATTATTTTTTTGCAATGCTTCTCTTCATCATATCAAGAACCTGATGATTTTTTCATATAAATTTGGTAGAGATAGTGGGCTTTCTATCAATGATGACAAAAGTTATTTTATTACTTCTTTAGATATCTCCAATAATAAAATTAATCAAATCCTGCATATCACTAATTTTAAATATCAACACTTACCTTTTAAGTACTTGAGTGCTCCTCTTTTTGAAGGTCCAAAATGATCCCACATTTTTGATGAGTTAATTAAAAAAATTTTAAATAAAATTTTTGTTTGGGAATTCCATTACTTTCCTTTGGTGGCAGACTCACTATTCTTAAAAGAACTCTCAATTCAATGCCTCTTTATTTGATCAAACTATTATTCCCACTAATTCTACTCTTACCAGAATTGATCTCTTGCTTAATATAATTTTTTGGTGGTCCAATAATTCTATTAAAAGAATGCATTGGACTTCCTGGCATAAATGTTGTGGTCCATTGGGTTAAGGTAGTCATGGTTGCAAACCTATTCGTGATGCTATCATTGGCTTCTCTCATAAGTTCTGGTGGAATTTTAGAAAGAATGATAGCCTTTAGGCAAATTTTATGATGGAAAAATATTGCAAAGGTAAACACCCTCTTACATGTGCTTATAAAGTTAGTGACTCTCCGATTTGGAAAAGGCTTTGCTCCATTTAATGGATTGTTGAATCCTTAATATCTTGGGGTATTCATTCGGGTTCTTCTTTCTTTTGGCAAGACAATTGTCTTATCAATGGCTCTATTGAGTCCCTTTTATCTACACACCCTACTGCTACTATCAAAGTTAACTCTTTTAGCTTAATAACAATTAGAATAAAAACAAACTTGAGAACTACATTCTTAGATCTTTTTTTTGACAAGTTTTGCAACATCGCTATCTTTTCTAATAAACTGGATCAAATTTTGTTCAATCTTTCTTACAATGGTGATTTTGTTCTTAAAGAGGTTTGAAATTTTATTAGAATAAACAAAACGCCTCTAATGTTTTCATTAAACTTTGGAACAATATCATTCCTATTTCTTATTCGATTTTAGCTTGGAAGATTTTGAATAACTTCATACATGTTGATTCCTTGCTCTGGCTTAAAGTGTTTTATTTACCTTCTAAGTACTATTGTTGCTTTCATATTGAAAATGTTGATCATGTTTTTATTAATGATGCTATTGCTTCCAAACTTTGGATATGGTATGATGATTTATTAAACACTAACTATTTTCATGGCTCTCTTTCATTATATCAACTTCATGAAGTTTGTTTCCACAAAATTACGAAAGGTTATATCAAAGTTTTACTTGCTATTACTATTATTTGGTTCATTTGGATGGATAGAAATGATGCTAAATATCGTGGTATCCCTATAAACCATAAAAGGATCCTAGCCAGAACTAAAGAAAAAATTAATGCTTTGTTTAATGCAAATTTAATTAGTAATCTTCACTTTAGAGGTTATAAATTTGTGGCTAAAAAATTATGTATCACTTTGCGTGATGATCCTTCCTACAAGAGTATTAGGATTATACATTGGATTAAGCCTACATAAAATTTTATTGAGATCAATACTGATAGTTTTGTTTCCCCAAACAAATATGGTTATGGTGGAATTCTTAGAGATTCTAAAGGTACTATCATTTGTGCTTTTGCCTACACCCTCAAAGCTTGTTCTATTATTTATGCTGAGCTCATGGTTGTTAACAAAGCTGTTGATATTTGTTTAAGCAAAGGCCTCTTTAATATTTGGATTGAAGTTGATGATCTTCTATTACTTGATATGCTCAATAATAATAAAATGGGGAATGCTGACTTATTTTATCTTCTTAATCACACTAAAAAGCTTCTTTCTCCAGTTTGCAATAAAAATTTTTACATTCTTTGTGAAGGTAATGCTTGTGCCAATTTCTTGGCTTATTTGGGAGGGAAATTAAATGAGCTCACTTTATTTGATAACCATAACTTACCTAAGCATCTATGTGGTCTGGTCAATCTAGATAACACTAGACTTCCTTACCTTAGATTTCAGCCTTTTGTTATTTATTTGATCATTTTGCTATGGTGGTTTTATTCATACTATTTTTTGGTTGTTTATTTTATGCTTCCCTCACTAAGAAGCATTTTTTTCCTGAGTTTATTTCTTTACTTAAAACCCCATTCCTCTTAACCCCATTCTATACTTGACTAACCCTTTTTTTGGGTCATAGTGGTTTTTAATTGGTTTCCCTATCCTCTAAGACCAGTGATTTTCAGTCTATGGCAATATCACACAGCTAGTCATTTTTTCAGGGTCTCCAGTTGGGTTATGGTAGTGCCAATTTTTGGCCTACCCCTTATTAATGGAAGTTGGGTTTACCTCCAATTTTGGCTAGCTATGGCCTTATTCGAATTGGATTTTTAGTTGCTACAGATGGTTTTGTTGGTTGCTTCTATTTGCTTCATCCATCTGCCTAGTTGTTTTGGGTGGTTATATTTTTCATGGCTGTTGTTGGCCTCTTTTGGCTTGGCTTAGTTTTGGGTTTTTTTGGTGGTTGATGTTCTCTTTCCTTGGTTTGGCTTGGAGGCTTCTACTGGTTGGTTTTTCCCTCAGTCTTATGGATTGGAGGTAGTTGTTATGTGGTTGTTATCTTCCTACTTTCTTATTTATGGTGGCTGTCTGCTCTTTGGGATTTGGAATGGGTTTTATTTTCCTCTGGCCTTGTTTCTTTCATTATAATTTTGCTGCTTGTGGTTAGGTGGTCCTCCTTGGCCTTTTTCTGGCTAGGTGACTACCATTTTATTTATTATTGGTTATTTTGGAGATCTCCAAGTGGGTTGTGAATTTGTCTACTATTATTCTTTCCCTTTTTTGGGCTATGTATTGGCTTTGTCTCTTGGTTAGTTTTGTTGGTAGGTGGTTATTATTTTGGTTGGTTGGTTAGTTGGTTGGTGTTGGTTGTGTTTGATGGTTCATTTAGGTGCTTTTGGTTCTTTGGTTGGGTTTATGGTATACTCTTGGGTTGGTTATCCTCTCTTGAGTCTGTTGCTTTTCTTTTATTTTTGTTCTCGGTCTCCGCTACTCAACTTGTTGGTCTTCGCTGGTTATTTTATTGTCTATTTTGTTTGTGGAGGATATGAGCTCTTGTGGTTTTTTTGGTCCTATTTTAGGACTTATTGTTCGTGGTTGGCTACTTCAGGGGTTTTTTGTGGTTGCTGTCTAGCCTTGGATGCTTGTGTCATGGCTTGGTGTTTTGGGATATATGTTGGCTGTTGGTATTGACTCCCTCTAGTTTATTTGGCTCCCCTTGTTTCATGATATTTGCCTCTTGGTTGGTGGTGGTGGATTTGCTGTTCTTTTGGCTGCTTTGGTGGTGGTTTTGATGGTAATTTATGGATGCCCTTTTGGCCTTTCTATGTTATGGCTTTCCTCTCTCTGGTGCTGCTTATCTCCTACGATTTTGCTATATGGGTGGAGGTTTTGCCTTTTAATTTGGATTGCTATTTCTTTCCTCTCTATGCTATGACTATTTTGCTCGATTATTTTGTTTGCCCTATTTATGCTGACTACCCTTTATTTATGTTTCTCTTCCTATTGGTGGTGGCTTTGTTGGAGTTACTGCTTGGTTTATTTTAGCTCAGCCACTGATCCTATTCTAACTTCTGGGATATTGGCTTTAAGTGGTTGGTTTGTTGTGGGTTTTGGTTGGTGGGTTGGTGGTCTATTTCTTAGCTTATTATTTTTGTGTTTGTTTGGTGCAAGAATTGGATCACTATGGACTATTTTTCCTTGGATGGTTTTTTATATTAGGTATGGTGGCTATGATGGCCTTGATGTTCCCTCATATGTTCTCTTTGGTTGGTAGCGTGCATATGGTTCTCATGAAGGTTGGATGCTCATATGTATTGTTGCCCCTTGAGATGATCTTACAGCAGAGCCTTCTCTTTCTCTCTTTCTAAATTGTTTACTTTATCTTTTCCTTTTATGACCATTGCCTTTGTAGTGTTTTGTAGAATTCTTTTGCAAGTTGGAACTTCACAGATGGAATCATCTTTACTCAGTCAACTCAAGTACTGTTGATGTGGATCTTGCTTATCTTGAGTTCTCAAAGGGATCATGAGGTGCTGCTAACTAGCAATTTTATTGCTTTATTAAGTTATATTAGTCTTATTTAGTGTCTTTTCTCATTTGCTTTTAAGTTGTTGTATTTTCTCGTTAATTTTTTTTCCATTGTACTTGATGGGGATTTAGCTATTTAGGTTACTTGTAGCTCTATGAGTAGTAGAACTTTGAGCTTTACCCCCTTTAAGGACATTGTATACTTTATTTTTATGGTAATAAAATTCTAACATTCCCTAAATAAAAAAATAAAAAACCCTAAACACTAAACGCCAAACCCTAAACCCTAAAGAGCTCAAAACCTAAACCTAAACTAAATAAAACCTAAAAATAAAATAAATAAAAATACCTAAACCTAAATAAAATAAAATAAAATAAAATAAAATAAAAACCTAAACTAAAACCTAAACCAAAACCTAAACCTAAACCTAAAAAATAAAAAAAATAAAAATTAAAAATTAAATAAAATAAAACTAAATAAACTAAAAATAAAACTAAAATAAAATAAACTTAAAATAAAAATAAGATAAACCTAAAATAAAATGAAATAAAACTAAATAAAACCTAAACCTAAAAATAAATCAAAAGTAAAACCTAAATAAATAAAACATAAACATAAAAAACTAAACACTACAAATAAAATTAAAATAAATAAAATAAACTAAACTAAACTAAAATAAACCTAAACCTAAACCTAAACTAAACCTAGCTTAACTAAATAAATAAAATAAAATAAATGAAAATAAACCTAAACCTAAAATGAAATAAACCAATCTACCTAAATAAAAAATACATAAAATAATAAATTACTATAAACTAAACTAAACCTAAAAAATAAACTAAAATAAAAAACCTAAACCAAAATAAATAAACTAAACTAATTAAAAATAAAAATAAACCTAAATAAAAATAAAAAATAAACTAAACTTAAATAAATAAAAAATAAATTAAATAAACTAAACCAACCTAAACCTCCTAGTTTGTAATTTAATAAAATAAAATAAAAAAATCTAACCTAAATCCTTAAACTAATCCTAAACATTAAATAAATCTTAAGACCCTAAACCTAAATCCTGACATACAACCCTACCCTACCCTGACACAAACCCTAAACCCTAAAAACCTAAAAACCTAAAAACCTAAACCTAAACTAAATAAAACCTAAAAAAAAACTTAAACTAAATAAAATAAAAATAAACAAAATAAAAACCAAAACTTAAACCTAAACTTAAACATAAAAATAAAATAAAATAAAAAATAAACTAAATAAATAAATAAAAACATAAATTAAACTAGAAAAATAAAATAAACCTAAAATAAAGTAAGATAAAAAACCTAAAAATTAACCTAAAATAAATAAAAATTAAACCTTAAACTAAAACAAATCTAAACTAAAATTAAAAAAATAAAACTTAAACCTAAACTAAAATAAATAAAACTAAACCTAAACCTAAAATAAATTAAACTAAACCCTAAACTAAATAAAATAAAATTAAAACTAAACCTAAACTAAAATAAAACATAAAATAAACTTAAAATAAACCTAAACCTAAAAAATATAAACCTAAACTAAAAAAAATAAAAATAAAATCTAAACCTAAAAAATAAAATGGTCTAACCTAAAAAATAAACATAAACTTAAAAAATAAACTAAAATAAAAAAACCTAAACTAAAATAAAGTAACATAAAATAAATAAACTAAACTAAATAAAAAATAAACATAAATAAAAATAAAAAATAAAATAAACAAAAATAAATAAACTAAATAAACTAAATAAACTAAATAAACCTAAACCTACTAGTTTAGTTAATTTAAAGAAACACCCTAAACTTAAACACTAAACCCTAAACCACACACTATTCTAAACCTCCTAAACCTAAATCCTAAAACTCAGTCCTAAACCCTAAACCTAACTATAAACCACTAAGCTACACCCTAAATAATTAAACCCAGACACTACCTCAACCATAAACTAAACTCTAAACCCTAAACCTTAAACCCTAAACCCTAAACCCTAAACCCTAAAGCCTCAAGCTTAAACACTAGACCCTAAACTCTATGCCTAAACCCTAAACCCTAAACCCTGAACTTATTTTCACTTTTTGTCCTAAGATGGGTTTTATTTTTGACCTCTAGATTTTGGGTTGGCCTGATGGTTACTACCTAGTGGGTCCTGTCTTTCTAGCCTTGGTTGGCTTTGTTTTTTCCTCCTGGTGGCTGCTGTCTTCTCTACCTTGTTACTTTGATTGTTGGTGGATGAGATGGTTTCTGCTCTAGCTTAATTTTTTTTCTGCACTAGTTTGTTTGTTTACTCTTTTCTAGAACTCAAATTACTTTTTACTAGTTTTCATGGTTGGATGGCTTGCCTTCCTTGTGGGAACTATTGTTGGTTGTTTCCTTTCTAGGCCTTCTTTTGGAGAATTTATTGGCTACCTTTTTGGGTTTTCCTCCCAGTTCCATATTGTTTATTGCTGGAATCTTCTTTTTTATTAGTTTTGCGTTTGATTATTCTCCTGGAATTAGCCTTTGTTGGGTACGTTGTTTGTAGCACATTTTGTGTTGTTGTTATGCTATATGCTAGTTTAGTCTTTGTTGCTGAGAAAGTTTGGTTTTCCAGCAGGTCCTAGCTGGCTACTGTTGTTGCCTTTCTATGGTTATTGTGCTTTTTTTGGGCCTCTATTGTGTGGTACTTTGTTGGTTTTCTAGATTTGCTTGGTTGTTAGTGATTCTTCCTTTGTTGGTTACATATGATGGGTTATTTTTAGATGGTTGCCTTATGGCTGTTTTACTTAGCTGGTTTGGTTGGATGAATTATAGTTGTCCTTGGAATCATGGTTTGTTGATTTTTCCTTATTGGTCTTTTCCTTCTTCTTGAACAATTTGCTGTAGTCTTTAGTTGTGTTGGCCAAACCTTTATTGATCCTTTTGGATTGGACTTGTTAGTTTCTGGTGGTTGGTTTCTTTGCCTTTATTTTGTGTGGCTATTTTTTCTCTTGTGACTTATGTTTCCTTTAGTTGATGGTTTCATTTTGAGCTATCTAGTCATTTATGGTTGCTCACCCTCATTTGTCTTAGTAACTGCTACTTGTTAGAACTTTCCATTGAGGGTTCTTATTTGGGTTTTGTTGGCTATTTCTCTGTTAATTGGCATGGGTCTGATGCTTGTTGATGGTTGGTTATGGTATTCATGGTTTATCGCGAGGATGGGAATTTGGATAATGGCTATTGTTGGTGTTCAAGCTATATTCTAGCCTCTCTTAGGGTTATTGTGATTAGTCTGTTTTGATTTTTCTTTGGTGGTTTGGTTGCTAGTTGGTTGTTGTCCGGTTGCTCTTTGTTAAATGGTTAACGATCTAGAACTCTATGGACTGCTGGCCTTGAATGTTTGCTTGTATCAAGTATGCTAGCTATGATGGCTTTGATGTTACTCACCTCTTCCCTCTAGTTAGTAAATGATTCTAATCCTTCTTTATGAAGTTTGGATGCTCATATTGTTATCTGAGATTATCTGGTCTAAGCCTTCTCTTTCTCAGCTCTCTCCTTTTCCTCTGTTTATCCTTATCCTTTTTAGCAATGACTTTTGCTTTGTAGTGTGTTGTAGATTTCTTTTACCGGTTGGAACTTTACAGAGGGAATGGTCATTACTCAGTCAACCCAGGTGTTATTTCTGTGGATCTTGCTTATCTTGCTTTCTCAAAGAAATCATGAACTACTGTTGACTCATTCTTTTCTTATTTTTAGGATTTGTTTTAGTCTTACTCTGTCTTCTTCTCTTATGCTTTTAGCTGTTGTATTTGCTCTTTTACTTTGTTTTTTTTCTAATGTACTTAGATGGGAGTTTAGCTCTTTAAGTTTCTTGTAGCTCTGAGAGCAGTAGAATTTTAGAGCTTTACTCCTTTTAAGGACATGGTATCTTTTCCTTTTATGGTAATAAAATTCTAACTTTCCCCAAAAAAAAACACTTAACCCTAAAACCTTAAACTCTAAACCCTAAACTAACCCTACATCTTAAAAACCATAAACCTTAAAGCCTAAACACTAAACCCTAAACTCTAAACCCAAACCCTAAATCATAAACCCTAAAAGTATAAAACCTAAAACCCTAAACCCTAAACTCTAAACCTTAAACCCTAAAACAAAACCTAAAGTAACTAAATAAATTAAAAAATAAACCTAAATAGTAAAACCTAATAAACTTAAACCTAAACCTAAACCCTAAGAATGGACAGAACCTTGATGGCATGAACATTACTGTCAACTAGGCTCAATTTAGATCTAGTGGTGGAGGCACAGGCGGATGTGATGGTTATCGCAGTGGTGGTGGGGGATCTGGAGGTGCTGGTAGATATAGAGGTGGTGGTCAAAGTAGGGGTGGTTATGGAGGTGAGAGGAGTGACAGAGGTTATAGCCATGGTGGTGGCGGAGGGAGAGATAGAGGATATGATGGTGGATAATGCTACTCGAGAGGCCAGGTTGGCTCTGATCGGAGCTGGAGAAACTGAAGAATGACTGTTCCTATCTACTGCTTATGGAACTATGTCTTTATAGTAGAGACAGTTCAAGTTATCTAGGGTTTTTGATTTTTTCTATGCTTCATTTTTAATCTATGTCATTGCTTATGTCTTAGAAAACTTGGTGTGTTACTTGGTTGATGAAATCGAAAAGAAGAAATATTGAATCTGAATTTGTTCTCTATTAAAAAATCAAACACCAAAAACTCGAAACCCTAAACTAATTCCTGAACCCTAACCCTAAAACCTACAACCTAAACCATAAATCCTAAACTCTAAAAACCCTAAACCCTAAAACCTAAACTAAACATACAACCCTAAACCCTAAACCCTAAAACCCTAAACCCTAAACCCTAAACCCTAAAGCCTAAACCCTAAGACCCTAAACCCTAAACCCTAATCCCTAAACCCTAAACTTTATTATAAAAAACCTCAAATCTTAAACCCTAAACCCTAAACTAAAACCAAAACCTTAAACCTAAAAGCTAAAACCTAATCCCTAAACCCTAAAACCCTAAACCAAAAACCCAAAACCAAAAACCCTAAAACCTAAACCTAAATAAAAAAATAAAATAAAAACCTAAGCTAAAACCTAAACATAAACCTAAAGCTAAAGCTAAAAATAATATAGAATAGAAAGTAAAAACTAAAATAAAATAAAATCAATAAAAACCTAAACTAACTAAAAAATAAAATAAACCTAAAAATAAAAAAACTAAATAAAATAAAAACTAAACCTAAAATAAAAAAATAAACCTAATATAAAATAAATTGAAAATGAAATAAAAACCTAAACCTTAAAAATAAATCTAAAAGTAAATAAAAAAATAACACCTAAACCCTAAATTATTAAAAACCAAAACCTAAAATAAAAATAAAATAAATAAAATAAAATAAACTAAAACCTAAACTAAAATAAACAAAACTAAAATAAATAAATCCTAAACCTAAACCTAAATTAAATTAAACCTGAACATAAACCTAAACTAAATAAAATAAAATAAGCTAAAAATAAACCTAAGCCTAAACTAAAAATTAAAACCTAAAATAACAACCTATAACATAAACCTAAAAAAATAAAATAAAAACCTAAACATAAACCTAATAATAAAACATAAAACCTAAACCTAAAAAATAAAATAAAATTAAAACTAAACTAAAAAATAGACCTAAACTAAACCTAAAAAATAAACTAAGATAAAAAAACCTAAACTAAAATAAATAATCCTAAAATAAATAAATTAAACTAAATAAAAATAAATGAACCTAAATAAAATAAAATAAAAATAAACAAAAATAAATAAATAAAATTAACTAAATAAACCTAAACATACTGGTTTATTAAATTTTATTTTTTTTAAAAAAAAACCCTAAACCCTAAACCCTAAACCTTTAACCCAAAACACAAAATACCCTAAACCCTAAACCCAACACCCAAAACTCTAAACCCTAAACCCTAAACCCTAAACCCCTAAGCCTACAATCCTAAACTCTAAAACACTAAACCCTAAACCCTAAATCCTAAAAAACCTAAACCCTAAACCCTAAACCCTAAAACTAATAACCAATTATAACCCTAAACTCTAAACCCTAAACCCTAAACCTAAACCTAAACCTAAACCTCAACCCTATACCCTAAAACTATAAACTAAACTAAACTATAAACCTAAACCTAAGACTTAAACCCTAAACCTTATTCCTAAACCTAAACTATTAAAACTATAAACCTAAACCTTAAACCTAAACTAAAACCTAAACCTTAAACCTAAAAGCTAAACCTTAATCCCTAAACTCTAAAAACCCTAAACCTTAAACATTAAACCCTAAACCTTAAACCATAAAGCCTAAGCCTTAAAACCCTAAACCATAAACCCTAAACCTAAATAAAAAAATAAAATAAAAACTAAGCTAAAACCTAAACCTAAACCTAAACCTAAAGCTAAAGCTAAAAAGAAAATATAATAGAAAATAAAAACTAAAATAAAATAAAATAAATAAAAACCTAAACTAAACTAAAAAAATAGAATAAACCTAAAAATAAAAACCTCAATAAAATAAAAACTAAACCTAAAATAAAAAAATAAACTTAATATAAAATAAATTGAAAACTAAATAAAAAGGTAAACCTTAAAAATAAACCTAAAATAAAAAAAATATAACACTTAAACCCTAAATTATGAAAAACCAAAACTTAAAAATAAAAATAAACTGAAACCTAAACTAAAATAAACAAAACTAAAATAAATAAAACTTAAACCTAAACCTAAATTAAAATAAACCTAAACTTAAACCTAAACTAAATAAAATAAAATAAGCTAAAAATAAACCTAAGCCAACACTAAAAAATATAACCTAAAATAACAACCTATAACTTAAACCTAAACCTAAACCTAAAAAAATAAACTAAGATAAAAAATAAACTAAGATAAAATAAATAAAAACCTAAACCTAAACCTAATAATAAAACATAAATCCTAAACTTAAAAAATAAAAAATAAAACTAAATAAAAAATAACTAAACTAAACCTAAAAAAAAATAAACTAAATAAAACCAAAACCTAAATAATCCTAAAAAAAATAAACTAAAACTAAATAAAAATAAATTCCTAAATAAAATAAAACTAAAACCTAAATAAAATAAACTAAATAAAACCTAAACCTATTTAATATTTTAACTTTTTTAAAACAAAACCTAAACCCTAAACCTTTTAAACCTAAAACCCTAAACCTAAACCTAAACCCTAAACCTAAACCTAAACCCTAAACTCCCAAAATTTAAACCTAAACTCTAAAACCTAAACCCTAAATCCTAAAACCTAAACTTAAACCTTAAACTTAAACCTAAACCTAAACCTAAACCTAAACCTTAACCTAAACCTTAAGCTAAACCTAAACCCTAAACCCTAAACCTAAACCTAAACTTAAACACTAAGCCCTAAACCCTAAACCATAAACCTAGACCTAAACCTAAATAAACTAAATAAATTAAAAAATAAACCTTAACCATAAAACCTAATAAACCTAAATCTAAGCCTAAACCCTAAGAATAGTCAGAACCTTGATGGCAGGAGCATCACCATCAATGAGGCTAAGTTTAGATCTAGCGATGGTGGCGAAGGCAGAGGCGATGATTATCATCATGTTGGTGGGGTGTTTGGAGGTGCTGGTGGATATGGAGGTGGTCGTCAGAGCAGTGGTGGTTATGGAGGTGGGAGGAGCAATGGAGGTTACAGCTGTGGTGGTGATGGAGGGAGAGGTGGGGATATGATGGTGGATGCCGCTACTCAAGAGGCAAGGGTGGTTTTGATGGGAACTAGAGAAACTGAGGAATGGTTGATCTAATCTGCTAATTATGGAATTATGTCTTTATTGTAGAGATGGTTCTAGTTATCTAAGGTTTTTGATTTGCTTTATGCATGCTCATTATTTATCTATGTTGTTGCTTGTTTCTTAGAAAACTTGGTGCATTACTTGGTCGATGAAATCAAAAAGATGAAATATCGAATATGAATTTATTCTTTATTAAAAAAAAGTAACCCAAAAACCCTAAACCCTAAACTAAAACCTGAACCCTAAACCTAAATCCTAAACCCCAAATCCTAAACCCTAAACCCTAAAAACCCTAAACCCTAAACCCTAAACCCTAAACCCTAAAACCGTAAACCCTAAACCCTAAACCCTAAACCCTAAAAACCTAAACATTAAACCTTAAACCCTAAACCTAAACTTAAATAAACTAAACTAAACTAAATAAACTTAAATAAAACCTAAACTAAATAAACCTAAAACAAACTTAAATAAACCTAAATAAATAAACTAAACCTAAATTAAATAAACCTAAACTAAAAATAAAATAAAAAATAAACTAAATAAAATAAACCTAAATCCTAAATTCTCACTTATGTTAATTAGCGATTTCATTTTCCCCTTCACAACGCTTCTTACATTTTTTTGTGGATCTTTCATCTCTGCAGTGATGTGTCTTTTGATTATGGCTATGGTGATCTCAAACCGTGGCTTATTTCTCCCATTTTTGGTGTCTAGCTAGGGCATCCGATTTTTTGGGGATCCCTAAACCTAATGCCATTCTTGCTATTAAATCCTCTAAGGATGCACTTTCTGGTAAGAGATATACCTCTTCTGACATGATCAATCTTATTTTGACTTCTTTTTGAGGTAAGTTTGTGATCATGTGTTCAAATCTTGATGTCAAAAAGCTTGCAAAACCTTTCAAATTATCTTTGATTGGAAAATTTTCTTTGTTCTAGCCAAATTTGGATAAGATCTGATCTTTTTCCATAACCTTAAACTTTCAGGTGCTTTCTCTATTAGCTTGATCGATCCAAGACATATTTTGATTCAACTTAGGAATGATTTAGATTATTCAAGGGTTTTCTCATGTCGATCTTATTTTGTCTTTAATTGTCAAATGCATTTGTTAAAGTGGTCTCCCCTTTTTGATATAATGGAGGAATCACCTACTGTTCCTGTGTGGTTAGCTCTTCCAAATATGAGAATCTACTATGTTACCCACTAGGTTTTATTTGATATCGAGGCTCTTTTCAGTCAGCCACTCCAAATTGATCATGTTGATAAAATCAATCATGTTGCTAGAATGCTTGGTTTTAGTAATTTTTTCTTTAAGATCAGTAATAAAATTTGGTGCTTTGGAATAGCTTCTTAAATGTTTTAATTTTAGATGATCTTCAACATGTTGTCAATGCTCAAATTTCTTTTGGTGATTCCTGTGTGCTTGGATCTTTTGTTTATGCTTCTTGCAATAGAGCTGGTCGGAATGTTCTTTGGGAGAATTTGAGAAGTTTCTCTTTCTGTTAACAAACTTTGGTTGGTTGGGGGTGATTTCAACATTATTTTATATTCACCTGAAAGAAGGGGTGGTAGCTCTGCTAATATTCATTCTATGAAAGAATTTTCAAATAAGATTCTTGTTTGCAATCTTATTGACATTGGTTTTAAAAGCTATAATTATACTTGGCAAAACATTAGGCTCTAGCAACATCTTGATAGAATTCTTTTTGACTATCATTAGATTAATCAATGGCCTCTTACCTTTGTTGACCATTTGAGAATAGCTTTATCTGATCATGGTGCTCTTTTGGTTTCTATTAAAGATAACTCTAAAAGATTAAAGACCTTGCCCTCTTTTAGATTTCAAAATATGTGGATTAATCATCTATATTTTCTTAAAGTCGTGGCCATTAGTTGGATTCCCACTTTACACCCTGATAATTTGATTAGGGGTATGCATAGATTATGGTTTAAGCTTAAAAGGCTCAAACAAAATCTGGTTTGGTGGAACAAAAATTTTTTTGCTAATATAAAAAAAATGGAACTTTTGGTTTGTGATCTTGAAAATGTTGTTTTAACTGATTCTTCTAAGCTTAAGGATTTGAATGAAGAAAAATATAATCTTATTAATTATCTGAATACGGAAGAGACCTATTGGTAGCAAAAAAGCTACTAGTAAACATATTATTGATGAGGATCGAATACTTGGTATTTTCATGCTTTATTTAATAAAAGGAGGGCTTTAAATTCTATCCAAAAAATTAAAAGTGATAATGAAGTTTTGATCATTGATATTAATGTTATTAAAGATTATGCTATTAACCACTTTAGAAATATGCTAAACAAAATCCACACTTATGAAGCTATTTCTAAGTCATTTTTGATCTCCTCTATTATTACCAATGTTGATAATCATTGGCTTACTGGGTTGCCTACTAAAGATGAGATTGGTAAAGTTCTCAATAGCATGAACATTGATTCCATTACTGGTCTAGAGGGTTATACAAATAAATTTTTTTCAAAATTATTGGTCTACTATTAAGAATGACTTAGTTGATGGTATTGTTGATTTCTTTATTAGTAATCCTCTCCCTAAATATTTTTCAAGCACTTCCATTGTTCTTATACCTAAAATATATAATCTAAATTATTGGAGTGATTTCAAACCTATTAGTCTTTGCACTTTCATTAATAAATTGATTTCTAAAAATTTTGTTAATAGACTAAGTCCTATGCTTCAAAAAATTATCTCTCTCAACCAAATTGGTTTTGTTAGAGGGAGATCTATATCTGATAACATTCTTCTTGCTCAAGAGCTTATTCATGATTTGGATGTTCCAACGAGAGGTGGTAACATCCTTTTCAAATTAGATATTTCTAAAGCCTTTGATAATATCTCTTGGGATTTCCTTTTAAATATCCAGCATTTATTTGGTTTCTCTGATAATTTCATTAACCTTATTGATAACTATATTAATAATGCCTTGTTTTTTATTCTTCTTAATGGTGAAGCTTTAAGCTTTTTTCCTTCTTCTCATGGTTTAAGACAAGGAGATCCTTTGTCCCCATCTTTGTTTATTATTGCTGTGGAATACCTTTCTATGAGTTTAAATAATTTATCCAATAACAATCCTAGCATGTACTTTAGAACTCTTGGTGGTATCTCTGTTTCTCATCTTAGCTCTGCTGATGATTTCATTATTTTTTCTAATGCTCCCTTTCATCATATCAAAATACTTAAATAAATTTTTAAATAATTTTGGTAGAGAAAGTGGTCTTTCTATTAATGAAAGCAAGAGATACTTTATTACCTCCTCTAAAATTTCTAATAACAAAATCAATCATATCTTGAGAATTACTAACTTTAAACACCAACAACTCCCTATTAAATATCTGGGTGCTCCTCTTTTTAAAGGTCAAAATGGATCCCATCTTTTGATGAGCTTATCCAAAAAAATTTTAATAAAATTTTAGTTTTGGAATTTCACTTACTCTCTTTTGGTGGCAGGCTTACTTTGCTTAAGAGTACTCTTAATTTGATGCCTTTATTTCTTATTCAAGCCATTATCCCTACTAATTATATCTTAAATAGAATTGATCGTCTCCTTAATAAATTTTTCTGGGGCTCTAATAATTTAATTAAAATGATTCATTGGACTTCTTGGCATAAATGTTGTGGTCCTTTGGGTGGAGATGGGCTTGGTTGCAAACCTATTCGTGAATCTATTACTGCCTTCTCACATAAACTCTAATAGAATTTTAGAAAAAAACATAGCCTCTAGGATAATTTTATGATGGCTAAATTCTGCCAAGGTTAGCACCCTCTAATCTGTACTTATAAAGTGGGTGACTCCACAATTTGGAAAAGGCTTTTCTCCATTAAATGGGAGGCTGAATCCTTGATATCTTGGGGTATAAATTTGGGATCTTCTATCTTTTGGCAAGGCAATTGGATTGGTTGCGGTTCTATTGATTCTTTTTTATCTACCCATTCTACTGCTGCTACTAAAGTTAACTCTTTTTAGCTTAATAATAAGTGGAATGATAGTAAACTTAGCAAATTTATTCCTATCTCCCTTTTATATAAATTTACTAATATTCCTATCCTTTCCAACAAGCTTGATCAAATTCTTTTTATGCTATCTAATAATGGGGATTTATTCTTAAAGCGGCTTGGAATTATATTAGAGATGTTTAAATTTCATCTAATGTATTTATTAAACTTTGAAATAATGTCATCTCGAACTCTTATTCTGTCCTTACTTGGAGAATTCTGAAAAACTTCATTCTTGTTGATTCCTTGCTCTAGGATAAAGGTTTTCATTTGCCTTCCAAATGTAATTGTTGATTTCATATTGAAAATGTTAATCATATTTTGTCAATTATGCTATTGCCTCCAAATTACAGTTTTGGTTTGATGATCTTTTTAATACTAACCATTTCCATGATTTTCTTTCTTTATATCAATTTCTTGAAGCCTGTTTCCAATAAAACTATGAAAGGTCAGATCAAAGTTTTAATTGCCATTACCCTTATTAGGTTCATATGGATGGGTATAAATGATGCTAAATATTGTGGTATTCCTATGAATAATAAAAGGATTATTACTAGAACCAAAGAAAAAATTCATGCTTTATTTAATGCTAATTTAATTAGTAACACTCATTATCGTGGTTGCAAATTTGTGGCCAAAAAATTGGTTCTTTACCTGCCTGAGATCACCTTCTATAAAGAAGATAGGATTACATATTGGATAAAACCTCATAATAATATTACTAAAATTAATATAGATGGATCTATCTCTTAGAATACATTTGGTTGTGGTGGTATTTTTAAGGGTTTTAAAGGTAATGTCATTTGTGCTTTTGCTTATCCTCCTAAAGCTTGTTCTGTTATCTATGCTAAATTAATGGTTGTAAACAAATCTACTGACATTTGTTTGCAAAAAGGATTTATCAATATTTAGATTGAAGTTGATGCTCTCTTACTCATTGACATGCTGACTTCCACTAAGATGGGGAATGCAGATTTATTCTACCTTCTTAATCATACTAGAACACTCATCTCTCAAGTTTGCTTTAAAATTTCTCACATTTGGCATGAAGGAAATGTCTGTGCGGATTATCTAGCTAATCTAGGTGCTAAATTAAATGATCCCACTCTTTATAAACATCATAATTTACCTAGACAATTGAGTGGCTTGGTTAATTTGGATAAGATTGGATTACCTTATCTCAGAAATTAACTTTGCTTTGTGTATTTTAGGTTCTCTATGATTTTCTCTGTGTGCATTTTTATTTTGCTGCATTTTTTTGGTTGTTTCACTCTCTTGTCTGGTTTGTGTTGTAATACTTGGGAGATCTCTTTGAGGTGGTGGTTGTGTGTTCAACCTCTTTTGTTGGAGAGGTGTTCTCTTTGGCTGACTATTTTATTTAGGGATCTAAATGTCAATAATTTCTTCATGTGCTACCTTGATTTTGTGGTGTCCTCCTTCTGGGTTATGCCTCTATGTGCTTTTGCCTTTTCCCCTTTCTTAATTAGACCTAATTTTGCCTCTAGTTTTGGCTAGCTATTTCTTTACTTAAAGAATATTTTCTACTGCTGTTATTGGGCATGGTGGGTTCTGCTGTTTGCTATTACCCTCTACATGGTTATCTTGGGTGGCTATTATTTGATAGCTGCTATCAATCTTTTTACCCTTAAGTTTTTGCTGGGTCTTTTGGTAGTTTTTGTATTTGGATTGGGCCTTGGTCTTTATTCCTTGCCACTTTAGTTGGCTATTTATGGTTGGGTGGTCCTCCTAGGCTGTGGCATTTTGTCTAGTTGGGTGATGACCATTTGTTTCTTAGCAGTTTTGGGTGGCTTCCTATTGGTTGTCACTATGCCTGTCTTTCTCTGTGTTAGGATTGCCTCCCTTTTGGACTAGGTATTTCCTTATCAGAGTTGGCTCTTCTATAGCTTTGTTAATTGGATGGACGGTCTTATGGGCTGGCTGGTTTGGTTTGTTATGCTGGTTTGTTTGGTTGGTTTTCCTTTTATTTTCTTTCAAATCTATTGTTAGCTAGTAGGGTTGACCTTTTGGTGGCTTTTATTTATTCTGGTTTTGGCCTTATGGTGGCTGGGTGCTGCTATTTTCCTGTGGGTGTCTTTCTATTTTTAATTGAAGTATGGGGATTGCCTTTTTATTTCTTGCCTCTACTGTATGGGTTGGATTGGTGGCTACTATTAGTGTTGGCCTTGACCTCTAATATAGTTTGGAATTGCTAGTTTCTTGGTGCTAGTTGTAGGTTATTGTTTTGGTTTTGGCTTGCTCGGTTGTCTCAGACTCTAGTGAGTTTGGTTCTTATTCATGGTTGCTTTATTTTTTAGGTGAAATCTTGGCAGCTGCTCTTTCATTTCTACTATGGTGGTTTTGTTGATGCTACTTCCTTTCGATCTTGGTGGAATTTAGTTGACTGGGTGTTTTGTGGGCTAGCTTTTTCTATTGCTTGGGATGCAGGTACAAGAGAATTATTGACTTTCACTTTGGATTTCCATCTGGGTAAGTGGATGGTCGGGATGATTTCGATTATTTTACAGTAGCATCATATGTGACTATAAACCTTCTTTTGAAGTCTAGATGCTCACATTTATGGTTGCCCCTGAAGATGCTGGTGACTAAGCCTGAGCATTATTAAAAATTTTCTCTTATATTGCTCTTTATTATGTGCTAAAGCTTGATTTTCTCTAGTTGTGCTAATTACAATTTCTAGTTGCTTGCAAGATTCTTTTAGAGGTTCTTTACAAATTTTGAAACCTGGATGTGGATTGTCCAACTCTCAAAAGACTTCTGACCCTAGAAGTGGGCTTTGATCGTCCTATTTCAGTGATGTTCCTTATTTGTTTTTATCATATTTCTTTATTTAGTTTCCTTGCTTTTGTTGCAGATAGGGATTTTTCTCTAGTGTAAAGAGAATTATCCCCTTTAAAGACCTCGTAATCCTTTCTTTGTGGTAATAAAATTCTCCCCTTTGTGAGTTTTCTTAAAAACCCTAAAACTTAAACCCTAAACCATAAACCCCAAACCTTAAACCCTAAAACCTATACCCTAAACCTTATACTAACCCTAAACTAAATAAAACCTAAAAATAAAATAAATAAATAAACCTAAACCAAAATAAAATAAAATAAAATAAAATAAAATAAAAGTTATACTAAAACCTAAACCTAAAAAGAAAATAAAATAAAAAATATAAACTAAACCCTAAACCTACAACCCTAAACCCTAAACCTTAAACCCTAACCACTAAAATAGAAAACCCTAAACCCTAAACCCTAAATCCAAAAACCTACAACCCTAAACCCTAAACCCCAAACCCTAAACCTTAAACCCTAAACCCTAGAACCTACAACCCTAAACCATAAACCCTAAACCCCAAACCCTAAACCTTAAACCCTAAACCCTAAACCCTAAACCCTAAAAATTTAAACCCTAAACCCTAAACTAACCCTAACCCCTAAAGCTAAAACACAAAACCCTAAACCTCAAACCCTAAACCCTAACCCTAAACCCTAAATGCATAAAACCTAAAACCATAAGCCATAAAATCCTAAACCTTAAACCCTAAGTCCTAAATCCCAAACCCTAAAAACAAAAACCTAAACCAAATAAAATCTAAAAATAAAATAAAGAAAAAAACCTATACCAAAATAAAATAAAAAAATTAAATTAAATAAAAACATAAACTAAAACCCAAACTTAAACCTAAACCTAAAATGAAAATAAAATAAAAAATAAAAACTAAACTAAAATAAAATAAATAAAAACCTAAACTAAATGAGAAAATTAAAAAACCTAAATAAAAAAATAAACTTAAAATAAAAAATAAAATAAAGTAAAATAAAAACTAAATAAAAGCCTAAACTTAAACAGTAAACCTAAAAATTAAACCTAAAAATAAATAAATAAATAAAACCTAAACCCTAAACTAAAAAAACCTAAACCTAAAATAAAAATAAAAAAAATGTAAAATTAAATTAAGATAAACTAAACAAAAATAAATAAAACCTAAAAATAAACCAAAAATAAATTAAAAGCCTAAACCTAAACCTAAAAAAAAAATAAAACCTAAACTTGCAAAATAAAATAAAAATAAAACTAGACTAAAAAATAAAATTAAGCCTAAACCTAAGCCTAAAAAATAAACAAAATTAAAAAACCTAAACTAAAATAAATAAACCAAAGATAAATAAACTAAAACTAAATTAAAATAAAAATAAACCCTAAACCTTAAAACTCTAAACTATAAAAGCCTCAAACCTAAACCTTAACCCTAACCCTAAAAAACTAAAAACGTAAACCTAAAAATAAAATAAATAAAAAAAAAACGAAAATAAAATAAAAAAATAAAATAAAATAAAAACATAAACTAAAATCTAAACCTAAGCCTGAAAAAAAACATAAACCTAAGAAAAAAATAAAACTAAACTAAAATAAAATAAATAAAAACCTAAACTAAACTAAAAAAATAAAAAACCAAAACAAAATAAAAACTAAACCTAAAATAAAAATAAAATAAAATAAAAACTAAATAAAAACATAAAAATAAATAATAAACCTAAAAATAAAACCTAAAAATAAATAAAAAAGATAACCTCAACCCTAAACCTAAAATAAAAATAAAAAAAGAGTAAATAAGGAGATAAAACCTAAACCTAAAGCTAAAATAAGCTAAACAATGAATAAAATCTAAACCTAAATAATAATAAACTAAACTAAAATAAATAAAACCTAAACCTAAACCTTAGATCAACTAAACATAAACCTAAATGAAAATTGAATAAAATAAAATAAACCCAAAATAAACCTAAATTTTAACTAAAGAATAAAGCCTAAAAATAAATCAATAATAAAATTAAACACTAAACCTAAACATAAAAATAAAAAATAAAACCTTAACCTAAAAAATATAATAAAATAAACTAAACTAAAAAAATAAACCTAAACCTAAAAAATAAACCTTAAAAATAAACTAAAATAAAAAACCTAAACTAAAGTAAATAAACTTAAAATAAAAAAACTAAACTAAATAAAAATTAAAAAAAATCTAAATAAAAAATAAATTAAACTAAAATAAATAACAAATAAACTAAATAAACTAAAACCTACTAGTTTACTTAATTTAAAAAAATAAAAAATAAAAATAAACCCTAACCCTAAACCCTAAACCATATAACTAATCCTAAACCGTAAACTTTAAACCCTAAACCTACAACCCTAAACCCTAAACCCTAAACTCTAAACCCTAACCCCTAAAACACTAAACCTAAACCTACAACCCTAAACCAACAACTCTAAACCCTAAAACCCTAAACCTTGAACTAACAACCCTAAACCCTAAATGCGTAACCCTAAAACCTACCACCTGAAACCCTAAACCCTAAACCACAAACCCTAAACCCTATACCCTAAACCCTAAAGGCTAAATCCTAAGAACCTAAATAAAAACCAAAACCTAAACCTAAACCTAAAAATAATATAAAATAAAATAATAAAAATAAAATTAAAATAAAATAAATAAAAACCCAAACTAAACTAAAAAAGAAAATAAACCTAAAAATAACAAACCTAAATTCAATAAAAACTAAATGAAAAATTAAAATAAAATGAACCTAAAATAAAATAAAATAAAACTAAATAAAAACCTAAACCCAAAAATAAATAAAAATTAAACTTGAACCCTAAACTAAAAAAACCTAAAGCTAAAATAAACAAAATAAAATAAACCTAAAACTAAATGAAAATAAATAAAGCCTAAACCTAAAACAAAAATAAACTAAACCTAAACTAAAATAAGTAAACATAAAATAAATTAACAAAATAAAATATAAATAAAAATAAACCTAAATAAAAATAGAAAATAAAATAAACATAATAAATAAAAAATAAAGTAAATAAACTAAATAAACCTAAACCTATCAGTTTATTTAATTTAAAAGAAGAAACCCTAAACCCTAAATCCTAAACCCTAAACCATAAACCCTAAACCCTAAAAGTAACCCTTAATCGTAAACCCTAAACATACAACCCTAAACCCTAAACCCTAAACTAACCTAAAATCCAAAACTCTAAACCCTAAGCTAACCCAAAATACAAAACCCTAAAGCCTAAACCCTAAACTCAAAACCCTAAACCCTATCCCTAAACCCTAAACCCTAAACTCTAAACCCTAAACCCTAAAACCTTAAACTCTAAACTAACCCTAAACCCTAAACCCTAAACCCTCAAAACCCTAAACCTTAAAGAATAAACCGTAAACCCTAAACCCTAAACTAACTCTAAACCCTAAGCTAGCCCTAAACGCTAAACCTTAAATACTATAACCTAAAAACTATAAAATTTAAAGCTAAAAGACTAAACCCTAAACCCTAAACCCTAACCCTAAACCCTAAACCCTAAACCCCCCAAAATCTTAAATGCAATAACTCTAAATCCTAATCCCTAAATCCTAAACCCTAAACCCTAAAAACCTAAAAACCTAAACTAAATAAAACCTGAAAGTAAAATAAATAAAAAAATCTAAACCAAAATAAAATTAAATAAAAATAAAAATAAAATAAAAACATAAACTAAAACATAAAACCTAAACCAAAAAACCTAACCTAAATAAAACCTAAACTATATAAAACTTAAAAATAAAATAAATAAAAAAAACTAAACCTAAATAAAGTTAAAAATAAAATAAAATAAAAACCTAAACTAAAACCTAAACCTAAACCAAAAAAATATAATAAAATAAACTAACATAAATAAACTAAAATAAAATAATAAAAATCTAAACTAAACTAAAAAATAAACCTAAGAATAAAAAACCTAAATAAAATAAAAACTAAACATAAAATAAAAATAAAATAAACCTAAAATAAACCTATAATAAAATAAAATAAAAAATTGAATAAAAACTTAAACCTAAAAAGTAAACGTAAAAATAAAACCAATAAATAAATAAAAAATAAAACCTAAACCTTAAAAAAAAAAAAACTAAACCTAAATTAAAAATATAATAAACAAAATAAAATAAACCTAAACCTAAACTAAAATAATCTAAACTAAAATAAATAAAACCTAAACCTAAACCTAAAATAAACTAAACCTAAAACTAAACCTAAACTAAATAAAATAAAATAAACTAAAAATAAACCAAAACCTAAACTAAAATAAAAAACCTAAAAATAAACCTAAAAAAAAAGTCCTAAAACCTAAACCTAAACCAAAAAATAAAAAATAAAACTTAAACCTAAAAAATAAACTAAAAAGAAAACAAAATTAAAAAATAAACCTAAACCTAAACTTAAAAAATAAACTAAAATAAAAAACCTAATCTAAAATAAATAAACCTAAAATAAATAAATAAACTAAATAGAAAAATAAACATAAATAAAAATAAAAAGTAAAATAAATAAAAAATAATCTAAATAAATCTAAACCTACCAGTTTACTTAATTTAAAGAAAAACCCTTAAACCCTAAGCTACGTCTAAACCCTAAACCCTAAACCCTAAAAACCCTAAACCCTATAGCCTTAACACTAAACCCTAAATGTTAAACCCAAAACCCTAACATTAAGCCCTAAACCCCAAAACCCAAAATGCTAAAATCTTAAAGACTAAACCCTAAACCCTAAAAACCTAAAAACCTAAACCTAAAGTAAATATAACCTAAAAATAAAATATATATAAAAACCTAAACATAAATAAAGTAAAAAATAAAATAAATTGAACTAGAAACTTAAACCTATAAATAAAATTAAATAAATAAAAACCTAACCTAAACTAAAAAGTTAAAATAAGTCTAAGTTTTAAAAACCAAAATAAAATAAAAACTAAATGTAAAATAAAAATAAAATAAACTAAAATAAAATAAAATAAAAACTTAAACCTAAAAATAAAACTTAAAAAAAAACTAAACCAAAAATAATAATAATAATAAATAACATAAAATAAACCCACACCAAAATTAAAATAAGTAAAACCTAAACCTTAACCTAAAATAAACTAACCCTAAACCTAAACCAAAACTAAATAAAATAAAATAAAATAAAAATAAACCTAGACCTAAACTTAAACTAAAAAATAAAACCTAAAAATAAACCTAAAATAAAACCTAATACCTAAACCTAAAAAAATAAAATAAATCCTAAACCTAAACTGAAAAATAGAAAATAAAACCTAAACCTAACAAAAAAAATAACACTCAACTAAAAAATAAACCTAAACCTAAACCTAAAATATAAACTAAAATAAAAAACCTAAAGAAAAATAAATAAACTAAACTAAACTAAAATAAAAAATAAACTTATATAAAAAATAAAACTAAAATAAATAAAAAATAAATTAAATAAACTAACTAAACCTATATCTACCATTTTACTTAACATAATAAAATCCATAAACCCTAAACCTACAACCTACAACCCTAAACCTAACCCTAATCCCTAAACCCTAAAAGCATAAACATTAAAACCTTAATCCCTAAACCCTAAACCCTAAACCCTAAACCCTAACCTTAAACTTAAACCCTAAATTCCAAACCTTAAACCTAAACCTAAAGTAACTAAATAAATTAAGAAATAAACATAAACCCTAAAACCTAATAAACCTAAACCTAAACCTAAACCCTAAGAATGGGCAGAACCTTAACGATAGGAACATCATCGCCAACCAACCTCAGTTTAGATCTAGCAGTAGAGGTGAAGGAAGAGGCAACGATTATCATAGTGGTGGTGGGGGATCTGGAGGTGCTAGCGGATATGAAGGTGGTGGTCGGAACAAAGGTGGTATGGAGGTGGGAGGAACGATAGTTGTTACTACCGCGGAGAGAGAGATCGAGGATATGATGGTGGATCTCGCAACTTGAAAGGCCTCGGTGGTTCTGATGGGAAATGGAGAAACTGAAGATCAGTTGATCTGATCTGTTGCATATGGAACCATGTCTTTATAATAGAGATGGTTCTAGTAATCTGAGATATTTGATTTATTCTTTTCATGCTCATTTTTGATCAATGTCATCACTTGTGACTTAGAAAACTTGGTGTGTTACTTGGTTGATGAAATCAAAAAAATATAAATTTATTCTCTATTAAAAAAAACCAAAAAACTATACCCTAAACTAAAACCTGAACCCTAAACCTAAAACCTAAACCTTAAATCCTAGACCCTAAACCCTAAACCCAAAATCCTAAACCCTAAAACCCTAAACCGAAAACCCTAAACCATAAAAAAAACCCTAAACCATAAACCTAAACCCCAAACCTAAACCCTAAACCCTATACCTATACCTAAACTAAACTTAAACCCTAAACCCTAAAGCTAAAACCTAAACCTAAACTAAATAAAACCTTAAAATAAAATAAATAAATAAATAAACCAAAAAACAAAATAAAAAAAATAAAAATAAATAAAACATAAACTAACCTAAACCTAAACCTAAACCTAAAAAAATATAATAAAATTTAAAACAAAACTAAAATAAAATAAATAAAAACTTGAACTAAACTAAAAAAATAAAAAACTTAAATAAAATAAAAACTAAACCTAAATTAAAAATAAAATAAACCTGAAAAAAATAAAATAAAAACTAAATAAAAACCTAAATCTAAAAAATAAACCTAAAAAATATAACCTAAAATAATAAAAAATAAAACCTAAACCCTAAACTAATAAAAAAACTAAACCTAAAATAAAAAAAAATAAAATAAACATAAATAAACTAAATAAACTAAACCTAAAATAAACCTAAACCTGAACCTAAACTAAATAAAATAAAATAAACTAAAATAAACCTAAACCTAAATTAAAAATAAAACCTAAAAATAAACCTAAAATAAAAACCTAAAACCTAAACATAAAAAAAAATTAAAATAAAAACCTAAACCTAAACTTAAAAATAAAAAATAAAACCTAAACCAAAAATAAATAAAAAATAAAACTAAAGAAAAAAATAAACCTAAATCAAAACCTAAACCTAAAAAATAAACTAAATAAAAAAAACCTAAACTAAAATAATAAACCTAAATAAATAAACTAAACTAAATAAAATAAAATAAACCTAAATAAAAAATAACATAAACTAAAAAAAATAAACTAAATAAACTTAAACCTAAAATACTTTAATTAAAAAAAACCCTAACCTAAACCCTAAAACAAACCCTAAACCTACAACCCTAAACCCTAAACTTAAAACCCTAAACCCAAAAACCTAAAACCTAAAACCCCAAATGCTAAACTCTAAATCGTAAAGCCTAAAACCCTAAACCCTAAAAACCTACAACCCTAAACCTAAAAGAAAAAAAATTTAAAAATTAAATTTTTTTTAAAAAATCTAAAAAAAAAAAACCCCCCCCCCCCCCCCCCCAAACTAAAAACCCTAAACCTTATTTTACAGCCCCTTCGCATCCTTAGCTCTGGCGATTCTTGAATCCATTTCCTTTATGTTCTCTTTCTTATCATTTTTTAGCTAATTTTCTAGAAATTTCTTCTAGTTTGGCTTCGGCCTTTGGAAAATCCTTATTTTGTTCTTAAGTGGCAACATTTGCCATGGCATCGCCTTCTGTGAATACTTGGGGAAAACTAAATGCTCCAGTTGCTCTGGCTCGGGCTTCCAATTCTTTGGGAATAGTTAAACCTTTTACCTTTAAATCCTTCAAAGATGCCTTATCTAGTATGGATTCTTCAACTTCTTTGATATTTCTTTAAACCTGGTTGATACGACCTTCAAAGGTGTTCTATTTATTATGCTTTGATTTGGAAATTGAAAACTAGCTTTCTACAAATCATTGCAAAACTCATGGCCATGATGTCTCAGAATGTTTTGTTACTCATCCACATCTTGGGAAGAAAGTGGTTAAAGATCCTAAGGTTGCTGGAAAAATTGGAGATTTAAAAAGTGATAAAAGAAAAACTGCTTTAAATGAAAAGGATAATGGTGCTATGAATGATATTATTGATGTTTCTAATGTTGTTCCTAATGTTTCTAATGGTGTTCCCAATGTAAGTGGTAGTGATAAGCTTGTTAAAAATTCTTCTGAAACTGTTTTGGAGAGTAATCAGGTTTTGGCTACTATTATTTTTATTATTCCTAAAAATTTGCAAGTGGATGATTTTTTTTATTTTAGTTTCAGATTCTAAGAAGATTTGTGTTGCTAAAAATCTAGAAAATTGTTCTATTATTTCACCTAAGAAAATCTTTAAAAGAAACTCTTGTTTTATCTTCTTTGAATTTGGGCAAGAATAATGGTATGGAGCTTCTAGATAATGTGCCCAAGTGTTTGTTTGCTTAATAAATATTCTACCCCTTCTTTAACTGTTATTCTGGATGGTACTTTGCTTAGTGATAATTCTTGTTTAATGGACAAAAGGTACTTATCTTCTTCTCAAATGAGATCTTCTCCTAAATATATTGTTAATAATGATGATAAAACTTTTTTGATGATGAATCAATGGAGAATGAGACTAGTTTTCAAACTATTTTTGAGAAAATGAAAAAAATAGTTTTAAAATTATCCTCCTAAAGTTTCTAGATCTACTCGATCTTCTTCATCTTCTTTGCCTAATAAAACTTAATGTTTAACTTTCTTATTTGGAATGTGAGGGGCATTGGTACTCTTGCTATTAGGAATAGAATTAGGAATCTTTGTAGAATTTATAATGTTGGTTTCTTGGTTATTCTTGAACCTCTTATTTTTTCTTCTAAAATAATGCATGTAGCCAGGATGATTGGTTTTAGCAACTTTTATTTCAATAGCAATAATAAGATTTGGTTATTTTGGAATAATTCTCTTACTATTTATGTTATTAATGATTTTCATCAAGTTATTAATGTGGATATTTCATTTGGTGATTATCATGCTTTTGACTCTTTTGTTTATGCTTCTTGTAACAAGTTAGAGAGGAGAATTCTTTGGGATCAATTATCTAGTTTCACTTCTATCATTAATGATTCTTGGATTGTTGGTGGGGATAGCAATGCGGTCCTTTCTTTGAATGAAAGGAAAGGGGGTTCTTTACTGAATTTACATTCAATGGAAGATTTTGTAAATATGATTTTGGATTGAAATCTTCATGATGTTGGTTTCATTGGTTCTCAATTTACTTTGAATAATCATAGATTGTGCAAGATCCTTATTTAATAATTATTGGTTAAACCATTGGCCATTAACTTTGGTGGAGCATCTTAGTAGAACTCTCTCGGATCATGCTCCTCTTTTTATTTCTATTAAGGATGTTGTTCATAACAATAATATCATTAAAAAATTTTGTTTTCAAAATATGTGGTTACAAGATAAAAGTTTTCTTGATGTTAATGCTTATAATTGGTGTGCTCCTCTTTCTCGATGATTTTGCATTTGGTATGAGGTTTTGCTTAAGCATAAAAGGCTTAAGCATAATATCACTTAGTGGTATAGAAACTATTTTAAAAATCTTTTTGATAATATCAAGAATATGGAACAAAAGGTGAAAGATTTGGAAGAACTTGTTATTATTGATTCTTCTTTTTATTATAATCTTACTAAGCTAAAGATAATCTCATTAAGTTTCGGATATGGAGGAGACTTATATAAAAAAGTTTCTTCTAAGCATCTTTCTGAAGGGGAAAGAAACACTAAATATTTTCATGCTTTGGTATTGAAAAGGAGAGGTCTTGGTCGCATTCATAAAATCAAGAACTTTGATAGTTCTTAGCTTACCAAAAAAAGAGGATATATTTTCTTCTAATTATTTTAAAGATCTTTTAAATAAAATTGTCACTTAAGCATTAATCCAATCTCTCTATCATCCCTTTATGTTTATATTTAGAGGATAATGAGTGATTGGTTACTCCCTTATGATGAGGAAATTTTAATATTCTTAATGGTATGAATGCTGATTTTATTGTCTGATGGTTACACTACTTTATTCTTTCAAAAAGCTTGGTTCATTATTAAAGCTGATCTTGTTAATGTTGTTGAGGATTTTTTTGAAAGGAATTCTATTCCTAAATATTTTCTAGCATTTCTATTGTTCTTATTTCTAAGAAAGATACTCTTGACTTTTGGAATGACTTTAGACCTACTAGTCTTTATACTTTTTCAATAAATTGATTTCTAAAATTTTGACTAATATGCTTAGTAAGTTTTATCCTAAGATTATCTCTCCTAATCAAACTGGCTTTGTGAAAGATAGAACTATTTCAGATAACATCTTGCTTGCTCAAGAATTGATTCATGATTTGAATGTTAAAACTAGAAGTGGTAATTTATTTTTAAGCTTGACATCACAAAAGCATATTATAACATTTCTTAGGATTTCCTTAATAACATTCTAACTTTATTTTGTTTTTCTAATCATTTTGTTTCTTTGGTTAACAATATAATTAGAAATGTTTGGTTTTCATTAGTTATCAATGGTGAAAACTTTGGTTTCCTTAATTCCTCTCAAGGTATAAGACAAGATGACCCTCTTTCTCTTGCTTTTATTATTGATTGAATATTTGTCTTGGCTTAATCTTTTTTTTAGAAGAATTCTAGTACGTATTTCAGGAATCTTGGTGGTTTGGCTATCTCTCATTTAAGCTTTGCTGATGATTTCATAATATTTTGTATTGGCATTACATTATGTTAAAAGCTTAAGGGTTTTAAATAAATTTGAAAGGAAAGTGGCCTTTTGATTAGTACTCATAAAAGTTGTTTTATCACTTACTTCTATTTTGTTCATAGAATTAATAAAATAAAGGATATCATTATTTTTTCTCATCAAAATCTTCCTATTAAATATTTAGGCTCCCTTTATATTGTGGTCATAAGAGATCCCATCTCTTTGATGAGGTAATTCATAATATTCAAAATAAAATTTCTACCCTTGAATTTCATTTTTTATCTTTTGGTGGTAGATTAATTATTATTAAAAGTATTCTTTATTCTCTTCCTTTTATCTGCTATTTAATATTGTTCCTACTTCTCTTGTTCTTATCTGGATTAAAAGACTTTTTTATAAAAATTTTTGGGGTTCTAGGAATTCGACCAAAAGTCTTCATTGGACTTCTTGGTCCAATATGTGTACTATTTATGAAGGTGGCCTTGGGTGCAGATCTTTGATGGACTCCACCAATGTTTTTTTCTTATAAACTTTGGTGGAATTTTGGGAAAAATGAAAGTCTTTGGGCCAAATTTATGAAATTTAAATATTACAAAGGTAAGCATTTTGATTTGCAATTATAAACATGGTGATTCTATTGTTTGAAAATGGCTCTATGATATTAAATGGAAAGTGGAACCTCTCATTTTTTGGGGTATTAATAATGGGTCTTCCTTCTTTTGGCAAGATAACTGGGACTTTTCCATTGATTCTTCTTAATACCCATTCTACTTCTTCTTTGAAAGTTAGTCATTTTATTTATAATGGGGAATGGAATTTCTCTTTTAAATGAGTTGATTCTGATTTCATTAGTAATAACATCATTAATATTCCTATTGATGGTAATTTTTTGGATCAAATTTTTTAAATTTTCTAGTAATGGAGAATTTTCTTTAAAGATACATGGCATTATCTTAAAGTTAAAAATCCACTTCTCCTATTTTTCTTTAAATTTGGAATAATATTATTCCTACTTCTTACTCTATTCTTGTGTGGAGAATTTTAAGGGATTATATTGTTATTGAATCTTTACTTTGGGACAAAGGTTATTATCTACCTTCCAAATGCATGTGTTGTTTTCATATTGAGAATGTTAATCATGTTTTTTGTTAATGGTGCCATTGCCTCTAAAGTTTGGGGTTGGTATGAGGATTTATTTAATTTAAGTTATTTTAATGGAAATTTAACGTTAATGCAACATCTGGATTCTTATTTTCTTAATACTGTTAAAGGGCATATCAAAATTGTAGTGGCTATTACTTTGATTTGGTTTATTTGGCTTCATAGAAATGATGATGTGCCTATGAACCATAAGAGGATTACTAAAGAAAAAAAGATTTTTCTTTACATAAGGCGCTTCTGAAGTACTAATTTTAGAGGGTGTAAGTTTGTTGCCTAAATTGGGTATCCATTTTCCATATTGTGACTCTCCCTAAATTTAAAATTATTCATTAGATTAAGCCTCTTAATTTTGCATTAAAATTAATATAATGATTGCACATAACAAGTCAAGTTGTGGTGGTGGTATTTTAGAAACAATCATGAGAATATTATCTTCGCATTTTCCACTCCTCTTCTACTAAATCGTTATTTTTGTTGAATTGATGGCTATTTTTATGCTCTTAAGCTTTGTAGAGAGAAATTTTAGGCTATTTGGTTGGAATCGATGCTAAGATGGTTGTTGCTAGGATCAATTCTAACCATAAGGGTAATGGGCTTTTCTATTTAATTAAAATATTAAAGCTATTATCCCTAAACTTTCTTTTAAAATTACACATATTTTAAGAGAAGGTAACTCTGTGCTGATTTTTTAGCTAGTTTGTGTGATCTCTCGACTTTACTTTGTTTACCAATGATAATATTCTAAGCATTTAAGAGGTTTGTCTAATTTAGATAAATTTGCCATATATATGTTAGATTCTTTTAGATTTTGTTATTTTTTCTTTATTTTGATTTTCCTTTTGGTTTGCTATTTTGTTGGCCTTTGTCCGGGCACTTGGGTGATTGGTGTCTTGTCTCCTACTTTTATTGCTTTCTTGGTTTGTTTGGATTTTCTTTCAAGTGGTTGGCTTTCTTTGGCTTTGTTGGCTTTTGGTGCTTATGGCTTTTGTTTGTTTATGTTGCTTCCTCTAGTTTCTTTGAGTTTTTGTTTAGGTTTTGCTCTGACTTTTCCTTCCTTTATGGTTTTGGTGGCTCGCTTATAGTTTGGTTTGGTTGGTCCTTTGTGGCTTTTCTTTCCCTTGTGGGCTGCTTATTGTGGTTGACCCTTGCTCTAGCTGGTTGCTAGTGGCTATTTTTTCTTTTGGGTTATTGCTGCTCCTGCTATTTCTTTGTGTTGGCGGTTTGATGGCAGGTATTAGAACTTTGCTGGTTATTGGTTATGGGTTAGCTCCTTAGTCGAGGTAAGTTTGGTTGTGATGGTTGGGATGTTTTCTTCATTTTCTTTTGGCTGGTAGCATTATTTGTGATAGTAACCCTTCTTTTGGAGTTTGGATGCTCACAAATTTTGTTGCTCCTTTAGTTGACTATGATTGAGCCTGAGCCTTGTCCGTGGATTTTATTTCTTTTCTCTCTCTATGTTCTTACATTTTTTCATCTTTTCTCTTAGATTATCTCTGCTTAAGTTTCTTATAGGTTTTTTTTTTAGATCTTGGGTTTTTACAGGTGGTTTGTGATCTACTTAAAGGTTTTAGTGTTATTCGAGTTTTTCTCTTTTCCTTTTGCTTTTCTTTTCTCTTGTATTAGATTTATCTCTTTAGGCTTTATTATAGCTCTTTGAGCATTATTTTTGGAGATTTATCCTTTTTAAGGACTTTCTAATCCTTTTCTTGTGGCAATAAATTTTTCCTTTTGAAAAAAATAAAACCCCAAACCCTAAACCCTAAACCTAAAAACCTAAACCTAAACCTAAACTAAATGAAACCTAAAATAAAATAAATAAAAAACCTAAACCTAAATAAATAGTAAAATAAAATAAAATAAAACCTAAACTAAAACCTAAACCTAAACCTAAATAAATAAACCTAAATAAAAATAAAATAAAAAAAAATAAAAATAAAGAAAATAAATAAATAAAAAAATAAACTAAACTAAAAAAAAATAAACCTAAAAATAAAACTTAAATAAAATAAACCTAAACATAAAATAAAAATAAAATAAACTTAAAATAAAATAAAATAAAACTAAATAAAACCTAAACCTAAAAATAAACTAAAAAGAACCTAAAATAAATTAAAAAATAAAACCTAAACCCTAATAAAAAACCTAAACCTAAAATAAAGATAAAATAAACAAAATAAAATCAACCTAAACCTAAACTAAATTAAACTAAACTAAAATAAATAAAAAACTAAACCTAAATCTAAACATAAACCCAAACCAAATTAAATAAAATAAACTAAAAGTAAACTTTAACCTAAACTAAAAAATAAAACCTAAAAAAAAACCAAAATCCTAAACCTAAAAAAATAATATAAAAACCTAAACCTACATCTAAAACAAAAAAAATAAAACCTAAACCTAAAAAATAAAATAAAAATAAAACTCAACTAAAAAAATTAACCTAAACCTAAACCTAAAAATAAACCTAAAAAAATAAACTATAACAAAAAACCTAAAATGAAATAAATAAATCAAAAATAAATAACCTAACTAAATAAGCATAAAAAATAAACCTAAATAAAAATAATAAAAATAAACTAAACTAAAATAAATAAAATTAACTAAATAAATAAATAAACCTAAAAGACTAGTTTGTAATTTTTTTTAAAAAAAATATAAACCATAAACCATAAATCCTAAACCCTAAACCCTAAACAATAAACCATAAAAAACCCTAAACCCTAAACCTTAAACCCTAGCCCTAAACCCTAAACCCTAAACCCTAACCCTAAACCTTAAACCCTAAACCCTAAACCCCAAGCCCTAAGCCAAAACCTAAATTATCTAAATAATATTAAAAAAAATAAACCAAAACCCTAAAACCTAATAAACCTAAACCTAAACCTAAACCTAAACCTGAACCCTAAGAATGGGTAGAACCTTGAGGGTAGGAACATCACTGTCAACTAGGCTTAGTCTAGATCTGGCGATGGAGGCAAGGTGGCGTGGTTATCGTAGTCTTGGTGGGGATCTGAGGTCTAATGGATATGGAGGAGGTGAATGAGCAGTGATGGTATGGAGGCGGGAGGAGCGGAGGACTCCATGGTGGGGGTAGGGGGAGAGATCGAGGATATGATGGTGGATCCTACTACTCGAGAGGCTAGGGTAGTTCTGATGGGAATAGGAGAAACTAAAGAACGGCCCATCCGATCTGCTGCTTATGGAACTATGCCTTTACAGTAGAGACAGTTCTAGTTATCTAAGGTTTTTAATTTGTTCTATGCGTGCTCATTCTAATCTATGTCTTCACTCGTGTCTTAGAAAACTAGGTGTGTTACTTGGTTGATGAAATCGAACTGAAGAAATGTTGAATATAAATTTATTCTCTATTAAAAAAATTCCAAAAATCCTAAACCCTGAACTAAAACCTGAACGCTAAACCTAAAACCTAAACCCATAACCCTAAACCCTAAACCCTAAAAACCATAAACCCTAAACCCAAAACCCAAAACCTAAAACCAAAATCCTAAACCCTAAACCAAGACCAAACCATAACCCTAAACCCTAAACCTCCAAAAAAAAAAAAAACCCTAAACATAAACCAAACCCCCAAACCACAAACCAAACTAACCCTAACCCTAAAAAAAAGCTAAAACCTAAACCTAAACTAAATAAAACCTTAAAATTAATAAAAAACTAAACCAAAATAAAATAAAAATAAAATAAAAACATAAATAAACCTAAACCTAAACCTAAACCTAAAGAAAATAAACTAAAAAATAAAACCTAAACTAAAAATAATAATAAAAAACCTAAAATAAACTAAAAAAATAAAACCTAAAATGTAAAACTAAATGTAATAAAAATAAAATACCCAAAATAAATAAAATAAAACTAAATAAAACCTAAACCTAAAAAAAATAAACTAAATATAAAACTTAAAATAAATAAAAAAAATAAACCTAAACCCTACACTAAAAAAAAAGCTAAACTTAAAATAAAAATAACAAATTAACCTAAAACTAAAATAAACTAAACCTAAACCCTAAACTAAATAAAATAAAATAAACTAAAAATAACCTAAACCTAAAAAAAATAAACCTAAAATAAACCTAAATTAAAACCTAATACCTAAACCTAAAAATAAATTAAATACCTAAACCTAAACCTAAAAATAATAAAACCTAAACCTAAGAGACAAATAAAATAAAACTAAACTAAAAATAAACCTAAACCTAAGCCTAAAAAATAAACTAAAATAAAATAACTAAATAAATAAACATAAAATTAATAAACTAAACTAAATAAAAATAAAAAATAAAAAATAAATATAAATAAACTAAATAAATTAAATAAACCAAAACTGGGTTTTACTTAATTTAAAATCTAAACCCAAACCTAAAACCCTAACCAAAACCAATCCCTAAACTACACTAAACCCTAAACCCTCTCTCCTAAACCCTAACTACCCTCCCTAACTGACCTCCTAAAACCCTAAACCCTAAAACTCCAGGCCACTCTAAACCCCTCCAAACCCTAAACCCAAACCCTAAAAACCCTAAACCCTGACTAAAACTAACCATCTCCTAACCCACAACCCTGAGCCTAAACACTACCACAAACCTTAAACCCTGAGCCCTAAACCCTAAACCCTAAACTCTAAACTAAAAACCACAAAACTAAAATCTAAAAAAGCTAAACCTATAAAGAAAACATAAAATAAAATAAATAAAAAAAAACCTAAATAAATAATAAATAACAAAAACCTAAACGAAATCCTAAACTTGAACCTAAACATAAAAATAAAATAAATAGAAAAATAAAAATAATCTAAAATAAAATAAATAAAAACCTAAACTAAATTAAAAAATAATATAAACATAAGAATAAAATACTTAAATAAAATTAAAACTAAATGTAAAATAAAAAAATTACACCTAAAATAAAATAAAATAAATACTAAATGAAGACCTAAACCTAAAAAATTAACCTAAAAAGAAAATCTAAAAATAAATAAAAAATAAAACCTAAACACTAAACTAAAAGAAAAAGCTACACCTAAATTAAAAATAAAATAATAAATAAAATAAACCTAAAACTAAACTAAAATAAGCTAAATTAAAATAAATAAAACCTAAACCTAAACCTAAATAAAAAAACTAAACCTAAATAAATAAAATAAAATAAATAACCTACAAACAAAATTAAACTAAAAAATAAAATAAAATCCTAAACCTAAACCTAAAATAAAAATAAACCTAACCTAAAAAATAAAATGAAAATAAAACTCAACTAAAAATAAACCTAAATCTAAAATTTAAAACTAAAAAATAAACTAAAATAAAAACCTAAATGAATAAATAAACTAAACTAAATAAAATTAAAATAATGAAATAAAATAAAATAAATTAAATTAAATATACTAAATAAACCTAAACTGTCTCACTTAATTTAAAAAAAACTTTAAACCTAAACCCTAAACCCTAAACCCTAAACTTGCAACCTAAACCCAAAACCCAAAACCCTAAAACCAAACCTAAACCTAAACTCTAAACCCTAAAAGCATAAAACCTAGAACCTAAATCTAAACCCTAAACTCTAAACCACAAAACCCTAAACTAAACCCTAAAAAACCAAACCCAAACCTAAACCTAAAGTAACTAAATAAATAAAAAATAAACCTAAACCCTAAAACCTAATAAACCTAAACCTAAACCTAAACCATAAGAATGGGTAAAACCTTGATGAGAGGAACATCACCATCAACCAGGCTCAGTCTAGATTTGGCGATGGAGGTGAAGCCGAAGGCGATGATTATAATAGTGGTGGTGGGGGATCTAGAGGTGCTGGTGGATATGGATGTGGTGGTCATAGTAGTGGTGGTTATGGAAGTGGGAGGAGTGATAGAGGTTACAGCCGTGGTGGTGGCAGAGGGAGAGATCGAGGATATGATGGTGGATCCTGCTACTCGAGAGGCTGAGGTGGTTCTGATGGGAACTAGAGAAACTGAAGAACGATAGATCTGATCTGATGCTTATGGAACTCTTTTTATAGTAAAAATGGTTTGAGTTATTTAGGGTTTTTCATTTTATCTATGCATGCTCATTTTTTATCTATGCCATCGCTTGTGTCTTAGAAAACTTGGTTTGTTACTTGGTTGATGAAATCAAAAAAAAAAAAGAAATGTTGAATCTGAATTTATTCTTAATTAAAAAAAACTAAAAACCCTAAACTGAAAACTAAACCCTAAACCTAAAACCTAAATCCTAAACCATAAAAACCCTAAACCCTAACCCCAAAACTGTAAAACCATGAACCCTAAAACCTACACCTTAAGCCTTAAACCCTAAACCCTGAACCCTAAACCCCAAACCCTAAATCCTAAACCCTAAAATAACAAAATAAAAAAAAAAAAAGAAACTTAAACAAAATAAAACTTAAAATGCAATAAATAAAACCTAAACCAAAATAAAATAAAAATATAAATTAAACTTAAACTAAACCTAAACTAAACCTAAAAAAAATAAAATAAAAAATAAAGACTAAAATAAATAAAATAATGAAAACATAAACTAAACTAAAAATAAAAAACTTAAATAAAATAAATACTAAATCTAAAATAAAAATAAAATAAACCTAAAATAAAATAAAATAAAATCTAAATAAAAACCTAAACCTAAAAAATAAACCTTAAAATGAATTAAAAAAAACTAAACACTAAACTAAAAACTAAAACCTAAACCTAAAATAAAATTAAAAAATCCAAAACATAAATTAAAATAAATAAAACTTAAACCTAAACCTCAACTAAATAAAATAAACTAAATTAAAAATAAACCTAACCGAAACTAAAAGATAAAACATAAAAAATAAACCTAAAATAAAACCTAAAAGAATAAAATAAAACTTTAAACCTAAACTTAAATAAAACTTAAACCTAAAAATAAAAAAAATATGATTAAACTATAAAGTCAACCTAAACCTAAACTTAAACCTAAAAAAGAAAATAAAATAAAAAACTTAAACTAAAATAAAAAACCTAAAATAAATAAACTAAACTAAATAAAAATAAAAACAAACCTAAATAAAAATAAAAAATAAAATATACTAAAATAAATAAGAAATAAACTAAATAAACCTAAACCTACTAGTTTAATTAATTTAAGAATAAAAATAAAAATAAAAAAAACCTAACCATAAACCCTAAAATTAATACTAAACCTACAACACTAAATCATAAACCTAAACCTGCAATCCACCTAAACCCAAAACCCCAAACCACAACCCTAATCCTCACCTCTCCCTAAAAACCAAACCTAAACCTAACCTAAACCTGACCCTAAACCATAAACCTGGCCCTACCAGGCCCTGAGCCTAAGCCTAAACCCAACCCAGGCCAACCCTAAACCCTCCCCAACTAAACCCTAAACCCTAAAACCTAAACCTAACTACTAAACCCTCCCCTCCTAAATCCTCCTAAACCCTACACTTCTTAAACCCTCAAAATCCTAAACCTAAACTGAACTAAAGCTACCACCCTAACCCTAACCCTAAAACTCACTACCCACCTAAACTAACAACCAAATTCTAAACTTATTTTCACTTTTGGCTGTGGGTTATGTTTTTTGACCTCTTACTTCTTGGTTGGTAGTGGTTCTTGTCTTTCTAGCTTGGGTTGCTTGGTTTTCTCATGGTGGTGTCTTCTGCCTTGTTACTCTGTTCTTGGTGGATGAGATGGTTTCTACTCTAGCTTTATTCTATTTTTTGATTTGGTTAGTTTGTTAGCTCTCCTCTTGAACTCAAATTACTTTTTGCTCATTTTTTATGGTTGAATGGGTGGCCTTCCTAGTGGGAACTATTATTGGTTGTTGCCTTTCTGGGCCATCTTTTGGAGAGTTTCATGGCTGCTTTTTTGGGGGTTGCCTCCCAGTTCCTTATTCTTTGTTACTGGATCCTTCATTTTCCTTAGTTTTGTGTTTGGTTATTCTCCTAGGATTAGCCTCTATTGGGTGCATTATTTGCAGCAGGTTTTATGTTATCATTATGCTTCCTGTTGGGTTAGTCTTTATTGCTGGGGAAGTTTGGTTTTTTGGCTGGTCCTGGCTAGCTACTGTTATTGCCTTTCTATGGTGGTTGTGCTTCTTTTAGACCTCTGTTGTGTGGTGCTTTATTAGTTTTCTACTTTTCCTTGGCTGCTGGGGATGCTTCCTTTGTTGGTTACTTATGATGGGTTGTTCTCTGGTGGTTGCCTTATGGCTATTTTACTTAGCTAGTTTGGTTGGGGGACTTTTAGTAATCCTTGGAATCTTGGTTGGTTGATTTTTTTCCTTGTTAGTCTTTTCTTTCTTCTTAGACAATTTGCCGGTGCATTTTGCTATGCTGGACGAACATTTTTTTGATCCTTTTGGATTAGAATTTTTCATTTTTAGTGGTTGGTAGCTGCCTTCGGCCCCCTTTTGTGAGGCTATTTTGTATTCTGGTGATTTGCATTGGCTGCATCTTATGTTTCCTTCGATTGATGGTTTCATTTCTGACCTATTTAGTCATTTGTGGTTGCTCACCCTGGTTTGGCTTGGTGATAGCAACTTGTTGGGACTTTGCTTGAGGGCTCCTATCTTGGTTTTGTTGGTTGTTTCTTTGTTAATTAGCATGGGTCTAGTTCTTGTTGATTGTTGGTTTTAGTTTTCCCTGGTTTGGAGCTTGGATGAGTAATTGCAAAATGGTTGTTGTTGGTGTTCTGACTTTATTCTCTCTCTTGATTATTATTATTAGTATATTGTGGTTTTCATTTTGTGGTTTGGCTACTAGTTGGCTGCCAGCTAGTTGCTCTTTATTTAATGGTGCAGGATCTAGAACTCTATGGACTACTGGCCTTGGTGGTTTTCTTATATCAGGTATGCTAGTTATGATGGCTTTGATGTTACTCACCTCTTCTCTCTAGTTGGAAGCATTACATATGATTGTAACCCTTCTTTATGAAGTTTGGATGCTCAAATGTATTGTTGCCCCTTGGGATGATCATAATTGAGCCTGAGCCTTATCATTCTCAGCTAGCTCCTTTTCCTCTCTTTGTCCTTATAGAGGGAATGGTCGTTACTTAGTTAACCTAAGTGTTATTGTTGTGGATCTTGCTTATCTTACTTTCTCAAAGGAATCATGAACTACTGCTGACTCATCCTTTTACTATTTTCAGGATTTGTTTTAGTCTTACTCTGTGTCTTTTTCTTTTATGCTTTTCATCCATTGTATTTGCTTTTTCATTTTCTTTTCTAATTCTAATGTACTCAGATGGGGGTTTAGCTCTTTTGATTTCTTGTATCTCTGAGAGCAGTAGAATTTTAGAGCTTTACCCCTTTTAAGGACATTATATCTTTTCCTTTTATGGTAATAAATTCCAACTTTCCCCCAAAAAACACTAAACCATAAACCCTAAACCCTAAACTCTAAAAGTTTAAACCTTAAACCAACCTAAACCCTAAACTAAACTAAACCCTATAATAAACCCTAAAACCCTAAACCCTAAACCCTAAACTAATCCTAAACCCTAAAGCCTAAATACTAAACCCTAAACCTTAAACCTTAAACCCCAACCCTAAACCCTAAACCATAAAAGCATAAAACCTAAAACCCTAAACCCTAACCCTAAAACCTAAACCTTAAACCCTAAACCCTAAACCTAAACCTAAAATAACTAAATAAATTACCAAATAATCCTAAACCTTATATACCTAGAATGGCCATAAACCTTGGCAGAACATCACTATCAACTCTCTAGATCTAGCGGTGGAGGAGAAGGCGGAGGCGGCAGTTATCACAGTGGTGGTGGAGGATCTAGAGGTATTGCTAGATATGGAGGTGGTGGTTAGAGCAATGGTGGTTATGGAAGTAGGATAAGTGACGGTGGTTATAGTCATGGTGGTGGTGGAGGGAGAGATTAGGGATATAATGATGGATCCTTTCGAGAGGCGGGTTGATGGATGAGGGAGAAATTGAAGAATAGCCAATCGATCTACTACTTATTGAATTGTGTCTTTATAGTAGAGATGATTCTAGTTATCTAGGATTTTGATTTGCTCTCATGTGCTCATTTTTTTTTATCAATGTATGTGTAGAAAACTTGGTGTGTGTGGTGTTTATTTTTGAGATGTGGGACACCACATAGATCTTAGGAGGTACTTATTGAAATGATCAGTTTGACATTAAGGAAAGATGCATTATCTCAAAAGATAGAAATTATCACCCTATAATGGACCTAATCACCTAAGGCATGATGGGTCTTTGAATGACCTTTCCCTACTTTACATGAAAAGTAAAGTAGCATTATATTAAGTAGGGTTCATTAAGTTCTTATGGAGCAAGCCTCCATAGTTAATTACATCCTAAGGGATGTGAATCCCTTAAGAACTCTCGATTAAAGTAGTAATTAAAGTCTCCAAAGATTTTAAGGCTGGACTATCAGAGGATTAGCTGTATTGAAAAATCAAGTGGGAAAACTCAAGGAGAAGACTTCTTATCAATGCCAAAGGAAACAACTAGGGAATGCTCTTGATATTAGGTAACCTAGTGAGCATTTCAACCTATTCTATAATTGGGCTTTATAATTTTGAAATTGAAAAGAAGATCAATTTTATTAAAGTTGATATTTCATTAGAAAGCTAGGAAATCCAATAATACAAGATTATGGAGATGCCTAAGAGGTGAGGATTTATGCTTGTAGCCAAAAGAAACCATCAGCTAAATCTAGTGAGCTTTAGCATAAGTAAAGACCTAAATCTAAGCCTAAATCTAAGTGAAAATGGGCATATGGTTTAACTCAGTAGAGAGGATAAACCGCATTGGACTTACGACCATGAGTGGCGCCAACTAACACCTCTATGCTTTAAATCCATGAAGTTTGATCATATGATTTGCAAGATTAGTTAGGCTATTTGTTTAATTAGAAAAGAAAGTCCTTAAACCCACTCCCTAGAGACTAGACCATGAGTGGTATGAGCATATGACTTAGTCTAGTGCAAAATCTTTTCAAATTTTATTTATTTTGACACTTCATTTTGATAAAGGCTTTGGGTTTTGATGCCTACATGCATGATGAAATAAGGTTGTTGGCTAAAGCAAGAAAGGGGTTTTTTCCAACAAAGGATGCCCTCACAGTCAAGCATTCCTCTATTATGCAAGGATGGAAATCCCTTATTTTCAAGAGAAAAATAATATGATGTGCATGTTGTTGGCCATTCAACATTCATAAGGGTTGCTAAATCTTTTAATTATTTTTGATTTATGTCCTAGGCTTTATGTTAGGTTATGAATTGTTTAAAACTTTAGTTATGAGTTGTAGTTGGGTATAAAGGTTAATTTTTCTAAGAACCTAATCATTCAAGGCCACACATTCAAACATCAAACATATAAAGAAACTAAGAAAAGCATGCCATCTAATTGTGTACTTTAAACACAACATCAAATAGTTTTTTATTGCTAATGAAAAAGAATAACAGGCCAATGTGATAGGGTGCCGCCATACAACCCGAAAAGAAAAATGAGTAGCTGAGCTCTACCCTTATACAATCGGTACATAGAAGAATAATTTTCAATTTATAAATGATAAATGCTATGGGGGCCTTCAAGTCTTCATGTATTCATGATCATCCTCCTTCTTTGATTTGGTTTGCTCCAGTTTAAAGGCATCATACATTAGACAAAGCCTTCTAGCCAATGCTCATCCTTATCCCCATAGCACTAATCCTAATTTCTAATGCAAAAGTACATTAAAAAATAAAAAGTAAATCTAACTACACAAGACAAGTGTTAGCTAAACATATACAACCCAAGCAATTATATTTATAATTTGGACTTAGCACCCTGAGTAACCAAGCCCATTAACTTGATTATGCTTAATGGCTTAAGCAACTTGCAAAAGAGCATTTATATTTATTTTTAAGTTAAAAAAAATCTCTTACAAAAATATGATTAGGCTAATCACATCCATCCCTATGAAACATACACTCTAACATCTAGTCTAAAATAATACACCATAAAAAAAACATACATCACACCATGCATCATCTAAACATAAGGCTAGAAGTTGTGACTTAATCTAATGTGTGTGTATAATGGCTTGTGTGGTATGTCCTAACTAGGCTTAAGAGTTAAGATTTTCTAAGTGTAAAAAGATTCAAATTAAAGGGTGGTTTCACTTCAAATACTTTAATTGATTTGCAAGTTTTAATTTGTGTTTTTTTTGTTACATATGACCTACACTTAGCAACTAAGTATTATAAAGAGAAGAAAAGATGTTGTCCTTTTTCATCCCTAACTTAAACTACTTTCTAAAGTATTTGATTTAGTTCTCTTTAGTGAATGGCTTATTACACATTTTAGATTAATCCTAAGTTTAGGTTCTCTTTAAATAATTCTATTCAATGTGAAAGGCTTCTTAGATTAATCTAATTGAAATACTATCACATGACACATGCTAAATCATTCCTTTCCATAACATGTAACATGCATATGATTAAGCCTTAAGTATACCTACACATACAATATGTTTTAGCACACTTGAATGATGGATGTGAGTATGTACATTTGAAGCTTTATATTTCCCCTATGACTGAATTATTTTATCAAATTAATTTAAGGCTCTATCTAAATTCTTATGCAAAAATACATATGGATGAAATTAAACAGGTACATGTAATTATCAACCAAGAAAGTGAGCTAATCAAATGACCTCCTTGGGTCTAGCTAAAGCCTCATATTTCTGGAATGTCCATACTATATACCATTACATTCAAACCATATGTAAATTTACATGCATGAACATAAGAAAGAGAGCTCCAAATCAAATAATCAATTAATTCATTCACTTGAAAAATTGCAAATGCATGTATTTTTAATAAAAAAATGATTACCATTCTCTAATTAAATACACACATGTATGTATAAAATACATAAGTACGAGCCTTTGTTAAACTTGGGAAGTGAGGTAATCAAATAACCTACTTAGCTAGCTAAAGCCTCATATTCCTGGGATGTCCAGACTATATACCTCTTTTCTTAGATACATACACATGTATTCATAATTTGCAGAATGAAAATCATGCAAAAAAGTGATATTTAATTTGATTGAATCATTTATGTATATGAATTAAAGCGTCATCCAATTCAAGTATTGAGATACATAAGAATGAAATCAAATGGAGTATGTACCATTATTAAACCCAGAAGTGAGGTAATCATATGACCTTTGGGGCTAACTAAAGCATCATATTTTGATGTCCACTATATACCCATTAACAATCTCACTTACATAAATCAATACATGAATAAAAGGAAAGGAGCTTCACTTTATACATTTAAGCTATAATCAAATGCATCTCTATGTATTTATAACTAACATTCATAACATATGTAACCATTCATTTATAAGCTTTGGAAAATATGTTTGGATTTAATAGTGATAATAGCCACACATATTATAAATTAAATCAACACACACAAAACCTTGACATAAAGGAAAACCATTTGACTTAATGAATTTTGAAAAGATGAATGTATGATTTCAAATGACATACAACATTTAACATGATTGGAAAGGAATGAATGAGCATAAACATGTGATTTCATTCAATTAAATTAACTCAGGACAATCAAATCAAATAAAGAATTTAAAGAAAACCAAGGCTTTTTAATTATCACTTTCAATTTGGTTTGAAGAAATGAGGAAAGTTTGATGATCTAACCCATTCCCATGTTTTATTTAATTTGTTTAATGAAAAGTAAGTTAATTTTATGGGTTAATTAGGTTGTACTATGCATTAAATCCATTAATTAATTAACCCTTACCTATGTTGCCTTAATTTAATTAACCAAGTAATTATGATCCAACATGATATGTACATACATTAGAAATTAAATCAACAATGAACCTAAGAAATGAAAGAGGCCTAATGCAATTGGCTTATTATTAGTGATTAATTAAGTTAAGAAACTTAATTAAGTACTTTCATGGTTTTCCCACACATGTGGGTTAACCATAATTTCCTTAAATGTCATTAGGATATTGAACACCTAAACATCTACCGATGAATTGATTAAGATTCCATGTGATAATAGTTTCAAATTGATTAATTAAGCAATTTAATTAATGAATTAAACCATCAATTAATCCCAAATTAATTAATTTCCATTCAAGTGAAATGGACTTAGGGAAAAGATTGGGAAACTATTCCCAATCTCATTCTCCATGCCCATTCAGTATTTCACAATGAGTAGAAAGCTTAATTAATGATTTTTTTACTGTTTAGAATATTAATTAATCACCTAATTAATTAGGAAAGTAATTAAGGTTAAGACAACCAATTTCCCTAATTAACCAAGCAATAATTCCTAAGAAAATTATGGGATGCAGAGGTCATCCCATTAATCAACCATAAAAATGTTTAGGATTAACTAATTATGTAATTAGAGAGTAATTAAGCTAATTAGTTAATTAAAAATTAAGCCTTAATTGCTCAAAATTAATTTGGGATCAATTTTAATTGAATCTCCTCAAAATACCTTCAAAATAAATATATACTTGCATTTTATGATTTGTTATAATTTTCCAAAGTTTAATGATTTAAATGATTTTCCATGATTTTTATAAAGTCCATTAATTTATTTTAATTATTTGAACTTCAAAATGTAATATCTCCCAATCCAAATCTTTTGACTTGAAATTTTTTATGGTAGGCAGATTTTAAGCTCAATTTTATCTCGAGAATTTCAAATCAATCTAATGTGTCATTTTAATTAATGAATTGATTTTCCCAAGCTTAAATTAAGCTCATAATATTGATAAAATTTGGGGCTTTTGGATTCATTGGATTCCCCAGAAAGACCAATCCAATGAGCCCTTTTTTTCAATTTTTAGTTAAGTATTTTATTTTTATGAACTTTTGAAGTTTAGTGTTTTAATTAATTTTAAAAGTAGAAAATCCATAATTTCTTACTTAACCTTACTATTACTCTTGGACCTAGCGGTGCTATGTGGCGTGACTACCAGGAGTCTACCTCAACAGATTAGCAAGAATATGAACAAGGATATGATTGGATCCGACCATCTGAGCATGGATCGGACAATCCAGATAGATACACATGAACCATGTTATCTAAGCCACATGATCTGTTGATCAAAGCCACATGATTCACACGATCTAAGCCATCCGTCTCCTTGAATGGGAGATCAGGTAGCAAGGCGGGTGGACTATTCTTGATGGGATTTTGTGATTCTTATGAAAAATTGAATGAAGACTTCATTTTATGCTCAATTTTGCGATCTCATCAAAATCACTCCAAATGCATGGGTATGATGTAAAATAAATAAAAAATGCAAGGGTTATCTAAAGAAATTCTTAAAATTGATCAAAACCATCACAAAAGAACCTAAGGCCTATGGTTTTGAAAATTATCTCATCGAGGATGATTTTTTGGTGGTGGTGATGATTTGTGTGCTAGTGCAAGAAGAAGCTTTAGAATGGGTTCGGGCTCTTTCTTCACTTTAGAATAATGTATCCACCAATGGACACTTCTTCACTAGAATCCACTTGATTTTGATGGTTTTGCTCAAAAACCAAGTAGAATGGTTGTTGGTTGGTTTGAGAGCTCTACGAGAGTGAAATGAGTGTGTGAGGAAGTGTTTTTGCCTCTTTATTTTTTTGTCTCCTTGCAATGGCCGAAAATCACCTCATTCATGGTGATTTTTGGCTCCAAGTGGGTGTCCTTTGCTTGGGTGGTTCAAATTCTCCTTAGGTGGATTAATTTGGTTGCCCAAGGCATGGGAGGTGGCTATGAAGGACAAGTGGTGTCCTAGCAAAAACAAAGTGGGGGTCCTTCATGTCAAGTGTTCCAATGGGGAGGTGAGGTGATTTCACCTCCCATAAGTCATGACAACCACCTCTTAGGTCAGGTTGGATAGTGTCCTTGGACCTAGGTGGACCAATGGATGAGTGTTAAGTGGCCAAGGAAGAGAAATGACCATTTACATGGGTGTTTTGTTATGTGATACCCTTAAACCAAGGGTAGAGTGGTCATTTGATATTGAATTTGATTTGGAGATTTGAAATGAGTCAACATGAGTTGGACCAAATTTTATGTCATTTGGAGTTCATTTGGTTAGGTTTGGCTCAATTTGACCTAGGGTCAAAATGGGTCAAAATGGGTTAGGTTGACCAATTTGTCAAATTGGGTCAAATCAAGGATTAGGTCAAGTTCATATGACTATTTGGAGGATTGTATGCTTTGGTTTGATTTAATTTGGATTTAATTTGAGTTTAGTCTTGTCAATTTGAGTTAGCTTGGGTCAAGAGGGCCAATTGGGCTGGGTTTGGCTCATTGAAGGTCGATTCATGTTTAAATATTGATTTTGGGTTGATTTGAATCATTAGTTTCAATGGATTTTATTTAGGTTGCAATTTTGGCTAGTTTGGGTTCATATAGGCTAAAGGGTTGGTAGCAGAGCTAGGTTGACTTGGTTTGACCCAATTTATATCAATTAATCATTCTAGGGTGATCAACAATCATGACAAAAACTTTGGATTGGCTTAATTCACTTTGATTTGGATTGAATTGGATTTTGGTTAATGTAGGTCAAATTGGCCACCACTTTAGTCAAGTGAACCAATTAGATTTAGATTTAGCTTTACTTTGGGTTGAGTTTGATTTAGTTGAGTTTATATATAGATTTGAGATTGATATATAAATTCAATTGTGTTTGGATTCAAATGAGTTTTGGTTCATTTGAATATTTCAAGTCAAATAGGCTAGTTGGGTTTGACTTGGGTTGATTTTGGTTTGACTAGATGATTGTAGGTTTCATTTATATTTGGATAGATGGTTGAAGGAATGATTGATTCAAGAAAATCCATTGATTTTGGCTTTATTTAGATGGGTTTTTGGCAAGTTCAAAGAAATGGCTTAAAGGGTTTAAATTGGGTTTTGATTTGATTTTGGATTTGGTTTTGGCTATTTGAATTTATATTTCATTTATATTTGAGAAGATAATTGAAGGTACAATTGATTTATAAGAAAATAAATTGAGTTCAGATTGAATTGGATAGAAATTTGGCTAAGTTCATGAAGGTTGATTAAAGGGCTTGGGAAGGATTTTAAGTTTGGATTTGATCTTTGGTTTCAATCATTTGGAATTGAGTTTGGACTTCAATTTGGATTTGAAATTGAGTTGGTGGTTTGGTTGGATATTTGAATTTTAATTGAATTTAAGGTGTACATGGATTGGGTTTAGGCTATAGGGTAGGTGATTTTCCTAAGTCCCTATGGCATAGCCTAATCATATGATTAACCCTTTTAAGTCTCTAGGCTTAGGTTAAGGGTTCACCTACTCTCTAGAAGTGTCTTATGACTAAGAAAAACTTTATGTCTAGAAGGTTCCTAGGTTTAAGAAGCGGAGGTTGAGAACTCACTCCAAAAGTTAGGTCAACAAGGACCCCAATAGGTGTGGTGTACTAACAAGGTACACGCGTGTTGGCTTTGAGATGATCAACAATGTCCAAAAGGCGCAAACACTAAAAAATGATCTATACCTAAACGAAGGTAGATAGAATCACAATCTTAGTGCAAAGAATCTCTTTATGCAAAGGGCATAAGAGAGAGATGGAATCTGGGGAGTATGTGAACCTTCCAGGGAAGTAAGTTGAAGCTATCCACTGGGATATGGATTTGAGTCTCATTAGGAATATGATTTATTTGGGTGTGTATTCCGGGGATAAGAATCTATAACTAGGGATTGGGAATGTGAGCCTTCCATTGGGAAGCGGTTGAGCTATGTGCTTGGGATAAGAGTTTGATGGTATTTCTTATGGCTCCAGGGGAGATTAATTTGATTTGTGCCTTAAGGAGAAGTTTGGTTTGTTTGATATGTTTTAATTTGACTCCATTGGGAAGGTTGGTTTCAAATTTAGTTTATTATGGATATTAATGTGATGGACCCACTTAGAAGGGTATGTTGGCCTTGACCTATCTTAGATTTACAAATCCAAAGGGATAGTCCACACAAGGTGGGACTATCCAACCTAAGGGGGACAATGTTTGATGGTTGTTGGACAAGGTGGCATCTCTAAGTAAGGAACAACCACTAGGGTAACCCATTAGACGAGCAATAAATGAAATCTTGTGCTAGAAAGAATGCAAATTACATCAAAAGGGGACCACCAAGGTAGTTTGTTGGTGGAATAATTGAGCAGACTAAGGGGCAACTATTGAGAGGTGTGTGGAGGACTTATCTAACTCATGAATAGTTGGATTCTTATAGTTTTGATGGCGCGCTAAAGATAGGATGCCTTCTTGGGAAAGGTACCACTAGCATTAATATCTAATATAAGTATATATATATATATATATATATATATATATATAGTTTATTTATTATTATTGTGGACCTTGTTGGTGTAGGGACCCCGAGAAGGGGCTGTTGACTAGACCTATCTTATATTTATTGGACCAGGAGAATGCATCCATGAAACAAAATCTCCAACCACAGAGGCAGTTACTAGGAAAGGGGGATTCTCCAATCCAATAGTAACCCGGGCAGTGTCTAAATTTGGTTGCAATGGACGTGATCTAAATAAAGTGCCTATAGAGGAGGTGCCACTAGGGTCGTTATCTTGGACCCTATAAATAAGAAAGCCTATAGGTGTTTGGTGGCTAACTCAAGGAGAAAGTGTAGCAGACTTATATCTACCATGGTGAACCACGGGTGGTCTATCGCATAACACCAACCAACCTAGGCATGGTATGCGACAATCAGAGGAAAAGCATGTAGACTTATATATCCCTAAAGTGAAACTCATTGTTGGGATAGTTTGTCATCAGCTCAATAGGTGCTATCTGAGCTAGGGTTGTGGCTATACTTAAAAAGAAAGAGTAGCAAACTTACATCTCTTGAATCAAGGAACAACTGCTGGGGTGACCCATTGTTGGCACAACAAGTCTAACCCAACCTAAGTTAGTTGGAATCCTAAGAAGGGGCTGGACTAGACTTGAGTAGTGAGAAGAAGGAGTTCTGGAGACCTACATAATACTACCAGTTAGTTCATGGTGGCTAGTCTAAGAAGAAAGCGTATAGTAGACTTATATACTCTTGAATGAAGCCAACATGAAGGTAACCTAAACCATGTACCATACTAAGAGGCACTTTTTGGTGCAAGCAGAAAGAAAGAGAAAGTGTATTACATCCTCTAAATAAGGGACCACTTGGGGTGACATTAGTAGGATGTCGTAACCTAGCGGCAATGAGGAGTGTTGGGGAGCATTATCGAGATCAAAGTAATAGAAGATGTGTATGTGTTTGTGGATATACTCAACTAAGTCAGTTCATGGTGACTAGTTTAAGAAGAAGGCACTTACATATTCTTATAGCCAACATGAGGTAGCTTAACAGCACCTACCTACCATCAAGGCTCATCGGTGTTAGTCGAAAGGAAAGCGTAGTAGAATTATATCTTCTTGAACAAAGGGCCACTGGGGTGATTCACTAGTAGGTAACATAATTAGGTAATGGGCGATGAGTGGAGGCGTTATCCCACATCAAAGTAGACAAAAGATGTGTATTTGTTCATGTGATTGTGTGTATGGTTTGTGTTTGTGTTGTGTTGATGAAGGATAGGATGCCACTTGTTCCTTACCTACCAAACACATCAAGAGTGGATGAAATGGTGCTAGGGAGCAATGTGACTCCACCAAAAAAGGATGTTGCTCAGGTTGTCTTATACCTAACTTAGTTGTACAATTCAAAATAGGAAGCCTCTTGGGTTCTCTTACACCTATCCTAATAGCACCAGAATTGTGTGTATTTTTTTTTATGTTGATGAAGGATAGGATGCCACTTGGGTTATCTTACCCCTATCCTAAACACATCATGGTAAATTCACAGATAAGCAAATAATGCTTCTAATGGAGAAGGGATTTGATGAATCGAAAGATAGGATTTTTATTGATGATAATTATTTTCAAATATTATTTTAAGGATAGTATTTCTTTAAATAATATATGTTGATTAGAAGCATCGGTCACTCCCTTATCATATTAGTTTAAACTACTTTCCATCCTTCGAAACACCAAGGTAGTCCTTTCAACGATCGAAGTAGAATTCTAATTTAAAAAGTTTTGAGATAGACTAACTTTGAAAGAGTTTAAACCATTTATATTCAACTAATTGAAATCTTTCTCTATTAAGTAGAATCTTGGAGGCTACATCTCTAATGTCACAATCTCTTTTAGATCAATCCTTGTTATCCCATGATGCTTTACAAGCCTTAGAAACTCCCCAAGTCATTCTAATACTTTGGGATTCAACTTCAAAGAGTGTCATAACTAATCAAAGACAACTACTGGATCATAAAGATGGTCTTCCTTTTCTTTAACTTTGAGAAAAGGCATATAGTGGTAAATTCCAATGGAAATTATAAGTGCAAATGACCTCTCATCCTCTAGCATCATTCAACCCATCCTTGAATGAGGCATCTAAAGAGGCTATCATATCAAATTTAAAATAGGTAATGTGGATTCATCTTCAAGACATGCCTAACTAAAATCTTCAGAATCTACATATGTGTGGATTTGAATTTCCTTCCTTTTGACTGGGCATATTATTGGGTAATCATGATAGTATCTTTCTTCTTCAATAAGGTTGACCTCAAACTTTGATCTTCTTCTTGGTGCAAATGTTTGCATCAAAAGTTTGCAAAGTAGGAATAGCAATAGGTTCAATTTTGAATTTGTAGATACCTTTAAAGATGTATTGGGCACTTCATTAAGGTCTTAGGTAAGTAGTCTTAAACTACAAAAGTAACCTAACTAAGTTGTTGGCATTTTCTTTCTAACTTATCATATATGGATGTTGGGAGTGTGGGTGGACTACCTTTATGTTCTAAGGTTAATCTCTTAAAACTCATTGGTTGATGATCTAATTTTCTTCTCAACTTTAGTGTATCCTACTTGAAAGTCTTCTAAATTCTTTAAGAAAGTAGACTAGGCAAAATATGATTTTATTACTTCATTTGAAGGTTTATCTACAACTGTTGAATCAATATATCATGAGATAGTGGAATTTGAGTGAATGTGCTCGCATACCCACACAGTTTCTAGTCATATCTTTCGGGAATTATCCTTTTAGAACTTTTTATTTTACTGTTATTTACTCCAAAGTCTTGTCAAAAGTAGACTCAAAATTTATTTCATATATATATATTTTTTCTCTCCTTTTCTTTGAATTTACACCTCATACACATGATTTATCCTTTGGATTCCAAATCAATGTGTATTATTGGTGCTTTACTTTTTCTCTTTTTCTTCTTTTCTTTCTCTTCTTCTCTATTTTTTCATTCATTCTTTTCATTTTTCTTTTCTTTCTTTTCTCTTATTATTTCATTTTTTTTGTTCTCTCCTTTTTTTGAGTCTTTGTTTATATTGTGTTTTTTGGAGGGGATAGCTTGTCTTTCTTTTCCATAGGATATTCTATGTTGAGTAAGACTTGAGGAGGTTGCCACTAGCGAAAGGAAGAATTAGGTTAAGTTCCAATTAATCACTCCTCTATCTCCTTAGAGAAGGTGAGGTGCACTCATTATTTTAGCTTAGTGGGCAACCTTCCATGATAGTTTAGGACCTTAAGATTAACCTTGATAGTTTGATGCCCTTATTTTGGATTAGGTGTATCTTAAGAAGGATTTAGAATTTGATTATTTCCAATGAGGTTTGCTTCTTGCTATGGTGTTGATCAAAGTGGTAGGACACTACAACAATTGGCTTTTGTGATATCTTCTTAAAGAGGTAGAATTGATGTCTACCTACTCTTTTATGGTGCCCAAAATTTCTCTATTAGATTTGATGATTCTAAATCAGTAACACCAAGTTTAAAATAGGGGTACCTCTACTGAGTTGGAATCCTTAAAGGCATCAAGTTCCATCATTGCTATTTTATGGATTATGATCATTATTGTGATTGTCATTTTGAGAGTTGTCTTCTTTTGGGAATTAGGATTCAAATCATTTGAGTCATACTTATCTAATGGATAATACATACTCAAAATCCTTATTGATCTTATTCTTGGCTCTTGAAGGAAATTTATGGCCTTTCTCCTTTGGTTAGAAAAACTCTAGAATGTATGGTCAAAGAAAAATCTTCTTGCACCACCTCTTCTCGATGGTCATGAGGGCTAGAATCTCTGCATTGTTGGAAAGAGAACCATATCAGACCTTCACTTGAATGTTGTTGACTTGAATTATTTAGTTGATTTGATTGTTGAATTGGAACCCTCATTTAACAAATTTAGGTATGCTAAATGGGGTTCAAATATTGGAGAGATTTTGAAAAAAAATTTTGGAGGAGAGACTTTGAATTTGATTTAAATTTAGAACCCACATTCAACAAATTTGGTTATGTTTAATGGGGTTCAAATGTTTTGGAGAGGCTCTTAAATGATGCTTCCATTAGTTCACATTTGAATTTGATTTTATGTTTGGGACCCTCATTTAATAAATTTGGGTATGTTGAATGGAGGGTCAATTGACTTTGTATTGGATTTGATTTTGGAATCTTCAAATTTATGTATGCTAAATGAGATTCAAGTGCATGTTTGAAAACAATTTTTGAAAGCATTTTTGTTGTTTGCGATGATGTGTGTCATGTGTTTGATTTGTTGAATTCAATTTGAAAATGGGATCCTTAGAAAATTTAGGTATGCTAAGTGAAGCACAATGTGTTTGATGTATTTTGATTTGATTTTGAAAAATGAGTCCCTTACTTAATAAATTTGGTATGTTAAGTAGGGATCAAGTGTGTTTGATGAGTTTGTTTTGTTTTGTTTTGTAAGAGAACTTCTATTTAACAAATGGGGTATGTTAAATAAAGTTCAATTTGTTTTCAATTTTGAAAAGGTGGGACTCTCATTTTACAAATTTGGGTATGTCAAATGGAGTTCAAGTGTGTTTGATTTATTTGTGATTTTAAAAGGGAAAATGAGTAAAATACTTTGAAAAGAATTCTCATTTGACAAATTTGGGTATGTCAAATGGAATTCAAATGTGTTTTAATTTTTATTTTGAAAAGGGGACTTTCATTTCATTTTATGTTAAATGGAAATCAATTATATTTTTCTTTTGATTTTGAAGATGGGATATTTGTGTGTGATGTTTTTGAAAAAAATTTCAATTTCAAACTTGGGTGTGTTGAATGGAGATTACTATTTGAAATATGTGCTTTCAAAAAAGATTTTAAAATTATTTGATTTTAAATTTTGAAAAGAACCATGCAACAATCATGGATATTGTTGCATGAGGTTTGGTTATCTTTAAATGCAGATCTTTTGTCATGAGAATTTTAATTTGAGAAGTGCTTTTGAAAGTATATATCTTTTTTGCAAAGAGTTTATTATCTTAAGTATGAGATGAACCTTGCCTTACCAAGAGAATGGTAAAGAGGTTCTAAATATTTAGTCATCTTATTTAGTTAATTCAAATTTTTTTTAACTATTGGGGACATAATAGGGTTTTAAGACCTACATGGGTGAGGTCTTAAAACCTAAAGGATGTTAACTAGCTCAACCTAAGGATGAAATAGGCTAAGTGCCAAGAAAGAAAGATAGTGTTGGACCCATATAAAATACAAGTCCACTATTGATGTTTGGAGACAATAATTGCTACTAGAGATGGAGAGGAACCCTCCCCAGTGGAGTCGCCAGCAAAATTTATGGTGTTTATTTTTGAGATGTGGGACACCACATAGATCTTAAAGGGTACTTATTGAAATGATCAGATGTGACATTAAATAAAGATGCACTATCTCGAAAGATAGAAATTATCACCATATAATAGACCTAATCACCTAATAAGGACTCCTAAGCCATGATGGGTCTTCTTTGGGGCAAGCTAAAGCCTCATATTCCCAAGATGTCCAGATTATATACCATTAAATTCAAACCATATGTACATTTACATGAACATAAGAAAGAGCTCCAAATCACATGATCAATTAATTCAATCACTTGAACAATTGCAAATGCATGTATTTTTAATAAAAGGAAGGATTACCATTCTCTAATTAAATACACACATGTATGCATAAAAGACCTAACCAAGTGCCTTTGTTAAACCGGAAGTGAGGTAATCAAATGACCTCCTTAGGGCTAGCTAAAGCCTCATATTCCTGGAATGTCCAGACTATATACCACTTTTCTTAAATACATACACATGTATTCATAATTTGGAGAATGAAAATCATGCAAAAAATGATATTTAATTTGATTGAATCATTTATGTATATGAATTAAAGCCTCATCCAAATTCTAGTATTGAAATACATAAGAATGAAATCAAGTGGAGTATGTGCCATTATTAAACCAAGGAAGTGAGGTAATCAAATGACCTCCTTAGTGCTAACTAAAGCCTTGTATTCCTGAGATATCCAGACTATATACCCATTAACATTCTCACTTACATAAATCAATACATGAATAAAAAGAAAGGAGCTTCACTTCATACATTTAAGCTATAATCACATACATCTCTTACGTATTTATAACTAGCATTCATAGCATATGTAACCATTCATTTATAAGCTTAGGAAAATACATTTTGATTTACTAGTGATAATAGCCACACATATTATAAATTAAATCAACACATGCAAGCCTGACATAAAGGAAAACCATTTGATTTAATTAATTTTGAACAGATGAATGTATGATTTCAAATGAAATACAATATTTAACATGATTGGAAAGGAATGAATAATAAAAAACATGTGATTTCATTCGATTAAATTAGTTCTTAAGTACAATAAAATAAAATAAAAGCATTTAAAGAAAACCAAGGCTTCTTAATTATCACATTCAATTTCATATTTCATTTGGTTTGAATAAATGAGGGAAAGCTTTCTAATCCTAACCCATTCCTATGTTTCAGATTTAATTTCATTTAATGAAAATTAATTAAGTTGATATTTATAATTAGGTTGTATTATGCATTAAATCCATTAAACCTTACCTATGTTGCCATAATTTAATTAACCAAGTAATTATGAGCCTACATGTTATGTACATACATTGGAAATTAAATCAGTGAACCTAGAATGAAAGAGGCTAATGCAATTGGCTCATATTAGTGATTAATTAAGTTAAGAAACTTAATTAAGTACTTTCATGGTTTTCCCACACATGTGGGTTAACCATAATTTCCTTAAATGTCTTTAGATTATTGAACACCTAAAGATCTACCCATGAATTGATTAATTAAGATTCAATGTGATTATAATTTCAAATTAATTAATTAAAAATTTTAATTAATCAATTAAACCATCAATTAATTCTAAATTAATTAATTTCCATTCAAGTACAAGGACTTTGGGAAATGATTGTGAAAGCGGTCCCAATCTCATTCCCCATGCCCATTCACTGTTTCATAATGATTAACAAGCTTAATTAATGATTTCCTTGCTATTTAGATTATTAATTAATTGTTTAATTAATTAGGAAAGTAATTAAGGTTAAGATAACCAATTTCCCCAACTAACCAAGCAATAAATCCCAAGAAAATTATGGGAGGCTGAGGTCATCCCATTAATCAACCTCTAAAAGTTTCAGATTAATTACTTAGGTAATTAGAGAGTAATTAAGCTAATTAATTTTTTAATTAACCTAAATTAATCCTTAATTACTATTTAAAATTAATTGGGATCAATTTTAATTGAATATCCTTTGAAATACCTTCAAAAAATATATACTTACATATTTAGGATTTTTCTATGATTTGTTATAATTTTCCAAAGTTTTAGCTGATTTAAATGATTTTCCATGATTTTTATAAATTCCATTAATTTATTTCAACTATTTGAACTTCAGAATGCAATATCCCCTAATTAAGAAATCCTTTTAACTTGAAATATGTATGGTAAGTAGGTTTTAAGCTCACTTTTAATCTCTAAAAAATTCAAATCAATCTGTTGTGTCTTTTTGGTTTAATTAATAAAATTTGATTTTACCAAAAACTTAAATTAAGCTCAAAATATTTAGTTAGATTTGGGGCTTTTTCTTTCATTGGATTCCTTTCGAAAAGACAAATCCAATGAGCCCATATTTGTAATTTGTAGTTAAGCATTTTATTTTTTTATGAATTTTTAAAGTTTCAAGTGTTTTTAATTAATTTTTAAAAAGCAAAAAATCCCAAATATCTTACTTAACTGAGTCAACACCTATGCAGCATTGACTGGACCATGTGGTACCACATGGCACCACATGAGTGGCTAGTGCGGTTCTAGATCAGTAGATGAGCGGGAATGTGGACAAGGATGTGTAAATCGGATCGAATCGATCAGGATCGATGGTCAGATAACCACGCGTGATGATATGAACCCACGATACATTGATCAAAGCCATGCGATCCATATGATCTAAGCTGTCTATTTCCTTGAATAGAAGATTAGATGGCTGACGGGCAATCCGATGGAAGAGGTGATGGAACATTATTCTGGGCAAGATTTTTACGATTCTTATAAAAAAATTGAATGAAAAACTTCATTTTAGGCTCAATTTTCTAGCGATCTTCACTGGAAATCACTCAAAATGTGTGGGGATGATGTAAAATATAAAAAAAATGCATGGGTAATCTAAAGGAAATTTCTGAAATCAAGCAAAAATTATTACAAATAAAAGAACTAAGGTAGGCTACGGTTCTTGAAAATTACCTCACCGAGAATGATTTTCAGTGGCAGTGATGATCCAAATGCGCTCCTAAGTACAAGAAGAATCTTGGGTTTGGGCTCTTGCTTCACATCAAAATAATGTATCCACTAATGGTCACTGCTTCTTCACCGGAATCCACTTAATTTTTATGTCTTTTGCCCAAAAATCAAGTGGGAATGGTTGATGGTTGGTTTGGAAGCTTTAAGAGAGTGAAATGAGTGTGTGAGGAAGAGTTTTTGCCTCTTTATTTTTTGTCTCTTTGCAATGGCTGAAAATCACCACATTCATGATGATTTTTGGCTCCAAGTCGGTGTCCTTGGCTTGGGGTGGTTAGGATTCTCCTTAGGTGGCTTAATTTTGTTGCCAAGGCATGGAAAATGGCTACTATGAAGGACAAGTAGGTGTCCTAGCAAAGAGAAGTGTAGGTCCTTCATATCAAGTGTTCCAATGGGGTAGGGGAGGTGATTTCACCTCCCCATGAGTCATAATTAACCCAACAACCTCTTGGGTTAGATTGGACAGTGTCCATGGAGCCTAAGTGGAACAATTGATGAGTGCCAAGTGGCCAAGAAAAATAAATGACCATTTACATAGGTGTTTTGTCTTATGTGATGCCCTTAGGCCAAGGGTAGAGTGGTCATTTAGCATTGAATTTAATTTTGGCATATTTGAAATGAGTCAAAAGTGAGTTGGACCAAATTTCATGTCATTTGGAGTTCATTTGGTTAGGTTTGGCACAATTTGACCCATTTGGGTCAAATTGGGTAAAAATGGGTTAGGTTAACCAATTGGTCAAACTAGGTCAAACCAAGGGTTATGTCAAGTTCATAAGATTATTTGGAGAGGATTGTATTATTTGGTTTGATTTAATTTAAATTTAATTTAGGTTTAGTCTAATTTGACCCCTTTATGTCAATTTGGGTCAACTAGTGTCAAGAGGGCCAATTGTGCTAGCTTTGGCTCAATTGAAGGTCAAGTCTAGTTTAAATGTTGATTTTGGGTTAATTTGAATCACTGGTTTTCAACAGATTTGGCTTATGTTGTAATTTGGCTAGTTTGGGTTCATATAGGCTAAAGGATTGACTTGGTCAACCAATTAGGTTGACTTTATTTGACCTAATTTATATCAATTGATCATCCTAGGGTGATCAATAATCATGACATGAACTTTGGATTGGCTTAAAACACTTTTATTTGGATTGAATTGGATTTTGGTTCATGTAGGTAAAATTGCCCTCTTTGGCTCAAGTGAACCAATTGGATTTAGTTAGCTTGATTTAGTTGAGTTTATATATAGATTTGAGATTGATATATAAATTTAATTGCAATGGGTTTAGATTCAAATGAGTTTTGGTTCATTTGAATCTTTCAAGTCAAATGGGCTAGGTTGGGTTTAACTTGGGTTAATTTTGGTTTGACTAGATGATTGTAGGTTTCATTTATATTTGGATAGATGATTGAAGGAATGATTGATTCAAGAGAAAATCAATTGATTTTGGCTTGATTTAGATGGGTTTTGGCCAAGTTCAAAGAAATGGCTTAAAGGGTTTAAATTGGATTTTGATTTGATTTTGGATTTCATTTTGGCTATTTGAATTTATATTTTATTTATATTTGAGAAGATAATTGAAGGTACAATTTATTTATAATAAAATCAATTGAGGTTCCATTGAATAGGATGGAATACTGGCTATGTTCATGAAGGTTTATTAAAGGGCTTATGAAGGATTTCAAGTTTGGATTTGATCTTGGGTTTCAATCATTTGGAATTAATTTTGGACATGGATTTGGATTTGAAATTGAGTTTGAGGTTTGGATTGAAATTTGGAATTGAATTGAATTTAAGAGGTGTACATGGATTGGGTTTAGGCTATAGGGTCGGTGATTTTTCTAAGTCCCTAAGGCATGCTCTAATCCTATGATTAACCCTTCTAAGTCTCTAAGATTAGGTCAAGTGTTGACATAATCTCTAGAAGTGTCTTATGACTAAAGAAACCTTAGTGTCTAGAAGGTTCCTTGGTCTAATAAAATAAGGTTGAGAACTTACTCCCAAAGTGAGGTCAACAATGTGTTACTTGGTTGATTAAATTTAAAAGAAGAAATGTTGAATCTGAATTTATTCTTAGTTAAAAAAAAACCAAAAACCCTAAACCCTAAACTAAAACCTAAACCCTAAATCAAAAGTAAACCTTAAACCCTAAACTGTAAACCCTAAAAACCCTAAGCTCTAAACCCTAAACCCTAATCCCTAAAACCCTAAACCCTAATCGCTAAAACCCTAAACCCTAAACCCTAAGCCCTAAAACCTAAAACTTATACCCTAAACTTAAACCCTAAACCCTAAACCCTAAACTCCAAAACTTAAACCCTAAACCCTAAACTTAAAATAAAATAAGCCTAAAATAAACTAAAAAATCAAAAATGAACTAAACTAAAAAAACTAAAACCTTAACTTAAACCCACCCTCTGCCCGAGCCCTCGACCTCATGCTTTGGTGATTCTCCTTTTCCCCTCTCTTTTTTGGCTTTCTAGTTGCTATGAGATGGTTGATTGGCATGATTCTCACTAGATTCCTTTTAGAATCGACAGTTGTTGGCCGCTTTCTTATTTTACATGGAGTGACGTTGTGGCTTGGCATCTTCCCCAATGATTCTGTGGGGGAAATTGACGGATCCAATGGATCCTACTGGGGCATCAAATACCCTGGATTTGGCTACTTCAAAATCATTCAAAGACATCCTCACTAGTAAGGATAGCTATTCAGGAGAGTCGCTAGAACTTGTTTTGACTTCTTTTATAGGCATGCCTACCGTTATGTGCTCTGATCTGATTGTAGAAAAGCTTGTTAAGCTGTTTGAACTTACTTTGGTTGGAAAGTTTACTCTTCGTAGGCTGGAAAACATTCACTCTATCTTTCAAAGTCTAAAACTTTTGGGTGCTTTTATGATTGCTTTAATTGATCCCTGCCATATTTTGATTCAGTTAATGAACAATTTAGATTACTCACATGTTTTTACTTGTTGTTCTTTTTTTGATTTCAATTGCCAAATGAGGTTGTCGAAATGGATTCCACTCTTTGATATTAGGGACCCAATCATTCCGATTTGGATTTCTCTTCCCAATATGTGAATTCATTTCATTAATCATCAATTCCTTTTTATTGTGAGTGCTTTATTTGGTCGGCCATTGCCAATTGATCAGACAATGGCTGTGAAATCTCAACCTTTTGTGGCTATAGTCCTTGTTGAATTAGACATTACCAAGAAACACCCCAAAGAAATCTGGTTGGGATCTTAAAATTATAGTTATATGTAGAAAGTTGATTTTAAAATTTTGACTATCTTTTATTCTCTATGTAAATTCCACGGGCATGATAATTCTAAATGTTTCATTCTACATCCTCACCTAAAAAAGAAAATTCTTATTAAGGAAACTATTGTTCCTAACCGTAGGCCGGCCAATGTTAACTATCAAAATGTTAATTAAAAAAAAAGGATTCATTGAATGTTCCTAATAAGTTTATTTTACCACTTATTTCTTCTATGAAATTTAAGGTTTCTAATGTGGAAAATAATAATTTCTCTAAACTTTTGGATAATGATTCTTTTTCCTCTGAGTCGATCCCCGCATCCTCACCAATTTTGATTGATGAAAATAAAGCTTTACTTGAAAATATTAATGAGAATATCAATGTTATGCATCATTTAAATTCAATGGAGAATATGGCTTTGGTTTCTCATGATATTCAGTTTGAAAAACTTGACTTTACTTTAGTTCAGAATGATTTAAATTCTCAAAAAGATTTAGTTTTATCTAATAATTTGGGAATTGAAGAAGAAGGGATTAATGTTCACACTTTCCTTCTTAATAAATCTATTTTGAATCCCTTGCTTGTTACACCTGATGCTCATTTTCCTTCAATAAATTCTAATGGCTTGGAAGAAGGAGAACTCACTTTTATTCAGGAGATTTCCACTAAATCTATGGCAAATGTTGTTAAATCCTTCTCGGATGATGATTCTATGGGAAAAGGAAATGGTTTCGAAAAGTTATCATGCAAAAAGAAAAAATGTTAAAAACTTCCCTCCCAAATTGTCCAAAAACACTAGATCTACTGCGGCCTCTCTCTCCTCTCTTAATTAACCTTTTCTTAACCCCTTTTTTACTTATGTTTAATTTTTTATTTTGACTGTTAGAGGGATCGGTACCCTCTCTGTTCATAACTGTATTAGAAACCTTTGTCATATTTATAATATTTTTTTACTTATTATTTTGGAGCCTCTTATTCATGCAAACAAAATTAACCATTTTGCTATAATGATCAGTTGCAATAAATTTTTCTCTGATGTTAGTAATAAAACTTGGTGTTTTTGGAATAATTTTATGGAGGCTTCTATTCTTAATGATTTTAAATATGTTGTCAATGCTCAAATATCTTATGGTGACTATTGTGTTTTGGGCTCTTTTGTCTTTGCATCTTGTAATAGATCTAGTAGAAATCTTCTTTGGGAAAATTTGAGGAATTTTGCTACCTTTGTCAATAAACCTTGGTTTATTGGTGGGCATTTTAACACTATTTTATTCACTTCTGGATGAAGTGGTGGTTGCTCTTCTAATATTCATTCCATGGTTGAATTTTTAAATATGATCCTTGATTGCAATTTGATTGATATTGGCTTTAAGGGTTCAAATTTTACTTGGAAAAACTCTAGAGTTTGGCAAAGGTTAGACTAGATTCTTTTTAATACTCATTCGATTACTCAACGGCCTATTACTTCTATTGATCATTTAAACAGACCTTATCAGATCATGCTCCTCTTTTGGTTTCTATTAAAGATAACTCTAATAGATTAAAAAATTTCTCTCATTTTAGATTTCAGAACATGTGGATTTAGCATATTGATTTTTTTATTGTTGTGGATAACAATTGGAAAGCTCCCTTACATCCTGACAGTTTGACTATGGGGATGAATAGATTTTGGTTTAATCTTAAAAAACTTAAAAAAAATTTGGGTTTGTGGAACAGGCATTGTTTTAAAAACCTTTTTACTAATATCAAAGACATATAAAATTTGGTTTGTGATCTTGAAGTCTCTATTATGTGTGATCCTACTAAGATTAAGGACTTGATTGAGGTGAAAAATAAACTTCTTAATTTTCAAAATATGGAAGAGACTTATTGGTGCCAAAAAGCTACTAGTAAACATATTGCAGATAGTTACAAAAATACTAGATATTTCCATGCTTTAGTTAATAAAAAGAGAGCTTTAAATAATATTCAAAAAATTAAAGATGATAATGGAGAATGGATTATGGAGAATAATGATATTAAGGATTCGACCATTAATTACTTTAGAAATATGCTTAATATGAGTTTCTCTTATGAAGCTATTTCTAAAGCACACTTGATTCCTTCTATTATAAACAATAATGACAATGATTTGCTTACTATTGTACCTAATGAAGAGGAAATTTTTAAAGTTCTTAATAGCATGAACATAGATTCATTGTTGGTCAGGGTTTCACTACCCAATTTTTCAAAATGCTAGTTTATTATTAAAATGATTTGGTTGAGGCTGTGGTTGATTTTTTTTTAATGGTAATCCTTTTCCTAGATATTTTTCTTGCACTTCTATTGTTCTCATACCTAAGAAAGATAATCTGAACTATTGGAGTTATTTTAGACCTATTAGTCTTTTGCACCTTATTCAATAAGCTGATTTCTAAAATTCTAACTGATAGGCTTAGTCCTTTATGCCATAGGATTATCTCTCTAAACCAAACTAATTTTGTTAGAGGTAGATCTATTTTTGATAATATTCTGCTTGCTTAAGAATTAATTCATGATTTCAATGCTAAGACAAGAGGTGGCAACATTATGTTCAAATTAGATATTACCAAAGCTTTTGATAATATCTCTTGGGATTTCCTTATCCATATTTTGAATTTATTTGGGTTTTCTAATAAATTTATCTTTCTTATTAAAAATAGTATTAAAAATGCTTAGTTTTCTATTTTGCTTAATGGGGGAAGCCTTGGGCTTCTTTCCTTCTTTCCATGGCCTAAGATAAGGGGATCCTCTATCTCCTACCTTATTTATTATTATTGTTGAGTACTTATCTAGGAGCATCAATGATCTATTCTTAAACAATCCTAGTATCCATTACAAAACTCTTGGTGTTCTTCGTGTTTCTTATTTAAGCTTTGCAAATGATTTCATTATTTTTTGCAATTCTTCTATTCATCATATCAAGAATCTCAAAAAAAATTTTAAATAAATTTGGTTCAAAAATTGGTATATCTATCAATGAGAACAAAAGTTATTTTATTACTTCTTCAAGCATCTCCATTAATAAAATTATTTAAATCTTGCATATCACTAAAGTTAAACATCAACACCTTCCTCTTAAGTACTTGGGTGCTCTTCCTTTTAAATGTCCTAAATGATCCCATCTTTTTAATGAGTTAATTCAAAAAATTTTAAATAAACTTTTTATTTAGGAATTTCATTTACTTTCCTTTGGTGGTAGGCTCACTATTCTTAAAAGCACTCAATTCAATGCCTCTTTATTTGATTCAAACTATTATCCCCACTAATGCTACTCTTATCAAAATTGATCCCTTGCTTAATAAATTTTTTTGGGGATCCAATAATTCTACTAAAAGAATGCATTGGACTTCCTGGCATAAATGTTGTGATCCTTGGGTGAAGGTGGCCTTAGTTGCAAACTGATTCATGAAGCTATTAATTCCTTCTCTCATAAGCTATGGTGGAATTTTAGAAAGAATGATAGCCTTTGGGCTAATTTTATAATGAAAAACTATTTCCAAGGTAAACACCCTCTTATCTATGCTTATAAATTTCATGACTCTTCGATTTGGAGAAGGCTTTGCTCCATTAAATGGGTTGTTGAACCCTTAATATGTTGGGGTATTCATTCCGGTTCTTCTTTCTTTTGGCAAGACAATTGGATTGGCAATGGCTCTATTAACTCTCTTTTATCTACCCACTCTACAAAAACTATCAAAGTTAACTCTTTCTAGCATAAGAACACTTGGAACGAAAATAAACTTGAGAATTATATCCCTATTTCTCGTTTAGATAACTTTAGAAATATCTTTATTTTCTCTAACAAATCTAACCAAATTCTCTTTAAGCTTTCTTACAATGGTGATTTTGTTCTTAAAGAGGTTTAAAATTTTATTAGAAAAACTCCTCAAATATTTTCATTAAACTTTGGAACAATATCATTCCCATTTCTTATTCTGTTTTAGCTTGCATGATTTTGAATAACTTTATTCTTGTGGACTTTTTGCTCTAGAATAAAGGGTTTTATTTGCCTTCAAAGTGCTATTGTTGCTTTCATATTGAAAATGTTAATCATGTTATTGTCAATGGTTCTATTGCTTCTAAATTATGGTTATGGTAAGATGATTTATTTAATACCAACCACTTTCATGGCTCTCTTTCCATATATCAACTTCTTGAAGTCTGTGTTCCAAAATACTATGGAAGTTCATATCAAAGTTCTAGTTGCTATTACCCTTACCTAGTTCATTTGGATGGATATAAATGATGCTAAATATCATGGTATTTCAATGATCCATAAAAGGATCCTAGCTAGAACCAAAGAAAAAATTCAAGCTCTATTTAATGCAAATATTATTAGTAACAATCACTTTATAGGTTATAAATTTGTTGCTAAAAAATTGGGTATCATTCTGCCTTAAGTTGATTCTTATAAAAGAGCTAGGATTATCCATCGGATCAAACCCAAAAAAATCTGATTAAAGTGAATATTGATGGTTCTATTGCTTCCAATAAATATGGTTGTTGTGGTATTCATAGGAATTCTAAAAGTATTACCATTTGCGCTTTTGCCTATCCTCTTAAAGCCTGTTCTCTTATCTATGTTGAGCTTATGGCTGTCAATAAAGCTATCGAGATTTATTTGAATAAAGGTTTCCTCAACATCTAGATTTAAGTTGGAGCGTTCTTTCTTTTTGACATGCTAAACTCTAATATAACAGGAAATGCTGATTTATTTTATCTTTTAATCATACTGAAAATCTTCTTTCTCAAGTTTGCTATAAAATTTTTCATATCCTTTATGAAGGTAATGCTTGTGCTGATTTCTTGACTACTTTAGGTGCAAACTTAACAGATTTCACTTTATTTGATAATCAAAATTTGCCTAAACTTTTAAGGGGTTTGGTTAACTTGGATAACACTCAATTACCTTATCTCAGATTATAATTTTCTTGGCTTGGTTCTTTCTGTTGGTTTTTGATGAGCCATTGCTTTTGGTTCCCCTTTGTTAAACCTTCTTTGGGTTGTGGCCATTTACTTATTTTCACTCTTCGGCCTATGCTAGGTTTTGTTTTTAAGCTCTTGCTTTTGGGTTGGCCTGGTGTTTAATACCAGGTGGTTCATATTTTTTATCTAGGTTGTTTTGGTTTTTTCGGCCTTGTGGATGTTGTTTGCTTGGCTGGATGATTATTATTTCTTGGTTGTTTTTGGTGATCTTCATTTGGGTGGTGGCTTTGCCTACTATTTTTTGTATGGGATTTTCCATATCTCTAAGCTGGTTGCTTTCTTAACTGAGTTGGATTTTCTACTGCTGTGGTGGTTGGCTGGGTGGCCTTGTTGGTTGGCTTGGTGGGCTGGCTATGTTGGCTAGTTGGCTTGGTTGGTTGGGTGGCTGTGTTGGCTAGTTTATCCGCTTCTATTGGTGGTAGATTGGAGAGGATGTTGGTGGTCTAATTTTGAATTGGATTTGGCAAGGTGGAGGTTTTTTGTTGACTGTTATTTATTGTTTTTATGGATTGGGTTTTGGTGGTCAGTTTTGCTAGTTTGGGTTTGTTTCTTTTGGTTATGGTTTCAGCCTCTTCATGTAATGGTTTTCCTCTCTTGGCTACAGTTGCTTTTATTTTTGTTGTTATTTTGGGTTGGCTGGTTGATGGCTATTTAGTGGCTATTATTTTGCTTTAGGATCTGGTGACTTGGTTTGGTGTATTGGTGCCTAACTTGGCTATGGTTATGATTCTTACACTCATTGATATTTCTGCTCCTTTTTGCTGTTGGCTTTGGTGGTGTTCCTATTATACTGTTTCTACTCTTGATGGATGGCTTTTAGTCGGTCTTATCGATCTTTGCTACATTTTGTTTATGGATGGCTATTCACCTCAACTGGATCAAAATTTCTACTGCTTTGGTTGGGTTTGGTGGATGTTGTTGTTTGCTTCTACCCTTTCCTGATTGTCTTGGGTGGTTTTGGCATGATGGATGCTATTGGTCTTTTCATTGATTTGGATTTTTTGCTATGGTGGTGGTTGGCTGGGTTGGTTGGATGGGTGGCTATTTTTGCCTTTCTTTCCGGCTTTATTGGTGACATGCTGGTAAGCTTGCTCCTACTATGGTTCTCTTCTCTTGACTTTTGTTGCTTCCCTTTTCTGGTTTGGGTGACAACTTTGCTGCCTTTCCTGTTTGCATGTGGAGGACATAAGCTCTTGTGTTTTTTCTTTTTGGTCTTGGTTTTTTCTGTTTTGTGTTGTTAAGGTCATGATGCTTGCTCCCTTTGATGTTACTATTCCTCTTTGGTGGTGGCTTTGGTGGTGTTCCTAATATACTATTGTTGTCCCTGATGGTTGGTTTATTTTCTACCTTATTGGGCTTATTTATTTCGGTGGCTTTATGGTTGGCTATTATGTCTATTACTTGGATGAGTTTGCATCCTTGCAGGATGATGGACTTGGGATGATGGGATATAAGAGATATGCTGGCAATGATTGCCTTGATGTTTCCCTCTCTATCTTCTTTTGGCTGGTAGCACTATATGTAATTGTAACCCTTCTTTAGAAGTTTGGATGCTTACATGTAGTGTTGCTCCTTGAGATGATTGTAATTTAGCTGAGCCTTTTCTTTACTTTGCACCTTTTCTTTGCTCATACTCTTTATGCTTTCTTAATTGTACTCATCCTTTCAATAATATGTTGTAGATTTTATTTATTGGTTGAGAGAATCTTGTAGGTGGATCTTGCTGGTATCAAAAGGATCTAGTGGATGTTGCTGTTGCGCACATTGATCAGTTGTTGTTGGTGATTTCATTTTGCTTTTGCTTTTGTTAATTTTTTTATATTATTGTAATAGTTAGGGGGTTTATCTCTTTAGGACTTATTGTTTCTCTTTGAGCATTAGTTTAGAAATTTACCCCCTGTAAGGACTTTGTACTTTTTCTTTGTGGCAATAAAATTCTCCTAATTTCTCTAAAAAAACCTTAAACCCTAAACTAACCATAAACCCTAAAAAGCTAAAAAGCTAACCTAAACTAAATAAAACATAAAAATAAAATAAATAAAAAAACCAAAACCTAAATAAAACAAAATTTATAATAAATTAAAACTAGAACCTAAACCTAAACCTAAAAAAAAGTTAAATAAAAAATAAAAACTAAACTATAATAAAATAAATTAAAACCTAAACTAAACTAAAAAATATACAAAAAACTAAATAAAAAAAAAACTAAACCTAAAATACAAATAAAATAAACCTAAAATAAAATAAAATATAAACTAAATAGAAACCTAAACCTAAAAAATAAACCTAAAATAAAACTAAAAAAAAACCTAAACCCTAAACTAAAAAAAAAGCTAAACCTAAAATAAAAATAAAATAAACCTAAACCTAAATTAAAATAAACTAAACTAAAATAAATAAAACATAAACCTAAACATAAAATAAACTAAACCTAAACCTAAACCTAAACTAAATAAAATAAAATAAACTAAAAATAAATAAAAACCTAAACTAAAAATAAAATCTAAAAGTAAACGTAAAATAAAATTTTAAAACCTAAACCTAAAAATATAAAATAAAAACAAAAACCTAAACCTAAATATAAAATAAAACCTAAATTTAAAAAAAGAACTAAACTAAAAAATATACATAAACCTAAACCTAAACCTAAAAATTAAACTAAAATAAAAAACCTATATTAAAATAAATAAACTAAACTAAATAAAAATAAATATAAAAATAAATATAAATTCAAAATAAATTAAAATAAAACAAATAAATACTAAAGTAAATAAACTAAATAAACCTACCTTTAATTTAAAAAATAAAAAAATAAAACCCTACTAAACTCCCCTAAACCCCCATCTGATCTCAGATGCTGGGCCCTAAAGCTTACTAAACCCAGACCACGGACCCTCCAAAGCTAACTGACCCTGGGCCCAACCCTGACCCTAAACCTAAACCCTAAAACTAACCCTAAACACTAAACTACATAACCTAAATCCTCTCCTCTCTCCTACCTAAACCCTAAATCCTAAGCCACACTAAAGCTAAATCTGATCTTAAACCCTAAACCCAGCAGTAAAACCTTAAACCCTAAACCCTAAACCTTAAACCCAAACCCTAAACCCTAAACCCCAAACCCTAAACCTAAACCTAAAGTCACTAAATAAACTAGAAAATAAACCTAAACCCTAAAACCTAATAAACTTAAACCTAAACCTAAACCCTAAGAATTGGTAAAACCTTGAGGGCAGGAACATCACTATCAACCTGACTCAGTCTAGATCTGGTGGTGGAGGTGAAAGCGGAGGTGATAGTTATCATAGTGGTGGTGGGGGATTTGGAGGTGATGGTGGATATGGAGGTGGTGGTCGGATCAGTGGTGGTTATGGATGAGGGAGGAGCGACGGAGGTTACAACCGTGGTGGTGGTGGAGAGAGAAATTGGGGATATGGTTGTTGATCCCGTTACTCAAGAGGTCGGGGTGGTTCTGATGGGAACTGGACAAATTGAAGAACATCTAATTAGATCTGCTGCATATGGAACTGTGTCTTTTCAGTAGAGACGGCTCTACTTATCTAGGGCTTTTCATTTGCTCAATGTGTGCTCATTTTTTATTTATGTCGTCGCTTATGTATTAGAAAACTTCGTGTGTTACTTGGTTGATGAAATAAAAAAGAAGAAATGTTGAATCTAAATTTGCTCTCTATTAAAAAAAAACTACAACCCTAAACTAAAACCTTTACCCTAAGCCTAAAACCTAAACCCTAAAAACCCTAAATCCTAAACCCTAAACCCAAAACCCTAAAATGCTAAACCCTAAACCCAAAAACCTAAACCCTAAACCCTAAACCCTAAACCCTAAATTTAAACCCTAAACCCCAAACCCTAAACCCTAAACCCTAAACACTAAACCCTAAACTAACCCTAAAGAACCCTAAACCAAACCAAACCCTAAACTTAAAAAAAGCAAAAACCTAAACTAAATAAAACCTAAAAAAGGCTAAACAAAAAAAAAATAAAACCAAAACTTGAACCTAAAAATGAAAATAAAATAAAAAAATAAAAACTAAGTTAAAATAACATAAATTAAGACCTAAACTAAACTAAAAATTAAAAAATCTAAATAAAATAAAAACTAAACCTAAAATAAAAATAAAATAAACATAAAATAAGATAAAGTAAAAACTGAATAAAAATCTAAACCTAAAAACTAATCATAAAAATAAAACCTAAAAATAAATAAAAAATAAAACATAAACCCAAAATTAAATGAAAAACCTAAACCTAAAATAAAAACAAAACAAAACTAAGCCTAAACTAAAATAAACTGAACCAAAATAAATACAACCAAAACCTAAACCTAAAATAAATTAAACCTAAACCTAAACCTAAACTAAATATAGTAAAATAAACTAAAAATATACAAAAACCTAAACTAAAAAATAAAACCTAAAATATAAACCTAAAACCTAAAACTAAAAAAACAAAATAAGAAACTAAACCTAAACCTAAAAGTAAAAATTAAAACCTAAACCTAAAAAATTTAAAAAAATAAAACTAAACTAAAAAATAAACCTAAACTTAAACCTAAACCTACAAAATAAACTAAAATAAATAACCTAAACTAAAATAAATAAATGTAAAATAAACAAACTAAACTAAATAAAAAAAATAACCCTAAATAAAAATAAAAAATAAAATAAACTAAAATAAATTAAAATAAACTAAATAAAATAAATAAACATAAACCTATCAGTTTACTTAATTTAAAAAAAAACCATAAACCCTAAATCCATAACCCTAAACCCTAAACTCTAAACCATAAACCTATAACCCTTAACCTCACTAAACCCCACCACTCTAAAAAACCATAAACCACAACCCTAAACCCTAAACCCTAAAAGCATAAACCCTAAACCCTAAACCGTAAACCCTAAACCTTAAACCCAAACCCTAATCCCAAAACCCATAATCTAAACCTAAAGTAAATAAATTAAAAAATAAACCTAAACCCTAAAACCTAATAAACCTAAACCTAGACCTAAACCCTAAGAATGGGCAGAACTTTGACGGCAAGAACATCTCCATCAACAAAGCTCAGTCTAGATCTATCGGTGGAGGCAAAGGCGGATGCGGCGATTATCATAGTGGTGGTGGGGGATCTGGAGGTGCTGGTGGGTATGGAGGTGGTGGTCAGAGCAGTGGTTGTTATTGAGGCAGGAGGAACGATAGAGGTTATAGCTGTGGTGGTGGCAGAGGGAGAGATTCAGGATATGATTGTGGATGCCACTACTCGAGAGGCCATGGTGGTTCTTATTGGAACTAGAGAAATTGAAGAACAACCGATCTGATCTACTGCTTATGGAATTATGTCTTTATAGTTAAGACATTTCTAGTTATCAGGTTTTCGATTTGCTCTATGCATGCTCATTTTTTCTATGTCATAGCTTGTCACATAGAAAACATGGTATGTTACTTGGTTGATGAAATCGAAAAGAAGAAATGTTGACTTTGAATATGTTCTCTGTTAAAAATAAAAATAAAAATGACAAACCCTAAACCCTAAAACACTAAACTTTAAACTCTAAACCTTAAACCCTAAACCCCAAACCCTAAATCTTAAACCCTAAGCCCTAAAGTTACCATAAACCCTAAACCATAAACCCAAAACCCTAAAACCTAAACCCTAAACCCTAAAGCCTAAGCCCTAAACCCTAAACCCTAAGCCATAAACCCTAAAACACTACAACCCCAAACCCTAAACCCTTGACCATAAACTAAACCTAAACCCCACCCTCCATCTAAATCCCTAACCTGCACCCACACTAAACCCACACCTTATAAACCCTACCAAACCCTGGGGTAAACCAAAAACCAGAACCTAAACTAAATTAAATAAAACCTAAAATAAAATAAATAATGAAACTAAATTAAAATATAAAAAACCTAATCTAAAACCTAAACCTAAACCTAAACATAAACCTAAACCTAAGACTAAAAATAAAATAAAAAAAATAAAATAAAATCTAAACTAAAATAAAAGAAATAAAAAGCTAAACTAAACTAAAAAAATAAAATAAAATGAACTTAAAAAGGAAAAAAACCTAAATAAAATAAAAATAAAATGAACTTAAAAGAAATATATAAACTAAAAAACTTAAACCTAAATAATAAACCTAAAAGTAAAACCTAAAAATAAAAAAAAAAACCTAATCCCTAAACTAAAAATAAAACCTAATAAAATAAAAATAAAATAAACCTAAACTTGAACTAAAATAAACTAAACTAAAATAAACAATACCTAAACCTAAACATAAAAGAAACTAAACCTAAACCTAAACCTAAATTAAATAAAATAATACAAACTAAAAATAATGCTAAACCTAAACTAAAAAATAAAACCTAAAATAAAAACCTAAAACTTAAATCTAAAAAAATAAAATAAAAACCTATACTTAAACCTAAAAGTAAAAAATAAAAATAAAAATAATACTAAATTAAGAAATAAACATAAACCTAAACTTAAAAAATAAACTAAAATAAAAACCTAAACTAAAATAAATAAATAAAAATTAAATAAACTAAGTTAAATAAAAAAATAAAACTAATTAAAAATATAAAATAAACTAAATAAACTTAAACTTGTCGGGTTTGATTCAGATAAAGACCTGAGCCCTAAACCCTACCCTACCAAACTAAACCTTAAACTGGGCCTGACCCTAAATCTGGGCCCTACCCCAGATCCTAACCACAAAACCACTACCACTAAGATCCTGAGCCCTGGGCCCAGGCCAGCCCAGGCCTAAAACCAATCTCCACAGGCCCACCTAAACCACTATCCTGGGCCATGAGCCACTCCCCAGACCTGAGGCTCCAGCCAATAATCCACTGGGCCACTGAGCCACTCTGCTCTGGGCCCTGGGCCACAACCCTATAGTGGGCCCTGGGCTCTGGGCCACAAACTTCCCAAACTGAGCCCTGGATCCTAACTGGGCATGCATAACACAACCCTAAACTGAGGCCTAAACCACAAACCTAAAACTAAAACCACAAAAGATAAAGAAACCTAAACATAAATAAAATAAAATAAAAACTTAAACTAAAATCTAAACCTAAACCTAAACATAAACCTAAACCTAAGCCTAAAAATAAAATAAAATAAATAATAAAAACTAAACTAAAATAAAATAAATAAAATCCAAAAGTAAACTAATAAATAAAATGAACTTAAAAATAAAAAACCTAAATGAAATAAAACCTAAATGTAAAATAAAAGGAAAATAAACTTAGAAAAAAAATATATAAAGTAAATAAAAACCTAAACCTAAACAATAAACCTAACAATAAAACCTAAAAATAAATAAAAAATAAAACCTAAACTAAAAAAAAACCTAAACCTAAAATAAAAATAAAATAAACCTAAACCTAAACTAAAATAAACTAAACTAAAATAAATAAAACCTAAACCTAAACCTAAACCTAAACCTAAGCCTAAACTAAATAAAATAAAACAAACTAAAAAGAAACCTAAACCTAAACTAAAAAATAAAACCTAGGATAAAAACATAAAACCTTAACCTAAAAAAATAAAATAGAAACCTAAACTTAAACTTAAAAATAAAACATAAAACTTAAACCTAAAAATAAAATAAAAATAAAACTAATCTAAAAAAATAAAAATAAACCTATACATAAACCTAAAAAATAAACTAAAATAAAAAACACAAACTAAAATAAATAAACTTAAAATAAGTAAACTAAGCTAAATAAAAAAATAAACCTAGATAAAAATATAAAATAAACTAAATTAACTGTGTACTTAATTTAAAAAAAACCAATGCTATACTACCAAACCCTAAACCCTAGTGACACCACTCTAAACCCTAAACCCTAGGCGTGACCCTAAATCTTACCCTATATCTTACCAAACACTCCCTACCCTAATAACCCTGGGCTTTAAACCCTAAATATAATAAATAAATTAAAATTATTAAAAACCCTAACCATAAACCTTAAACCCTAAACCCTGATTCCTGGGCCCTGGGCCCTAAATGGGTACTCTGACCCTACCACATGCTGCTCCTTAAACTAAACCTACAACCCTAAACCCTAAACCCCAAACCATAAACCCTAAACCCTGAACCATAAAACGTAAACCCTAAAAACTTAAAAACCAAAACCTAAAAATAAAATAAATAAAAAATCTTAAAGCAAAATAAAATAAAATAAAAACTAAAATAGAAACCTAAACGAAAACCTAAACCTAAATATAAACTTGTACTTAAACCTATACTTAAAAATAAAATAAAATAAAAAATAAAAACTAAAATAAAATAAAATAAAGAAAAACCTAAACTAAACTAAAAACTGAAATAAACCTAAAAATAAAAATCTAAATAAAATTAAAACTAAACCTAAAATAAAATAAAATAAATACTAAATAAAAACCAAAACCTAAAATAATAAACCTAAAAATAAATAAAAAATTAAAAGCTAAACCATAAACAAAATAAAAATAAAACCAAAAATAAACAAAATAAAATATGCCTAAACCTAAATGAAAATAAGCTAAACTAAAATAAATAAAACCTAAACCTAAACCTAAAATAAACTAAACCTCAAACCTGAGCTAAATAAAATAAAATAAACTAAAAGCAAACCTAAACCTAAACTAAAAAATAAACCGTAAAAATAATCCTAAAATAAAAACCTAAATACTAAACCTAGAATAAAAATAAAATAAAAATGTAAACCTAAACCTAAAAATAAAAAATAAAACATAGACCTAAAAAATAAAATAAAAATAAAACTAAACTCAAAATTAAATGTAAACCTAAACCTAAACTTAAAAAATAAATTAAAATAAAAAACCTAAACAAAATAAATAAACCTAAAATAAATAAAAATAAAGAAAAAACCATAAATAAATAAAAAATAAACCTAAACCTTCTAGTTTTCTTAATTTTTTTTCTAAACCTACAGCCCTAAACCGTAAACCCTAAACTAACACTAAACCCTAAACTAACCCTAAACCCTAAACCCTAGAAAGCTAAAAACCTAAACCTAAAATAAATAAAACCTAAAAATAAAATAAATAAAAATATTTAAACCAAAATGATATAAATAAAATAAAATAAAATAAAATAAGAACACAAACAAAAACCTAAACCTAATCCTAAACCTAAACCTAAACTTAAACCTAAAATGTAAATAAAATAAAAATTAAAAACCAAAATAAAATAAAATAAATAATAACCTAAACTAAACTAAAAAAATAATAAACCTAAATAAAATAAAAATTAAACCTAAAACAAAAATAAAATAAACCTAAAATAAAATAAAATGAAAACTAAATAAAAAGATAAATAAAAATAAAAATAAAAATAAACCTATATAAAATAAATAAAATAAAATAAATTGAAACAAATAAAAAATAAAATAAACAAACATAAACCTACTAGTTTACTTAATTTAAAAAAACTAAAAAATAAAAATAATAATGAAACATAACCCGAAACCCTAGTCCCTAAAACTAACCCTAAACCCTAACCCCAAACCAAACCTACCCTAAATCCTCCTAAACCATACCACCCACCCAAACTACTTCCTAAACCCAACCAACCACACCAAAACCCTAAACCCTAATCCGCAAACTTTAAAGCCTAAACCCTAAACCTTAAACCCTAAAAACTTAAAAACCAAAACCTAAACTAAATAAAACCTAAAAACAAAATAAATAAAAAAAACCTTAACCTAAATAAAATAAAATAATTAAATAAAATAAAAACCTAAACTAAAACCTAAACCTAAACCTAAACAGAAACCTAAAAATAAAATAATATAAAATTAAAAACAAAATTAAAATAAATAAAATCCTAAGCCAAACTATAAAATAAAATAAACCTAAAAATAAAAAAGCTAAATAAAATAAAAATTAAAAATAAACATAAAAACTAGACTTAAGAAAAAAACCTAAACCATAAACTAAAAAAAAAACCTAAACCTAAATAAATAAAATAAAATAAACCTAACCCTACACTAAAATAAACTAAACTAAAATAAATAAAACCTAAACTGATACCTAAAATAAACTAAACCAAAACCCTAAACTATATATAATAAAAAAAATATAAACCTAAACCTAAACTAAAAAATAAAACTTAAAAATAAGCCTAAAATAAAAACCTAAAACCTAAAACTAAAAAAATAAAATAAAAATGTAAACCTAAACCTACAAATAAATTAAAATAAAAAACAGAAACCAAAATAAATAAACCTAATATAAATAAAATAAACTAAATAAAAATAAAGAAAAAACCATAAATAAAAAATACATAAACCTAAACCCACCAACTTTCTTAATTATTTTCTAAAATAACCCTTAACCCTAAACCCTAAATTCTAAATCCTAAACTCTGAACCTACAGCCCTAAACCCTAAACCCTAAACTTTAAACCCTAGAAAGCTAAAAACCTAAACCTAAAATAAGTAAAACATAAAAATAAAATAAATTAAAATACCTAAACCAAAATAATATAAAATAAAAACACAAAGTAAAACCTAAACCTAAAATGAAAATAAAATAAAAAACAAAATCTAAAATTATAAAAAATAAATAATAAGAAAAATTAAACTAAAAAATAAGAAACTTAAATAAAATAAAAACTAAAATAAAAATGTAAATAAAAGTAAAATTAAAAATAAACCTAAATAAAAATAAATAAATAAAATAAAGTAAAATAAATAAATAAATAAACCTAAACCAACCGGGTTTACTTAATTTTAAAAATAATAAAATAATAAAGAAACCTAACCTTAACCATTAACCCTAGGCTTCAAACCTACAACCCAAATCCTACCTGACTAAATCGTTAAACCAGGACTACTCACCCCTACACTACCACAAAACCTAAACCTACCCCACCACACCTAGGCCAAAAACTTACCTTAAACCCAAACCCTAAATCATAGCCACCCCAAACCTAATCAACCCAAAGAAACCCTAAACCTGCACAAACCCTACACTAAATCCTGGCTAAAGCCTACCCTAAACCCTAAACCCCAGGCCCTAAACACACTGAGCCTAAACTGATCCAAACCCTACTGGCTATAACCCTAAACCTAAAACAAAACAAAACTAAACTAAATAACCTAAAAAAAAAAATAAAACTTAAGCCTAAATAAAATAAAATAATAAAAAAATAAAAACCTAAATTAAAACCTAAACCTAAACCAACACATAAACCTAAAAATAAAATAATATAAAAATAAAAATTAAATTAAATTAAATTTAAATAAATAAAATCCTAATCTAAACTAAAAAAATAAAATAAACCTAAAAATAAAAAACCTAAATAAAATAAAATTTAAAAGTAAACATAAAAACCTAAACCTAAAATGATAAAATAAAGCTGGACCATAAACTAAAAAAAAACCTAAATAAATAAATAAAATAAATAACTACACTAAAACTAAACTAAACTAAATAAAACCTAAACCTATACCAAATAAACTAAACCAAACCCTAAACTATATAAAATAAAAAAACTAAATATAAACCTAAACAAAACTAAAAATAAAACCTAAAATATATAATAAAACCTAATACTAAACCTAAAAAAAAAATTTAAAGCTAAACCTAAAAAAAATATAAAACCTAAACCTAAAATAAAATAAAATAACTAAACTAGCGTAAAGCTAAAACCTAAAAAATAAACTAAGATAAAGAACCTAAACTAAAATAAATAAACCTAAAATAAATAACATAAACTAAATAAAAAATAAACCTAAATAAAATAAAAATAAAATGAACTAAAATAAATAAAAATAATCTAAATAAACCAAAACCTGTCGGGTTTTCTTAATTTTATTTAAAACCCTATGGACCTGACCTAAACCTCAGGCTCACCCTACACCCAAACCCTAAACCCCAGGCCACAGGCTAGGCCACTGAGCCACTACCCTAACTAAACTACCTGAGCCCCACCTACCACCCCAAACCCTAAACCATACCACTGACCCTAAACCCTAAATCCTAAACCTAAAACCTAAACATAAACCTAAACTAAACTAAACGAAAATAAAATATATAAAATCTAAACCTATATAAAATAAAATAAAAAATAAAATAAAATAAAATAAAACAACTAAACCCACCTAACCTAAACATAAACCTAAACCCTAAAAAAATAAAATAAAAATAAAACTAAAATAAAATAAATAAATAAATACCTAAACTAAACTAAAACAAAATAAACCTAAAAATAAAAAACTTAAACATAAAATAAAAATAAAACAAAATAAAAATTAAATAAAAACCTAAACTTAAAAAATAAATATAAAAATAAAACCTAAAAATAAATAAAAAATAAAACCTAAACCTTAATCTAAAAAAAGGAAACCTAAACTTAAAATAAAAATAGAATAAAAAAAATAAAATAAACTTAAACCTAAACTAAAATAAACTAAACTAAAATAAACTAAACCTAACCATAAAGAACGGCCGATCCGATCTGATGCTTATGGAACTATGTCTTTATAATAGAGATGGTTCTAGTTATCTAAGGTTTTTTATTTGCTCCATGCGTGCTCTATTTTTATCTATGGCATCCCTTGTGTCATAGAAAACTTGGTGTGTTACTTGGTTGATGAAATCAAAATGATGAAATGTTGAATCTGAATTTATTCTCTATTAAAAAAACAAAAACCCTAATCCCTAAACTAAAACTTGAACCCTAAACCTAAAACATAAACCATAAACCTTCACCCCTAAACCCTAAAACCCTAAAAAAAAAAAAACCTTAAATAAAAGCAAAACCCAAACCATAAACCCTAAAACCTAAATCCCAAACCCTCACCATAAACCCTAAACTGACCTAAACTCAAAACCCTAAACCCAAACCCTAAACCTTAAACCTAAACTTAAACCCAAACCCAAACTAATCCTAACCCATAAAATAATCCAAGCTAAAAATCTAAATCCTAAACTAAAATAAAATTAATAATATAAAAAACCCAAACCAAAATAAAATAAAAAAATAAAATAATATAAAAACCTCAATTAAAACCTAAACCTAAACCTAAACCTAATAAGAAAATAAAATAAAAGAATGAAAACTAAACTAAAATAAAATAAATAAAAAGAACTAAACAAAATCCTAAAAGATTAAACCTAAATAAAAATAAAATAAACCTAAAATAAAATTAAATAACAACTAAATACAAACATAAACCTAAAAAATAAACCTAAAAATAATTAAAAAATAATACCTAAACCCTAAACTAAAAAAAGCTAAAGCTAAAATAAAAATAAAATAAAACTAAACCTAAACTTAAATAAACTAAACTAAGATAAATAAAACTGAAACCTAAACCTAAAATAAACTAAACATAAACCTAAACCTAAACTAAATTAAATTAAATTAAATTAAATTAAACCTTAACCTAAACTATAAAATAAAAGCTAAAAATAATCCTAAAATCAAAACCTAAAACCTAAACCAAAAGAAAAATAAAATAAAAACCTAAACCTAAACCTAAAAATAAAAAATAAATTTAATCATAAAAAATAAAATAAAAATAAAACAATACTAAAAAATAAAATTCTTAAACCCCAAACCTTAAACCTTAAACCCTAAAAGGATAAACCCTAAAACCATAAACCATAAACCATAAACCATAAACCCTAACCTTAAACCCCAAACCATAAACCTAAATGTAAAGTAACTAAATAAATTTAAAAATAAACCTAAACCCTAAAACCTAATAAACCTAAACCTAATACTAAACCCTAAGAATGGGCAGAACCTTAACGGCAAGAACATCACCATCATCCAGACTTAGTCTAGATCTAGCGGTGGAGGCGATGGCGGAGGCGGTGGTTATCATTGTGGTGATGGGGGATTTGGAGGTGCTGGTGGATATGGAGGTGGTGGTCGAAGCAGTGATGGTTATGGAGGCAGGAGGAGCAACGAAAGTTATAGCCGTGGTGGTGGCGGAGGAAGGAATAAGGGATATGATGATGAATCCCACTACTTTAGAGGCCGGGGTGGTTCTGATGGGAACTAGAGAAATTGAAGAATGGCCGATCTGATTTGCTGCTTATGGAACTATGCCTTTATAATAGAGATAGTTCTAGCTATCTAGGGTTTTTGATTTTCTCTATGCATGCTCATTTTTGATCTATGTCATCACTTGTGTCTTAGAAAACTTTGTGTGTTACTTGGTTGATGAAATTGAAAAGAAGAAATGTTGAATCTGAATTTGTTCTCAGTAAAAAATAAAAAAAAACTAAAGCCAAAAACCCTAAACCCTAAACTAAAACTTCAACATTAAGCCTAAAACCTCAACCCTAAACTCTAAACCCTAAACCTCAAAACCTTAAACCTTAAATCCTAAAACCCTAAACCCTAAACCCTAAACCCTAAACCCCAAATCCCACACCCAAAACCCTACACTAACCCTAAACCCTAAACCTTAAAAACTTAAAAACCTAAACCTAAACTAAATAAAACCTGAAAATAAAATAAATAAAAAAACTTAAATGAAAATAATATAACAAAATAAAATAAAATAAAAACATAAACGAAAACCTAAACTTAAACCGAAAAAGAAAAAAAAACTAAACTAAAATAAAATAATGAAAAACCTAAATTAAACTAAAAAAATAAAAAACCTAAACAAAATCTAAACTAAACCTAAAATAAAAATAAAATAAAATGAAAACTAAATAAAAACCTAAACCTAAAAATAAATATAAAATAAAACCTAAACCCTTAACTAAAAAAAACCTAACCCTAAAAAAATTAAATAAAACTAAACTTAAAGTAAAATAAACTAAACTAAAATACATAGCACATAAATTTAAACCTAAAATAAACTAAACCTAAACCTAAACAAAATAAAATAAAATAAAATAAAAATAAACCTAAACCTAAACTAAAATATAAACCTAAAATAAACCCAAAATAAAAACCTAAAACCTAAACAAATAAAATAACATAAAAACCTAAAGCTAAATCTATTAAAAAAAACCTAAACCAAAAAAATAAACTAAAAATAATACTAACTAAAAAATAAATCTAAACCTAAACTTAACCCAAAAAAATAAACTAAAATAAAATAAACTAAACTTAATAAAATTAAAATTAAGCCAAAGTAAAATAATAAAATAAACTAAAATAATTAAAAATAAAATAAATAAATATTAAATAATCCTAAACCTGCCGGGTTTGCGTTAAACATTAACCCTAAACCCAAATCCTAAACCCTGACCCTAAACCCTAAACTCCACTAAACCTACACACCCTCCTACCATAAACCCACCACCCAGGCCACTGAAGCCAACCCTTAAGGCCCTAAACCTGGGCCCCACCCTAAACCCTGACCTAAACTAACTTTCTAAACTCTAAATAATAAACCCACTTTACCCTAAAATAATTAAAATAAAGCTTAAAATAAATAAAATAAATAAATTAAACTAAATAAAAGCTAAAGCTAAACATACCTAAAATAAAATCAAGAAAGATAAAAATAAAACCAAACCATAAACTAAAAAAACTAAACCTTAAAAAAAATAAACATAAACCTAAACTAAAATAAACTAAAATAAATAAAACCTAAACTTTAACCTAAACTAAATATAATAAAATTAAATAAAATAAACCTAACTGAAATTATAACCTAAAATTAAACCTAAAATAAAACCTAAAACCTAAACCTAAAAATATAATAAAACCTAAACATAATCTTACAAATATAAAATAAACCTACCTAAAAAAAATAAAATAAAATAAATCTAAACATAAAATAAACCTAAACCTAAAATGATCCTAAAAATAAACTAAAATAAAACCTAAACTAAAAATAATTAAATAAAATAAACTAAACTAATAAAAATAAAAAATAAATAAACTAAAATAAAATATAAACAAACTAAATAAACCTAAACCTACGAGTATACTTAATTTAAAAAAATAAAAAATAAAAAGAAAATAAAAAAACCCTAACTCTAAGCCCTAAACTGTAAAACTAACCCTAAACCACAAACCTAAACCAAAACCTAAACCTAAAAATAAAAAAAAACCTAAACCTAAAAAAAATAGAAATAAAACTAAACTAAAAAATAAACATAAATGAAAACCTAGACCTAAAAAATAAATTATAAATAAAAAACTTAAACTAAAATAAATAAACCAAACTAAATAAAAATAAAAATAAAATATAAATACAAATAATAAATTAAATAATCTAAAATAAATAAAAAATAAATTAAATAAACTAAAAAAACCTAAATATACTAGTTTACTTAATTATTTTCCTTAAAAACTTAAACTCTAAACCCTAAACCCTAAACTGTAAATCCTAAATTCTAAACCCTAAAACTAACCTTAACCCTAAACTTATAACCCTAAACCCTTAACCCTAAACCCTTAACCATAAAAATCCCATAACCCTAAGCGGACCATGCCTACACTAAACCCTAAACCACAAACCAAAAAAACTTAAACTAAATAAAACCTAAAAATAAAATAAATAAATAATACCAAAACCTAAATAAAATAAAAACCTAAACCTAAACTACAAAAAAAAAACTAAACCTAAAATAAATAAATTAAACCTAAACCTAAATGTAAACTAAAATGAACTAAACTAAAATAAATAAAACCTAAACCTAAACCTAAACTAAATTAAAAAAGTAAACTAAAAAAAACTTAAACTTAAACTAAAAATAAAACCTAAAAATAAACCTACAATTAAAACCAAAACCTAAACCTACAAAAAATAAAATATAAACCTAAACCTAATCCTAAAAATAATAAATAAAACCTAAAGTAAAATGTGATAGAGAAAACTAAGTAAAAGTAAACATAAACTAAACTGAAGCTTAAACATAAACTAAGATAAAAACCTAAACTAAATAAATAAACTTAAAATAAATCCTAAACTAAATAAAAGTAAAAAATAAACCTAAATAAAAAAAATTATACTGGAATAAATAAAAATAAATAAAACATAAACATATCATTTGCTTAATTTAAAAACCTAAACCATAAACCCTACCCTAAACCTAAAATCCTGAGCCTACCTCAGACCCTACCCTGGCATACTGATCCTGATCTGATCCAAATCCTAACTAAAAACCATACTCAGAGCCTACCTGACTAAACCCTGGCTTTAAGCCCTGACCCTAAACTGACTGAAACAGATCACACCTGGGCTCTAGGCCCTGAACCTAAACTCACCCTGACCTGGACAGCCAGAGGCTCTGTGCCCCTCAGGCCACTGCTGAGCCATGACCCCCAACTGACCAACTGACCTAAACCTGGGCCACTGGGCCCGGCCAAGGAGCCAGGCCCTAGGCCATAGTGACCTGAAGACCCTGCCATGACTTGCCTGAGCCCAGATCCTCCCTACATGGCTTGTCATTTGCTTTTTTTAAACCCTAATGAAACTGAGCCCTAGATCCTGGCCCTGGGCCTCAGACCTACCCTAGGCCTGCCTGACAGACCCTGGGCTGCCCTAAAACTGGGCCCTGGGCCCTAGGCCTGAGGCCCTACTGGCCTGACCTGAGCCACTGTTTAAGACCCAGGCCCTGTGCCATGACTATCCTCCATGAAAGCTCTGGGCCCTCGGCTCTGGCTGGCTCTGATCCTAACTTCCCTAGGCCACTCAGGGCCTAGGCTCTGTGCCCTACCTAGGCCCTGCTACCCTGGCTCACTGGCCCTAAACCCACAGCCCTGAACCACAACCTACCCAGGCCACTGGGCTCCAGGCCCTAGCCAAGGCCCACTGGGCCCTAAACCTGGGCCACCAGGCCTCTGAGCCCAAAACTGACCCTGGCCACCAAAGATCTACCCTTAACTTGCTGAGCTTAACAGGACTGGGCGTGACCTGGCCTTCTACCCTGGGCCAAAACCCTAAATCCTACCTAAATCATAAGCTTATAACCCTGGGCCTGCAAACACCCCTACCCACTATAAACCACCCTAAACCCTAAACCATAAAAACCTAAATACCTAAACTTAAATAAAATAATCGAGATTTCAGCTAGAAATGATTAGCCTAAATTTCTCTATATATTAAATTATTGTGACCTTGTGCCATAGTAGACCGCCTCTCTCAAGTTTCATAGAGATGCTAAATGGTAGCTTCTTGTTCGTGGACAAATGAAGAAAGAATCTACTTAAGTTCAGACACATAAGTGATGATCTATGAGCAATCCTCTTCTATAGCTCAGATAACCTATCTAGTAGTAGAACTCCTTTCTAATCAATATTGTCTTCTCAACTGCAGCTTTCAATTTAGCAGATATGTTGAGGAGCTAAATTTGTTCTTTAAAAAGCTCTCTTTAGTAGGATTTCAATGCTTTGAGATAGTGCTTGAGATTTTGGTGAATTAGGGAGACTTGATGCAAAGTATTGCTAAATGAGATTTTTACAATAGTGATTGTATCTGACAAAATCTCTTGATAAGTAGTGTGTAGCTAGAATAATTCGAACTCAATATCTTTGCACAGGGATTTCCAAAACTATAGATCTACTTTGAGACTCAATGCAGCAATATAATGTAATAAATAATTCTCTTCAACACAAAAGCAAGAAAGCTCAAGCAAAACTCCTAAGTCAATGCTTAGAAATAGGTGGCATAATGTTCTGAGAGATTTAGGACACTCACAGATTTTTTGTTGACATCGAAAATATGATTTAGGAGAGATTTTGGATCCCAACATAGTATCTATCATCTTTTTAATTTTCTTTAATTGGTAGTAGTGTTACTTCATTTAGATGTATTTATTTGAATTTGATTTAATGGTGGAAAGAATAATTCTACATTTGATGAAATTCTTTTAGGTGCAAGAATTTTTGATGTTATTTGAAATCTAAAGTTTGTTAAAAAGCCACATGCAAATTAATTTTATGTAATTTCTATTTTAAGTTTAGGGCTCAAGTCGATCTAAACCTAAACAACATTAGCGTAATCATTTCCTAATTTTAGAAGACAACAAGAATACTTCAAATTTGTTAATGTACTAATTTATAGTTTTGGTTTTTTGCTTTAGCAAGTAACACTCTAAACAATTGATCTTTGTAGGATAAAGACAAGTATTTTTTTAACAACAATTTCATTTCAACCATCTAATAACTTGTTCTAATCCCAATCTTTTGAGCTCTCTATTTCTACCAAGTATATTTTTGTTTAGAAGTATTGTTTTACTTTTATAAATCCCAATCGTCAAGGCTCACAAAACCTAAAAACCTAAAACCCCTAAAATAACCTAAACCCCCAACTCTAAACCATACCACCCATCCACAAATACACCCTAAACCTCCCTTTAAACCTTAAACCCTTACCCTGACTACCCTAAACCCAACTTTACCACTAACCCTGACCTAATAGCCTGGGCCACAACCTAACCTGGGCCACAGGCCCTGGGCTCCAGGCTCTAAACACTCTAGATCCACCCCCTGACCCACCAGACTAACTGGGCCCAAATCTATACTGGGCTAGGCCCTGGGCTAAACCCTGGGCCCTAAACACACCCTGGGCTAAACTGGGCACTAAACTGGGCCAGGCCCTGGGCCATACCCTGAGTGGTGACTGATCCCAGGCGCACCCTAGGCCCAAGATCCTGAGGTTAAATGCATGGGCCTAAAATAAATCAAATAAATAAATAAGACTGGCTAAAAGATAAAATAAAAAGATGAAAATAAAACTGACATAAACCTAAAAATAAAATAAAATAAGAAATAAATTTAAAATAAAATAAATAAAAACCTAAACTAAATAAAATTAAATAAAATAAACTTAAGCATAAAAAACCTAAATAAAATAAAAACTAAACATAAAATAAGAATAAAATGAAACTTAAATAAAAACCTAAACCTAAAAAATAAAACTAAAAATAAAACCAAAAAATAAATAAAAAATAAAACCTAAACCCTAAACTAAAAAAACCTAAACCTGAAATAAAAATAAAATAGATATAAACCTAAACTAAAATAAACTAAACCTAAACCAAAACTTAAATTAAATAAAATAAAATAAACTAAAAATAAACCTAAACCTAAACTAAAATATAATACTTCAACATAAACTTAAAATAAAATCATCAAACTTAAACCTAAAAAAATAAAATAAAAACCTAAATTTAAACATAAAAATAAAAACTAAAACCTAATCCTAAAAAATAAAATAAAAATAAAAATCAACTATAAAATAAACCTAAACCTAAACATAAACTTAAAAAATAAACTAAAATAAAAAACCTAAACTAAAATAAATAAACTAAACTAAATAAAAATAAAAGATAAAATTAAATATAAATAAAAAATAAATTAAACTAGAATAATTTAAAAAAAAAACAAATATACTAAAAAAATAAAAACCTATCGATTTATTTAATTTAAAAAAAAAAACCTAAACCCTAAACCTTAAACCCTAAAACCCTAAAGTATAAACTGTAAACTATAAACCCTAACCTTAAACCCCAAACCCTAAACCTAAACGTAAAGTAACTAAATAAATTTAAAAATAAACCTAAACACTAAAACCTAATAAACCTAAACCTAATCCTAAACCCTAAGAATGGGTAGAACTTTAATGACAGGAACTTCACCATCAACCAGGCTCAGTCTAGATTTGTCGATGGAGGCGAAGGGAGAGGCATTAGTTGTCATAGTGGTGGTGGGGTATCTGGAGGTGTTGGTGGATATGGAGGTGGTGGTTAGAGCAGTGGTGGTTATGGAGGTGAGAGGAGCAACAAAAAATATAACTATGGCGGTAGCTAGAGAAATTGAAGAACGACTGATCCGATCTGCTGCTTATGGAATTTTGTCTTTCAAATAGAGATAATTCATGCAATCTAGGGTTTTTGATTTCCTCTATGCGTGCTCATGTTTGATCTATGTCATCACTTGTGTCATAGAAAACTTGGTGTGTTACTTGGTTGATGAAATCAAAAAGAAGAAATGTTGAACCTGAATTTGTTCTCTTTTAAAAAATACCAAAAACCTTAAACCCTAAACAAAAACTTGAACATTAAACCTAAAACCTCAACCCTAATCTCTAAACCCTAAACCCTAAACCCTAAATTGCTTAAACCCTATATAATAAAACCCTAAACCCTAAAACCTAAAATATACCTAAAACCCCAACACCACAAACCTAAACCCTAAATCCCAGCATGCAAACACAAGCCCTAGGCCTTGAGCTAACACAAAACCTGTAATAAAAGCTATGACTAAACTAAACTAAATAAAATAAAATAGATAAAATGAACTAACGAGAGAAAGTGACATAAGATAAGATAAAATAAAACATGAAGCTAAAACAACCTAAACCTAAACCCAAAAGAAAAAACTAAACTAAAATAAAATAAATAAAACCTAAACTAAACTAAAAATAAAACCTAAATAAAAAACTAAACCTAAAATAAAATAAAATAAAATAAAATTAAATAAAATAAAACCTAAAAGTATAAAATAAAACCTAAACCCTTAACTAAAAAAAAACCCTAAAATAAATAAATAACTAAACCAAAATTAAAATAAACTAAACTAAAATAAATAAAACCTAAATCTACATAAAATAAACTAAACAAAACAAAATAAAATAAACTAAAAATAAACTTAAACCTAAAATAAAATATAAAACCTAAAAATAAACCTAAAATAAAAACCTAAAACCTAAACAAATAAAATAAAATAAAAATCTATACCTAAACTAAAAAATAAAAAATAAAACTTAAACCTAAAGATTAAAATTAAAATAATACTAAACTAAAAAATAAACCTAAACCTAAACTTAACCCTAAATAATAAACTAAAATAAAAAACTAAACCTAGAATAAATAAACTAAACTTAATAAAAATCAAAATAAACCAAAGTGAAAAATAAAATAAACTAAACTAAAGAAAAAATAAAATAAAGAAACTAAATAAATTGATACCTACTAATTTACTTACTTTTAAAAAATTTAAAAAATATAAATGAAATGCCACTGACCCTATACCCTAAACCCTACCTACCCCAGGCCTAAACCCTAAACTCTAAACCCTAAACCCTGGGCCACAACCCTACAATGACATAAACCCTAAACCCTAAGGCCTAAACCAAAATAGTAAGACCTGACCTTGGGCCCTAAACCCTACCCCAGACCCCAGACCCTAGTCTTGGACCCCTAGTGACAGGCCCTGACCACGAGCCCTGGGCCTTAAAGGCCTAAACTTTACCTGGGCCTAGGTATCACTAAAATTAATTACCTATAATAAAATAAAAACTAAATAAAATCCCAAAGCTAAAAATATTCCTAAAAATAAAACTTAAAAAAATAAAAAAAATAAAACCTAAACCATAAACTAAAAAAAGCCTAAACCTAAAAAAAATAGAATATACAAAATAAAATGAACATAAACCTAAACTAAAATAAACTAAATTAAATGAATAAAACCTAAACATAAACCTAAACCTAAACCTAAACTAAATATAATAAAATAAACAAAAAATAAACCTAACCTAAACTAAAAATTATAACCTAAATTAAACCTAAAATTAAAATCTAAAATCGAAACCTAAAAAAATAAAAAAAAACCTAAACTTAATCCTACAAATATAAAATAAATCATAAACCTAAAAAAAAATAAAACTAAACATAAAAATAAACCTAAACCTAAACGTGAACCTAAAAAATAAACTAAAATAAAAAAACTTTAACTAAAATTAATAAGCCTAAAATAAAACTAAACTAAATAAAAATAAAAAATAAAATAAACTAAAATAAATTAAAAACAAACCAAATAAACCTAAATCTACGAGTATACTTAATTTAAAAAAATAAAAATGAAAAATAAAAAAAATCAAAAACCACAAACCTAAGTAATCCCAAAACTAACCCTAAGCTAAACCCTAAACCCCAAACCTAAACCAAACCTAAACCTAAAATAAAATAAAATGTAAACCTAAAATAAAATAAAAATAAAACTAAACTAAAAAATAAACATAAACTAAAACCTAAACCTAAAAAATAAACTGAAATAAAAAACCTAAACTAAAATAAATAAACCAAACTAAATAAAAATAAAAAAAACCTAAGCACAAATAATAAATTAAATAATATGAAATGAATACAAATAAACTAAATTAACTAAATAACCTACACATACTGGTTTACTAAATTTTTTTTAAAAAAAATCCTAAACTTTAAACCCTAAAACTTAAATCCTAAACCCTACCTACTAAACCTAAACCCAACTGAAAGCTTGACCCACAAACCTAAACAAACCCTATACCCTAAACCCCAAAAACTAGAAAACCTAAACCTAAACTAAATAAAACCTAAAAATAAAATAAATAAATAAAACATAAACTTAAATAAAATGAAAACCTAAACCCTAAACTTCAAAAAAAAACAAAACCTAAAAAAAATAAAATAAACCTAAACCAAAACCTAAACTAAAATGAACTAAACTACAATAAATAAAACATAAACCTAAACATAAAATAAACTAAACCTAAACTTAAACCTAAACCTAAACTAAATTAAAAAATAAACTAAAAAAACCTAAACCTAAACTAAAAATAAAACCTAAAAATAAACCTAAAATAAAAATCTAAATCCTAAACCTAAACCTAAACCTAAAAATAAAAAAAAACCTAAACCTAACAAATAAAATAAAAATCAAACTAAATTGAAAAGTAAACATAAACCTAAACCTAAACTTAAAAAATAAACTAAAATAAAACCCAAACTAAAATAAATAAAGGTTAAAATAAATAAACTAAAGATAAAATAAAATAAACCTAAATAAAAAGAAGAAATAAAATATACTAAAATAAATAAAAATTAAACTAAATAAATAAACATAAACCTATCTGTTTACTTAAATTTAAAAAACCCTAAACCATAATCTCTAAACATTAAGCCTTAAAATCTTAATCCCTAAACTCTAAACACTAAACCTCCTGAACCCTGAGCCATAAACCCTAAAACCTAAATCATACCCAGCCAGGCTGGCCCTACACCCTTATGCTGGCCAAAACCCTACCTGTGCCTACTGACCTGGGCTCTAAACCCTGGATCCAGGCCACTTAACCTGATCCAGGGACCTAGGCCACTAAATCCCAGACCCTGGGCCCTGAGCCACAGGCCCTGGCCCTGATCCTCCCTGGGCCCTGTGACCTGGCCACGTCACTGGGCCCTAGGCCCTGGGCCAAGGCCCTAGGCCCTGGCCCTGGGCCTACCAGGCCCTAAACCTAAAACCTGGGCCCAGATCATGAGCCATGTGACCACCTAAAAATCCTGGGCCCTGGCCATGAGCTTGCCTGGGCTCTGGGGTGACCTGGGCCCAAAGGCCACAAAGGCATAAATCCACTAAACCCTAAACCCCAGACCCTATAACCATACTATTTAAACCCTAAATCTTGAATCATAAACCCTAAACTAACCCTAAACCCTAAATCCTAAACCCTAAACCCTAAACCCTAACCTTAACCCTAACCCTAAATCCTGAAGCCTAAACCCTAAAACCCTATGTACTATTGTGGTGATTACGCCTTGTTGTTCTTGATTAGGATTATTTTTCTAGTTACTTTTGGTTGTCTTTTCTCTCTTGGTTTTTCTCCTTCTGCTAAGAGGAGTTGTGTGACCTTAAGGTCTCCTTATTTTTTTGGTTGTAGCTTAGAAAACTATTTTCATGCGACTATCTATCCTTTCTTTAGTGTTGTTCTAGATGAGTGTAAGGTTGGATGCTTCTGAATTATTTATATCTTATGAATATTGGGTGTGCCTCCTGTGATACTGAGGTTCTATTTTTTATTTATGTTCTAAATTGGAAGGCTACAAACTACTGGTTGGATGTTTTTTGGACTTGGCTGATGATGAATCTATTAGGGTTCTTGTTTGTGACTGTCTCTGGTTGTTGGATTATTTGTGATCGTAAAGGTATCTTACTTTTTCTATTTTTGGCTACTGTATCTAGCTATTTAAACTAGATTCTCATGTCCTTGGATTTGGATTGGTGGCTGCTATCTATGACTTTTCCTTGGGATTTTTTTAATGTTTGTGACTGGATGACTTTTTTTGTCTTTCATCTTGATGGTTCTAAGTCTATTGATTTGAATCATTGGTAGTCTTGGTACTTGGGGTGAACTATCTTGGTTTTGGATTGGGTGCTCTAGCTAGCTGGTTTGGTCAAAAGAGTATTTACTTTATTATAATTTTTTTTATCTATTTGAGTTTATGTTTGGAATCGGCTACTTACTTTCCCATTCTTATTTTATAGTTTCTATCTACTGGGATTTTTATTTCTGGACTGTGGCTGACTTCTTCCCTTTCCTATTTTGATGGTTGCCTTACTTCTAAAATTCTTACTATTCTCATATTATTATTTATAGTTTTTTGAATGTTCATTTAATGAATGACCTTATCAACTATGGTCTTCCTTTTTTCCATTATTTGGTCTCTATTTAGTCCTTTTTCCTATATTGTGAGGTTTGCTCCTAGCAACTATGTTAGCAATTCTTGGTGGTGGCTTTGGTGGTGCTCCCTCTGGTCTAATGCTTTCCTGGTGGGTTACCTCCTTATTTGCATTGCTGAGTTTAATATATCTGACTACTGGGTGTTTTGTGGTTATATTTACTATATGAAGTTTTATGCAAGTTTGTGCAATGATCATCATTAGATAAGGTGCTACAAGAGGTATGCTGGCAATGATGGTATTGATGTTTCCCACTCCTTCTTTTGGCTGGTAGTGCTATATGTAATTATAACCCTTCACTTGAAGTTTGGATGCTTACATATGGTGCTGCTCCTTAAGATGATTATAATTGAGCCTAAGCCTTTTCTTCATATTTTAACTTCTTTCTGCTCTTGTATTTTATGCTTAATTAATTATTTCATTATTTATACTCATCCATTTACAAGCTTGTAGCTCTCAAATTAAGTTGCTTCCTTGTCTTGGTTTCAAAAGGAGCAGTTTCTCTGATTTCAAGGATTATTTTTGGTGGATTTTTATTTCTTTTTTTATTAGCATACTTTCATTATCTATTGGATTAACTAGGGGGCTTATCTCCATAGGACTTTTTGTAGCTCTTTGAGCATTTGCTTAGAGATTCGCCCCCTCTAAGGACTTTGTACCTTTTCTTTGTAGAAATAATTTTTTTCTAATTTACCAAAAAAAAACCCTAAAACCCTAAAGTAACCCTAAATCCTAAATCCTAAATTCTAAACCATAAACTAACCCTAAACCTTAAAAGCCCTAAAGCCTACACCTTAAACCCTAAGCTGACCCTAAACCCTAAACCCTAAAAACCCTAAACCGTAAAGTCTAAACACTAAACCCTAAATCCTAAACCCTAAACCCCAAACCCTAACCCTATACCCTAAACCGTAAACCCCAAAACCCTGAAACCCTAAATCCTAAACCCTAAACAATAAACCTGGAACCCTAAACCCTAAATCCTAAAAATGTAAAAACTTAAACCTAAATAAAATAAAACCTAAAAATAAAATAAATACAAAAACCTAAACAAAAATAAAATAAAATAATAAAATAAAATAAAAACATAAACTTAAACCTAAACCTAAACCTAAACATAAAAAAAAAATAAAAAAAATAAACTAAAATAAAATAAATAAAAACCTAAACTAAACTAAAAAATAAAATAAACCTAAGAATAAAAAAACCTAAATATAATAAAAACAAAACGTAAAATAAAAATAAAATATAATAAAAACAAAATGTCAAAATAAAAATAAAATAAAATAAAAACTAAATAAAAACCTAAACTTAAAAAATGAAATTAAAATGAAAACTAAAAATAAAACCTAAAAATAAATAAAACATAAAACTTGAACCCTAAACTAAAAAATAAACCTAAACCTAAAATAAAAATAAATATAATTAAAATAAATAAAATACAAAACCTAAACCTAAACTAAATAAAATAAAATAATTTAAAAATAAACCTAAACCTAAACTAAAAAATGAAACCTCAAAATAAACCTAAAATAAAATCTTAAAACCTAAACTAAAAAATAAAAAAATAAATAAAAACCTAATCCTAAACCTACAAATAAAAAATAAAACCTAAACCTAAAAATAAAATAAAAGTAAAATACAACTAATAAATAAACCTAAAAATAAACTTAAATCTTAAAAATAAATTAAAATAAAAAATCTCAACTAAAATAAATAAACCTAAAATAAGTAAACTAAATTAAATAAAAATGAAAATAAAAATAATGTATACTAAAATAAATAAAAAATTAACTATATATACTAAATAAACCTAAACATAACGATTTATTTAATTTTTTTTTAAAAAAAACCCTAAACCCTAAACCCTAACCCTAAACTCTAAAAAACCCTAAACCATAAACCATAACCTACACAGAGCATAAATCCTAAAACCCACTATAAACTAAACCCTAAACCCCAAACCCTAAACCTAAAGGTAAAGTAACTAAATAGATTAATAAATAAAACTAAACCATAAAACCTAATAAACCTAAACCTAATCCTAAACCCTAAGTATGGGAAGAACCTTGACAACAAGAACATCACCACCAACTTAGCTCAATCTGGATCTAGTGGTGGAGGCAAAGATAGAGGCGGCGGTTATCATCGTGGTGGGGGATCTGGAGGAGCTGGTGGATATGGAGGTGATGGTCAGAGCTGTGATAGTTATGGTGGCAAGAGGAGCTACGGAGGTTACATCCGTGGTGGTGACGAAGGGAGAAATAGGGGATATGATGGTGGATCTCGCTACATCAAAGGACAAGGTGGTTCTGATGGGTACTGGAGAAATTGAAGAACGACTGATCCGATCTGCTGCTTATGGAACTTTGTCTTTATAGTAGAGATAGTTCTAGTTATCTAGGGTTTTTGATTTCCTCTATGCGTGCTCATTTTTGATCTATATCACACTTATGTCATAGAAAACTTGGTGTGTTAGTTGGTTGATGAAATTGAAAAAAATAAATATTGAATCTAAATTTATTCTCTATTATATAAAGAAAAAAACCAAAAATCCTAAACCCTAAACTAAAACTTGAACCTTAAACCTAAAACCTTAACCCTAAACCCTAAATCCTAAACCCTAAAAACCCTAAACACTAAACCCTAAACCCTAAAACCCTAAACACTAAATCGTAAACCCAAAAACCTAAACCCTAAACCCTACATACCCACCACAAACCCTAAACCAAACCTAAAATGCTAAAAACTTAAACCTAAAAATAAAATAAATAGAAAAACCTAAATCAAAATAAAATAATAAAATAAAATAAATTAAAAACATAAACTAAAATCAAAACCTAAACCTAAACCAAAAAAGAAAAGAAACTAAACTAAAATAAAAATAAAAAAAACCTAAATAAAACTAAAAATTAAAAAACTTAAATATAATAATAACTAAACCTAAAATAAAAATAAAATAAAATAAAAACTAAATAAAAAGCTAAACCTAAAAAATAAACATAAATAATAAATATAAAATAGAAACTAAACCTAAACTAAAAAAACCAACCCCTAAAATAAAATTTAAATTAAACTAAACCTAAACAAAACTAAATTAAACTAAATTAAATAAAACTTAAACCTAAGCCTAAAATAAACTAAACCTAAACTTAAACCTAAACTAAATAAATTAAAATAAACTAAAAATACACCTAAACCTAAACTAAAAAATAAAACTTAAAAATAAACCTAAAATAAAAACCTAAAACCTAAGCTTAAATAAATAAAATAAAAACCTAAACCTAAACCTTAAAATAATAAAAGTTAAACTTAAGAAAAAATAAAAATAATACTAAACTAAAAAGTAAATTTAAACTTAAACTTAAACCTAAAAAATAAACTAAAATAAAAAACCTAAACTAAAATAAATAAAACTAAAATAAATAAACTAAACTTCATAAAAATAAAAATAAACCAAAGTGAATAAAATAAAAACAAAATAAATAAATAAAATAAATAAAATAAACTAAACCTACTAATTTTCTAACTTTAAAAAAATAAAATAAGAAAACCTAAATTTTAAAGCCCAGACCTAGGCACAACACTGACCCCCTGACCCTAAACTAGGCCACTCCCCTGACCCTACCACTGAGCCAACCCTAGGCCATAAACCTGGGCCCCTGGGCCCAGGCCCTGACCACTCCCAAACCTGGGCCCTGGGCCCTGGAGTCACACCATAAAATCCCACTCTGGCCTCTACTCCTGCTAAGGCCAAAACCCTCCCTAAACCTTAAAGGCCTAAACTCTAGGCCCTGGTGACCTCCTAAAAACACTGACCCTGACCCCACCCCCTCCTGGGCCTATAAACCACACCCCAAACCCTGAGCCCAGGACCCGGACCCTCGGGCCTTAACCTGACCTAAACCTAAACAAAGAAAACATAAAATGAAAATAAAACCTACCTAATATAATTAAGATAAAACTAAACTTGGGAATTATAATCACAAAATAATAATATTAAATAATACATAAAGTAAAATAAATAAATAAAACTAAATAAGATAAAAGAAAATTATTCAAAAATAAAATAAACTAAGATAAATAAAAGATAAACTAAATAAACTTAAACATAATGGTTTTAAAGATCCTGGGCCACTGACTAAACCCACCTACCACCTAAACCCACAAACCCTAGCCACTAGGCTGGCCCTAGGCCCTAAACCCTGGCCTGACCCCTGAGCCACAGGCCAAGCCTAAATCTTAACCAACTGGGTGACTCCTAACCCCCTGAGCCTAAAACCCACCTAAAGTTGAGCCCTAAACCCTGGTCTGACTTTAAACCTAGCTGAAACTATTACCCTCCTTAACCCTAAATCCACCACTAAACCCTCCACTGGTCACCTAAACCTTAAATCCCAAACCCTAAACCCTAAACCCTAAAATCCTGAAAACCTATACCTAAACTAAATTAAACCTAAAAATAAAATAAATAAATAAAACTTAAACCTAAATAAAATATGAAAATAAAATAAAAACCTAAACTAAAACCTAAACCTAAACCTGAAAATAACTTAAAATAAATGAATAAAAATAAACTAAAATAAAATAAATAAAAACCTAAACTAAAATAAAAAAATAAACCTAAGATTAAAAATATAAATAAAATAAAAACTAAAGATAAAATAAAAATAAAATAAACCTAAAAGAAAATAAATTAAAAACTAAGTACAAAACCTAAACCTATAAAATATACCTAAAAATAAAACCTAAAAATAAATAGAAAATAAAACCTAAACAATAAACTAAAAAAACACTAAACCTAAAATAAAAATGAAATAAACAACATATAATAAACCTAAACCTAAACTAAATTAAACTAAATTAAAAAAAAAAAATGTAAACCTAAACCTAAACCTATACCTAAACTAAATAAAATTAAATAAACTAAAAATAAACATAAACCTAACCTAAAAATTAAAACTGAAAATTAAACCTAAAATAAAACCTAAAACCTAAACCTAAAAAAAAAAAAAGAAAAACTTAATCAAAAAATCCTAAACCTAAAAAATAATTAAAAAAAATTAAATAAAAAAATCAACATAAACCTAAACATGAACCTAAACCTAAAAAATAAACTAAAATAAAAAACCAAAACTAAAATAAATAAACTTAAAATAAATAAACTAAACTAAATAAAATTAAAAATTAAAATAAACTAAAATAAATAAACTAAATAAACTAAATAAATCTAAACCTTCCACTATACTTAATTTTATAAAAATAAAAAAAATAAAAAAGTAAAAAATAAAAAACCCTAACCCTAAGCCCTAAACCCTAAAACTAACCATAAACCTAAACCTAAAAACCTAAACCTAAACTAGGCTAAAAGAAAAAAATAAATGCTAAACCTAAAAAATATAATAAAAATAAAACTAAACTAAAAATAAACATAAACAAAAACCTAAACTTAGAAACTAAACTAAAATAAAAATCCTAAACTAAAATAAATAAACCTAAAATAAATAAACAAAACTAAATAAATAAAAAAAAAAAAAAATAGAAAATAAAATCTTAAATAAAAAAATAAGCTACATAAACTAAATAAACCTAAACATCTGGTTTTAAAATGTTTTTTTAAAAAAAACTTTAAACCAGAAACCCTAAATCCTAAACCTAAACAAACTAAAACCCAACTAACAAACTTACCCTAAACCTTAAAGTGACCAAAGTAACCCTAAACCTTAAACCCTAAACCCTAAAAACCTTAAAACCTAAAACCTAAACTAAATAAAACCTAAAAATAAAATAAATAAAAATACTTAAACCTAAACAAAATAAAAAAACAAAATGAAATAAAAACCTAAACCCTAAAGTAAAAAAAACATTAACCTAAAATAAATAAAATAAAAAACCTAAACCTAAACTAAATTAACTAAACTAAAAAAATAAAACCTAAACCTAAACCTAAAATAAACTAAACTTAAACCAATCCTAAACTAAATAAAACAAAATAAACAAAAAGAACCTAAACCTAAACTAAAAATAAAACTTAAAAATCAACTTAATTAACATGATAATATTTGATTTGATTACATTACTTAAATTAATCCACAAAATCAACTTAATTACATTTCCTTAAATTAAATTAAATCACTAATGGGTTTAAAATAATAAGTTAATGATTTCTCTTCTCCACTTTAAATCAAATCAAATCAAAAACTTAACTAATAAAGAAGCTTTGGTTTGATTTAAATAATCTTATTTGATTTGATTTTCCTTAAGAACTAGTTTGGTTGAATGAATCACATGCTAATATTTGATTGTCCTCTTTCCAATCATGTTAAATTTGGTATTTAATTTGAATTCATGCATCCATCTTTTCAGAATCAAGTAAAATAAAATGGATTTCCTTTATGTAACACTTAAGCTTGCATGTCTTGTTTTAATTTAATATATGCATGGCTATTATAACTATTAAATCCAAATGTATTTTTCAAAAGCTTATAAATGAATAATAATATATGTTATGATGCTAGTTATAAATACATAACAAATGCATGTGCTTATAGCTTAAGTGTATGAATGTTGAGTTCTCTTTCCTCTATTAATGTGTTGATTTATATAACATTGAATGGTAATGGGTATGTACTCTGGACATCCTGAGAACATGAGGCTTTAGGTAGCCCCAAAGAGGTTATTTGATTCCCTGATTTCCCTAGTGTAATAATGGAACATACCCATTTGATTTCATTCTTATGTATTTCAACATTAGAATTTGGATAGAGATTTAAATCGTATATATAAATGATTCAATCAAACAAAATATACAATCTTTGCATGATTTTCTTTCCCTCATTCATGTATACATCCATGTGTGTCCAAGAAAATCAGGTATGTAGTCTGGACATCTCAGAAATATGAGGCTTTAGTTAGCCCCAAAGAGGTCATTTAATTACCTCACTTCCTTGGTTTAACAATGACACGTACTTTCCTATATCTTTGTACATGTATACGTATATGTGATTAGTAAATAAAAATCCCATTTTACATTAAAATTGCATGCATTCATAATTGGCTAAGTGGTTGAATTAACTAGCCACATGATTTTGGAGCTTAGTTCCTATGTTTATGTATATGAATTTACATATATTTGAATGAAAATGGGTATACAGTCTAGACATCCAGAAAGTACGAAGCTTAACCTAGCTCCAAGGAGGTCATTTGATTACCTCACTTCATTGGTTTAATAATGCCACATGCCTATTTAATTTCATTCTTACGTCCTTTTTGTATAAGAATTTGAAATAAAGTTTTAAATTAATATGTTTAAATAATTCAATCAAATAAAATATAAATTCTAAACATACACATACATTCATCATTTAAGTGTGCTAAAATATATTGCATGTATAGATACACTTAGGATTAAATCATATGCATGTTACATGTGATGGAAAGGAATGATTTAATATATGTCATGTGGTAGTAATTTGATTAAATTAATCTTAAGATGCCTTACATTTTGAATAGGATAATTTAAAGTGAACCAAAACTTAGGATTTATTAAATCATTTAACAAACCATTTGTTAAAGAGATGTTAGGGTGTATGCTTCGTAGACTGGATGATTGGTCAATATTAGCTTAATCATGTTTTCTATAAGGGATTATGCTTAAGGAATGCTTAAAAATAAATGAGAATGCTCTTTTTGCAAGTTGTTTAAATCCTTAAGCATAATCCAAATTAGGACAGGTGGGCTTAGTTACTCATGTGTAGGGTGCTAAGTCCAAATTATAAATACAATTGCTTGGGATTATATGTATATTTAGCTAACATTTATTTTGTAGGTGTAGTTAGATTTACTTTTCCCACATATATGTAATTTTTGGAATAAGAATTAGGATTAGTGCTATCAGGCATTAGGATGAGCAGTGGCCAAAAGGCTTTATCCTGGAGTGCTCTGTGATGCCATTGAAGTAAACACCATCTAAATCAAAAAAGGAACCAAATCAGAAATGGAGATATAATGAAAGAAGACCCCCATAGCATTTAATACAATTATAATTATTCTTTCATACTCATGGTTGTATAAGGGTAGAGCTCGGCTACCAATATTTTCTCTCTTGGGTTGTGCGCGGTACAAAGATACCGACTATTCTTTTATGATAGTTTATATAATTATTTGATGTTATGTTTACATTATGCATCAGGATGGCATGCTTTTCATAGTTTCTTAAATGATTGATGCTTTAGTGTGTGGCTAGGATATGAATAAGCTCTTAGGACAAAAATAACTTTTTTACCTAATTAATCTCTCATAACCAAATTTTAAACAACTCATAACCTCATTATAAAGCCTAAGTCATAAATAAGATAATTAAAATATTTAGAAACCCCTTAGCTGTATGGTTGTATGTTTCACATCATGCATGCATATTCTTTATCTCTTGGACATGAAGGATTTCCATCCTTGCACCATAAAGGAATGCTTGACCTATGAGGGCATCCATTGTGGTGGAGAACACCTTCTTCTAGCTGATTTGACCCATAACCTATTTCATCATGCATTTAGGCATAAGAAATCCTAAAGCCTCTATCAAAATGATGTGTCTAAAATAAAATAAAATTTGAAAAGATTTTGCATCTATAGATTAAGTCATATGCTCATACCACTCATGCTCTAGTCTCATAGGGAGTGTGTTTAGGACTTTAGTATCTTCTAATTAAATAACTACCATGGCTATCTTGCAATTAATAAAACTAGACTAGTTAGTTTTAAAATCATAGGAGGAGTTAGCTAGTGGACACTCCAAGCAATTATAAGTCTAGAAGTCAGACAATTTATTCTCACTTATAGAGGTAAACCCTAATGACCACCTGTCACTTAGATTTAGGTCATGCTTTAGCTCATACTAAAGCTCCCTTGATTTAGGATCCGAGATATCTATTTTCTTTAAGTTATGAGTATAAATCCTCACCTCTTAAGCATTCCACAACCTTGTGTTGGTGGATTATAAGCCCTAGTAATCTAATAAAATTTTAACTCAAAACATGTAAATCTCCTCAACCTCAAAATTATAAAGCCCAACCATAGGATAGATTGGAATGCTTAGTAAGATTCCTAGTATCATGATCATTTCTTACTTATTTCATTTGGATTCCAAAAATAAGTCTTCTCCCTTGAACTAACTAATCCTTTGATAGTCTAACCTTGAAATGTTTGGAGATGATAATTGTCTACTTTAATTGAGAGTATTCCTAGGAAATTTCATTTGCTAAGATGTAATTAACTATGGAGGCTTGCCTCCGTCGGGAACTTAAGAACTTGGTTTAATATAAAAATTACTTTATTCATGCATGTAAAGTAGGGGAAAAATTGCTTGTACATTTGAAGACCCATCATGCCTTAGGAGTCCTTATTATGTGATTTGGTCCATTGTAGGGTGATGTCTCTATCTTTCAAGAGATAGTACATCATACCTCAATGTAGTACCTGATCACCTTAAAAAGTGCCCCCCCTATACATCCAAAAATAAATAACATATGGTCCTCTCATCTTGTTCATTGAATCCTCTCAACATCATCCTTTCTTTTTAGAGTTTGGAGATGTCGATCCTTAAGTAGGTAAGGGTTCTTAGACTCATAATGTTGATTGGTACACCTGGGTCAACCAAAACTTTGGATAGCCTATATCTACCAACATCCACTGTAATGTAAAGAGGTGATTGTGCTCAGTCATCCCTAGGAGTAAGTTTTCATCACTGAATCTAACTCCTAAGATGTCCTTCGAGTGGCATGCCTTCTCTTTAGTAGTGGTCAGCTGAGCTAAGTATATCTCCATATCAAGTAAGGCCATGATTAGAAATTCCCTCGTCTCTTTAGATAAGACAAGGGAATCATATATGCTTAACTTAGCTGGAAACTTTGTAAGGTGAGCTAGGACATTGTAATCATCTCTAGCTTGGTCCTCCACAAACATATCCATGGGTAGAGCATCCTGTGGAGGGGCTATCTACTCACTAGAACCAATGATTTGCTTACCCTAATCCTGAGGTGCTACTTTACGGTAAAACTTTGCCACTATGTAAGTTGACTTCAATGACTTCTTGGAATGACAAGCTTGTGGGAAGTTTTACCTTCTGATCGAACATACCTATAACTTCTCCTATGGGATCCTCGGAGTCAGCTGGCTCCAAGTCAATCTCAAGAGGTGAACTTGATTGATTTAGAGAAGGATAGTTTGATTCTAAATCAGAAAAAAGAGGATTAAAACTACAATAGGTAGGATTAGAAAGGTAAACTATGGCTCCCAACTTATAGTTGTGCTCAAGCTAATCCTTAAAAGAAGTATAATCCTCTAAGACATGGCCTAACATGTGGTGGTAGGGGCAATAGCTAGGATCATCACTCTTTCCCACTTCCTCTATCCTCTTAGGCTCTGGTAACTGAAAGTCAAGTTTTATTTAAGAGATTCTTAAATATTTTCCTAACTACCTCCCTCTTGAATGAATATGGCTTATTCGATCTATCAACAAGAGAAGGTGGAAAGTAACTACCTAGTGATAGATATGAATACCGCTGCTGCGTAGGCTACTGAGGTTGTGGAAATGGTCATTGTGGTGGCTACGGTGGCTGATATGATGGCCGAGGTGGTGGAAGAGGAGATTGTAAAGGAGGCTGTTGAGTTCATAGTCTCTCATACTAAACTCTGGCTGGCTACATCCCTCTGTCCACTGACACAACTATCCTTGGCTTCTTCTCAAACACCTTATGTGGCTTGGGCCTAGATGATTGGTCGAGAAAGGGAAACTGTTTGGCTTCCTCTGGTAGGCTTGCCGCCTTGCTGATTAATTTCTCGAATATTTTGATGGTAAAGCCCATAAGCATGAAGGTGACCGGGCCATAGATATTCTTGAGAAGCATCTCAATGGGATGTGATTCAAAAAGTTGCAGTTCACATTTCATGCTCAGGTTACATCACCTGAGAATGTAATCAACAAGTGATTCATTGAGTTTTTGTTCATCTGCAATGAGGTCGCCTATAGTCACCCTCTATTGAGCTCTAGCAAACCTCTTGATGAAGAGGTGCTCCAACTCAACAAAGTCTTCATCAAACCGTTGGGTAGTTCGGTGTACTAATCAAAAGCAACAACTGACAGATTGCTAATGAAAAGAAGAAAGAGGAGTGCATTGCTGCCACTAGTGTTCAACAGCTGGCTCTAAAGTGTGCAATGTGTTATGGTGGGTTCCCACATCAAAGATCTTGAAGGATGGTGGCACAAAACCTTAAATAAAATAAACACTAAATTAAAACCTAAACCTAAAAATAAAACCTCAAAATAAATAAATAAATAACCTAAAGCTAAAATAAACAAAATAAAATAAACCCTAAACACTAAAAAACCCTAAACCCTAAACCTTAAACACTAAAAAAACCCTAAACCCTAATCCCTAAACACTAAACCCTAAACCCTAAGCCCTAAACTCTAAATTGACCCTAAACCCTCAACCCTAAACCCTAAACCCCTAAACCCTATACCCTAAACTCCTAAACCCTAACACTATCCTTAAATCAGAAACCTAAACCCTAAACACTAAACCTAAACTAAACTTAAACCCTAAACCTTAAAGCTCTAAACACAGAGTTAAAGCTAAACCTTAAACCTTAACTTAAACCTAAACCCTAAACTAACCCTAAACCCTAAAAACCCTAAACCCTAAAGCCTACACACTAAACCATAAACCCTAAACCCTAAACCCTAACCTTAAACCCTAAACCCTAAACCTTAGAACCCTAAACCATAAATCCCTAAACCCTAAATCCTAAACCATAAACCCTGAAAACCTAAAAACCTAAACCTAAATTAAATAAAACTTAAAAATAAAATAAATAAAAAAACCTAAACAAAATAAAATAAAATAAATAAAATATAATAAAAACATAAAGTAAAACCAAAACCTCAACCTAAACCAAAAAATAAAATAAAATAAAAAATAAAAACTAAACTAAAAAAAAAAAAAACCTAAACTAAACTAAAATAATAAAATGAACCTAAAAATAGAAAACCTAAATAAAATAAAAACTAAATGTAAAATAAAAATAAAATAAACATAAAATAAAATAAAATAAAAAATAAATAAAAGCCTAAACTTAAAAAAAACATAAAAATAAAACCTAAAAATAAATAAATAAATAAAACATAAACATTAAACTAAAAAAAAGTAAACCTAAATTAAAAAAAATAAATCTAAACCTAAACTAAAATAAACTAAACTTAAATAAATAAAATCTAAACCTAAACCCCAATCTAAATAAAAAGAAATAAACTAAAAATAAGCCTAAACCTAAACAAAAAAATAAAACCTAAAAATAAACCTAAAATAAAAACCTAAAATCGAAACATAAAAAAATAAATTACAAACCTAAACCTAAACCTAAATAAATAAACAAAACCTAAACCTAAAAAATAAAATAAAAGTAAAACTAAACTAAAAAATATGTAAACCTAAACCTAAACCTAAAAACTAAACTAAAATAGAAAACCTAAAATAAAATGAATAATCCTAAAATAAAAAAACTAAACTAAATAAAATTAAAAAATAAACCTGAATAAAAATAGAAAATAAAATAAACTAAAATAAATAAAAAATAAACTAAATAAATCTAAACTTATCAGTTTACTTAATTTAAAAAAAATCCTAAACCGTTAACCTTAAACCCCAAAACCCTATTACCAAACACAAAACCTTAAACCCTAAACCCTAAACCCTAAACCCTAAACCCTAAAAACCCTAAACCCTAAACCCTAAAAATCCTAATCCCTAACCTTAAATGCTAACCCAAAACCCCAAACTCTAAACCTAAAAACCTAAAATCCTAAAAAATAAAAGAAAAATAAAACTAAACTAAAAAATCAACCAAAACTTAAACCAAAACCTAAAAAATAAAATAAAATAAAAAAAACCTAAACTAAAATAAATAAAGATAACATAATTAAACTAAACTAAATAAAGATAAAAAACAAACCCAAAGAAAATAGAAAATAAAATAAACTAAAATAAATAATAATAAGCTAAATAAACTTAAACCTAACAATTTACTTAATTTTAAAAAAAACCCTAAACTTTAAACCCTAAACCCTAAGTTAACCCTAAACCTACCAGGTTACTTAATTAAAAAAAACCCTAAACCCTAAATCTTAAATCCTCTAAACCCTAAACCATAAACCCTAAACCCAAAAGCCTAAAAAACCCTAAACTAAAACCTGAACTGTGAACCTAAACCATAAACCCTAAACCGTAAACCCTAAACCCTAAACCCGAACACAAAACCATAACCCCTAGAACCATAAACACTAAAACTCTAAACCTTAAACCCTAAACCCTAAAAACCTAAAAACTTAAACCTAAAAAATAAAATAAAAATAAAACTCAACTTTAAAATAAACCTAAACCTAAAAAAGTAAACTAAAATAAAAAAAACTAAACTAAAATAAATAAACTAAACTAAGTTAAATTAAAAAATAAACCTAATTAAAATAATAAATAAAATAAACTAAAATAAGTAAATAAAAACTATGTAAACTAAATAAACCAAAACTATTAGTTTACTTAATTTATTTTTCAAAAGAGAAATCCCTAAATGTAAACCCTAAACACTAAACCCTAAACCCTAAACCTACAACCCTAAACCCTAAACCATAAACACTAAACCCTAAACCCTAAAAACCTAAACCATAAAACCCTAAATCATAAACCGTAAACACTAAACACTAAACCTTAAACCATAAAAAACTAATCCCCAAAACCAAAACTTAAAACCCTAAACCCTAAACCCTAAAAAGCCTAAACCCTAACCCTAAACACTAATGATTTCATTCTCTTTTGCAATGCCTCTATTCATCGCATTAAAAATATTAAGAATTTTTTAAATAAGTTTGGAAATGAAAGTGGTCTCTTTCTTAATGAAGGCAAAAGGTGTTTCATTCATTCCTCTAAAATCTCTAGTAATAAGATCAACCAAATCTTGAGAATCACTAATTTTCAGCAATAACAACTTCATATTAAATATCTGCTGCTCTTTTAAAGGTCAGAAAAGATCATATCTTTTTGATGAGTTAATCCAAAAAATCTCTAATAAAATTTTTGTTTGGAAATTTCATTTACTCTCATTTGGTGGTTGGCTCCTTTGATTAAGAGTACCCTTAACTCCATGCCTTTATATCTTATTCAATCCATTATGTTGACCAATTCTACCATTAATAGAATTGAGCGCCTCCTTAATAAATTCTTCTGTGGTTCTAACAATTCTACTAAAAGAATGCATTGGACCTCTTGGTATAAAAGTTGTGGAACTCTGTAAAGGTGGCGTAAGCTAATCGTGAAGCTATCACCGCTTTTCTTATAAACTTTGGTGGAATTTTAGAAAGTTTGGGCTCAATTCATGACAAAAATCGCCATGGTAAGCACCCTCTCATTTTCCCTTACAAAGTGGGAGATTCTCATGTATGGAAAAGACTTTGTTCCATCAAATGGGAGGCTGAATCCTTAATTTTTTGGGGGATTAACTCTGGAACTTCCTTCTTTTAGCAAGATAATTGGACTGGCAGTGGCTCTATTGATGATTTACATTTTACCCACTCCACTGCTGCTATTAAAGTGAACTCTTTTTGGCAGAATAATAAGTGGAACAATAGTAAGCTTATTGACTATATCCCTATCTCTCTTTTAGATAAGCTTACTACCATCCCTATCATCCCGAGAAATCATGATCAAATTCTTTTTCAGCTTTCTCAAAATGGTGACTTCAACCTGAAAGATGTTTGGATTCATATTAGAGAAGCTCATGATTTCTCTAATGTGTTTTTTAAACTTTGGAATAACACTATCCCTATTTCTTACTATGTTCAAACTTGGAGAATTTTGAAAAATTTCATCCCTGTTGATTCCTTGATGTGGGGGTAAAGGTTTTCACTTACCTTCAAAATGCTACTGCTGCTTTCACATTGAGAATGTCAATCATGTATTTGTTAATGGAGCCATTGCTTCCAAACTTTGGGTTTGGTATGATGAATTTTTTAATATTGATAAATTCAATGGCTCCTTAACTCTTTATCAACTTCTAGAGGTTTATTTTTAAAACACTATTAAAGGCCACATTAAAGTGATAACTGCTATCACCCTTATATAGTTCATATGGATGGACAAAAATGATGTAAAACATCGTGGGATTCCTATGAACCATAAGAGGATAATTGCTAGAATTAAAGATAAAATCCATGCTTTATTTAATGCCAATTTAATTAGCTACAATCAATTTAAAGGTTGTAAATTTGTGGCTAATAAATTGGGTTTTAACCTGCCGGACCATCCCAATGGTAAAGATGATAAGCTTGTTTATTGGAAAAAACCCTCATGATAATATTATTAAAATTAATACTTATGGCTCCATTTCTTAAAATGCTTCTGGCTATGGTGGCATTTTTAGAAACCTTAATGGTAAAGTTTTATGTGCCTTTGCTTATCCTCTTACTACATGTTCTGTTCTCTTTGCGGAGCTAATGGCTATTAACAATGCTATTGAGAATTGCCTACAAAAAGGTTGGCTCAATATTTGGATTGAGGTGGATGCCCTGTTGCTGATAGATCTGTTGACTTCCACCAAAGTGGGAAATTCATAATTGTACTACCTCCTAAAGCATACTAGAGCTCTCCTATCTCAAGTCTATTTTAAAATCACTCATGTTTGGTGTGAAGGTAATGCGTGTGCTGATTGCCTTGCTACTTTGGGTACTAGATTAGATGGAATAAAATTCTTTGATCAGCTTACACTTCCTAAACATTTGCATGGATCGGTTAATTTGGACAATATTGGACTTCCTTATCTCAGAAACTAATTTCATCTTATGTTTTGGCCTAATTACAACTTGTATTACTTTATTTTATCTGTATGGTCATCTTTTGTTTATTGTTGTTGCTCCTCTTCATTTTGCTGATGCATTTCCATGATAATCTTTTCTAGTTCTATTGTGATCTCTGTAGCATCTGTTGTTGGCTTTCTGCTAATTATCGAATCTTTTTTTGGGGTCTTATTGTATCTGTTGTTTCCCTTGCTAATGGAAATGTGCTTCCTGATTCCCTAATCTGTTGGATGGAGATGTCTTATTTTCTGATCTGTAGGGATGGACTGCTTGCCATCAATACTATTTTTTGGGACTTACTGTATTTAGCTTTTCTTTTCATGATTGAGATTGTTTCCTGTCTCTTTTTCTTATTGCCTATTCTCAAACTATTTTTTTATTCTGGCTACCTATATTGGAGGCTCATGTCTTTGTTGCTGCAATTGTTGGTTTGCTATGATTTGCATAGCTTCATGGTGGGCCCTTCTTTATTTGTATCTTCCCTCTTAAGTAGGGTTATGGCTCCTGTTTTGCTCACATACCCCCCTTCCTCAACCTGTAAGGGAAGAATGTTTAATTTACCTGTTATTACTATTGTTTCTTTGCAAGATTGGATTTTCTTCTTGCCTTCCTTTCATCCTGATTTTACTGATGATGTTGGATTAGATGTTGGTCTGCTTTTCCTTGTCTTGAAGGATTTTAATGATGGTTTTCTTCTGATTCCCATTTTGGGTCTATGTAATGCTACTATTACTAACTGGATTCCCTCTATTGAGTGCAATATTTGGTTTACTATCTTGGTTGTTGGCTGAATGGATTATCGAGTTTTATGCCTAGCATGCTGCTTTTGGGGTTGTTCTCTGATTGTTTTTTTTTGTTTTTGGTGATGCGGTGCAGCTTATCACCTACGGCTTGTGGTCTATCTAATCTGCTGTTGCATTCCTATCTTGGTTCTATTATGACTTGTGTAGTTCCTGTTGTGTTTACGCTATTAACTTGGTGTTTTTTAACATCTGCATTATTTATTCTAAATGGGTATCCTTTTATGGGCTGTATTCTTGGCATGTAAGTTTCATATGATTTGGGATGGTGTTATTTACATGCTAATTGATATGCTTAGCAGGATTTCAGCTAGCTTTTCAGCCGGTTGTTTATTGTTTCTATCTTTTGCCTGTCCTTTTCTGATGTCTACTTGTGGTGGGTTTTCCTGTTAGCTTAATTTTACTCTTGGATCTGGTATTAATAAGATGGATGTGGCCAAGATGGTTCATTTTTATATGGGTAGGGATTCTCATGCTATGGTGACTATAGTGGTGATACTTATCCCCATTCTGCTCTTTATTGTCTCCTTTTCTATAGTGTATATGGCTTGGTTTAAATTTGCAAGTACTAAGGCTCTTAAGACTTTGAACAAATGGCTGCTATCTTCCCACAGGTTTGTAGGCTATGATGGTTGTGATGATTTCATTCCTTTTTGGTTTGGTAGTAGCTCTTGTGATGTAACCCTTCCGCTGAAGTTTGGATGCTCATATATGCATCTGCCCCAATTTAGTGTAACTGAGCTTGAGCCTTCTCTTACACACTTCTCTATAAATTTTCTTAGTTTATGCTGCTTCTACCTTCCACTTTGTTTGTATTACTCTAATTGTGCTAACTTTTATCTTTCTACATATTTGCAGATGCATTTTTCTCTTTCTCTTGTAGGTTTGCTCCCTAATGGCATGCATTCTCTCATCCTGATGAGCTTTGGCCCACATCTATCCATTGGCTTCTCTATGTTAAGCATTTTGTATCTTTTGCTTTCATTTTCTCTTTTATTTTGCTTTTGGATGTACTTAGATAGTGGATTTACTCTCTAGGCTGATTGTTGCTCTTTGAGCAGTAGTTTTAGAGTTTATCCCCTCTTAAGGATCTTGTAACCCTCTTTTTGTGGAAATAAAATTCCCCCTATATGGGATTTCAAAAAAAAAAAAACACTAGACCCAAAACCCTAAAAACTAAACCCTAAACCCTAAACCCTAACCCTAAACCCTAAACCCTAAAAATTTAAAAACATAAAAATAAAATTAAAAATAGAATTCTAAACCTAAATTTAAACCTAAACTTAAAAAATAAACTAAAATAAATAAACAAAACTAAATATAAATTAAAAATAAACCTAAAAAATTAAAAATAAAATAAACTAAAATAATTAAAAAATAATCTAAATCCTAAACCTACGAGTTTACTTAATTTTTTTAAAAAAACCATAAACCCTAAACCCTAAACCCTAGGCTAACCCTAAACCCTACTCATTAAACCTGGTATTTACTTAATTTAAAAAAAACCTAAACCCTAAATCCTTAATCTTAAACCCTAAACCCTCCTAAACCCTAAATCCTAAACCCTAAACCATAAAACCTAAAAAACCCTAAACTAAATCTTGTACTTTGTACTTAAACCCTAAACCCTAAACTTTAAACCCTAAACCCAAAACCTACAACCCTAAATGCTAAAAATCCAAAGCCAAAACCCTAAACCCTAAACCCTAAACCCTAAATCTTAAACCCAAAACCCTAAACCCCAAAACCTTAAAGCCTAAACACTAAACCCTAAACCCTAAACCCTAAACCCTAATGCTAAACCATAACCCCGAAAACCCTAAATCTTAAAACTATAAACTCTAAACCTTAAATCGTAAACCCTAAACCCTAAACCCTAAAAGCCTAAAAACCTAAACCTAAATAATAATAAAAAAAAAAACTCGACTACAATATAAACCTAAACCTAAAAAATAAACTAAAATAAGAAACCTAAACTTAAATAAATAAACCTATAATGGATAAACTAAAATAAATAAATTTTAAAAATAAACATAAGTAAAAATAAAAAAATAAAATAAACTAAAATAAATAAAAAATAAACTAAGTAAATTAAATAAACATAAACCTACTGATTTGCTTAATTTTTTTCTTAAAAAAAAACCCAAACCCTAAATCCTAAACCCTAAACACTAAACCATAAACCTTAAAAGTAACCCTAAACCATAATGCCTAAACTTATAATACTAAACCTACAACCCTAAAACCCAAACCCTAAACCCTAAACCTTAAACCCTAAGAAATTCTAAACCCTAAACACTAAAGCCTAAATCATAACCCTAAACCTTAAACCCTAAAAGCATAAACCTTAAAACTCTAAACCCTAAACCCTAAACCCTAAATCATAAACCCTAAACCCTAAACCCCAAACCTTAAACCCTAAACCCTAAACCCTAATCCCTAAACCCCACAAACTTAAACCTAAACAAAATAAAACCTAAAAATCAAATAAATAAAAACCTAAACCTAAACCTAAAGATAACCCTATACCTAAAAATAAAATAAAATAAAATAAAAAATAAAAACTAAACTAAAATAAAATAAATAAAAACCTAAACTAAAAAATGAAATAAACTTAAAAATAAAAAACCTAAACCTAAAATATAAACCTAAAAATAAAACCTAAAAATGAATAAAAAATAAAATATAAACCTTAAGCTAAAAAATCTAACCTAAAAAAACAAAATAAAATAGCCCTAAACTTAAACTAAAATAAACTAAACTAAAACAAATAAAACCTTAAAATAAAGCTAAAATAAAATCCTAAAACCTAAACTTAAAAAAATAATAAAAATAAAAAAATAAAACTTAAACCTAAAAAATAAAAATAAAAATAAATTTAAACTAGAAAGTAAACCTAAACCTAACAAAATAAAAAATAATAAAAAAAGCCTAAGCTAAACTAAAATAAACTAAACTAAAACAAATAAAACCTAAACCTAAACCTAAACTAAAAATTAAAACCTAAAAATAAAGCAAAAATAAAATCCTAAAACCTAAACTTAAAAAAATAAAATAAAAACATAAATTTAAAAATAAAAAAATAAAACTTAAACCTAAAAAATAAAATAAAAATATAACTAAATTAGAAAGTAAACCTAAACGAAAACCTAAACCTAAAAAATAAACAAAAATAAAAAGCCTAAGATAAAATAATAAACCTAAATAAATTAATTAAACTAAATAGAAATAAAAATAAACCTAAATATAAATAAAAATAAAATAAACTAAAAAAACATAAACCTACCGATTTACTTAATTCAATAAATAAATAAATAAATAAAACCGTAACCCTGAACCCTAAAACCTAAAACTAACACTAAATCATAAACCCTAAGACCCTAAAGCCTAAACCATAAACCCTAAACCCTAAAACCTACAACTTTAAATCTTAAACCCTAAACCCTAAATTGCAAAAACCTAAAAACCTAAACCTAATATAAATAAAAGCTAAAAATAAAATAAATAAAAAACCTTAACATAAATAAAAAAATATAGTAAAATAAAAACTTTAACTAAAACCTAAACCTAAAAATAAAATAAAAAAAATAAAAACTAAACTAAATTAAAATAAATTAAAACCTAAACTAAATTGAAAAATAAAATAAACATAAAAACAAAAAACTTAAATAAAATCAAACCTAAATTTAAAAAAATTAAAATAAAATAAAACAAAAACTAAATAAAAACCTAAAGCTAAAACATAAACCTAAAACTAAAAAAAATAAAACCTATAACTTAAACTAAAAAAAAACCCTAAACCTAAAATAAATAAAATAAACCTAAACCTAAACCTAAACTAAAATAAATAAAACCTAAACCTAAACCTGAAATAAACTAAACCTAAACCCTAAATTAAATAAATTAAAATAATCTAAAAATAAACCTAAGCCTAAACTAAATAATAAAATCTAAAAATAAACCTTAAATAAAAACCTAAAACCTAAACCTAAAAAAATAAAATAAAAACATAAACCTAAACCTAAATAAAACCTAAACCCTAAACCTAATAATAAATAATAAAACCTAAACCTAAAAAATAAAATAAATATAAAACTAAACTAAAAAAGAAACATAAACCTTGACCTAAACCTAAAAATAAACTAAAATAAAAAACCTAAACTAATAAAAATAAACATAAAATAAATTAAATAAAAATAAAAAATAAACCTAAATAAAATTCTAAAATAAACTAAATAAACCTAACCTACTAGTTTACTTAATTTAAAATATAAAAATCGTAAACCCTAAACCCTAAACCCTAAACTTAGAACCCTAAACCTACAACCCTAAACCCTTACCCTAATGCTAAACACTAAATCCTAAAACCCTAAACATTAAACCCTAAACTAACCCTAAAAACCTTAAACCTTGAACCCTAAACACTAAAACCCTAAACCCTAATCTAAACCTAAATCCTAAGCATAGGGGTGTCAAAAATTGACAACACGATAACTCTACACGAACCCGATTCAAAAAATCGGGGTTCGGGTTGATGCGAACAATTTTCATGTCGGGTTCGTGTTGAAGAAATTGACCCATTTGATTCTTTGGGTCGAGTTCGGGTTGACCCACCAACTCAAAATTGACTTAATTTTGACCCTCCAACTCAAATTTGACTCAAAATTGACCCAGGAACTTGAAATTGACTAGATTTTTACACACGAACCCAATTTTGACTCGATTTTGATTTAATATATATATATATATATATATATATATATATATATATATATATATATATATATATGTATATATATAGATCATTCGTGTCATGTTGTGTCAATCCAATAAGTCGTCGCGGGTTGAAGTTTTGACTGCTTAATAAACGGTCGAGTTTGTCAACCATATTCTCTCAAATTGGGGTCGGCCTCAACCACCCGCTGACCAATTGACACCACTGCCTATGCTAACCCTAAACCCTAAACTCAAACCTAATAAAATAAAACTAAATTAATAATAATAATAAAACTGATAATAAAATAATAACTAATAATAATACCTAACAAAAACTAATAAAATTAACTAAATAAATAATTATAAAATAAATAGACCTAAAAACTAAAATTAATAAAAATAACTAAAACTAATAACAATAACTAAAACCTAATAAACTAACTAAAATAATTAAACCCTAATAAATAAACTAAACTAACTAATAAAACAATAATAATAAACTAATAAATAATAAAAACTAATTAAAACTAATAATAATAATGATGATGATGATGATGATAATAATAATAATAATAATAATAATAATAAACTAATAAATAATAAAACTAAACCCTAAACTAATAAAACCAAACAAATAAACCCAATAATAACTAAACTAAAAATTAAAATTAAACAAAACTAAAAACCTAAAACCCCTAAACTAATAAACTAAACTAAAATTGAACGCAAAAACTTAATAAAAACTAACCAAACTAAGAATAACTAATAAACTAAAAACTATCAAAATAAAACTAATAAAACCCAAAACTAAAAATAAACCCTAAACTAATAACTAAATAATAATGAAACTAAAAAATTAACTAAAATTTAAAAACACCCCTCTAAACTAAAACTAAAAAAAAACCAAAAAACTTAAACTAAACTAAAAACTCTAAACCATAATAAACCCAAATAAACACTAAACTTAAAACTAAATAAACCACAAAACAAAAATGATAATTAAAATAATAAAAATTATAATAAACTAAACTAATAACCCTAAACCTTAAAAAAGCTAAGAACTAACTAATAAACATATTAGAACTAAAACATAATAACAATAACTAAACTAAATTAACTAAACTGACTAAACCCTAAATCTTTTAGTTAAAAAAACCCTAAACCCTAAACAATAAATCCTAAACCCTAACCCTAAACCCTTAAACCCAAACCTGAAACCCTAAACCTCAAACCCTAAACCCTAAACCCTAAACCCTAAATACCTAAAAACCTTAAACCTAAACTAAATAAACCTAAAAATAAAATAAATAAATAAAAGTTAAACCTAAATAAAATAAAATAATAAAATAAAATAGAAACCTAAACTAAAACCTAAACCTAATCCTAAGAATAAAAAACTGAAATAAAATAAAAACTAAACATAAAATAAAAATAAAATAAACCTAAAATAAAATATAATAAAAATTAGCTAAAAAATAAACCTAAAAAAATATAAAAAATAAAACTTAAACCCTACACTTAAAAAACATTTACCTAAAATAAAAATAAAATAAATAAAAATAAATAAATCTAAACCTAAATTAAAATAAAGTAAACTAAAATTATTAAAACTCAAACCTAAACCTAAAATAAACTAAACCTAAACCTAAACTAAATAAAATGAAATAAATTAAGAATAAATCTAAACCTAAACTAAAACATAAAACATAAAAATAAACCTAAAATAAAAACCTAAAACCTAAAACCTAAACCTAAAAAAACTAAAATAAAACCCTAAACCTAAACCTAAAAATAAAAAAATAAAACCTAAATTGATAAAATAAAATAAAAATTGAACTCAACTAAAAAATAAATTGAAACCTAAAAAATAAATAAATCTAAAAAACATAAACTAAAAAAATAAACCTAAAATAAATAAACTAAACTAAATCAAAATAAAAAAATAAACCTAAATAAAAATAATATATAAAGCAAACTAAAATAAAAAAAGGTAAACTAAATATACTAAATAAACCTAAGCCTATCAATTCACTTAATTTAAAAAAAAAATCCTTAAACCCTAAATCATAAACCCTAAACCCGAAACCCTAAACCCTAAACCTACAACCATAAATCTATAACCCTAAACCCTAAATCTTATATGAAAGAATTATTTAAAAAAAACCCTAACCCTAAACCCTAAACCCTAAAACTAACCTTAAACATTAAACCCTAAACCTAAACCAACTATTTTACTTAATTAAAAAAAAACTTCTTAACCCTAAATCCTAAACCCTCAACCCCAAACACTACTCCTACAACCGTAAACCTACAACCCTAAACCCTAAAACCCTAAACCCTAAACCCTAAACCCTAAACCCTAAACACTAAACCTTTAAACCCTAAACCCTAAAACCTAAACCCTATACCCTAAACCCTAAACACAAAAATCTTAAACCCTAAACCTTAAACCCTAAACCCTAAAACCAATAACCCTAAAACCAAGATAATGAACCCCAAACCCTAAACCCTAAACCCTAAAAAGCTAAAAACCTAAACCTAAACTAAATAAAACCATAAAATAAAATAAATTAAAGAACTTAAACATAAACAAAATAAAATAATAAAATAAAATAAAAACTTAAACTAAAACCTAAACCTAAATATAAATTAAATAAAAATAAAAACTAAAGTAAAATAAAATTAATAAAAACCTAAACAAAACCCTAAAACCTAAAACCTAAAACACTAAAACCCTAAACTATAAAGGCTAAATCTTAAACCCTAAATCCCAAACCCAAAACCTTAAACCTTAAACCCTAAACCCTAAACCCTAAACCCTAAATCCTAAAAACCATAAACCCTAAACACTAAACCCTAAACCCTAAACCTTAAACTCTAAACCCTAACCCTAAACCCTAAATGCTAAAAGCATAAACCCTAAACACTAAACCCTAAACCCTAAGTTAAACCTAAAAATAAAAAATAAAACCTAAACCTAAAAATTAAAATTAAAATAAAACTAAACTAAAAAATGAACATAAACCTAAACCTAGAACTACAAAATAAACTATAATAATAAAAATTAAACTAAAATAAATAAACCAAATAAAAAATTAAAATTAACCTAAATAAAAAAATAAATTAAAGTAAATAAAAAATAAACTAAATAAACCTAAACTTACTAGTTTACTTAATTAGACAAAAACCTAAAACCCTATAGCCTAAACCCTAAAACCTAAACCCTAAACCCTAAACCCTAAAATAAACCCTAAACCCTAAACCTAAACCCACAACCTTAAATCCTAAACCTTAAACCCTAAAACCTAAATCCTAAACCCTAAACCTTAAACCCTAACCCTAACTCTAACCCTTAAATCCTAAACCCTAAACCCAAAAATTATAAACTCTAAACTCTAAAATAACCTTAAACATAAACCTAAAAAATCCTAAAGACTAAACCCTAAATTAACCCTAAATCCTAAGCTAACTCTACACCCTAAACCCTAAACATTAAATCATAAACCCTAAACCCTAGACCCTAAAACTAAACCTAAACACTAAACACTGAACCTACAATCCTAAGCCTACAACCCTAAATCCTAAACCCTAAACCTTAAGCACTAAACCACAAACCCTAAAACCTTAAACCCCAAACTCTAAATGAACTCTAAACCCTAAACCCTAAACCCTAAAACCCTAAACCCTAAATCATAAATAAACCCTAAACCTTAAGCTAACCCTAAACCCTAAAATCCCAAAACCATAAAGCCTAAACACTAAACCCTAAACCCTAAACCATAAACCCTAAAAACCTAAAAACTTGTAATCCTAAACTAAATAAAACTTAGAATTAAAATAAATAAAAGAACCTAAACCTAAATAAAAGAATAAAATTAAATAAAATAAAAATCTTAACTTAAATTAAACCTAAACCTAAAAATTAAATAAAATAAAAAAAATGAAAAAACTAAAATAAATTAAATAGAAACTTAATCTAAACTAAAAAATAAAATAAACTTAAGAATTAAAAACCACAATAAAATAAAAACTAAATGCAAATTAAAATAAAATAAAGCTAAGATAAAATAAATAAAAATTAAATAAAAACCTAAACCTAAAAAAATAAATGTAAAAATAAAACTTAAAAATAAATAAAAATTACAACCTAAACCCTAAACTAAAAAAAAAGCTAAACCTAAAATAAAAATAACATAAACTAAACCTAAACTAAAATTAACTTAACCTAAAAAAAATAAAATAAAAAATCCTATAAACCCTAAATCCTAAACCCTAAACCTTAAACCCTAAATCCTAAAACCTAAACCTAAACCATAAACCTAAAACCCTAAACCCTAAACACTAAACCCCAACCATAAACATCAAACCCTAAAAGCATAAACCCTAAATCCCTAAATCCCTAAACCCTAAATCCCTAAACCCTAAACCCTAAACCCTAAACCCCAAACCATAAACCTAAACCTAATGTAACTAAGTAAATTAAAAAATAAACCTAAACCCTAAAACCTAATAAACCTAAACCTAAACCTAATTCCTAAGAATGGGCAGAACCTTGACGGTAGGAACATCATCATCAATCAAGCCTGTAGATCTCAAGGTGGAGGCGCGAGGATAGCAGCTGGTGGGGATCTAGGTGCTGGGTGGTGGTGGAGAGTAGTGGTTATGTATATGGGAGGAGCGAAGGAGGTTACAACCGTGGTGATGGTAGAGGGAGAGATCGGGGATATGATGGTGGATCCCGCTACTCGAGAGGCTAGGGTGGTTCTAATGGGAACAAAAGAAACTGAAGAACGACCGATTCGATCTGCTACCTACGAAACTTTATCTTTACAGTTGCGACGGTTCTAGTTATCTAGGGTTTTTGACTCTATGCGTGCTAAGTTTTATCTATGTCATCACTTGTGTCTTAGAAAACTTGGTGTGTTACTTAGTTGATGAAATCAAAAAGAAGAAATGTTGAATCATAATTTGTTCTCTCTTTAAAAAACCAAAAACCATATAAACTAAACTAAAACCTCAACCCTAAACTAAAATAAAACCTAAACCTAAAATTGAAATAAAATAAACCTAAACCAACACTAAAATAAATAAAACCTAAACCTAAACCTAACCAAAATTAGATAAAATAAAATATACTAAAAGTAAACCTAAACCTAAACTAAAAAATAAAACCTAAAAATAAACCTAAAATAAAAACCTAAAACCTAAACCTAAAAAATAAAATAAAAACATAAACCTAAACCTAAAAATAAAAAATAAAACCTAAACCTAAAAAATAAAATAAAAAATAAAACTAAACTAAAAAATAAACCTAAACCTAAACCTAAACATAAAAAATAAAGTAAAATAAAAAACCTAAACTAAATTAAATAAACATAAATAAATAAACTAAACTAAATATAAATAAAAAAATAAATAAAAATAATAAAATAAAATAAATAAAAAATAATCTAAATAAACCTAAACCTATGAGTTTACTAATTTTTTTTTTAAAATAAACCTTTAAGCAGTAAACCCTAAACCCTAAACCTTAAACCTTAAATAAAAAAATAAAATAAAAAATAATATAAGAAAATAAAAAAAACTCTAACCCTAAACTCTAAAACAAACCCTAAGCCGTAAACCCTAAACTATAAGTCCTAAAACCCTAATCCGTAATCACTAAACCCTAAATGCTAAACCCTAAACCCCAAAACCCTAAACCCTAAACCCTAAACCCTAATCCCTAATCCCCAAACCCTAAACCCTAAACCCTAAAACCTAAAACCAAAAAGCCTAAACCTAAACTAAATAAAACCTAAAAATTGAATAAGTAAAAAAAACCTAAACCTAAATAAAATAAAATAAATTAAAAACCTAAACTAAAACCTAAAAAAATAAAATAAAATAAAATAAATAAAAAATAAACAAAAATAAATAAATAAAAACCTAAACTAAACTGAAAAAATAAATAAAATTAAAAATCCAAAACCTAAATAAAATAAAATCCAAACATAAACAAAAAATATAAATCTAAAATAAAATAAAAACTAAACAAAATAAAAAAATAAACCTAAAAAAATAAACCTAAAAATAACACCTGAAAAGAAATTAAAAAAAATAAAACCTAAACCCTAAAATAAAAAAAAACTTAAACCTAAAATAAACAAAATCAAATAAACTTAAACCTAAACTAAAATAAATAAAACCTAAACCTAAACCTAAACCTAAAATAAACTAAACATAAACCCTAAACTAAATAAAATAAAATAAACTAAGAATAAACATCAATCCCAAACTAAAAAATAAAACCTAAAAATAAACCTAAAATAAAAAACTAAAACCTAAACTTCAAAAAATAAAATAAAAACCAAAACCCAAACCTAAAAATAAAAAATAAAATAAAAACTTAAAAAATAAAATAAAAATCAAAATTAAATAAAGATAAAAAATATTCCTAAATAAAAATAATAAATAAAATAAATAATAAATAAATTAAATAAACCTAAACCTACATGTGTACTTAATCTAAAAAAAACCCTAAAATAAATCGTAAACTCTAAACCCTGAAATTAAAACCCTAAACCCTATACCCTAAACCTTAACCCTTAAATCCTAAGCCCTAAACGCTAAACCTTAAACCCTAAACCCTAAACCCTAAACCCTAACCCTAACGCTAAACCCAAAAGCTAAACGCTACACCCCAACACCCTAAACCCTAAACTCTAAACTAACCCTATACCCTAAACCCTAAAACCTAAAAACCCTAAACCTGAAAGACAAACCTAAAACCCTAAACCCTAAATGCTAAACTAACCCTAAATCCTAAGCTAACCCTAAACCCTAAACCCTAAGCCCTAAACCCTAACCCGTATATCCTAAACACTAAATCCTAAACCCTAAACCTTTTAACCCTAACCCTAAACCCTAAAACCCTAAACCCTATAATTCTAAACCCTAAACCCTAAACCCTAAAAACCTAAAAAACCTAAACCTAAACTAAATAAAACCTAAAAATAAAATAAATGAATAAACCTAAACCTAAATAAAATAAAAATATAAACCTAAACCTAAATGTAAAATAAAATAAATAAATATAAAACTAAAATAAAATAAGTAAAAACCTAAACTAAAATAAAAAAATAAAATAAACCTAAGAATATAGAACCAAAATAAAATAAAAACAAAACATAAAATATTAATAAAATAAACCTAAAATAAAATAAAATAAAAACTAACTTAAAACCTAAACCTAAAAAATAAACCTAAAAATAAATTATAAATATAACCTAAACCTAAATTAACAAAAAAAAAACTTAAACCTAAAATAGAAAAATAAAAAATCCTAAACCTAAACTAAAATAAACTAAATTGAAATAAATAAAACCTAATCTTAAACCAAAAATAAATAAAACCTAAACCTAAACCTAAACCTAAAATAAACTAAACCTATACCCTAAATTAAATAAAATAAAATAAACTAAAAATAAACCTAAGCTTATACTAAAAATATAACCTAAAAATAAACCTAAAAATAAAATCCTAAAACCTAAATGTAAAAAACTAAAATAAAAACCTAAACTTAAAACAAAAAATAAAAAATAAAATCTAAACCTAAAAAATCAAATAAAAATAAAACTCAACTAAAAAATAAGCCTAAACCTAAACTTAAACCTAAAAAAATAAACTAAAATAATAAACCTAAACTAAAATAAGTAAACCTAAAATAAATAAACTAAACTACATACAAATACTAAATAATCCTAAATAAAAATAAAAAATAAAGTAAACTAAAATGAATAAAAAAAACTAAATATACTAAATAAACCTAAACCTACTAGTTTAATTAATTATAAAAAAAACCTTAAACCCTAAATCTAATAACCTAAACTCTAAACTCTAAAGCCTAAACCCTAAACCTGCAACCCTAAACCCTAAACCCTAAAAAACCCTAAATCTTAAACCCTAAAAAACCCTAAACCATAAACCCAAACCCTGAACCCTAAACACTAAAAGAATAAACCATAAAAACCTAAGCCCTAAATCCTAAACCCTACCCTAAACCCTAAACCCCAAACCCTAAAGCCTAAACCCTAAAGGCTAAACCCTAAACCTAAACGTAAAGTAAATAAATAAATGAAAAGATAAACCTAATCCCTAAAACCTAATAAACCTAAACATAAACCTAAACTCAAGAACTTGATAATAAGAACACCGCCAACCGTTCAGCCTAGTTCAAGATTGGAGGCGAAAAGGTGAGGCAAAGCATGGTGGTGGGGATTTGAGGTGCTATATGAAGGCTGGCCGAGCAATGGTGGTTATCAGGTGGGAGAAGCCATGGAGGTTCAAGGCCGGTGGTGCGTGAGGGAGAGACTGTGGACAGATGATGGTGGATCACGCCACTGAGAGGCAGGGGTTCTAATGGTTCGCCAAATTGAAGAATGGCATCCGATCTAGTACTTATGGAACTCTGCAAATAGAGATGGTTCTAGTTTTTGGTATTTGATTTGCTTTATGTGTGCTCATTTTGATCAGGAACTCTGTCTTTATAATAGAGATGGTTCTAGCTTTTTAGGGTATTTGATTTGCTTTATGTGTGCTCATTTTTGATCAATGTCATCACTTGTGTCTTAGAAAACTTGGTGTGTTACTTGGTTGATGAAATCGAAAAGAAAAAATTTTGAATGTGAATTTATTATCTATTAAAAAAAATAGAAACCCCTAAACCCTAAACTAAAACCTGAACACTAATCCTAAAACCTTAACCCTAAGTCCTAATCTTTAAACATTAAACCTTAAATCATAAACCCTAAACCCTAAAACCTTAAACCATAAACCCTAAATCCTAAATCCCACACCTTAAACCCCAACCCTAAACCTACAATCGTAAAATAAAACCTAAACCTGGCCTAAACCCACAAACCTAAACTAAACCTAACTAAAAAAAAAAAATAAACTAAATAAAACCTTAAAAAAAACCTAAATGAAAATAAAAAAAATAAAAAGATGAACTAAAACCTAAACCTAAAAAATAAAATAAAATAAAAAGTAAAAACTAGACTAAAACAAAATAAATAAATAAAATAAAATAAAAAAATAAACCTAAAAATAAACCAAAATTAAATCTAAAATAAATAAAATAAAACTAAAATCTTTAAAAAAACTAAACCTAAAATAAAAATAAATAAATAAAACCAAATAATATAAATAAACTAAAATAAAACCTAAACAAAAAATAAAACCTAAAAAATAACCAAGAAACTTAAACTTAAAATAAAATAAAACCTGGCTTAAACCTAAAATAAAAATAAAACCTTAACCAAAACAAAATAAAAAATAAAACTAAACTAAAATAAACTCTAAACTAACTATAAAATCAACTAAAATAAAAATCCTAAAGTAAAATATATAAACCTAAAATAAGTAAACTAAACTAAATACAAATAAAAATAAACCTAAATAAAAATTTAAAATAAAATAAACTAAAATAAATAAAAAATATACTTAATAAACTAAAATAAACTAAACTCTTGGTTTGCATAATTAAAAAATTAAATAATTTAATTTAAAAAAAAAACCTACACCCTAAACCCTAACCCTACTAAAACCAGGACCCTAGAGTCCTACCCTAACCCTGACCCTACCTAAACCATAAAGCCCCAACCACCAAACTTCCACAACCACTGAGCCCATACCTAAACCATAAACTGACCCTAAACCTAAAACATAAAATTTGAGACCAAATTAAATAAAACCTAACAGTAAAATATTCAGGAACCTAAATATTAAAATAAAATAAAATCAGACCTCATTTAAAAATTAGGACTGAGCTAAACCTAAATAATGAGCCCTTCCTAAATGCAACCAGACCCTACTATAAAATGACCTGGGAGAGATCCCAGGCCCTGACCTACTAAACTCCTACCTGCACTCCATAGGCCCTGACTCAGGCTCAACCCAGGCCACAGATCACAGGCCTGAGCCACTGAGCACTGGCCTAGCCAAGACCTAAAGATCTTGGACCAGGCCCTGGCCCTGGGCCAGCCACCTGACTGAGCCCTAAATGGACCTGGCTGAAACACCAGGCCTAAACCAACACTACACAAAATCCTGGGCCCTGGGCCTGAGCCACTCTAAATCCTAAAGGCCCAAAACCTGAGCCCTGATTCATGGCCCTAAATCATGGAAATCTTCCTAAACCTGACCTAAAACTAAACCTAAACTAAATAAAACATAAAAATAAAATAAATAAATATACATAAACCTAAATAAAATAAAATTAATAAAAATAATAAAAACCTAAACTAAAACCTTAATGTAAACCTAAAAATAAAATAAAATAAAATCTTAAAAATAAAAAACCTATTCTAAACTTAAAAATAATATAAACCTAAGAATAAAAAATCTAATTAAAATAAAAACAAAATGTAAAATAAAATAATTAACCTAAAATAAAATAAAATAAGAAATAAATAAAAACCTAAACCTAAAAAATAAACCAAAAAATAGAACCTAAAAATAAATGAATAATAAAATCTAAACCCTAAACAAAAATAAAATCTAAACCTAAAAAAAAAATAAAGCTAAGCCTAAACTAAAATAAACTAAATTAAAATAAATAAAACCTAAAGATAAACCTAAAATAAACTAAACCCAAACATAAACCTAAACTAAATAAAATAAAATAAATTAATAATAAACCTAAACATAAACTAAAAAATAAAACCAAAAAATAAACTTAAAAAAAAACCTAAAACCTAAACCTAAAAAAATAAGATAAAAACCTAAACCTAGACCTAAAAATAAAAAATAAAATTTAAACCTAAATAAAAAATAAAAGTAAAACTAAACCAAGAAATAAACTGGCCTAAACCCAAAACCTAAAATAAACAAAATAGAAAGCTAAACTAAAATAAATAAACCCATAATAAATAAACTAAACTAAATAAATAAAATAAAAAAATAAATATAAATAAATAAATAAAACTAACTAAACCAAATAAACTTGACTGCCACTTTTTTTAATGTATCAATAAAAAATAGAATAAAAAACCCTGACCTAACTAGGCCATGAAATGGCAGATCTCACAGGCTTAAACCCTAGCCCTACCCTAAACCACAAAGCCTAAAACCTAGGCCCTAGGCCTAAATACAACCTGCTGACCCTAGGCCTAAGATGTACTGACCTACTGGCGGATGGCTAAATCTGAGGCTCAGACCCTAGCCCTGGGCCCAACTCAGACTCTGGGCCACTGAGCACTGACTAGGCACTAAACCTGCAGGACCCACAGGCCCTGGGCCCCAGACCCTGGAGTCTTGGGCTTTGGGCCCTAGCCATGGCACTGCGCCTAGGCACAAGGCTGAGCATGAGCTTAGATAAGACTAAAAAGATAAATGGCTGAAACCTAAATAAATAGTAAATAGTAATACTCCTAACTAAGGCCTAGGCTGAGCCAGGCCTAAATCATGGGCCCTGACACTGATCAGGACCCTGGGCCCTCAAGATCCACTGACCCCATGGCCTTGACTCCAACCTGCACCCCCAGGCTCACAGGCCCTACTCCTGGGCCCTCCTGACCCTAAATACCTAAAAAGTTAAATCTAAACTAAATAAAACCTAAAATAAAAAAAATAAAAAAAATTAATCCTAAATAAAAAAATTAAAATCAAATAGATACTTAAACTAAAACTAAAACCTAAACCTCAATCTAAACCAAAACCTAAAATTAAAATAAACATAAAAAGAAAAAATTGAAATAAAATAAAACCCAAATTGAAAATAAAAGTAAAATAAACCTAAAATAAAATAAAATAAAAACTAAATAAACATCTAAACCTAAAAAGTAAACCTAAAAACAATTAAAAAATAAAACCTCAACCCTAAACTAAAAAAAAAACCTAAACCTCAAATAAACAAAATAAAATAAACCTAAATCTAAACTAAAATAAACTAAACTAAAATAAATAAAACTAAACCTAAACCTAAAATAAACTAAACCTATACCCTAAACTGAATAAAATAAAATAAACTAAAAGTAATCCTACACCTAAACTAAAAAATAAAACCTAAAGATATACCAAAAATAAAAACCTAAAACTTAAACGTAAGAAAATAAAATAAAAACTAAACCTAAAAATAAAAAATTAAAACCTAAACCTAAAAAAAAAAAAAATTAAACTAAAAAATAAATATAAAATTAAATCTAAGAAATAAACTAAAAAAGAAAACCGAAACTAAAATAAATAAACTTAAAATAAATAAACTAAACTAATTAAAAGTAAAAAATAAACCTATAAATAAATTAAAAAAATAAAATAAACTAAAATAAATTTAAAAAAAAACTAAATAAATTGAATAAACCTTATCCTACCAATTTGCTTAAATTTTTTTTAAAACCCTAAATCATAAATCCTTAATCCTAAACCCTAAACCCTAAACCCTACCATAAACTAAACCTAAACCCTAAACCTACAACCCTAAACTAACAATTCTAAACCCAAAAACCTAAACCTTAATCCCTAAAAAACCCTAAACCCTCAACCCTAAATCATAAGCTAACCCTAAACCCTAAACTTTAAACTTTAAATGCTAAACCCTAATCCCAAAACCCTAAAATAAAAAAACCCTAAACTTTAAACTAACCCTAAACTCTTAAAAACATTAAACCCTAAGCCTAAACTATAAAATCCTAAACCCTAAACTCTAAACTAATCCTGAACCCTAAACCCAAAAGCATAAACCCTAGACCTTAAACCCTAAGCTAACCCTAAACCCTAAAACTTAAAACAGAAACCCTAAATCCTAAATGTGAGTCACTATAGCACCCGGTTGGGGAGAGGTGAATTGGTAGATATTAAAAATTTTAAAACTTAAAACTTAAATTTTAAGTTTTAGTGGAAAATTAATTTTTGATTTTATAATGAAAAGATGCAATTCTTAATGCAGCAAAAATAAAAGTATAGTAAAGTAAATAGACACAATAGGCACACAATTTTTATGTGGATCGGCCAAAAAGCCCGCGTCCACTAGCCACCACGGCTAGGAATCCACTAAATGCAAAAATAGCTTAGAAATAGTACTCTCCTATAACAGGGTGAGTACAACCCCTACAATAATATGTACTCTCCTACAAAGGGGTAAGTACAACCCTAATATAAATTTTATAGCACAAAAAGAAAAATACAAAATAATAATTTTGATAAAATAAATTTCTCACAAATATACCAAGCTATCCAATTCAAAAAATGATCTCACAACTTACAAATGATCACTTAAAAAATTTTAGCAAGACAAAATGCTCACTTAATATTGATAAGAAATAATAAAATTAATATCTTAAAGTGATCTTACTAAGATGTTTATGTTATTAAAATTTATAGACTAATTTAAAAATTATTTCAAAATAAATTCACAATATTCTTTCGCACAATAAAATAAATTTCAGCAAGGAATAATTTATTTTATTTTAACCAAAATGATTCTTTCAATTCAAGCTAATGAACACAAAATACTTAAATAAAATGAGTATATGATGGATCTAAGTAGGCTACTAAGATTAATGAAGAAATATTTCAAGAAACCAAAAGAAATTTGTAGGAAGTTAAAAATTTCAACAAGTCAAAATAGATCCTACAAACTATCACAAGAATTTTTCACAAAAAGATGATTGAGAAACTTTGATGTGTAAAACAATGTCCAAAGACTAATCCACCAAAAAGTATAAATTAGAAAGAATAAATATATGGTGAAAATAGCATGAACAACTAAAATGGATTAAGATCAAGAAAACAAACTCAAGTAATTTGCGAAAGCTTGCTTTGTTGAAGATGTTGAAGCTTCCAAACCAAGGATTTGATCTTGCAATATTTGGAGAACACTTGGAAGGAAAATCTAAGAAATTTTCTCTTTGATTTGCTAGAGGGATTTTGAATTTTGAATGAGGAATGCTTTCATGAAGAGAATGATGGCTATTTATAGGCAAGAAGGTCATTTTGAATTATTTCAAAAAAATATATTATTCTAACCTCATGATATCATGTGATAATTTAATATTCAATAAAAATATAATTTATATTAAATAAATATTAAATTAAAGTAGCCAAAATTCGGCTATTCACATGGGCAAGTAAAAAATAATCAAATATGGCTCTTAATATATTCAAAGCATGTAGCATGCATTCATTATTAAAATTAGCTAATGTTTGAAAAGTCATAATAAATTCAATTTTATTATGACCTATCAAATTAAAGGAAAAAAAATCCAAGGAATCAATTGGAGATGAAATCAGATATAAATTCCTTGATTATAAAATGACTTTGGCTAAAATACAAAATTTCATATATTTTACATTGACATGTGACATTTAAATATTATGATATAATTTATATATAATCATACATATGTTAGTTATCCTATAACCATCAAATTAAATTAAAATATTTAATTTAATTAAGTAAATAAAATAATTACACTTAATAGTCATTATCATTTATTATTTTGATAATTCAAATGCTATGTATGAAACATATAATTGAATGTTAATTAGATAGAGATTTATATAAATTAACCTCATTAAAATAATATGTTAAGTTGTGAGAAAATTGATTCATGCCAATGAATAAAAGCATATAACATAAAATATTATATTTTGAGCTTCACATTATCCAATTTGATCTATCTTTCATTCTTCTACTCTTGCAATTTCCTCAAACATATTATGAGATGTATTGGATATGTAATTAGTAATTGATATATCTGAAATACATAAAAACATTCATTAGAACATCCAAACATTCATTTGTTCATCAAAATTGATCGGATTGAACGTGAGGCTCATTAAGCCAACACTAAATACTTAAAAACATAAACCTAAACTAAATAAAACCTAAAAATAAAAGATATTTAAAAAAAATCTAAACCAAAATAAAATAAAAAAATAAAATAAATCAAAAACCTAAACTAAAACCTAAACCTAAACTTAAAAATAAAATAAAATAAATTAATAAAAATAAACTAAAATAAAATAAATAAAATGTAAACTAAACTAAAAAATAAAATAAACCTAAGAATAAAATAAAAACTAAAGGTAAAATAAAAATAAAATAAACCTAAAATAAAATAAAAATAATAATTAAAAACCTAAACCTAAAAAATAAACCTAAAAATAAATAAAAAATAAAATCTAAACCATAAACTAAGAAAAAGCTTAAACCTAAAACAAAAATAAAATAAATATAATAAAATAAGCCTAAACATAAACTAAAATAAACTTAAAATAGAAACCTAAAATATAAAAATAAACCTAAAATAAAAACCTAAAACCTAAACCTAAAAAAATACTTAAACATAAACCTAAAAATATAGTAAAAATAAAACTCAACTAAAAAATAAACCTAAACTTAAATCTAAACCTCAAAAATAAACTGAAATAAAATACCTAAACAAAAATAAATTAACCTAAAATGAATAAAAAAAACTAAATAAAAAATAAAAAATAAACCAAAATAAAAAAATAAAGTAAACTAAAATATATAAAAAAAATAAACTAAACATACTAAATAAACTTAAACCAACGAGTTTACTTAATTTTTTTAAAAACAAGAATAATACCTTAAGCCCGAAATCCTAAACCCTAAACCTACAACCCTAAAAAATTCTAAACCCTAAAAGCATAAACCCTAAAACCTTAAACTTTAAACCCTAAACCCAAAATCCTATACCCTAAACACTAAACTCTAAACTGTAAACTCTAACCCTAAACCCTAAACCATGAACCTAAACCTAAAGTAACAAAATAAATTAAAAAAATAAACCTAAACCCTAAGAATGGGCAGTACCTTGATGGTAAGAACATCATCGTCAACTAGGCTCAGTCTAGATCTAACGGTGGAGGCTAAGGTTGAGGCGGCAGTTATCGCCATGGTGGTGGGGGCTGTGGAGGTGCTGGTGGATGTGGAGGTGGTGGTCAGAGCAGTGGTGGTTATGGAGGTGAGAGGAGCGATAGAGGTTATAGCTGTGATAGTGCCGGAGTGAGAGATTGGGGATATGATGGAGGATCCCACTACTCGATAGGCGGGGGCGGTTCTAATGGGAACTAGAGAATTTGAAGAATGGCCAATCCGATCTGCTACTTATGGAACTTGGTCTTTACAGTAGAGATGGTTCTAGTTATCTAGGGTTTTTATTTGCACTATGCCTGCACATTTTTTATCTATGTCATCGCTCATGTCTTAGAAAACTTGGTGTGTTACTTGGTTGATGAAATCAAAAAGAAGAAATGTTGAATTTGAATTTATTCTCTTTTAAACAAAAAAAACCAAAAACCCTAAACCTTAAACTAAAACCTGAACCCTGAACCTAAAATCTAAACCCTAAACCCTAATCCTTAACCCTAAACCCTAAACCCTAAAAATAAAAAAAATAAAAAAAACACTAACCTTAAATCTAACCCTAAACCTAAAACCCTAAACCTCACACTAACATCCCTGACCTAAGATCCAAAACCCTACCACCTAAACCCTAAACACTAAACACTAAAGCTGACCAATAAACCATAAATGTTAAAACCCTAAACCCAAAACCCTAAAACCACTAAAACCCTAAAACCTAAACCTAAAATCAAATAAAATAAACTCACTAAAAAACTAACTTAAGCTGACCCTTAAAATAAAAAAACCCTAAACTAAAATAAATAAACTAAACTAAATTAAAACAAAAAATAAACCTAAATAAAAATAAAAAATAAAATAAACTAAATTAAATAAAAAAGAACCCTAAACCTATAACCCTAAACCTACAACCTTAAACCCTAAACCCTAAACCCTAAACCCTGAATCCTAAACCTTAAATTCTAAACCCTCAATCCTAAACCCTAAACCCTAAACCCTAAACCCTAAACCCTAACCCTAAACCCTAAACCCTAAACACCAAACCTTAAACTTAAACTTAAAGTAACTAAATTAAATATAAATAAATAAACCTAAACCCTAAAACTTAATAAACTTAAACCTTAAACCTAAACCCTAATAATGGGCAAAACCTTGATGGCAGGAACATCACCATCAACCAAGCTTAGTCTAGATCTGGCAATCGAAGTGAAGGCAGAGGCTGGGGTTATCACAGTGGTTGTGGGGGATCTGGATGTGCTAGTGGATATGGATGTGGTGGCTGGAGTAGTCATGCTTCTAGAGGTGGGAGGAGCGATAGAGGTTATAGTCATGATGGTGGCGGAGGGAGAGATTGAAGATATGATGGTGGATCTCGCTACTCGAGAAGCTGGGGTGGTTTTGATGGGAACTAGAGAAACTTAGGAATGATCGATCAGAATTGCTGCTTATGAAACTGTGTCTTTACAATAGAGACAGTTCTAGTTATCTAGGGTTTTTAATTTTACTTTATGTGTTCTCATTTTGGATCTATGTCCTCACTTCTGTCTTTAAAAACTTGGTGTATTACCTAGTTGATGAAATTGAAAAGAAGAATTTGTTATCTATTAAGACAAAAACCAAAACCCTAAACCCTAAACTAAAACTTGAACCATAAACCTTAAACCTAAAATCTAAACCCTAAACCTTAACCTTAAACCCTAAACTCTAAACCATTAACCCTAAACCCTAAACTCTAAACCCTAAACCTTAAACCATTAACACTAAACCCCAAAACCTACACCCCTAAACCCTAAACCCCAAACCCTAAACCCTAAACCCTAAACCCTAAACCTTAATCCCTAATCTTTGAACCCTAAAACCTAAAAACCTAAGCCTAAATTAAGTAAAACCTAAAAATAAAATAAATTAAAAAACCTAGAGTTAAATAATATAAAAAAATAAACTAAAATAAAAGCCTAAACCTAAACCTAAACCTAAACCTAAAAATAAAATAAAATAAAAATATAAATAAAAATAAATAAAATAACTAAACTAAAAAAATAAAATAAACCTTAAAATAAAAAACCTAAATAAACTAAAAACTAAATGAAAAATAAAAATAAAATAAAACTAAATAAAATAAAATAAAAACTAAATAAAGACCTAAACCTAAAAAATAAACCTAAAAATAAATAAAAAATAAACCCTAAACCTAACACTAAAAAAAGCCTAAACCTAAAATAAACAAAATAAAATAAACCTAAACATAATCTAAAATAAACTAAATTGAAATAAATAAAACATATACCTTAACCTAAAATAAACTAAACCTAAACCCTAAACTAAATAAAATAAAATTAACTAAAATTAAACCTAAACCTAAACTAAAAAATAAATTGAAAAATAAACTTAAATTAAAAGCCTAACACCTAAACCTAAAAAAATAAAATAAAAACCTAAATCTAAACTTAAACTTAAAAATAAAAAATAAAACCTAAACTTAAAAAAAAAAAAAAAAAAAAACTAAACTAAAAAATAAACATAAACCTAAAAATAAACTAAAGTAAAATCTCTAAACTAAAATAAACAAACCTAAAATAAAAAATAAACCTAAATAAAGTTAATAAAATAAACTAAAATAAATAAAAAATAAATTAAATAAATTTAAAATAACATAAACCTATTGGTTTACTTAATTTAAAAATAAAACTAAACTAAAACATGAACCCTAAACCTGAAACTTAAACCCTAAATCGTAAACCCTAAAAAAAATAAAATAAAATAATTAAATAAATAAAAATACTACTTGACCCTAAAACTAATCCTCCCTAAGCCTAAACTGTGATCCCACTGTGCCCTAAATCCAAACCCAAAACCCTAAACCCAAAACCTAAACCCTAAACCATAAACCTAAACCACTACACTAAACCACCCACACCCTAAACCCCTAAACCTAAGACTCTAAATGATAAACCCTAAACTAAACCCTCTAACCTACACCCTAAACCTACCTAAAATAAAATAAAATCAAACTCAACAAAAAATAATACTAAACCTATAAACCTAAAAATAAACTAAAATAAATAACATAAATAAAAGAAATAAACCTAAATAAAATTAAATAAATAAATGAAAATGTATCTATTGTTTCACTTATTTTTAAAAACCCTAAACCTTAATCCTACCATAAACCACCCACCTAAACCCTAAACCCTAAAAAACCCTAAATCCTAAACTTTAAACCCTAAATCCTAAATTATAAACCCTAACCCTAAACCTTAAACCCTAAACCCTAAAAGCATAAATCCTAAAACCCTAAACCCTAAACCCTAAAACCCAAACCCTAAACCTAAACCTAAAGTAACTAAATAAATTAAATAATAAACCAAACCCTAAAACCTAGTAAACCTAATCCTAAACCTAAACCCTAAGAATAGGCAGAACCTTAATGGTAGGAACATCACCGTCAACCATGCTCAGTCCAGATATCACGGTGGAGAAAAAGGAATAGGTAGCGGGTATCACCATGGTGGTGGGATATCTCGAGGTGGTGGTGGTCAGAGTAGTGGTGGTTATGTAGGCAGGAGGGATAATGGATGTTACAAATGTGGTGGTGATAGAGGGAGAGATGGAGGATATGATGGTGGACCCGACTGAGAGGGGTGTTAGTGGGAACTAGAGAAACTAAAGAAAGATCGATCTGTGGTTGTAATGGTGTCTTCTGGTAGAGTGGGTTCTAGTTATCTAAGGTTTTTGATTTGCTTTATGCGTCCTCATTAAAAAAAACCAAAAGCACTAAAGCTTAAACTAAAATCTGAACCATAAACATAAAACCTAAACCTTAAACTAAAACTGGAAACCTAAACCTAAAACCTTAAATCGTAAACACTAAACCCTAAACCATAAAAATAAAAAAGTAGAAAAAAAATCCTAACCCTAAACCCTAAACATACAACTCTAAATCCTAAATCCTAAACCCTAAAACCTTAAACCCTAAAGCCTAAAACCCTAAAACTTAAACCCTAAACCCTAAGACCTAAACCCTAAAACCTACAACCTTAAACCTTATACCCTAAACCCCAAACCTAAACCTCCCTAAACCACAAAACCAAAAAACTAAAGCTAAAACCTAAAAATAAAACTAATTAAAAAATCTAAACCTAAATAAAATAAAAAAACCTAAACCTAACCTAAAAATAAAATAAAATAAAAAAATTAAAACTAAATTAAAATAAAATAAATAAAAACCTAAACTAAACTAAAAAAATACAATAAACCTAAATAATAAAAAACCTAAATAAAATAAAAACTAAATGTGAAATAAAAAAAATAATCCTAAAATCAAATAAAATAAAAACTTATAATAACCTAAACCTAAAAATAAACCAAAAAATAAAACCTAAAATAAATAAAAAATAGAACCTAAACCCTAAACTAAGAAAAAAACCTAAATATAAAATAAACAAAATAAAATAAACCTAAACCTAAACTAAAATAAACTAAACTAAAATAAATAAAACCTAAACTTAAACCTAAAATAAACTAAACCTAAACATTATATTGAATAAAATAAAATAAACTAAAAATAAGCCTAAAACTAAAATAAAAAATAAAACCAAAAAATAAACCTAAAAAAATAAAAGAAAAACCTAAACCTAAACCTAAAAGTGAAAAATAAAACCTAAACTTAAAAAATAAAATAAAATCAAACTAAACTAAATAAAATACATAAACCTAAACCTAAACCTAAAAAATAAACTAAAATAAAAAACCTAAATAAAGTGAATAAACCTAAAAAATATAAACTAACTAAATAAAAATAAAAAATAAACATAAACAAAAATGAAATTAAAATAAATTAAATAAACTAAATATTCCTAAACCTACTGGTTAACATAATTAAAAAAACCTAAACCCTATACCCTAAACCCTAAACCGTAAATCCTAAACCCTAAACCCTAAACCCTAGACCCTAAAACTAACCCTAAACCCTAAACCTACAACTTTAAATCCTAAACTCTAAACCCAACCCCTAAACCTGACCCTAATCTTAAACCACAAACCCTAAACTCTAATAACTTAAACACAAAATCCCAAAACCTTAATCACTAAATCTAAACTACCTTGACCTAAACTAACCATACCTGAACTAAAAACCCCATAACCTACCCTGAGCCACACTGAGCCTAAACCTTAACCATAAACCTAAACCCTAAACCCTACCCAACCCTAGCACCTGACCTGCCTAAACCTTAAATCCTAAACCCTAAACCCTAAACCCTAAACCCTAAAAATCTAAAATCCTAAACTTACATGAATAAAACCTAAAAATAATATAAATAAATAAAAATTTAAACATAAATAACATAAATAAAATAAAATAAAAACCTAAACTAAAACCTAAACCTAAACTTAAAAAAAATTAAATTAATAAAAAAACTAAAATAAATAAGTACTTAAACTAAACTAAAAAATAAAATAAACCTATGAATAAAAACTTAAATAAAATAATAAAATAAACCTACTATAAAATAAAATAAAAACCTAAACCTAAAAAATAAACCTAAAAATAAATAATAAATAAAACTTAAACCCTAAACTAAAAAAACCTAAATATAAAATAAAAATAAAATAAACAAAATAAAATAAACCTAATCCTAAACTAAAATAAACTAAACTAAAATAAATAAAATCTAAACCTAATCCTAAAATAAACTAAACCTAAACCTAAACCTAAACCTAAACTAAATAAAATAAAATAAACTAAAAATAAACCTAAACCTAAACAGAAAAATAAAATCTAAAAATTAACCTAAACCTAAAAAATAAAATAAAAACCTAAACATAAACATAGAAATAAAAAATAAAACCTAAACCTAAAAAATAAAATAAAAATAAAACTCAACTAAAAAAATTAATCTCAACATAAACCTAAACTTAAAATATAAACTAAAATAGAAAACCTAAACGAAAATAAATAAACCAAAAATAAATAAACAAAACAAATAAAAATAAAAAATAAACCTAAATAAAAATAAAATATATTAAACTAAATAAATATATAATAAATTAACTAAATAAACCTACCACCTTTTCAATTAAAAAAACCAAACCCTAAACTCTAAACTACAACCCTAAACCCTAAAAAACCCTAAAAAAACCCTAAAAATGTTAAACCCTAAACCCTAAACACTAAAAAACTAAACCTAAATTAAATAAAGCCTAAAAATAAAATAAATAAATAAACCTAAACCAATATAAAATAAAAAAATAAAATAAAATGAAAACCTATACCTAAACCAAAACCTAAAAATAAAAAAATAATAATAAAAACTAAACTATAATTAAATAAATAAAAACCTAAACTTAACTAAAAAATAAAATAAATCTAAGAATAAAAAACCTAAATAAAATAAAAACTTAATATAAAATAAAAATAAAATAAACCTAAAATAAAATAAAATAAAAACTAAATAAAAACCTAAATTTTAAAAATAAACCTAAAAAATAAATAAAAAATAAAACCTAAACCCTAAACTAAAAAAAATCCTAAACCTAAAATAAACAAAATAAAGTAAACCTAAACCTAAAAATAAATAAACTAAACTAAAGTAAATAAAACTTAAACCTAAACCTAAAATAAACTAAACCTAAACTATAATTAAAAAAAATAAATAAAACTAAAAATAAACCTAAAATAAAAACCTAAAACCTAAACATAAAATAATAAAATAAATCCCTAAAAACAAAAAAATAAAAATAAAATTTAAACTTAAAAATAAATTAAAAATAAAACTAAACTAAAAAATAAACATATACCTAAACCTAAACCAAAAATTAAACTAAAATAAAAAAATTAAACTAAAATAAATAAACCAAACTAAATAAAATTAAAAAAATAAACTTAACTAAAATAAATAAAAAGTAAAGTAACTAAATGTAAACCAAATGGTTTACCAACTTTTTTTTAAAAAAAACTCAAAATCATAAACCCTGAACCTTAAACCCTAAACCTTAAATCCTAAACCATAAATTCTAAACACTAAACCCTAAAACTAACCCTAAACCATAAACCTTAAACCTACAACCCTAAACCCTAAACCCTGAAAAACCCTAAACCCTAAACCTAAACTGACCTAACTAAACCCTAAACTTTAAACCCTAACCCTAACCCTCCAATCTTAAATAACCTAAAAAGCCCCAACCAGATGCTAAAGCTAAACCCTAAACCCTAAACCCTAAACCTACCCCAGGTTAAACTTAGGCCCTTAACCACGGACCCTGACTACTCAGTCAGAACCCTAGCCACTAAATCTTTAAAGCCAAATACTCTAAACCCTAAAAACCTAAACTAAAATAAATATAATTAAAAACTAATCCTAAATAAAATAAAAAAAAATAAAATAAAATAAAAAACTAAAATTTAAAAACCTAAAATAAAATAAAAATGAAATAAAACTAAACTAAAATAAAATAAATAAAATTTGAACTTAACTAAAAAATAAAATAAACCTAAAATAAAACTTGAAATAAAAATAAAATAAACCTAAAATAAACTAAAATATAAACTAAATAAAACTTAAACTAAAAGTAAATCTAGAAATAAAGAAAAATAAAACATAAAGCCTAAACTAAAAAAAAACCTAAAATAAATAAAATGAAATAAACCTAAACTAAAAAAATAAATAAAACCTACACCTAAACCAAAAATAAACTAAACCTAAACCTTAAACTAAAAAAATAAAAATATTCCTAAACCAAAACCTAAAAATAAAGAAAACCTAAACCTAAAAAATAAAATAAAAATATAATTAAACTAAAAAAAAATATAAACCTAAACCTAAACCTAAAAAATAAAATAAAATAAAAGACTTGAACTAAAATAGATAAACCTAAAATAAATAAACTAAATAAAATAAAAAAATAAACCTAAATATAAAAAATAAAATAAACTAAAATAAATAAAAATTAAGTTAAATAAACTAAATAAACCTAAACCTACTGATTTACTTAATTTAAAAAAACTATAAAACTTAAACCATAATTCCTAAGCCTTAAACCCTAAACCCTAAACCTTCAACCCTAAACCCTAAAAGACCCTAAACCTAAACTCTAAATCCTCAACTAACCCTAAACCCTAAACCCTAAAATGGGCAGAACCTTGAAGGCAGGAACATGACGGTCAACTAGGCTCAGTGTAGATTTGGGAGTGGAGATGAAGGTGGAGGTGGTCATTACCGTAGGGTTGGTCTGGGATCTGGAGGTGCTGGTTGATATGGAGGTGGTGGTCGGAGCAGTGGTGGTTATGGAGGTGGGATGAGTGATGGAGGTTACAGTCGTGGTGATGGTGGAGGGAGAGATCGAGGATATGATGGCAGATCCTGCTACTCGAAAGGCTGGGGTGGTTCTGATAGGAACTTGAGAAATTGAAGAATGGCTGATCTGATCTGCTTCTTATGGAACTATGTCTTATGGTAGAGACAGTTCTACTTATCTTGGGTTTTTGATTTATTCTATGGGTGCTCATTTTTTATCTATGTCATCGCTTGTGCCTCAGAAAACTTGGGGTGCTACTTGGTTGATCAAATTGAAAAGAAAAAATGTTGAATCTGAATTTGTTCTTTGTTAAAAAAACCTTAAACCATAAACCCTAAACCCTAAACATTAAACCCTAAAGAAAAACATAAACCTAAACCTAAAACCTAAACCCTAAATCATAAACCTTAAATCCTAAACCCTAAATCCTAAAACTCTAAACCCTAAACCCTAAACCGTAAAAACCTAAACCCTAAACTCTAAACACTAAACCTTAAAACCCTAAACCCTAAACCCAAAAACCTACAACCCTAAACCCTAAACCCCAAACCCCAAATCCTAAACCGTAAATCCTAAACTAATCCTAAACTAACCCTAAGCTAACCCTAAACATTAACCCTAAACCATAAACCCTAAACATTGAATAAAGATGTCATTAGGAGTAGATGTAAAGAATGACCTAATCCTAACATAGTTATGGTAGCTAAAGAAAATGTCTTCAGTAGACTTTTGCTTAACTATTAGAGATTTGAATACCCTAAATCCTAACCCTAAATCATATCATAATACCATATATTATAATATAATGTAGCATCACATATTTTAGTATGTAGTGATGTGTTTTTGGATGTTATAAGATGTTTTGAAATGTTTTAGTATATTATGGTATTATGCCCTATAGTCTTTATTAATATAAATCATAAAAATATTGATTTAGTAAATTTGATGATGAAATTTGTTAAATTTGAAGTGGGAATTAGGTTGTAGTACCAAAAGTGTGCTGCGCCACGTGTAGTCTAAAAAGTAAGATTTTATGTTCAAAATAAATATTATATGTTGTCGCATAGTATAACATCATATATCATAATATATTTTTCTATGCTTTTTGAATTCTTTTAGTATTTTACAATCATGCAGTTGAGCCTACACTAGCATTATTTATATTAATTTTGATTTAGTCTTTAAAATGGTGGAATGTGGCCAAATAAATAATAAGTATTGCATGGAATCATAATATATCATTTCAATTTAAAATATGTAAGTGATACGACTAACATATATAATTTTTTATTGTTTAGACTAATTTTATGATTTTTTATCTGAAGTAATCCCTTGTGATGTGATATACAAATATAGTATAATATAATATGTTATTGTGTATTATAATATAGGATGCCATAACATAGTGTAGCATCATGCATTATAGCATACTATTGTGCATTACTACTTGATTATTAGCATATTTTAGTTTGTTATAGTATGATGTAGTAGAGTTTATATTGGTATAATTCATAAAAATATTGATTTATAGGCTGAGATTATGAGATTTGGCCAAATTTAAGGTAAGCTTTAGGGAACATCATTGAGGGTGTGCTATGGTGTGTCATTTAATCAAAAGAATGGAATTTTGCATCCAAAATAAATGTTTATTTTTCAACCAAATTTTATAAATTTTTTACTTAAAGTGATTCATTTAAAGGTGTAATGTAAGATAATATATTATATGAAAGCATATTAAAATTAATAGTGCATAACAATATAACTTCACATATATATAAATGTGGTGGTGTGTTACTATATATTACTATACATTTTAGTACGTTTTACTTTTGTTATAATACATTGGGTCAAAACTCACAAAAATATTAATTTGAAGGTTGAGATGGAAGAATTTTGCCAAATTCATAGCACACACAAAGAAGCAATGCCAAAATTATGCTATTTTGTACCATTTCTAATAGAAAATTAATAATTTTACAACCAAAATGAACATTATTCATATTTTGAGATAATTTTGTTATTAATTTTTTTTTACTGATTCTAATGATGTGTAATGTTAGACAATATATTATATTATTGAAAATTATAATATAACATCATATATTATAATTTAATATAGCGTGTTAATTCACACTATAATATGTTTAGCATGATATTGTATAGTTAGTTTGAGCTTGCACCATCACAAATCATATAATGTTGATTGTAATGTTAAGATGATGTAATTTGAACAAATACATTGTTTGGCTTTTGGTTGAAGTATTAAGGGTGTGCATAAGAGAAGAAATATGATTTGATGAGAATTCCATGTCAAGGACATGGAGGGAGATCCACTAGGGGATCACACATGCATTGGGCATGACATATGAAGGGTCTATGTTGAGGGCATAGAAGAACAAAATTTGCTAGGGATGAGATTTGAATTTGATTTGATTATATGATTTTTGGAAAGAAGATCCCCTAGAGATAAGAATCTATAATCCAACAGGGATTAAGATCAAATTGACTTTAATTTATTTTGTTTTAATTGTTGTGGAGGCATATCTACTAGAGATATGGGCTTGAGTCCGCTAGGGATCGGGTATATGAACCTTCCACTAGGGAAGCAGGTTCAGGCTATCCATTGGGGATTGGGATTTTAGTTTGATTTCATAGATTTGTTTAGGGATGTATCTATTGGGAATAAGAGATTGGTTGAATTTTTTTGATTTAAGCTCTACTAGGTGGAGTTGGATTAATTTGGCTCCACTAGGAAGGTTGGATTTAAATTTGATTTATTTGGCTGATTTGTTTATATATGAGTTGGGGAGCCACTGGGGAGAAGGGTGTGATTTAACTCCACTGGGAAAAATTAAATTTAGTTTAATTTAATCTGAGTTAATGTATGGACCTTATCAGTGTGTGATGGACCCACTAAGAAGGGGCTATATCAGCTTTGACCTACCTCAGATTTACAAATATAAAGGGATAGTCTACCGGCTGTGGGGTAGAGCTAACCAACCTAAGGGGTTGCCTTTCAGTGTGCAACTACTATGCTAGAAAGAAAGCATAGCAAACTTACCTCTTCCAAAGATAGGAACAACCGTTGGGGTGACCTATTGGATGCATAATAAATCGAACCTGACCTAGGGCGACTGTTGAGTGAATGCCATTGGGAACTTTTGTCAACTCAAAAGTAGTCAGGATAAATTTTAACTTCATTTCATTTGATTTGATATGGTTTGTTTGGATTTGTTCGATTTTGAATTGAGGGCATATACATTGGGGATGTGAGCTTGATCAAATTTGATAGATTTAATTTGTGGACCATGTCGGTGTGCGATGGACCCACTGAGAAGGGACTATATCAAACTTGTCTTACCTCAAATTTACAAATCTAAAGGTATAGTATCCTGGCTGTGGGGTAGAGCTAGCCAACCTAAGGGGTTGCCTTTCAGTGTACAATGGTTGTGCTAAGAAGAAGGCATAAGAAATTCACATCTTCTAAAGCAGGGAACAAACACTGCGGAGACCTGTTGGTAGCACAACAAATCAAACCTGACTTAGGGGCGACTACTGAGTGAATGCCACTATGGACTTATATAAACTCAAGAGTAGTTAGGTGATTCCTATAGGAAGTTTTGTAGACACTGCCCTAATGATAGGATGTTTGCTTGCAAAAAGCTACTGCTTTGGGTGTCCTCCTAATCCACAAGTGAATATATTTTTTATTTATATGTTTATATGGACCCTGTTGGTGTTCGATGGACCACACTGAAAAGGGGCTATGTTGGCCTTAACCTATCTTAGATTTACTGGACCAAGGGAGAATCTGGACATCCACAAGATGGATTCTCCAACCACAGGGGTGGTTACAAGGAAAGGAGAATTGTCTAATATGATAGTAACTTGGGTAGTGTCTAGATGGGGTCGTAAAGGACATGATCCAAATATAGTGCCCACAGGGGACGTGCTACTAGGGGAATTATCCTAAGCCCTGGAAAAGAAATCCTATATGTGTATGATGGCCAATTCAAGGAGAATGCATAGCAAACTTACATCTTCCATGAGTGGTGTATCCTAAGGTGGGAGAACCAACCAACCTAAGGTGTATCCGTCAGCATAGTGAGAACCAGCCAACCTAAGGTGCCTGTGTGCAGTGATCAATCTGGAAAGAAAGCATGTAGGCTTACAACTTTCCAAGCAAAACTCATCAGGATAGTTTATCATCAGTGGGACAGATGCCATCTGACCTAGAGCGACTACTAAGCGGGGAGCCCTAAGGAAGGACTAGACCCAGACTTGAAGTAGTTAGGAGGGATGGAGCTGCTAGGGAACTTATTAAAAATCTTAAATATACTCGACCCAGTCAGTGCATGAAGGTTAATCCAAGAAAATAGTGTAGCAGACTCACATCCTCTTAAACGAAGCCAACATGAGGAAGTTTACTGGCTGCACAGAAAGGTCTACTAAACTAATAAGATGCTCGTCAGTGTGCAGTTCCTAAGTAAAGAAGGAAAGCGTAGCATATTTACATCCTCCAAAGCTAGAAAACTACTAGTGTGATAAACTAGTGGTGGTACCCCGCCGACTTAGAGTGATGAGTGGGAACATTATCTCAACTCAGAGTATCTCAAGACAAAAGATATGTGTTTGTTTTATATGTTTATGTGTAGTTTGTGTTTGTGTTATGTTGATGAAGGATAGGATGCTGCTCGGGTTCCTTACACCTACCCTAACATCATGGCAGATTCACAAACAATAATACTTTCAATATAGAAGAGGTTGAATTCAAAATGGACTTTTCATTGATGCTAATTATTTTCAAACATGATTATAATATTTTTTAGTAGAGCCCATTGATTGGAAGCATTGGGCACTCTCTCTTATGATTAATAAGTTGATAAGATCCTCCTTTGTAGGCCTTCTTTATGGCAAAAGGGTCTTCCCAAGTGGGTTCAAACTTGCCTCCCATCTTAGGATGGGCAACAATCAGTCTCCTTAGAACTAAAATAAGCTCTCCTACTTAAAAAGCTCTAGGATGGACCAACTTATTGTGAGCTTGAATCATTTTAGCTTTGTACAACTAGAGGTTTTGGCATGCCCGTAGTCATCTCTCCTCCAAACCTTCGAGCTTTTCTAACTTCAACTTAACATTATGCTCTATTGTGATCTTGCTACCCATAACTATCGTTAGTGATGGGAGTTGGACTTTCAATGGTAGAATGACTTCAAACCCACACACTAAGAAGAAAGGAGTAGACTGAGTTGGAGTTCTATATGTGGTGAGCTAGGACCATAAGGCTTCAACTAACTGCTCATGTCACTACCGCTTGTTATTGTCAAGTATCTTCTTCAGTATTTGGATGAGAGTTTTATTGAAGGCTTCTGCTAAGTCATTTTCCCTTGGTTAGTTGATGGTAGAATATCTCCAATCTATGTTATGTCTCCAGGCAAAGTTATTGATCTCGATGCTCTTGAATGTAGTACCATTATTAGATATAATTCATCGAGGCACTCCGAACTTATAAATGATATGGTTCCTAAAAATTTAGAGCACATGTTGAGCTATGACCTCTCTAAGTGAGAATCACCTTTGCCCATTTGGAAAAGTGGTCAATAGCAGCTAAGATGAATTGATGACCCTTGGAAGAAATAGGATCAATCGGACCCACTATGTTAGTACCCCAACACTCGAATGGCCATGAGGCCAATATAGGATGTAGAATGTTGGGTGGTAGGACCACACCATGTATTTAACATTGATGGCATCACCTAGCCGTATCAATCCAATCTTTGATCATCGATGGTCAGTAGTATCCTAGTCTCTTGATCTTGGCTTTCATCTTCGGATCAAAATAGTTGGCCCCACATAATCCTGAGTGTACCTTGGCCACGATCTTACAGGCTTCGTGTTTGTAAATAACATAACCATATATGATTGAAAGATCGCCGATACAAGACATCATCCACAAGAGTGTATGAAAGTGTTCTCTACTTCATCTGGTGGGCTTGGGACTTCTCTTGAGGTAGTTTTCCTTTATTTAGTTAATCCATGAATGGTTGCATCCAATCTAACTCCTCATCTTTCTTGGCAATGGAAACCTCCCATTCAAGAAAGTACTTTTTGATGAGTTCAATATCAATAAGGGATAAGACTTGTCTATTTTGGACATTTATTGGTATGGACACATCCTCCGGACATGCCAACTCCTTGGAAAGCTTGGCTAAAGCATACGCAATGCTATGACATTCTATCCTCGAAGAATCTTATAAATGGTAATCTTTAGGATTTCAGCCAACAACTCCATGGTGTAGTTGTGGTAGTGATGGAGCTTAGGCTTTATAACCTTATATGACTCAATGCTTTGGTTGATAACTAATTTAGAAATGCTTTGGTGGAGAATATTATAGATGTTGATGTTCTGGATGCTTAGAGTAATGCCTAACTCTAGACTGGTAATCAGAGCCTCATATTTAACTTCGTTGTTGGTGCAAGGATTGGAAAGATGATATGAGAATCTCATCACATCGTGGTCCAGAGTTAAGAGAACTATTCATACCACTGCCTTTCTTAGAATAGTATATTGTGGTTCTTCTCCTCTTTATGAGGAAGCTGCACCATCAAAGTACATCTCCCAAGGGTGAATGCAAGTATCCCCTAAGTTCATGATTTATTCATCGGGGTAAGCAGAAAGTCAGTAGGAAGTGGTTGTGCTACTAAAAAATCTGCTAGCCCTTGTCCTTTCACCGTACGTTGGGGAATGAAGGTAATTTCAAATTATGAGAGGATCATAATCACCAATTATCGGATACCACCATGTCATGAGATATTGTAGTGGATTGATGATAGAGATTAAGTTCACCTTATGAGGAAGCATGTAGTGTTGTAGCTTTTGGGATGCAAAGATTAAAACTATGCAATGCTTCTCAATGGGTGGATAATTAGCCTCAGTAGGGATTAGATGATAGTTGAGGTAGTAGAGTTCATTTTCCTTCCCTTCATCATCAGCTTGGGCCAATAAAGCACCAAGGGAGTCATCTAATGCAACAGTGTAAAGTATGAGCAGTGTGCCTATGATAGGGGCTCCTAGAACTAACGGCATCATTAGGTAATGCTTGATGTCTTCGAAGGCATATTCACACTTATCATCCCACTTGAACTTGGCATCATTTTTAACAAGTGCTGAGAATGGCTGACATCTTCCCGATAAGTTGGATATAATGCATCTTAGAGATGTCAATTGCCCTTGGAATGATCTAAATTCACTTAAACTTAGGGGGTGGCATTTCTAATATCGCATTGACCTTTTTTGGATTGATTTTGATTCCCTAGTGTCAGATAAGAAACCCATGGAATTTTCCTGAAGCTACTGTGAATGCACACTCGAGGGGGTTCATTTTAAGGTTAAATTATCTTAACTGTTCAAAAACTACACTCAAGTTAAAGAGATGGTCTTACATTTCTCTATTTTTGACCATGAGATCATTGACATAACACTCAACTTGATGATTAATGAGTTTGTCAAAGATTTGAGTCATAGCTCGCTGGTATGTAGCGCTGGCATTTTTAAGGCTGAAAGGCATGACCTTATAGCAATAGATTCTGATCGGGGGCCATCTTTATTTGGTTATATCCAGATGATCCATTCATGAAAGAGAAGACTACATGAGATGAGGTAATTTCCACCATCATCTCTGGGATTGGTAGTGAAATTCTTCTTCTAGACATGCCTTATTTAAATCCCTAAAATTGCCACATATGTGAATCTGACCATTCTTTTTCTTAATTGGGATGATGTTGGCTAACCAGGTAGGGTATTTTTCTTCCCGGATGAAACCAACATGGATTAGTTTCTTGACTTCATAAATGACCTACTTTTCTATGTCTAATTGCATGTGTCTAGAACCTTGCTTGATAGGGTTAGCTATGGACTACTACGTCAAGAGCCAATCCAAGAATCTCTATGTAACTCCATGCATTGCATTCCTTAAACTCAATCAATAGCTTAACTAAGTTATTGGTTTCAATTTCATTCAATGTATAACTGATGTATGTCAGGCATGGATCTTCTTCAATTCCTAAGTTGATTTCCATGAGCTCATTGATGGTTGACTTGATCTCTTCTTTGAACTCTGATGGAGCATCTTTTACTTCAAAGTCATCTAGATCATCTAAAGTTTCTAAGAATAGCTCCTCATATGATTTATTGTGATTTGAAAAGAACCTACTAGATTTCAAATGATTGGTAATAACTAAGCAATAATCATCATCATCTGCTGGACCCACTGCACCGAATCTTAGTCCTAGTCTTGATTGAGAGCTTTTGCATTTGTTCTTCCATATTCTTTTGAAGTAGTCTGACTTGTGCTTTGACTAAGTATATGGGATTAACCCTTTCTTTGCTAAATTATGAAGACCAGGAAAGTACCAAGTAAAAGGTAATTCTATAAAGTTTTTATATGAATCATCCTCAAGTTCTACATAAACTTCTTGACTTGAGGATGATGCTCCTAGAAAGAACCTCTGAGTCTTCACACATGTGGATGACTTAGGGGCATCCTTAACTACCAAACCCTAAGCATTTTGAGAGAAAAGTGAGATTAGAGCTAAGGTTCCAAACTGATGTCTAACTATTTCAAATATAGACTTAGATACACTTATGCTTAGATTTGGAGCCCGGTATTCATCGCTATCTGGCTCAAGTGTCACCTCCAAGGGAATCTACTACTGAGAAGAGCTAGCTGGTATGCTAACTATATAAGACTCATCCTATAAACTAGATTCTAAGTCTATATGGATAGCAGGTGTACTCCTAGTAACTGGGACAAATCTTCTATTGGGTGGCCAATAAGGAGGTTTTCCACCCCTGGGACTACCTCTAAACTGGCCTAGTCCTCTACCTAGTGGAGGTCAGGTCATTTTACCCATATGTTCGAATAAAGTAACGAACTGTGGGTGGAATCTAATGTCAGGCTCCACTTCCTCCTCCAAGTCTATTTCCACTCCCTTTTATTTTCTTTTTCATTTCCTTTTCTTTTTCTCTTTCTTTTTCTTTTTCTTATTCTTTTTTTTTAAAACTTTGGTAGTAAGCTATATTCTCATATATACTGACCTCATGGACTGTAAAGGGCTTGAGATCTCCTTTGACATAGTAGATGATCCCACCTCTCATAAACTTTATACACTGATATAGAGCTAATGTAACTACGTTGTTTTCATGTATCCATGGTCTCCCAAGCAAAGCGTTGAAAGATGTATCCGAGTCTATAATGTGAAACTTAGCTTTGATCTTCCAATCATCTATATCCAAAGGCAACACTATGGAACCTAAGGCCTGTTGACCTCACTTCTGGAGTACGGATTCAATCTTCCCATCGTAGACTTAAGAGTCTTCTAGACACTGAGACTTCTCTAGTCATAAGACACTTCTAACAAGTAAGTAAACACTTAACCTAAGCCTAAAGACTTAAAATGGTTAACTATAGGATTAGGTTATGCCTTAAGAATTAGGATAATCCACCTACCCTACAACCCAAATACAATCAATGTTCACCTTCTCAAACCAAACCTTAAGTTCAATTCAAACATCAAATTCAAATCCAAATCCAAACCCAAATTTTAAAACCAAATGATTGAAGCCCATCATCAAATCCAAACTTGAAACCCTACCTAAGTCATATGACATATCCCATGGACTTAGCCAAATCTTAATCCAAAATCAATTGATTTTCTCATAATCAATTTATATCTTCAATCATCTTCTTCAATAAAAATGAAATCTACATTCAAATGATGAAATCTAAATCAAACTATATCAAATTAAATCAAAACCCTTCCTAAGCCACATGACCTATCCCATGGAATTAGCTAAATCTTAATCCAAATCAAGACAAACTCAATTGATTTTCTAACAAATCAATCATATTTTTAATAATCTTCACAAATTTAAATGAATATACATTTAAATCATCAAAATTAATCAAATAAAATCAAAATCCAAACCTAAGCCACATGACCCAACTCCATGGACTTAGCCAAATTCCTTCATTCCGAAACCCAAATTCAATTGATTTTTTCATGAATCAATCATACCTTCAATCATATTCACAAATATAAATGAAATCTACAATCATTAAGCTAAACCAAAATCAACCCAAGTCAAACCCAACTTAACCCTTTTGACTTGAAATGTTCAAATGAACCAAAACCCATTTGAACCCAAGCTAATTGCAGTTGAATTTATATATTAATCCCAAATCCATATATAAACTCAACTAAATCAAACTCAACCCAAAATTAACCTAATTAAACCCAATTGGTCCACTTGACCCAAAGTGGCCAATTTGACATATTTTAGCCAAGTTCTAATTTTATCCAAATTAGATTGAACCAAGCCCATCAAAACTTCCTATTATGATTGTTGATCACCCTAAGTTGGTCAATTATCACAAATGAGGTCAAACCCAGTCAACTTGGTCATTTGACCAAGTTAACCCCTTAACCCATATGAACCCAAACTATCCAAATTGCAACCTATGCCAAATCCCTTGAAACCGATGATTCTTACTAAATCAAAATCAATATTTGAATATGACTTGACCATCAATTGAGTCAAACCAAACCCAATTGGCCCTCTTGACCCAAGTTGGCCCAAATTGACCTAAAATACCAAATTGATTGCAACTAATAGCTCAAGTTCATTCTAAATTGATTATTGAATTTGACCAAAGCTATGATTGGACCTAATTGAACTACTTAGCCCAAATTGATCTAAAGGTTCAAGTTGGACTAAATCAAAGCCAAATCCAAATTAATTGAAACTAGAGCCTACAATCATCTTCAATTGGTCAACTAAACCCAAACCAACACCCAACCCAAGCCAATTTGGCCAATTTGATCAAATTGGTCAACTTAACCCATTTGACCCAAATGAATTCAAATGAGCCAAAATCAAATCTAAGCCAAACTAAACCAAACCAATTGAACCAAAATAGCCAAAATGATTATATGAAGTTGACCCAACCCTTGGTTTGACCCAATTTGACTAATTGGTCAACTTGTCCCAACCTAACCCAATTTGACCTAAATGAGTCAAACTGAGCCAAACCTAACCAAATTAACTCCAACTAACTTGAAATTTGGGCTAGCCCACTTTTGGCTCATTTCAAATCTGTCCAATTGAAATCCAATGTCAAATGATCATTCTACCCTTGGGTCAATAGCATCATATCAGACAAATCATCTATGTAGGTGGTCATTTCTATTCCTTGGCCACTTGGTACTCTCTCAATGGTCCACCTAGGCACCTAGGACACTGCCCAACCTGACCTAAGAGGTGGTTAGGTCAGCCATGACCCATAGGAGGTGAAATCACCTTACCCTCCCCATTAGAGCATTTGTAACCCATAGGACACCCATGATTCCTCTTTGGCAGCAACCTCCACACCTTTAACCAACAAAGATGAGCCAACTCACCTCCTCCTTGCTTCCCAAGACTCCTTGAGATGGTCGAACGACCACGAGTAGCCAAACCTAATCCCACCATCCACTAGAGCCATTCCCTAAGTTCCCAAACTCATTACTCGATCAAAAAATGCCATTCTCGTTTGTCCCGAAATAAGACACTCCCATTTTTGACGTAAGTTCCTCATTTCTTCATCAAACTCAAATTAACTTTGCATGCACCTTCCCTAGGAATCATTAAGCAAGAATGAATCATCTCCCAAGCTTTCTGAGCACCAGAGGTGGGACTTTGATCAAAACTAAGCTCCAAATCATCTGTTCATGGCTTTCCGAGTGAACATTGAGGAATTGATCCAATTGCTGCTCAACAGGGCTTCATCTCCACTAGATAAAGCTTCCTCAATCATTTGAGGCACCGATCTTGAGCTCCTATGAGGTATGCTTCCAAAATTGATCTTTAGTTAAAAATGGGTTGAAGCTTTTTGAAGAGAACTTATATCTCATATGATCTTGACCGTTGGATCCCCTCTGATCGATGTTGTGAAGGTGTAGGATTCTTTTGGAGTTGATCCAAGATTGATTAAGCTCAAATCAAGTGATCAATGATGGACAAACTCCATTCTCCCTCACTCGAGTGATGTTAGATCGTGCACCGTCCATTCTGCGTGATCAAAATTGACGGGCAAGATTAGATCTGCTAGATTTTTTTGATTTAATTCTATTCAGCTGTGAGATTAATCATAGCAGATTTAATCTTAAGATCGGATGACGAACAAGAAATCGCATCCCCCGCCACCACATAGGCATTGAGTTGGATAAGTTTTAAGTAGCTAATCATGCGGTGTCACGTCGAAAGTATGTCGCGTCAGCACACCATGTGGCGCCAACAAGATTAGATTTTAATTAGGCTTAATTAATCATTTTTAATGACTAAAACTTTTAAAAATCATAAAAAATCATAGAGAAATAAAAAAATTGCAAATAAATACTCATTTTAAAGGTATTTTAGAGAAGAATTAATTTTGAATAGTAATTAAAGTTTAATTACAAAATTAATTAGTTTAATTATTTTCTAATTACTTGAGCAATTAATCCCAAATTTTGTGGGTTAATTTAATGGGATGACATGTGCTTCTAATGATTTTCTTGGGATTTAGTGCTCACTTTATTAAGAAAATTGTCTAATTAAACCTTAACTACTCTTTTAAGTTAATTAATGATTAATTAATCCCATGAACAGTAACAAATTAGTTAATTAAGTTTATTAATCATTGTTCAACATTAAATGATCTAAGGAATAGGGTTGGGGCCCCTTTCCCTAAGTTCATTTCACCCTTTTTTAAAATGAAATTAATTAATACTTAATCAAATTGAAATCATAATCACATCGACCCATTAATTGTTATAAGTAGATCTTTAGGTGTTTAATAACCTAAAGGAGTTTAATGAAATTATGGTTAGTCCACATGTGTGGGAAAACCATAAGAATAATTAATTATGTCCCTTAATCTAATTAACTATTAATCACAAGCCAATTACATTAGGCCCCTTTTATTTCCTAGGATCATTACAAGTTTATTTTCTATGCATATCATGTTGGCTCATAATTATTTATTTAATTACTTTAAGGTGACATAGGTAAGGGTAATTAATTCATCTAATTAAGGGTTCAACTTAATTAACCTATAAAATCAACTTAATTACATTTTCTTAAATTAAATCAAATAACTAATGTGGGAATGGGTTTAAAACAACAAGTGATGATTTCTCTTCTTATCCTTAAATCAAATCAAATCCAAAACTTAATTAATAAAGAAGCTTTGGTTTGCTTTAAATAATCCTATTTGATTTGATTATCCTTAAGAACTAGTTTGGTTCAATGAATCACATGCTCTTATCTGATTGTCCTCTTTCCAATCATGATAAATTTGGTATGTCATTTGAATTCATGCATGCATCTTTTCAAAATCAAGTAAAGTAAAATGGATTTCCTTTATGTAAGCTTGCATGTGTTGATTTAATTTAATATATGCATGGCTATTATCACTATTAAATCCAAATGTATTTTTCAAAAGCTTATAAATGAATAATAATATATGTTATGTTGCTAGTTATAAATACTTAAGAAATCCATGTGCTTATAGCATAAGTGTATCAATATCCTATTCTCTTTTGTCTATTCATGTGTTGATTTATATAAGATTGAATGGTAATTAGTATATAATCTAGACATCCAGAGAACACAAGGATTTAGCTAGCCCCCAGGAGGTCATCGATTACTTCACTTCCCTGATTTGTTATTAGGTTGATGAAATTGAAAAGAAGAAATGTTGAATCTAAATTTATTCTCAGTTTAAAAAAAAAACAAAAACCCTAAACCCTAAACTAAAACCTAAACCCTAACCCTAAAACCTAAACCCTAAACCCTAAACCTACAACCCTAAACCCTAAACCTTAAAACCTACAACCCTAAGCCCTAAACCCTAAACTGTAAACCCTAAAAACCTAAAAACCTAAACCTAAACTAATAAAACCTAAAAATAAAATAAATAAATAAACCTAAACCTAAATAAAATAAAAATATAAAATAAAATAAAAACCTAAACTATAACCTAAACCTAAACCTAAACCTAAACTTAAACATAAAAATAAAATAAAATAAAAAATAAAAACTAAAATAAAATAAAATAAATAAAAACCTAAACTAAACTAAGAAATAAAATAAACTTAAAAATAAAAGACCTAAATTAAATAAAAATAAAGTGAACCTAAAATAAAATAAAATAATAGCTAAATAAAAACCTAAACCTAAATAATAAAACTAAAAATAAAATTTAAAAATAAATAAATAATAAAACCTAAACCCTAAACTAAAAAAAACCTAAACCTAAAATAAATAAAATGAAATAAACATAAACCTAAACTAAAATAAACTAAACTAAAATAAATAAAACCTAAACGTAAACCTGAACTTAACTAAACCTAAACCCTAAACTAAAAAAATAAAATAAACTAAAAATAAACCTAAACCTAAACTAAAAATAAAACCCTAAAAATAATCCTAAAATAAAAACCTAAAACCTAAACCTAAAAAAATAAAATAAAAACCTAAACCTAAACCTAAAAAAAAAATTAAACCTAAAAAACAAAATTAAAATAAAACTAAACTAAATAGTAAACATAAACCTAAACCTAAACTTAAAAAATAAAATAAAATAAAAATTTAAACTAAAATAAATAAACCTAAAATAAATGAACAATACTAAATAAAAATAAAAAGTAAAGGTAAATAAAAATAAAAAATAAAATAAGCTAAAATAAATAAAAAATAAACTAAATAAACTTAAACCTATTGGTTTAGTTAATTTTAAACAAAAAAAAAAACACAAAACCCTAAACTCTAAAAATAACCCTAAACCCTAAACCCAAAACCCTAAACTAACCCTAAACTTTAAACCCTAAACCCTAAAACCCTAAACCCTAAACTAACCCTAAACCATAAATCCTAAACACTGAAAACCCTAAACCCTAAACCCTAAACCCTAAACCCTCAACCCTAAAATATCCCTAAACCTTAAGCTAACCATAAACCCTAAAACCTAAACCCTAAAAACCCAAAACCCTAAAGCCTAAACACTAAACCCTAAACCCTAAACCCTAAGCCTAAACTCAAAACCCGAAAACCCTAAACCCTAAAAACCTAAAAACCTAAATGTAAACTAAATAAGACCTTAAAATAAAATAAATATAAAAACATAAACCTAAATAAAATAAAATGCAAAATAAAATGAAAACCTAAACTAAAACTTAAATCTAAACCTAAAAATAATATAAAATAACTAATAAATTTAAATTAAAATAAAACAAATAAGAACCTAAACTAAACTAAAAAACAATAAACAAAACTAAGAATAAAGACCTAAATAAAATAAAAACTAAATAAAAGCCTAAACCTAAAATATAAACCTTTAAATAAAACTTAAAAAAACATAAATCCTAAAGCAAAAAAAAACCTAAACCTAAAATAAAAACAAAATAAACAAAATAAAATAAACCTAAACCTAAACTAAAATAAACTAAATTAAAATAAACAAAACCTAAACCTAAACTTAAACTAAATAAAATAAAATAAACTAAAAATAAACTTAAACCTAAACTAAAAAATAAAACCTAAAACATAATTATAAAAAAATAAAATAAAAACCTGAACTTAAACCTAAAAGTAAAAAATATAACCTAAACCTAAAAATTAAAATTAAAACAAAACTCAGCTAGAAAATAAACCTAAACCTAAACCCAAATCCTAAAAAATAAACTAAAATAAAAAACCTAAACTAAAATAAGTAGACTATAAATAAATAAATTAAAAAAATAAAAAAATAAACATCAATAAAAATAAATAAAAAATAAACAAAGATAAATAGAAAATAAACTAAATAAGCCTAAACATATCAATTTACTTAATTTTTTTAAAAAAACCCTAAAACCTAAACTCTAAATTGTAAATCCTAAACCTTAAACCCTAAAACTAACCCTAAACCTACAATCATAATCCATAAACCCTAAACTAACCATAAACCCTAAACCCTAAACCATAAACCCAAACCTTATCCGTAACCCAAACCCTAATCATAACCCTAAAACCAAAACCTTAAACCCTAAAACCCTAAACCATAAACCCTAAACCCTAAACCCTAAACTAACCCTAATCTCTAAGCTAACCCTAAACCCTAAACCCTAAATAGTAAAAACCCTAAACCCTTAACCTTAAACCCTAAACCTTAGCCCTAAACCCTATATCCTAAAATCGTAAACCCTAAAACCTTAAACCTTAAACCCTAAAACCTAAAAACCCTAAACTCTAAACCCTAAACCCTAAACCCTAAAACCTAAACCCTAAGATGTAAACCCTAAACCCTAAACCCTAAACCCTATACCCTAAACCATAAACCCCAAACCCTAAACCCTAAACTCTAAACCCTCAACTAACCCTAAAACTTAAACCCTAAACCCTAAAAAGCTAAAAATCTAAACCTAAGCTAAATAAAACCTAAAAATAAAATAAATAAAAAAACCTAAACCAAAATAAAATAAAAAAATTAAATTAAATAAACACGTAAACTAAAATTTAAATCTAATCCTAAAATGAAAATGAAATAAAAATAAAAAACTAAACTAAAATAAAATAAATGAAAATCTAAACTAAACTAAAGAAATATAAACCTAAATAAAATAAAAACTAAACTTAAAATAAAAATAAAATAAAATACAAACTAAATAAAGACTTAAACCTAAAAAATGAAAAAATAAAAAAATAATAAAACCTAAACCCTAAACTAAAAAAACATAAACCTAAAATAAAAATAAAATATTCCTAAACTTAAACTATAATAAACTAAACTAAAATAAATAAAACCTAAACCTAAACCTAAAATAAACTAAACCTAAACCTAAACCTAAACCCTAAAAAAAATAAATTAATTTAAAAATAAACATAACCTAAATATAAAATAATAAAACCTTAAAGTTAACCTAAAATTAAAACAAAAAACCTAAACCTGAAAAATAAAATAAAAACCTATACCTAAACCTATAAATAAAAATATAAACCAAAACCTTAAATATAAAAAAAAAACCTAAACTAAAATAAATAAACCTAAAATAAATAAACTAAACAACAACAACAACAACAACAACAATAACAACAACAATAACAACAACAATAACAACAACAACAACAATAACAACAATAAGCCATTATCCCACTATGTGGGGTTAGCTACATGAATCCTTCGTCTCCATTGTGTCTTATTATGTGTCAAATTCTCATTCAATTCAAGTATACTAAGGTTATTTTTTATACATCTTAACCATGTCTTTTTAGGTCTACCTCTACCTTTCTTAACATAAGGAAAATCTAATGCATCTACTCTCCTAACTAGGTCAATGGACGGCTGAAGATTTATGTGGCCAAACCATCTAAGGCCACTCTTTCTAATTTTATGTGCCACTAGAGCTACTCCAACTTTCTCCTAAACATACCCATTTCACATTTTATCTCTAAGAGTAAAGCCACTCATCAACCTACCGTTTCCTAACACTTAACTTAGTCTGATGATTCTCTTTTATTGTCCAACATTCAGCACCATAAAACATTGCACGTCTTACCACCATCTTATAAAATTTTTCCTTAAGTTTAAGCTGTACTTTTCTATCACACAATAGGCCATGTGCATTCCTCCACTTCAACCATCCAACTTCAATTCTACTAATAACATCTCCAACTATTTCACCATCATTTTGAACAATAGAGCCTAAATATCTAAATCACTCACTCTTTTTAATGACTTGTTCACCTAAAGTCACAACACTACCACTATAACTTCTACAACTAAAATTACACTCCATAAATAAAATAAGCTAAATAAAAATAAAAATAAACCTAAATAATAATATAAAATAAAATAAACTAAAATAAATAAAAAATAAACTAAATAAATCAAAACTTACCAATTTACTTAATTTAAAAAAAAACTCTAACCCTAAACCCTAAAATTAACCCTAAACTCTAAACCGTAAACCTTAAAACACTAAATCTTAAACCGTGAAACCCTAAATCCTAAAGCCTACAACTATAAACCTTAATAAAAAATAAAAATAAAAAAATAAAAAAATAAATAAATAAATAAATAAAAATAAAAAAAATAACCAAATAAATAAATAAAAAATAAAAATAATAAAAAACAAAAAATATAAAATATAAAAAAAAAAAAAATAAAAAAAAAAAATAATAATAATAAATAAAATAATAATAAAAAATAATAAAAAAACTCTAAACCCCAAACCCTAAACACTAAACCCTAAACCCTAAAAACTTAAAAACCTAAACATAAACTAAATAAAATCTAAAATAAAAAAAATAAAAAAAAACCTAAACCTCAATAAAATAATAAAATAAAATAAAATAAAAACCTAAACTTAAACCTAAACCTAAACATACAAATAAAATAAAAAATAAAAACTAAACTAAAATAAAAGAAATAAAAACCTAAACTAAACTAAAAAAAGAAAATAAACTTAAATAAAACCTAGATAAAATAAAAACTAAAAATAAAATAAAAATAAAATAAACCTAATATGAAATAAAATAAAAATTAAATAAAAACATAAGCCTAAAAAATAAACCTAAAAATGAATAAAAAATAAAACCTAAAAACTAACTAAAAAAAATACTAAACCTAAAATAAACTATACTTAAAACCTAAACTAAATAAAATAAAATAAATAGGAAATAAACCTATACCTAAACTAAAAAATAAAACCTAAAATAAAAACCTAAAACCTAAACCTAAAAAATAAAATAAAAACCTAAACCTAAACCTAAAAATAAAAAATAAAACATAAACCTAAAAAATAAAATAAAAATAAAACTGAACTAAAAAATAAACATAAACCTAATCCTAAACCTAAAGAATAAACTATAATAAAAAATTGAAAGTAAAATAAATAAACTTAAAATAAATAAATTAAACTAAATAAAAATAAAAAACTAACCTAAATAAAAATAAAAAGTAAAATAAAATAAATAAACTAAATAAACCTATACTGAGTTTACTAAATTTTTTTAAAAAAAGCCTAAACCCTAAACCTTCAACCCTATTCCCTAAACCCTAACCCTAAACCTTAAACCCTAAAAACCCTAACCCCTAAAGTATAAACTCTAAACCTTAATCTCTAAACTCTAAATTAACCCTAATCCCTAAGATAACCCTAAACCCTAAACCCTAAACCCTAAAAACCCTAAATCCTAAACCCTAAACCCTAAACCCTAAACCTTAAACACTAAACCCTAATCCTAAACCCTTAACCCTAAATCCTAAAACCCTAAACCCTAAAACCCTAAACCCTAAAACCAAAACCATAAACCCTAAACCCTAAACCTTAGAAACCTAAAAACCTAAATCTAAAGTAAATAATACCTAAAAATAAAATAAATAAAAAAACCTAAACCTAAATAAAATAAAGAAATAAAATAAAATAAAAACACAAATTAAAACCTAAAATTAAACCTAAAAATAAAATAAGATAAAATAATAAAATAAATTAAAATAAAATAAATAAAACCTTGACTAAACTAAGAATTAAAATAAAGCTAAGAATAAAAAACCAAAATAAAGAAAAAACTAAACATAAAATAAAAAATAAAATAAAATAATCATTAACTAAAAACCTAAACCTAAAAAATAAACCTTAAAGTAAAATCTAAAAATATATTAAAAAATAAAACCAAAACACTAACCTAAAAATAAAAACCTAATAAAAATAAACTAAATAAAATGAATAAAAACCTAAACTAAACTAAAATATAAAACAAACCTAAAAATAAAAAATCTAAATAAAATAAAAAGTAAATGTAAAATAAAAATAAAATAAAATTAAAATGAAATAAAGTAAAAACTAAATAAAAACTTTTGCCTAAACAATAAACCCAAAAATAAAAGCTAGAAATAAATAAAAAATAAAACCCAAACCCTAAACTAAAAATAAAAACTAAACCTAAAATAAAAATAAAATAAACTAAAAGTAAACCTAAACCTAAACTAAAAAATAAAACCTTAACCTAAAAAATAAAATAAAATAAAACTAAACTAAAAGATAAACATAAACCAAAACATAAACCTAAAAAATAGACTAAAATAAAAAACCTAAACTAGAATAAATAAAGATAAAATAAGTAAACTGAACTAAATAAAAGTTAATAAATAAACCTAAATAAAAATTAAAATTATATTAAATTAAAATAAATTTAAAAATAAACTAAATAAATCCCCTAATCTCTAAACCCTAAACTGTAAACCCTAAATCTTAATTCCTACACCCTAAACCCTAAACCTACAACCCAAAAATTCAAACCCAGACTCCTCTCTCAAGATTTTGTGGAGATTTTGTTTTCCGTGCTATTCTCGATTTGTCAAATTCGGCCTCCCCGATCGTGTTTGTTTGCTTCCCTCAGAGCTTATGTGATTCTCACCATCGATCAAATGGAGGCTTCCTCCTCACAAACAACTCATCGCTCCTAGATGCGATTTTAACCGATCCTAAAGGTACAGATCCGATTTGCGCGTCAGAAAGTCCTTTAAGGATGCTCTTCGTAAGACCCTTGTGCTAATTCCTCTTAATTTAATTTCTACATCATTTCGTGGATTACCGTCGTCATGTGTTCCGATCGATGTGGAGAAATTAGCTAAGCCTTATGAGTTCTCTTTGGTTGGTAAATTCTCTTTACGGCACCCTACTTTAGATAATATCAGATCTTTCTTCCATAGCTTAAAGCTTTCGGGAGTCTTCACTATTGGGTTGATTGATCCTTGACACATCCTCATTCAATTATCAAATGATTTAGATTACTCTCATGTCTTTGCTTGTCGCTCCTATTTTGTGTATAATTGTCAAATGCGCCTCTTGAAATGGTCACCCTCTTTGATGTTAAAGAAGAATCCTATTATTCCTTTATGGCTTGCTTTCCCCAACATGAGAATTCACTATGTCACTCATCAAGTTTTGTTGGGGCTCTATTTGGTAGACCCCTTCAAATTGATCAAGCCACTGCCACTAGATCTCGACCATCTATTGCATGCATCTTGGTTGAAATTGACATTACCAAAAAATACCCCAAAGAAGTTTGGATTGGTTCGGAAAAATTTGGATATAATCAGAAAGTCGAATTTGAAAATTTCCCAGTCTTCTGTTCTCACTGTAAGATCCATGGCCATGATCACATCGAATGTTTTGTGTTACACCCTAACCTTAAAAAGAATATCTCACAAGACACTAGTACCTCTCTTGGAACAGGGAAAACCAATAAGTTAGCTTATGTGCCAAAAGCTACTCATAATGGAATACACCCTTAGTACCCATTGATTTGTCAAATGGAAAACATTCGAAGCCAGCATACATACTACTATTGAGGTGTGTCAGACTAATGACAACTTACCTAGCACTACTCCTACTTGCAATAATTTGTCTTCTCATGACAAACCGCTTTAATTTGAATCTTAATGAAAATCAATGGAAAATCTACATTGGATCAAAATAATGTTGATCCTTGTCGCACCAAAAATCCGAATATGCATCATGGCAATAAAAATGCTATTTGCACTATTAATGGTGCAAGAACCTCCCCCTCTACTTCTCTAGAGAGTGATACTCATGCTATCCAAATTTCTCATCCTAACTCTGATACTGAAGGAGAAATCACCACTACCAAAACATTGACTGATACTGCTCATATTCTAGAAAACAAAAACCAATCCCTTTCGATGGAGATACCTTGGATTCTGATAGACCTTTCCAAACTATTCTTAAAAAAAATCTTATAAAGCCAAAATGACTAATAATAATTTTACTAGAACCACACGTTCTTCCCTTACACGTCATAAATAATTCTGTCCCTCTCTCTTCCTTTTTCCTTTTCCTTTTCTATCTTCTCTTTCTTTTGACATTTTTCATTATATTGAATTTTCTTATTTGGAATATCCAGGGTTGTGGGACACTCCCTGTCTGCAACCGTGTTAGGAGCCTCTATCGCTCGCATAACATCAAACTTCTTGTTCTTATTGAGCCTTTCATTAACCCTTCCAAAATTGCCTCTGCTAGATCGCTTGATTTCAAAATTTCTTCTTCAATCTTAATAATAAAATTTGGTGTTTTGGGATAATTCAATCACCATTTCCATCATTGATGATCTTGATCAATTGGTTAATGTCAAAATCTCTTTAGGTGACTTTTGGCTTTAGGTTCCTTTATCTATGCCTCTTATAATAGAGCCGTAGAACATCCTCCGGAACCATTTAAGAACCTTCGCTTAACCTTCCCTGGTTGGTTGGGCATTTCAACACTATCATTGCTTCTTCAAAAGGAGGGAGGATGTTCTCCTAACCTTCATTCCATGGAAAACTTCTCTAATATGATCCTAGATTGCACCGATTGACATTAGTTTTTCGTGGTCCCATTACACATGGCATAACTCTATCTTTGACGGATCCTCTTTAATTCTCTTTGGATTAATCAATGGCTTCTCACTTCGGGAACATTTGAGAACTTTGTCGATCATGCCCCTTTTGATCTCTATCAAAACTCCCCATTAACCCTCCTATTCCCTCATCTTTTCGCTTCCAAAATATGTGGACCCAACATGGTGATTTCACTGTTGTTTCCACTAACTGGATGGCTGCTCACCCGATAATTCCATTAAAGGCATGCTTCAGCTTTGGCTTAAGATCAAGAGGCTTAAATAAAACCTCAATTGGTGGAACAAACATATTTTTAAAATCTCTTGCCAATCTTAAAGCTATGGAACAAGTGGTTTGTTCACTTGAAGAGGTCGCCTTAACCCACCCCAAGAAGTTTGAAGAGTTGAGTGCCGCCAAAGATAGTTTGATTAATTACCAAAATATGGAAGAAACCTATTACGCCAAAAGCCGCTAGCAAACACATTGCTGATGTTGTAAACACTAGATACCATGCTATTTGCAATAAATAAAAGCTCTAAACTCAATTAAGAAAATTAAGAGCCCTAATGGTGGTTGGATAACATAATACAATGAAATTAAGGATTCTCATACATCACTTTCAAAATTTATTAAATTCTAATCCTTCGTTAGAAACCCCTCCAACACCCATCTTATCTTCTATGATTACCAATGAGGATAACCATTTGGTCACTATGCCCCTTGGAAGCGGAGAGAGATTAGTAGTACTCTCAATAGCAACATGATTCGTAGCCGCCATGATGGTTTCATGACTCATTTCTTCCAACATTGTTGTCCTTTTATTAAATCTGATCTTGTTAATGTTATTATTGATTTCTTTGATGGCAGCTCCATTCCTAGATATTTTTCAAGTACCTCTATTGTCCTTATTCCCAAAACCATCAATCCTGAATCTTGGGGTGACTTTAGACCTATTAGTCTTTGTACCTTTTTTCAAAAACTAATTGCTAAACTTATTAATAATAGAATTAGCCCCCTGCTCCATAAAATCATCTCCCCTAACCAAACTAGTTTTGTTAAAAATAGAGCCATTGCTGATAATATTCTCCTCGCTCAAGAGCTGGCTCATGACATTGATGTTCCTTCTAGAGGAGGTAATATGCTTTTCAAACTGGATATCTCTAAAGCCGTTGACAACCTCTCGTGGGATTTTCTTTTCCAAATCTTGCATTTGTTTGGTTTCTCTGATCATTTTATCCTTTTATAAAAGTTGTATCACTAACATCCGGTTTTCTCATTTTTTAAATGGTGAGTCCCTTGGTTTCTTTTCTTCGAGCCATGGTTTGCGTCAACCCCCCTTTCTCCTTCTCTTTATCATTGTCAAATATCTTTCGAGAAGCCTCAATGACCTTTTCATCAAAACCTAACATGGCTTTTAAAGCTCATGGTGGTTTCCTTGTTTCACATCTTAGATTTGATGATTTTATAATCTTCAGTAATGCCTTCTTCAACATGTTAAAATATTAAGAGTCTCTTAAATGATTTTGGCAAAGTTAGTGGTCTCTTCCTTAATGACAAAATGCGCTTTTATTCCCTCACCAAGATTCCTCTCAATAGATTAAATCAAATCTCCGTAATTACTAATTTTAAGCAAAGTCAACTTCCCATTAATTACTGCTCGCTTTTAAAGGAAAAAAGATCTCATCTTTTGATGACCTTATTCAAAAAATTTCTAATAAAATTTTGGTTTGGGAATTTCATTTACTCTCTTTTGGTGGTAGGCTAACCTTGATTAAGAGCACTCTTAATTCCATGCCTTTATATCTCATCCAAACCATGCCACCATCTAGCATCAAATTGAGCATCTCTTAAATAAATTTTTTTGGGCTCCAATAGCTCTTCTAAAAAAATGCACGACCTTGGTTTAAAAGATGTGGCACTTTTGACTAAGGTGGACTTAGTTGTAAATCCATAAAAGAAGCTATCAATGCCCTTTCCTATAAACTCGGTGGAATTTTAGGAGTAATCATAGTGGGCTAATTTCATGATCTAAATATTGCCGTGGTAAGCACCCCTCATTTGTCCCTTTAAGTGGTGACTCCTGTGGAAAAGACTTTGTTACAAATGGGATGTAATCCCTAATTTTTTGGGGCATCAACTCGCCTCTTTTTTGGCAAGATAACTGAGTGGTTGTGGTTCCATGGATGACTTACTCACCCACTCCACTTCCGCTATTACAATAAATTCTTTCCGCATAACAATAAGTGGAATAATAGTAAGCTTGTCGATTTTATCCCTTCTACTTTCTGAATATGGTTACTACTATTCCTATCACTCCTCAAAATCAAGATCATATTCTCTTTAAGCTCTCTCATAATGGTGATTTCAACCTCAAAAATGTGTGGCTCCACATTAAAGATACTCATGCTTTCTCCTATATATTCTCTAAACTTTGGAATAACAATATCCCTATTTGTTATTCTATTCTTACTTGGCATTCTAAAAAATTTTATCCCTCGGATTCCTTGTTGTGGGGTAAAGGGTTACATATACCCTCTAAATGCCAATGTTGTTTTCATATTGAGAATGTTAATCATGTCTTTATTAATGGGGTCATTGCTTCTAAACTTTGGATTTGGTATGATGATCTTTTAACACTAATTTCAATGGCTCTCTTACTTTATATCAACTTCTTGAAACTTATTTTGATAATACTATTAAAGGTCACATTAAAGTTATCATTGCTATCACTCTTATCGTTCATATGGATGGACCAAATGATGCAAAACATCGTGGGATCCCTATGAACCATGTGAGGGTTATTGCTAGAACTAAAATCAAAATTTGTGACTTGTTTAAAGCCAATCTCATTCATTACAAACATTTCAAAGTCTGTAAATTTGTGGCCAATAAACCGCATAAATTTGCGATCAACCTTCCTCTCAAAATGACAAGATCTATTGGAAAACTCTTGATCATATTATTAAAATCAATACCGATGGCTATCTCATAATGGCTCGTTGTGGTGGCATTTTCGTGAACTCTAAGGGTATAGTCTATGTGCTTTTGCTTATCCCCTTATTTCCGACTTTTTTTTTCGAAGCTTATGGCGCCTTCAAAGCTCTTGAGATTTGTCTCCAAAATGGTCGATATTGAGGTGGATGCTCTTGATTGATCTTGACTTCCACTGAAATCAATTGTACTACCTCCCTCAAGCAAACCAGATCTCTTCTTCCCAACCAAAATTTTAACATCACTCATGTTTGGTGAAGGAAATGCTTGTCGACTACCTTGCCAACCCGGTGCTAGATCCAATGGTATCATCTTCTTTGATCAACACACCTTACCCAAACAATTGTGGTGGTTAACTGGACAATTTTGGGTTACCTTATCTAACTTAATCAATTCATTTGATGTTTTCTATCCATTCATCTTTTTTTCTCTTTTACTTTTGGTTCTCGTTCCTTTTGTACCTTTTATGGATGTTTAACACAAAGGATATGTTGCTTTTTTTGGTGTTTTTAATAGCTCCTCCTTCATTAGGAGGCTCACCGCTTTGGCATTTACATTGATAACAGTCTTGTTGAGCTATGTGCATACCTGGATATTCAAAGATAGGAATTATGTTGAGCTATGTGTCACCTATTGGTTTTATATCCCCAATCCTACTTGGGTTTCTTATACCAATGTCGGTACATTCCTAATCCTAGGAGGCTTAATCTTTGCTGGATAGAGATTTTTATTTTTATGGGTTTAGTTACTCCCATGTGGGGGGTTTCCTTCTTTTCTCCCACCTACTATGGCTATTTTTTGCGTGTTTTCTATGTGCTCACGACCTCCTTACACCTTATGATAGACCTATTATTGGGCAGAACTTAGATATTACTTCTTGGCTATCATTATATGCTTCTTTCACTTTGCTTGGGTGGAATCTCGTGCATTTTCTTCTTTTCTGACCGCTTATTTTTTGTCCCGGATGGAGTTTATCAGATAGTTTCTAGTCGCTTTACCCGTGATATCCTTTCTGCGGTGATGTTTCGAGATTGGGGCTTTGGTCAAGTTCTTTACCGCTTTTCTAAAGATCGCTTGTTTTTGTCTATTTTCTCACATTCCCTCCAGGAATGGTTTTTCTTGTTGGCCTCTCTTTTTAGTTTTTACTGTGTTTACCCCCTTTTCTCGATTTTTCTTCCTGCTCTTGTTGCTAATACTTGGGATGTGATCTTCCCAGCTATTTTCACTCTTTATGCTATGATGGGAACATGCAAATCTTGAAGATCATTCTCCTATTCTGCTTGAATTTAATCAATGGTTTATCTTATATGCATAACTTGGTTATTGGCCAACCTATTGGTTATTACTATCATTATCCTTGGCAATACTAGGTTAATGGGACTAAGCAACCTGCTACTGAACATTTTGCTCTATATGTGTCTTACTGGATTGGTTTATGGTGGGGAGCTGTTCATTACCTATCCCTCCCTATCTGCTACCTTTTCCTCATCCCTACTAGTTTTGTAATCAGTACTGAGTTGGGGTTTCACTATTACTTGACTTAATTATTTTAACCCAAAGTAGATGCTATTGAGCACCAATTGGTTGCAACTTTCCTTATTGTTATATTTTACTATTTGTGATATTATTTGCTTTCTAATGGGTGTATTAACTGTAAATAATGTCCCTATTTTTGATTTTTGATTGTTTTCCTTGTCCAAAGAAGATGCTAACATCGGATTCGCTTTGTCTTCCCATCGTTGTTTTCTCTCCCTATGCTATGATGGGAACATGCTATACTTAAAGATCTTTTTTTTGTTATGCTGGAAGTTAATCAATGGTTTATCTTATATGCATAATTGGGTTATTGGCCAACCTACTGGTTATTATTGTCATTATCCTTGGCAGAGTTGGATTAAGGTGATTAAGCATCTTACGATCCGATTCAATGTCACTTAGGATTGGCTTGTGGTGGGGTGCTATTCATTATCTATCCCTCACTTTCTTTATATATGTTTTTGGGTGGCCTCTTGGCTAGCTTGTTGGTCTTAGCTGTCTTGTTTGTTGGCTGAACTAGATTAACTCTCTTCTTACTGTATCTGGGGTTTTGGTTTATTTTGTTCAGCATGCCTCTATTGAAGTTGCTGATTGCTTGGTGGACTTTTCTTTGAACCCCCTGATTGGTTTATTATATGCTTATCATCGGATTTCATTCGTCTATCTTATCAGCTGCTATTTTTTTCATCTTTTTTTTGATAAACTTGCATCTGCTGCACTATTTATATTGGATGGGTGGCATTATGGCATGCTAGCTGGTTTTTATTGTTTTGATTGTTTCTTATCTTGGAGATTTCCTACCTTGGTTTATCAGGACACCTATGTTGGCTCCATCTTTGTTGGTTGTAGGATTGTGGTCCTTTGTTCAAGCAATACTCCTTCTGCTCTAATGGTGATGGTTTTGGAGATTTCTATCTGAGTTGTTGCCTTCAAGATAACTATTTTTATGCTCTATCTATTTGGTTATTAACTACTACCATATCTACTCTAATTGAGAGGTTTTATGGCCAACTTGCAATCCTTTCCTGTCTTGAATGTTGCTGTCTTCACTATTGCTGTCTTGGCTATTTTTTGCCTTGGTTATCCGCTGTCTTATTTTTTCTGGATTCTAATGTTGATACTCATTTCAATCCTCTTGTTCACTTTTCTTCTGGTGTGTTTCATTGCTGCATTAGCTATTTTGTTGGGTTGGCTTTCAATGCCCGTCTGTTTGTGCCTGGGCTGTTCATCTCGACTCTGACCAGATACTGTTATCTTTATTCCTATCTCGATTCAATTAGGTTTGTGCAGTTTTATGCGCTGTCTATTCTGAAAGAGTGGTATTATGGATAGTTGCTGCCTTTTGCTATCTTGTTCTCTTGGTTATTTTTTGAGCGGATTATCAATTTTGTCCTCAGATGTCGCTATTGGAGTCGTAGCTCTAACTGCCTTTTACTTGGTGCTATTTTTGGTTGGTTGCAGTCCATTTCCTGTGTTGAGCTATGCTGCCTTCCTTTACAATTGTTTTTCTCCAATTACTGATATGGATATTAAAAAGGGGGTTGTTTCCTGCCCTAAAAGTTTCATTTATATATCATATGATTGGGAAGGTGTTAATTATAAGCTCATTGACTTGATTAGCAGGATTTCAGCAAGTTGTCTCATCTGCTATTTTCTTGTGGAGGGATTATATGCTGGTTTGCTTTATTACTTGGATATCCCTTCTCTTGAGGCTCTGGCTAAGATGACTAATTCTCTTAAGTTTATATATTCTCATGTCAGGATGACTATATTGATGATACTTTACTTGAATGGGACACTTTATCATTCAGCTCTTTACAATTTCCTCTCTATTTTAGATATGATTTTGTTTAGGATTGCAGGTAATAAAGCTCACAAGCCTATCAACAACTGGGTGTTACCTCCTCACAGGTTTGTTGGCTGTGATGATTTCACTCCCTTTTGGTTTAGTAGTAGCTCATGTGTTGTAACCCTTCACGAAGTTTGGATGCTCATATTTGCATCCGCCAACTTGGTGTGACTGAGCCCCAGCCTTCTATCAAATTTCCTTACTATCGCCTCATTATATTGTTTCCATTTATCTCTTTGTCCATACCTTACTCCTCCTAATCTCTCTCATTGTAATTTTGCGTGATTCTCTCTTGTTCTCTTGGGTTTGCCCCATATTACCATGCACTCTTACATCCTTAAGGGCATTGGTCTTAATCTTCCTTTAACTTATTATGTTAATCATCTTGTATCTTTTGATTGCTTTAATGTCTTCTTCGCTTTTGGATGTACTTAGATAGGGATTTACTCCTTAGGTCGACAGATCTTTGAAAGAGTTTTGAGTTTACCCCTTTAAGGACCTTTTTTTTTTTGTGGCAATAAAATACCCCCACATGGGGTTTCCCTAAAAAACCCTAAACCTACAACCCTAAACCCTAATCCCTAAACAACCATAAATGCTAAACAAACCCTAAACTTTAAATTTTAACCCTAATCCGTAAAACCCTAAACTGTAAGCCCTAACTTAACTCTAAACCATAAACTCTGAACCCTAAAAATCCTAAACCTTAAACCCTAAACTAACCCGTAAACATTAAGGCCTAAACCTTAAACCCTAAAACCTAAAAACCTAAACATAAAATAAATAAAACTTAAAAAAAAATAAATATAAAATTTAAACCTAAATAAATAAAAAATAAAATAAAATAAAAACATAAACTAAAACTTAAACCTAAACATAAATATAAAATAAAATAAAGTAAATAAAAACCAAAACTAAATTAAAAAATTAAATAAATCAAAGAATAAAAAAACTAAATAAAATAAAAACTAAACATAAAATAAAAATAAGATAAACCTAAAATAAAATAAAAGAAAAACTAAATAAAAACCTAAACCTAAAAACTAAACCTTAAAATAAAACCTAAAATAAATAATAAATAATACCCAAACCTTAAACTAAAATAAAAACTAAACTTAAAATAAAAATAAAATAAACAAAATAAAATAAACCTAAACCTAAAATAAAATAAAAAAAACTAAAACAATTAAAACCTAAACCTAAACCTAAATCCTAAACTAAATAAAATAAAATAAACTAAAAGTAAACGTAAACATAAACTAAAAAATAAAACCTAATAATAAACCTAAAATAAAAACCTAAAACTTAAACCCTAAAATGCTAAAAACCTAAACCTAAACTAAACAAAACCTAAAAATAAATTAAATAAAAAATAACCAAAATAAAATAAAATAAAAATATAAATTAAAACCTAAACCCAAACCCAAACCGAAACCTAAAAAGAAAATAAAATAAAAATTAAAAACTAAACTAAAATAAAATAAATAAAACCTAAATTAAATAATAAATAAATAAAAAACCTAAATAAAATAAAAACTAAAATTAAAATTAAAATAAAATAAACCTAAAATAATAATAATATAAGCCTAAACCTAAACTAGGATAAACTAAACTAAAATAAATAAAACTTAAACCTAAACCTAAAATTAACTAAACCTAAACCAAAACCTAAACTAAATAAAATAAAATAAATGAAATTAAAACCCAAACCTGAAGTAAAAAATAATACTAAAAATAAACCTAAAATAAAAACCTAAAAACATAAATCTAAAAAAATAAAATAAAAACCTAAACCTAAACCTAAAAAAAATAAAATAAAAATAAAACTCAACTAAAAAAAAATAAACTAGAAAAATAAACTAAAATTAAAAACCTAAACCATAATAAATAGGCATAAAATAAATAAATAAACTAAATAAAAATAAAAAAGAAACCTAAATAAAAATTAAAATTGAAATAAACTAAAGTAAATAAAAAATAAACCAAATAAACTTAAACTGACGCTTTATTTAATTTAAAAAAAACCCTAAACCCAAACACTAAACCTTAAACCTTAAACCCTAAACCCTAAACCCTAAATCTAGGTGTCAATTGGTCGATGGGTCGGGTTGGATCCAAATTGATCAATAAGGTGAAACCCAACTTTTATTAAACAGTAAAAACTTCAACACAACCACCGACTTCAACCCGATTGACCCGACATGACCCAAATGATCTATTTATATATATTATTTAATTTAAAATTGAGTCAAAATTGAGTCATATCGTGTGTGTTGATCACTGGTTTAGGGTCAATTTGGGTCAAAAGTTGTGTCAAACAGTCAATTTTGGGTTGGAGGGTCAACCCGAACTCGAAAAAATTCAAACGGGTCAATTTCTTCAACCCGAACCTGACCCAAAAATTTGTCGGGTCAACTTGAACCCAAATTTTTTGAGTCGGGTTCATGTTGAGTTGTCGATTCAGGTCAATTTTTGACACCCCTACCTAAACACGAATCCTAAACCCTAAACCCTAAAAGCATAAGCTCTAAAACCCTAAACCCTAAATTGTACACCCTAAACCCTAAACCCTAAACCCTAAGCCCTAACCCCAAACCCTAAACCCTAAACCCCAAACCCTTAACCTAAACCTAAAGTAACAAATACATTAAATAATAAACTAAACCATAACCCTAAACTTTAAACCCTAAACTTAAACCTAAAGTAACTAAATAAATTAAAACCTAAACCTAAAACCACAAACCTAAACCTAAATCAAAACCCTAAGAATGAGTAGAAACTGACTGGATACATCACCATCACCAGCTCATTCTAGATCTAAGAAGGAGGAGAAGGTGGAGGCTATTATTATAGTTGGGGATCCGGAGGTGCCGGTGGATATCGAGTGATGGTCGAGAGCTTGTTATATGGAGGTGGGAAGAGACGAGGTCACAGGTGGTGGTGGCAGACGTAGAGATCGGGGATATGATGGTGGATCCCACTACTCGAGAGGTCATGGTGGTTCTGATGGGAACTAGAGAAACTGAAGAATGGCTGATCCGATCTGCTGCTTATGGAAAAGTGTCTTTACAGTAGAGACGGTTCTAGTTATCTAGGGTTTTTCATCTTCTCTATGCGTTCTCATTTTTTATCTATGTCTTCGCTAATGTCTTAAGAAATTTGGTGTGTTACTTGGTTGATTAAAAATAAAAAGAAGAAATGTTGAATCTTAATTTGTTATCTGTTATAAAAAAAATAACCAAAAACCTTTAACCCTAAACTAAAACCTGAACCATAGACCTAAAACCTAAACCCTAAACCCTAAACCCTAAACCCTAAACCTTAAAACCCAAACCCCTAAACCCTAAAAGCAAAACCCTAAACTCTAAACCCTAAAACCTAAACCCAAACCCTAAACCATAAACTCGAAACCCTCAACTAACCTTAAACCCTAAACCATAAACACTAAATCCTAAAAAGCTAAAAACTTAAACCTAAACTAAATAAAACCTAAAATTAAATTAAATAAAAAACTTAAACCAAAATAAAATAAATAAATAAAATAACATAAAAACCTAAACTAAAACTTAAACCTAAACCTAAACCTAAAAAGAAAATAAAATAAAATATAAAAACTAAACTAAAATAAAATAAATAAAAACCTAAACTAAACAAAAAAATAAAAAACCTAAATAAAATTAAAACTTAACCTAAAACAAAATTAAATAAACATAAAATAAAATAAAATAAAAACTAAATAAAAACCTAAACCTAAAAAATAAACCTAAAAATAAATAAAACATAAAACCTAAAAATATAAATAAAATAAAATAAAAATAAAAATATATTAAAATAAAATAAAGAAAAACCAAAACAAAATTAAAAAAATAAAATATACTTAAGAATAAAAAACCTTAATCAAATAAAGAATAAAGGTAAAATAAAAATAAATGAAATCTAAAAAAAAATAAATAAATAAAAACCTAAACATAAAAAATAAACCTTAAAATAAAACCTAAAAATAAAAAATAAAACCTAAACCCCAATCTAAAAAAAAATGCTTAAACCCATTATAAAATAAACTGAGCATCCTCATCTCGTAACACTTAACTTAGCCTTATGTTTCTTTATTGGCCAACATTCGCACCATAAGTCATTGCGTGTCTTACCACCATCTTATAAAATTTTCCCTTAAGTTTAAGTGGAACTTTTCTATCACAATAGGCCATATGAATTCCTCCACTTCAACCATCCAACTTGAATTCTACTAATAACATCTCCATCTATTTCATCATCATTTTGAACAATAGAACCTAAATATCTGAATCACTCACTCTTATTAATGACTTGTTCACCTAATGTCACAACACTACCACTAGAGCTTCTACAACTAAAATTACACACCATATATTCAGTTTTAGATCTGCATAAATGAAAACCTTTAGGCTCTAAAGTTGGCCTCCATAATTCAAGTTTCTCTTGGACTACCTCTCTAGTCTTATCAACTAGAAGAATGTCATCAGCAAAAAGCATACACTAAGGTACACCTTCCTATAAATGCCTAGTTAGAACATCCATAACTAAAGCAAAAAAAAAGGGCTTAAAATTGATCCTTGATGTAATCCAACTAAAATAGGAAAATATTTTGTCAATCCTCCTTATGTTTGGACACAAGTAATAGCTCTAGTATACATATCCTTAATTACTTGAATATAACCAATATTAACTCCTTTCTATTCTAGAACTCTCCAAAGAACATTTGTTGAACCTTTATCATAAGCTTTCTATAAATCAATAAATATCATATGTAGTTCCTCCTTACTTTCTCTATACTTCTCCATCAATCCTCTTAGCAAATGTATAACATCTATAGTATATCTACCTAGCATGAAACCCAAGAATTGTGAGAAACTTTTGTATCACATCGTAACCTATGCTCAATTAATCTTCCCCATAATTTATATGTATGACACATTAACTTAATTCCTCTATAATTTGCACACTCTTGTGCATCACCTTTATTCTTAAATATAGGAACCAAGAAACTCTTTTTCTACTCATCTAGCATCTTTTTAGTCTTTAAAATAATATTAAAAGATTTGTAAGCCGAAATTCTTTGATCTCCTAAACATTTCCACACTTCTATTGAAATATCACCGTGTCTTACGCTTTTCCATATTTCTTTTCTTTAAAGCTTCTTCGACTTACTAATAATGCGATAAAAAATAAAATACTTTATTTTTGTTTAGGTATTAAAGTTGCTAAAATCAATTGTACTTTTAGATCCTTCATTAAAAAGTTTATCAAAATATCTCATCCACCTATTTTAAATATCTTTTTCTAAGAAAAGAACTTTATTATTTTCATCCTTAATACACCTCACTTGAACTAGGTCTTTACTTCACCTATCTGTTTGGTTGGCTAACTTGTACATACATCTTTCACCTTCTTTGGTATCTAATCTATTATATAAATCAATAAAAGCTAAATTTTTTGCATCATATATTGCTTTCTTAGAATCTCTATAGGCCACTTTATATCTTTCCCAATTCTCCAAGTTTTTACATCTAAACCAAAGTTTATAACAATGCTTCTTATTTCTTATCTTTTCTTGCACACTCTGACTCCACCACCAGCTATTTTCATAAAAGAAGCTTTTCCTTTTGATTCTCCAAGCATATTTTTAGCAACTTGCTTAATTTTGCTTGCTACTTTTTCCCACATAACATTAGCTTCCTTATGAACATCCCAAATATTAAGCTCTTGTAGCTTGCTCTTAAAAATATTTTTATTTGTGTTCTTTAAGTGTCCCCATCTAATCCTAGGACAATAATTCAATTTATTTTTCCTCTTACAATCTTTCATCTTAAAATCTAAAACTAACAATCGATGTTGGGTACTTAAACTTTCACTTGGAATGACTTTACAATCTTTACAATATAAATAATCTATTTTTCTTATCAAAAAATAATCAATTTGTGTTTTACTAGATCTAATTTAATAAGTAATAATATGATATTCTCTTTTCTTAAATAAAGTATTAGGAGCTACAAAATCATAAGCTAAAGCAAAATCTAATATAGTCTTACCTTCTTCATTAGTCACTCCAAATCCATAACCACCATGAATACTTTCAAAATCTTCTACCACTCTACTAACATGTCCATTTAAATCTCTTCCAATAAATACTTTTTATTTAAGATGTATCTTTGGTATTAATCCCTCTAATTCATTCCAAAATTTTTCTTTTGAGCTTACATCCAAACCTACTTGAGGAGCATAAACACATATAACATTGATAATCTTAATATCAACAATAATCTTTAAAGCTATAATTCTATCTCCACATCTATTAAAATTTATAAGATTATCTTTCAAACTTTTTTCTATAATCACACCTACACCATTTCTAGTTTGACTTCTACCTGTACCAAAGTTTAAAACCTAAACTATCAATCTCCTTGGCCTTCTCCCCAACCAATTTAGTTTCTTGAACACATAAAATATTTATCTTTTAATGAACCATAATATCTATTAATTCCATTAATTTACCTATAAGATTACCTATATTCCAAGATCCTAACCTAATTCTAGTTTCATGGACTAACTTCTTTGCCGGCATCCGTCCATAATGTGGAAACCTTGCTTATTTTACTAGCCGAGTATAACGCGCTTGCACATTTTTCACTATATTCAAGCCATACAGTGCGTCGCTTCCAAGGGATGCCCTAGCATTAACACAAAGATTTAAAGGATTCATGTCATGATTGTTTTGACAAGTTTTACGCTGGTTGTCGACTACCTATCGCAACCCTCCACTCACATCCGGACTTGGGACCGGCAAAGGTAGTGTTTAAAATAAATAAATTAATAAATAAACTAAATAAACTAAAGAAACTTAAACCTATCAATTTAGTTAATTTAAAAAAACCCTAAATCCTAAATCCTAAAATATAAACCTTAAACCTACAACCTTTAACCTACAACCCTAAACCCTAAACCCTAAACCCTAAAAAACCCTAAACCCTAAACTTTAAACCCTAAAAGCATTAACCCTAAAACCCTAAACCCTAAACCCTAACCCCTACACCCTAAACCCTAAAACATAACCCTAAACCCTAAACCTAAACCCTAAATCCTAAATCCAAAACCCCAAACCCTAACCATAAACCTAAAGTAACTAAATAAATTAAAAATTAAACCTAGGCAATAAAACCTAATAAACCTAAACCCTAAGAATGAGCAGAAACTTAATGGCCAGAACATCAACATCAACTAGGCTTACTCTAAATCTAGCGGGAGGCGGGCGGAGGATATCATAGTGGCGGTGGGGATCTGGAGGTGCGGTGGATATTGAGGTGGTCGAGCAAAGGGTGGTTATGGTGGCGAGAAGAGGGAGGTTAGGCGGGCAGAGGTAGAGATCCGCTATGATGTCATGCTACCGAGAGGCTAAGGTGGTTCGATGAGAACTGGAGAAATTGAAGAACGGTTGATCCAATCGGCTACTTATGGAACTATGTCTTTACAGTTGACACGGTTCTTTCTTTCTAGGGTTTTCAATTTGCTCTATGCATTCTCATTTTTATCTATGTCATCGCTTGTGTCTTACAAAACTTGGTGTGTTACTAGGTTGATGAAACCAAAAAGAAGAAATGTTGAATCTGAATTTGGTCAATGTTAAAAAAAAAAACTAAAAACCCTAAACCTTAAACTAAAACCTGAACCCTAAACCTAAAACCTAAACCCTAAGCCCTGAAAACCCTAAATCCTAAACCCTAAGCCCAAAAATCCTAAACCTTAAACCTTAAACCCTAAAACAAAAATCCTAATCCCTAAACCCTAAACCTCAAACCCTAATCCCTTGACCCTAAACCCCAAACCCTAAACCATAAACCCTAAACCTTCAACTAACCCTTAATCCTAAACCTTAAAAAGCTAAAAACCTAAACCTAAATTAAACAAAATCTAAAAATAAAATAAATAAAAAAATTTGAACTAAAACCTAAACCTAACCCAAAACTTCAAAAGAAAATAAAATAAAAAGTAAAAAACTAAACTATAATAAAACAAATAAAAACCTAAATTAAACTAAAAAATAAAAAACCTAAATAAAATAAAAACTAAACCTAAAATAAAAATAAAATAAAGCTACAATATAATAAAATAAAATAAAAACTAAATAAAAACCTAAACCTAAAAAATAAACCTCAAAATAAATAAAAAATATAACCTAAACCCTAAACTAAAAGAAAACCTAAACCTAAAATAAAAATAAAATAAACCTAAACCTAAACTAAAATAAATAAAACTTAAACCTAAACCTAAAATTTATTAAACCTAAACCTAAACCTATCCCTAAATAAAATTAAATAAACTAAAAATAAACCTAAACATAAAGTAAAAAATAAAATCTAAAAATAAACCTAAAATAAAAACTTAAAACTTAAACTAAAAAAATAAAATAAAAATTTAAACCTAAACCTAAAAATAAAAAATAAAGCCTAAACCTAAAAAAAAAAAAAAAAAATAAAACTAAACTAGAAAAATAAATCTAAACCAAAACCTAAACCTAAAAATTAAACTAAAATAAAAAACCTAAACTAAATTAAATAAACCTAAAAAAATAAACAAAACTAAATAAAAATAAAAATAAACCAAAATAAAAATAAAATTTAAAACTAAATAAACCTAAACCAATGAGTTTACTTAATTGAAGAAAATAAAAAATAATAAAATTAAAAACCCTAACCCTAAAACCCTAAAACTAACACTAAACGCTAAACCTTGAACCCTAAACCAACAACCTTAAACCCTAAACCTTAAACCATAAAACCCTAAACCATAAACCTAAACCCCAAAACCATAAACCTGAAATCCTAAACCCTAAACCCTCAAACTTACAACCCAAAACTCTAAACCCCAAACCCTAAACCCTAAACCTTAAACCCTAAAAGCCTAAAAAGCTAACTATAAACTAAATAAAACCTAAATTTTTTTTTTTAAAATAAACCTAAATATAATAAAATAAAAAATAAAATAAAAATCTAAACTAAAACCTAAACCTAAACCTATACATAAAAATAAAATAAAATAAAAACTAAAATCTAAAATAAAATAAAATAAATAAATTGAAAAATAAAATAAACCTAAAAATAAAAACTTAAATAAAATAAAAAATAAATGTATAATAAAAATAAAATAAACCTAAAATAAATAAAATAAAAACTAAATAAAAACCTAAACCTAAAAATAAAAATAAAAATAAAGCCTAAACCCTAATCTTAAAAAAAACCTAAACCTAAAATAAAAAAAGTAAAATAAACTTAAACCTAAACCTAAACCTAAAATAAACTAAAAAAAACCCTAAATTAAAAAAATAAAATAAACTAAAAATAAACCTAAACCAAAACTAAAAAATAAAACCTAAAAATAAACTTAAAAACAAAACCTAAAAAAATAAAATAAAAACCTAAACATAAACCAAAACATAAAAGATAAAACCTAAACCTAAAAAATAAGCATAAACCTTGACCTAAACTTAAAAAATAAACTAAAATAATAAACCTAAACTAAAATAAATTAATCTAAAATAAATAATCTAAACTAAATAAAACTAAAAAATAAACCTAAATAAAAATAAATAATAAAATAAACTAAATAATCTAAATAAACATAAACCCACTAGTTTACTTAATTTAAAAAAAAACCCTAAACCCTAAACCTATAACTCCAAACCTACAACCTTAAACCCTAAACCCTTAAAAACCCTAAACTCTAAATCCTAAACCACAAACCCTAAACCCCAAAACCTAATCCTAAGCCCTAAACCCTAACCCTAACCCTAAATATTAAACCTAGCACCCAAAACCCAAAACCCTAAAACTCTGAACCCTAAATAGCTAAACTAACCTAAAACCCTAAACTCTAAACCCTAAAGCCAAAAGCCTAAACCCTAAACCCTAAACTTACCCTAAACACTAAACTAACCCTAAACCCTAAACCCTCAAAACCCTAAACCCTAAAGCCTAAACACTAAACCCTAAATCCTAAACCCTAAACCCTAAAAACCTAAAAACTTAAAAACCTAAAAACCTAAACCTAAACTAACTAAGTCCTAATGATAAAATTAAAAAAATACTTAAACCTAAAGAAAATAAAAAAAATAAAATAAAATAAATAAAAACCTAATCTAAATCCTAAATCTAAACCTAAAAAAAATTAAAAATCAAAATAAACTAAAATAAAATAAATAAAAACTTAAACTAAACTAAATAAAATAAAATAAACCTAAATAAAATAAAAAACTAAATGTAAAATAATAATTAATCAAACCTAAACTAAAATAAAATAAAAGCTAAATAAATACCTAATTTGAAAAAATAAACATAAAATAAAAATTACAAATAAATAGAAAAAACCTAAACCCTAAACTAAAAAAAAACTAAACTTATAATAAAAATAAAATAAACAAAATGAAATAAACCTAAACCTAAACTGAAATCAACTAAACCAAAATAAATAATACCTAAACCTAAACCTAAACTAAATAAAATAAAATAAAAAGTAAAAATAAACATAAGTCTAAACTAAAAAATTAAGCCTAAAATTAAAACCTAAAACCTTAACCTAAAAAAATAAAATAAAAACCTAAACCTAAAAATAAAAAATAAAACCTAAGCCTAAAAAATAAAATAAAAATAAAACTCAACAAAAAAATAAACTTGCAATGAACAAATAAACTAAAATAAGTAAACCTAAAATAAATAAACTAAACTTAAAAAATAAAAATTTAACCCAAATAAAACTTAAAAATAAAATAAACTCCAATAATAAAAAATAAACTAATTAATCCTAAACCTACCAGTTTACTTAATTTTTTTTAAAAAAGGCCTAAACCCTAAACCCTAAACCCTATACCCCAAAACTAATCCTAAACCCTAAACCATAAACATACAACCCTAAACCCTAAACCCTAAAACCCTAAACCCTAAACCAAACTAAACCCTAAATCAAACTAAACCCTAAACCCTAAAGCCTAAAGCCTAAAGCCTAAAACCCTAAAGCATAAACCCTAAATCCTAAATCCTAAACCCTAAAACCTACAACCCTAAGCCTTAAACCCTAAACCCTAAACAAACCTAAACACTAAACCCTAAATCATTAATAAACCCTAAACCCTTAGAATGGGTATAACCTTGATGGTAGGAACATCACCGTCAACTAGGCTCAATCTAGATCTCACATGGAGGCTAAGGCGAGGCAATTATGATGGTGGGGGATCTGGAAGTGTTGGTGGATATGGTTGTGGTGGTCAGAGCAATGGTGGTTATGGAGGCGAGAGGAGTAACGAAGGTTATAGCCATGGTGGTGGTGGAGGGAGAGATCAGGGATATGATGGTGGATCACGCTACTCAAGAGGCGATGGTGGTTTTGATGGGAATAAGAGAAATTACAGAACGATCGATCCAATCTATTATTTAAGGAACTATGTCTTTATAGTAGAGATGGTTCTACTTATTTAGGGTTTTTGATTTGCTTTATGGTTGCTCATTTTTGATCTATGTCATCACTTATGTCTTAGAAAACATGGGGTGCTACTTGGTTCATGAAATCGAAAAAAAAAATATATATTGAATCTGAATGTGTTCTTTGTTTAAAAAAACTTTAAACCCTAAACTCTTAATTAAAACTTTAACCATAAACCTAAACCCTAAACCCTAAAAAAACCCAAAACCTAAACCTAAACTAAATAAAACCTAATAATAAAATAAATAAATAACTTAAACTTAAATAAATTAAAAGAATAAAATAAAATGATAACCTAAACTAAAACCTTAATCTAAACCTAAAAATAAAAAAAATATCAAAATCAAAATAAACTAAAATAAAATACACAAAAACCTAAACTAAACTAAAAATAAAATAAACTTAAGAATAAAAAACCTAAATAAAATAAAAACTAAACATAAAATAATAATAAAATAAACCTAAAATGAAAGCTAAATAAAAACCTAAACTTAAAAAATAAACCTAATATAAAACCTAAAAATAAATATAAAAATAAAACCTATACCCTAAACATAAAATAAAAATAAAATAAACAAAATAAAATAAACATAAAGATAAACTAAAATAAACTAAACTAAAATAAATAAAACCTAAACCTAAAACTAAAATAAATTAAACCTAAACCTAAGCCTAAACTAAATAAAATTTTAAAAACACTAAAAATACTAAACCTAAACTAAAAAATAAAACCTAAAAATAAACCTAAAATAAAAATCTAAAACCTAAACCTAAAAAAATAAAATGAAAACCTAAACATAAACCTAAAAATTGAAAATAAAAACAAAACCTAAAAAATAAAATAAAAATAAGAGTCAACTAAAAAATAAACTTGAACCTAAAAAAACAATCTAAAATAAAAAACCTAAACTAAAATAAACAAACCAAAAATAAATAAACTAAAATAAATAAAAATAGAAAATAAAATAACCTGAAATAAATAAAAAATAAAATAAAAATAAAACTCAACTAAAAAATAAACTTGAACCTAAAAAATAATCTAAAATAAAAAACCTAAACTAAAATAAATAAACCTAAAATAAATAAACTAAACTAAATAAAAGTAAAAAAAATAAAATAACCTCAAATAAAGAAAAAATAAACTTAATAAACCTAAACCTACTGGTTTACTTAATTTTTTAAAAAAACCTAAACCCTAAACCCTAAACCCTAAAACTAACCTTAAACTTACAACCCTAAACCTACAACCCTAAACCCTAAAACTCTAGACCCTAAACCCTAAACCCTAAACCCTAAACCTTAAACACTAAACCCTAAAACCCTAAATGCTAAACCTTAAACCCTAAACTCTAAAATCTTAAACCCTAAACCCTAAAACCATAAACCCTAAACCTTAAACCCTAAACCCTAAAACTTATAACTCTAAGCCCTAAACTAACCCTAAACTCTAAACAAACTCTAATCCCTAAACCCTGAACTAACCCTAAAACATAAGAATGGGCAGAACCTTGACGGCAGGAACATCACAGTTAACTAGGCTCAGTCTGGATTTGGCGGTGGAGGTGAATGCAGAGGTGGTAGTTATCACAGTTATGGTGGGGGATCTGGTGGTGTTGGTGGATATGGAGGTTTTGGTCGGAGCAGTGGTGGTTATGGAGGTAGGAGGAGTAATGGAGGTTACAACTGTGGTGGTGGTGGAGGTAAAGATCGGGGATATGTTGGCAGATCCCACTACTAGAAAAGCAAGGGTGGTTCTGATGGGAACTAGAGAAACTGAAGAATGGCCAATCTGATCTGCTGCTTATGGAACTATGTCTTTACAATAGAGATGATTCTACTTATCTAGGGTTTTTGATTTACTCAATGGGTGCTCATTTTTTATCTATGTCATCGCTTGTGTCATATAAAACTTGGGATGCTACTTAGTTGAGCAAATAAAAATGAAGAAATATTGAATCTGAATTTATTCTCTAATAAAAAAATTAAAAAAATAGAACTTCACACCTTAAATCATAAACACTAAACCTTAAACTAAAACCTAAACCCTAAACCTAAAACCTCAACCTTAAACCCTAAACCCTAAACTAACCCTAAACCCTAAACCCCAAAAAGCTAAAAACCTAAACTTACGCTAAATAAAATAATAAAATAAAATAAGTACATAAACTAAAACCTAAACCTAAACCTAAACCTAAAAAAAAAACTAAAAGTAAACTAAAATAAAATAAATAAAACTCTAAACTAAACTAAAAAGTAGAAAACATAAATAAAATAAAAACTAAACCTAAAATAATAATAAAATAAACCTAAAATAAAATAAAATAATAATTAAATAAAAATGTAAACTTAAAAAATAAGCTTAAAAATAAAACATAAAAATAAATAAAAATAAAACCTAAACCCTAAACTAAAGAAAACATAAACTTAAAATAAAATAAAATAAAAAAAATAAAATCAACCTAAACCCAAACTAAAATAAACTAAACTAAAATAATAAAAACCTAAAACTAAACATAAAATAAACTAAACCTAAACCTAAACTAAATAAAATATAATAAACTAAAAATAAACCTGAACATAAACTAAAAATAAAACTTAAAAATAAACCTAAAACTTAAATCTAAAAAAATAAAATAAAAACCTAAACCTAAACGTAAAGATAAAAATCAAACCTTAACCTTAAAACTAAAATTAAAATAAAACTCAACTAAAAAATAAACTTTAACCTAAAAAATAAACTAAAATAAAAAACCTAAACTACAATAAATAAACTAAATAAAATAAAAATTAAGGTAAATAAAAAGAAAAAATAAAATAAACTTAAACCTACCGATTTACTTAGTTTTAGAAAAAAATCCTAAACCCTAAACCTACAACCCTAAACCTATAATCATAAACCCTAAACCCTAAATCCTAAAACCTTAAACCCTAAATCCTAAACCCTAAACCCTAAACCCAAAACCTTAAAACCCTAAACTCTAAATCTTAAACCTTAAACCCTAAAACCTGTAACCCTAAACCCTAAATCCTAAACTAACTCTAAACCCTAAATGGTAAACTTACCCTAAATCCTAAGAATGTGCAGAACCTTGATGAAAAGAACATCACCGTCAACTAGGCTCAGTCTAAATTTGGCGGTGGAGTTGAAGGCGGAGGCGACAATCATTGGTGGTGGTGGGGGATCTAGAGGTGTTTGTGGATATAGAGGTGGTGGTTGGAGCAGTGGTGCTCATTGTGGCAGGACGAGCGTCGGAGGTTATAGTCAAGGTGGCGGCGGAGGTAGAGATCGGGGATATGATGGTGGATCTCGTTACTCGAGAGGCGGGGGAGGTTCTAATGGGAGCTAGAGAAATTGAAGAACGATTGATCCGATCTACTGCTTATGGAACTATTTCTTTATAGTAGGGACGGTTCTACTTATCTAGGTTTTTTAACTTTCTCTATGGATGCTCATTTATTATTTATATTATCGCTTGTGTCTTAGAAAACCTAGGGTGCTTCTTTATTGATGAAATCAAAAAGAAGAAATATTGAATATGAATTTGTTATCTGTTAAAAAAACCTTAAACCCTAAACTAAAACTTAAACCCTAAACCTAAAATCGAAACCCTAAACCCTAAACCCTAAACCTTAAAAACCCTAAAGCCTAAAGCCTAAAGCCTAAACCTTAAACCCTAAACACTAAACTCTAAAACCTAAACCTTAAACCCTAAACCCTAAGCCTTAAAACCCTAAACCCTAAACCCTAAACCCTAAACCCTAAAACCTACAACACAATACCCAAAACCCTAAACCGTAAACCCCAAACCCTAAACCCAAAACCCAAAACCCTAAACTCTAAACTAACCCTAAACTTTAATCCCTAAACCTTGAATAAAGATGTCATTAGGAGTCAGTCTAAAGAATGACCTAAACCTAACATAGTTATGGTAGCTAAAGAAAATTTCTTCAAGTCAATTTCCCTTGACTATTAGAGATTTGAATGCCCTAAATCATATTATAATAATATATATTGCAGTATAATATAGCATCATATGTTTGAGCAAAGTGATGTGTTTTGGATGTTATAAGATGTTTAAAAATGTTTTAGTATATTAAGGCATCGTGCCCTACAGTCTATATTAATATAAATCATAAAAATATTAATTTAATAAATCAGATGATGAAATTTGTTAAATTTGAAATGGGAATTATGTTTTAGTACCAAAGGTGTGCAATGCCACTTATAGTCTAACAAGTAAGATTTTATGTTCAAAATAAATATTATATGTTGTAACATAGTATATCATCATATATCATAATATATTATTCTACGCATTTCAAATTATTTTAGTATTTTGCAATCATGAAGACAAGCCTACACTAGCATTATTTATAAAAATGTTTATTTAGACTTTAAAATGGTGGAGTTTGGCCAAATTCATAGTAGGTAGAGCATGGCATCATAATATATTATTTCAATTTAAAATATGTAAGTGATACGAATAAAATATATAGGTTTTAATTATTTAGACTAATATTATAATTTTTTATCTTAAGCAATCCCTTGTGATGTGATATACAATACATTATAATATAATATAATATGTTATAGTGTATTATAATATAAGATTCCATAAAATAGTGTAGCATCATGCGATATACTATTATGTATTATTACTACTTATTTTTTAGCATATTTTAGTTTGTTATAGTACGATGCGAGAGTTTGTACTATTATAATTCATAAAAATAATGACTTATATGAGATTATGGGATTTGGCCAATTTTAAGGAAAGCTTTAGGGAATATCATCATGGTGTGTTATGGTGTGTCATTTAATCAAAAGAATGGAATTTTGCATCTAAAATAAATGTTAATTTTTCAACAAAATTTTATTACTTTTTTTGCTTAAAGTGATTCATTTTAAGGTGTAATGTAAGATAATATATTATATGAAAGCATATTAAAATATAATGTACATAACAATATAACTTTACATATATATGAATGTGGTGGTGTGTTACTAAATGTTATTGCACATTTTAGTATGTTTCACTTTTGTTGTAATACATTGGGTCAAAACTCACAAAAATGTTAATTTGAAGGTTGAGATGGAAAATTTTGGCCAAATTCATCACCAAGAAGCAACACCAAAATTATGATATTTGTACCATTTCTAATAGAAAATGATAATTTTACATCCAAAATAAACATTATTCATATTTTGAGAAAATTTTATTATTTGTTCCTTTTAAGTGATTTTAATGAGTTGTAATGTTAGATAATATATTATATCATAGCAAATTATAATATAACATCATATATTATAATATAATATAGTGTGTTAATTCACACTATAATATGTTTTACATGATATTGTATAGTTACTTTGAGCCTGCACCATCACAAATCATTAAATGTTGATTACAATGTAAGATGATATAATTTTAATGAATACATTGTTATGCTTTTGGTTGAAGTATTAAAAGTGTGCATAAGATAAAAAAATAAGATTTGATGAGAATTCCATGTCAAGGACATGGAGGGAGATTCGCTAAGGGATCACACATGCATTAGACATCACATGTGAGGGTTCTATTTCAAGGGCTTAGAAGAAGAAAATATTCTGGGGATAAGGTTTGAATTCGATTTGATTATATGATTTATTGAAAGGAGATCCATTGGGGATAAGAATCTATAATCCACTGGGGATTAAGATCGAATTGACTATTATTTTATTTTATTTAAATTGTTTTGGAGGCATATCTACTAGAGATATGGGCTCGAGTTTGCTGGGGATCGGGTATATGAACCTTCCACTAGGGAAAAAGGTTCAAGCTATCTATTAGGGATTGGGATTTGAGTTTGATTTCATAGAATTTTTTGGAGAAGTATCTGCTAGGAATACAAGTTTGGTTGGATTTCTTAGATTTAGACTCTGCTAGGGGAGTTGGTTTAATTTGGCTCCACTATGGAGGTTGGTTTTGAATTTGATTTGTTTGCTTGACTTGTTTATATATTATTTGGGGCTCCACTAGAGAGAAGGGTGTGTTTTAACTCCAGCGAGAAAAATCAGATTGGATTTAATTAATGTATGGATCTTGTCGATGTATGATGGACCCACTAATAAGGGGCTATATCACCCTTGACCTACCTTAGATTTATAAATACAAATGGATAGTCTACCAGCTATGGGATAGAGCTAACCAACCTAAGGTGTTGCCTTCGCATGCAAAGCTTGTGCTAAGAAGAAGGTGCGCATACATCTTCCAAAGAGAGGAACAACCGTCAATGACCTATTGGATGCATAACGAATTGGACCTGACCTAGACCAACTATTGAGCGAATGTTGCTGGGGACTTATGTCAACTCAAAAGTAGTCAGAGTTAATTTTATCTTAATTTCATGTGATTTGATATGGTTTGTTTGGTTTAGTTTGATTTTGAATTGAGGGCATATCGACTAAGGATGTAAGCTTAGTCAAATTTGATAGATTTAATTTATGGACCATGTCGGTGTGCGATGGACTCACTGAGAAGGGGCTATATCATACTTGTCCTATCTCAGATTTATAAATCCACAAAGGTAGACTTAGCCAACCTAAGGTAGCGCAACACTTATATTTTCTAAAGGGAACCCCGGGTGACCTATGGAACAACAAATTGAACTTGACATAGTGACTACCGAGTGAATGCCTAGAACTTATATCAACTCAAGAGTAGGCACAATTCTTATAGGGAGTTACACACCCTAAAGACGGGAAAAGGTATCTGGGTGTCCTCCTCCCAAAAGTGAATATATTTTTATTTATATGTTTACGGACCACCCGAGAAGGCCGAATCTTGTCCTATCTCAGATTTACTGGAACAAAGAAGAATCTTCACATCCATAAAGTTGAATCTCCAACCACATTATTAGGAAAGGGGAATTATCCAATCTGATAGTAACTCGGGTAGTGTCTAAATGGGGTTGCAAAGGACTTGATCCAAATATAGTGCCCATAAGAGAGGTGCTACTGGGGTGTTATCCTGAATACTGGAAAGGAAAGCTTATAGGTGTACGCTAGCCAACTCAAAGAGCAAGCATACCGACTTACATCTCCATGAGTGGTGTATCCTAAGGTGCGAGAACCAACCAACCTAAGGTGTATCCATCAAGATGAGTGGTGTATCCATTAGATAGTAAGAACCAACCAAAATAAGGTGCCCATCTGTCGATGATCAATTTGGAATGTAAACATGTAGGCTTACAACTTTCCAAGTGAAACTAATCATCGATAGTCATCAACGGATAAATGTTATTCGACGACTACTAAGCCGGGAACCCAGAGGAGGGACTGGACCTAGACTTGAAGTAGTCAGGAGGAAGGAGCTTCTAGGGGACTTATCCTAAACCTCAAATATACTCAGCCTAGTTAGTGCATGAAGGCTAATCTAAGAAGAAAGCATAATAGACTCACATCCTATTAATTGAAGCCAACATGGGGTAGCTTACCGGCCACATAGTAAGGTATACCAAACTAACAAGGCCATCGGTGCAAGTAGGCAAGAAGAAAAGCATAGTATACTAACATCCTCCAAAGCAAGAAGACCATTGGGGTGACACAGCGGGGTAGTACCACGACCTAGACTAGCTATTGAGTGAGAGCCAGAGGCGTTATCCCAAATGAAGAATTTCAAGGTAAAAGATGTGTTTATTTTATTTGTTTGTGTGTAGTTTGTGTTTGTGTTATGTCAATGAAGGATAGGATGCCACTTAAGCCACTTAGACCTACCCTAAACATATCATGGTGGATTCACAAACAAGAATACTTTCAACATGGAAGAGATTGAATTCAAAATGGAATTTTCATTATGATAATTATTTTCAAACATAATTTATAATATTTCTTTAAGTAGAGCCTATTGACAAACATTGGCTCTCCTTGATTAATAAGTTGATGATACTCCTTAGTAAAACTTCTATGGAAAAGGGCCTTCCATATGGTGCAACTTGCCTCACATTTACACATAATCACCTCCTTATCCAAATAAGCTCATTGAAAAGCTCTAAGATCTAACCAACTTATAAGGTTGAATTATTTTATTTTGTACAACTTGAGGTTTTTGCATGCCTAGAGCCATCTCTCTTCCAAACCTTCAGCTCTTCTATTCGCAGAACTTAGATTCTCGCTTTTGTTATGATCTTGCTACCCACAACTATTATTAATGATGGGAGTTGGACTTCTAATGGTGAACCTTGAACTCATACACTAAGTAGTGACGAGTTGAGTTCTATAAAAGCGACACCCACAAGGCTTCAACTAACCGCTCATGCCACTATCACTTATTATTGTGAAAGTGTCTTCTTAAGATTTGAGAGAGTTTTATTGAAGGCTTCTAACCATTTTCCTCGAGTAGTTGATGGTAGAATATCTCCACCTATGTTGTGTCTGATGTTGATTTTATCGCTTGAATGCACATTATCATATATAATTTTTTCAAGGCACTCCAAACCTATATATGATATGGTTCTAAATAATTGGAACACGTAAAATAAGACCTCTCTGAAAAGAAATCGTTGAACCATTTGAAAAGTATAAAGAATGTATTTAACTGACCCCTTGGAAGAAGAAGGATTAATCACATAACTATGTTGGCACCCAACACTTGGTAATGGCCAACCAATGTAAGATGTAGAATGTTAGGTAGGTGACCACACCATGTATTTGACATTGGTGGTATGGATTCCATGCAATCCTTTATCATGACCATAGTATCCTCCTTGATATTGGCTTTATCTTATTGATTGGTTGGCTCCACATAATCTTAAGTTTACCTTGGCCAATGATCTATAGCTTGTCTAAATAATGTAATCACATACATAAAATGACTCATAAGACACCATCCATAAGAGTAAAGGAAAGTGTTCTACTTAACTGAAGGGCTTAGACTCCTTGAGGTAGTTTGCTAAATAATCCATGAAAGGTCTCCAATCTAACTCCTCATCCTTCGGTAATGGCAACTCTCAAGAGAGATACTGATGAGTTCAATATTAATAAGGGATAAGACTTGTCTATTTTGGACCGCTATTGATATGGACTCATCCTCTAAACATAACTCTCAAGTAAGTTTCAAAAGCATAATGCGCTATGGTGTTGTCTTTGAGAATCTTATAAATGGTAACATCTAGACTTTGGCTCAACCCATAGTGTACTGTGGTAGTGATATAGCTTGGTTTCAAACCTCATAAGACCCAACGAGGTTGATAACTAGCTTAGAATCTACAAAGATGTTGATGTTATGATGCTTAGAATAATGGCTAACCGCACCAAATCGTGAGCCTCATATTCAACTTCATTGGTTGTGCAAGATGATGGATGATAGAATCTCATATCAGTTAAGACAATGATTTCTAGCTTTCGAATAGTAGATTATGGTTCTTCTCCTTTTGAGGAAAGTGAAAGTACATCTTCTAATGGTGAATGCTAGATCCCCAAGTTTATGATTTTTTTATCTGGGGTCATAAAGCAGAGATCGCTAGAAGTGTGTCTCCAAGAAATTTCCACTAGCCCTTGTCCTTTTACCATGAGGTACAAAGGTAAATGAAAACTATAAGAGGATCTTGACCATCGCTCCAAATCATTCTAAAGATTAAGTTCACGATGAGGGAGCATGTAGTGATATAGCTTTATGCAAAGATTGGCTAGGCAATGACCTTCAATGGGTGGATAATTCCCATTCGTGGGTTCTAAAAGTAGTGTTTCTTTCATCTTCAGGGCCATCTTTATTTGTTTATATCTAGATGAGCCATTCATAAAAGTGAAGACAACATGAGATGATGCAATGTCTACCATCAACTCTAAGATTGGTAGTGGAAATTCATCTTTTGGGCATGCCTTATTTAAATCCCTAAAATTTAAGCATATGTGAATTTGGCCATTCTTTTTCTAAACTAGGATGATGTTGGATAACCATCTAAGGTATTTTTCTTCCCGAATGAAGCTAGTATCGATCAGTTTCTTAGCTTCATAAATAACCTATTGTTCTATGTCTAATCGCATGCATCTAGAAGCTTGCTTGATAGAGTTAGCAGTAGGCTCTATTACTAGTTTATGGACCACTATGTCAGGAGCCAATCCAAGCATCTCTTCATAACTCCATGCAAAGGAGTCATTAAACTCACCAATAGCCTAACTATGTCATTAGTTTCAATTTCATTCAATAAAGAACTGATGTATGTTGGGCATGGATCTTCTTCGCCCTAAGTTTATTTTCTTGAGCTCACAATGGTTGACTTGATATCTTCTTCAAACTTTGGCGGTGCATCTTTGACATCAAAATCATTTGAATCATCTGAAGTTTCTAAGCACAGCTCCTCATATGAGTCAATGTGATTTGAAAAGAACCTATCAGATTTCAAATGATTGGTGACGACTAATGAGTAATTATCATCATCAACTACACCCACTATACCAAATCATAATCGCAGTCTTGATGGAGAGCTTTTGCATTTGTTCTTCCATTTTCTTTCGAAGTAGTCTGACATATGCTTTGACCAAGTATATGGGACTAACCCTTTCTTTGCTAAATTTTGAACACAAGGCAAGTACCAATCAAAACATAATTCCATTAAATCTTTATATGAATCATCCTCAAGTTGTACAACAACTTCTTTACTTGAGGATGATGCTCCCAAAAAGAACCTTTGAGTCTTCACACCTATGGATGACTTAAGAGCTTCCTTAACTACCAAACCCTTAGCTTTTTGAGAGGAAAGTAGAATTAAAGCTAAGTTTCCCAACCCATGCCTAATTGTTTCACATATAGACATGGATACACTTCTACTTTGCGTTGGAGCCTAGCCTTCATTGCTATCTGGCTCAAGTGTCACCTCCAAGGGAATCTACTGCTGAGAAGAGATGGCTGGTGTGCTAATCATATAAGACTTATCCTATGAACTAGATTCTAAGTCTATATGGATAGTGTGTATACCCCTGGTAGTGGGACATATCTTACGGTAGGTGGCAAATAAGGAGGTTTTCCACCCCTAAGATTGCCTCCTCCCTCTTCCTCGCCTAGTGGAGGTCGGTCATCCTACCCATATGAATGAATGTAGTATAACTATGGGTTGAATTTAATGTCGCCCACTTCCCCTCCAAGTCTATTTTTGCTTCCTTTTATTTTCATTTTCATTTTTTTCTCTTTTCTTTTCTTTTATTTTTCGCTTTCCTTTTCTCTTTACTTTTCTTTTCTTTTATTTTTAAACGCCAAGTTTAGAATATACTTGTTGATTTTGAGGGAGGTAGCAAGCGGCATCCTCATATTTGCCGACCTCGTGAATGGTAAATGGCTTGAAATCTCCTTTGACATAGTAGACAATCCCACATCTCACAAATTTCATAGGCTGATGTAGAGAGGATGGAACTATGTTATTCTCATGTATCCATGGTCTCCTAAGCAAAGTGTTGAAAGATGTATCCGAGTCTATAATGTGAAACCTGCCTTCGGTCTTCCAATCATTTATATCCAAGGGCAACACTATGGAGCCTAAGGCCTGTTGACCTCACTTTTGGAGTGCGATTTATTCTTCCCATCTTATACTTAGGAGTCTTCTAGACACAGAGACTTTCCTAGTCATAAGACACTTCTAACAATTAGTTAAACACTTAACCTAAGCTAAAGACTTAGAAGGGTTAACCATAGGATTAGGTTATGCCTTAGGGATTAGGATAATCCACCTACCCTACAACCCAAATCCAATCCATGTTCACCTTCTCAAACAAAACCTCAAGTTCAGTTCAAACATCAAATTCAAATCTAAATCCAAGCCCAAATTCCAAAACCAAATGATTGATGCCCATGATCAAATCCAAACATGAAACCCTTCCTAAGCCATATGACCTATCCTATGGACTTAGCCAAGTCTTAATCCAAATTAATCCAAAATTAATTGATTTTCTCATAATCAATTCATATCTTCAATCATATTCCTAAATATAAATCAAATCTACATTCAAATGATCAAAGCTAAATCAAACTAAATCAAATTACATCAAAACCCTTCTTAAGCCATATGACCTATCCCATGGACTTAACCGAATATTAATCCAGATCAATTCAAGCTCAATTAATTTTCTCACAATCAATCATATTTTTAATCATCTTTACAAGTTTAAGTAAAATATACATTTAAATCATTAAAACTAATTCAAAGCAATTCAAAATCCAAACCTAATCCTAGCTCCATGGACTTAGCCAAATTCCTTCATTCCAAAACCCAAATTCAATTGATTTTCACATGAATCAATCATACCTTCAATCATATTCAAAAATTTACATGAAATCTACAATCATCAAGCCAAACCAAAATCAACCCAAGTCAAACCCAATTTAACCCTTTTGACTTGAAATGTTCAAATGATCTAAAACCCATTTGAACCCAAACCAATTGTAATTTAATTTATATATCAATCCCAAATCCATATATAAACTCATCTAAATCAAACACAACCCAAAATCAAGCCAACTAATTGGTCCACTTGACCCAAAGTTGCCATTTTGCCTTATTTGAGCCAAGTTCTAATTCTACCCAAATTGGATTGAACCAAGCCTATAAAAACCTCCCATCATGATTATCGATCACCCCAGGTTGATCAATTATCATAAATTAGGTCAAACCAAGTTAACTTGGTCATTTGACCAAGTCAACCCCTTAACCCATATGAACCCAAACAAGCTAAATTGCAACCTAAGACAAATCCCTTGAAACCAATGATTCATATCAAATCAAAATCAATATTTGAATATGACTTAACCTTCAATTGAGTCAAATGAAACCCAATGACTTAACCTTCGATTGAGTCAAATGAAACCCAATTGGCCCTCTTGACCCAAGTTGATCTAAATTGACCTAAAAGATCAAATTGGGTCAAATAAAAATATAAACCAAATTGATTGCAACTAATGGCAGAAGTTAATCCCAAATTAATTGTTGAACTTGACCAAAGCTATGATTGGACCCAATTGAACCCAATTGACCTACTTAGCCCAAATTGACCTAAAGGTTCAAGTTGTCATAAATCAAAACCAAATCTAAATTATTGAAACCAAAGCCTACAATCATCTTAAATTGGTCAACAAAACTCATACCAACACTCAACCCAAGCCAATTCGGCCAATTTGGTTAAATTGGTCAACTTAACCCATTTGACCCAAATGAATTCAAATGAGCCAAAAATCAAATCTAAGCCAAAATAAACAAAACCAATTAAACCAAAACATCCCAAATGATCATATGAACTTGTCCTAACCCTTGGTTTGAATTTGACTAATTGGTAAACTTGACCAACAACCCAATTTGACCTAAATGAGTCAAATTGAGCTAACCAAGTCAACTCCAATTACCTTGAAATTTGGGCTAAGCCACTTTTGGCTCATTTCACCTTCTTCCCAAATCAAATCAATGCCAAATGATTATTCTACCCTTAGGTCAAGGGAATCACATGAGACAAATCTCCCATGTAAGGGGTCATTTCCATTCCTTGGCCACTTGCTACTCTCCTAATGGTCGAGCTAGACACTTAGGACACTGCCCAACCTAGCCCAAGGAAAGGTTGGGTCGGCCATGACCCATGGGAGGTGAAATCACCTAACCCTCCCCTTTCAAGCATTTGAAACCCATAGGACACCCATGATTCCTCCATGGCAGCCACCTCCGCACCTTCAACCAACCAAGCCGAGCCAACTCACCTCCTCCCTGCCACCCACAACTCCCTGACATGGTCGGACAGCTACTAGAAGCCAAACCCGATCCCACCGTCTGATCAAAATGAAGGGGGGCATACACCCCCTCATTTCCACTCAAACACACACAAAAATCATTCCTCGAGCCTTAGCTAAGATGAGCGCTAGAGCCATTGCCTAAGCTCCCAAACTTATTCCTCGATCAAAAAATGCCATTCTCATCTATCCCATAATAGGACACTCTTATTTATGACCAAACTTGCCCATTTATCCATCAAACTTAGATTAACTTTGCACACACCTTCTCTAGGCCTCATCAAGCAAGAATGAATCATCTCCCAAGCTTCCTGAGCACCAAAGGTGAGACTTCGATCAAAGCTGACATCTAACCAACCTTCTCAAGAGAGAGAAGGATAGTCTAACTCTGAATCAAAAAGGTAAGGATCAAACTACTAGAGCTTATTATTTTTATTTAGACTGAGCTTTCAATAGAATTAAAATCAAGAGCATCGTAAGTAGACAATATCTAAGTAGATCACTTTCTTAATTAATTGAAGAAACATCATAGAAATCAAGTAAAGTAAGCAGAGTACGGGATTTAATTCCCTTACCCATAGATTCAACGCTCCTGTCAGTAGAAGAGGAGCTAGCAGAAGAGGTGGTACATGAAACAGTGGAGGGAGTATTGAACTCGGATCATGGCTATGCTACTGGACTATCCCGGGCAAGTATGGTGAGCTGCTATTGCTGCTAGGCTGTCACCTTCCTTAAGTTATCCTTTACAACTAGCAAACTTTCCTTGGTGTTGGAGGTTTGAGCTACTTCAGGTGCCTCCTAGGAAAGCTTCTTAATCTTAGAAATGATCTTCTTAGAGGTTTGGGATAGGGAGATATATAAAACCTTCTTTGGTCTTAAGAGGATTGCAAGTATCCCCATGGATTACTCTAACAGAACTAGATGGTTGTTCTAATAAGTATTCCTTAGGGATAAATATGGCTCTCAACTTGTAGCTGCGCTCAAGCTAGGCCTTAAAAGTGATACAATCCTCTGAGACATGGCCTAACATGCGATGGTAATGAAAATAGCTAGGATCATCTCTCTTGCCCACCTACTCTAGCCTCATAGGCTCTGGTAACTAAGAGTCAAGTTTCTTTAAGAAATTCTTAAAGAATTTTCTAACTATCTCCCTCTTGAATGAATATGGCTTATTCAATCTATCGGCAAGAGTAGGTGGAAATTAGCTACCTAGCAATGGATATGAATACCGCTGTTGGGTAGGTTGCTGAGGTGGTGAAAATGGTCGTTGTGGCGGCTGCGGTGGCCGGTATGATGGCCGAGGAGGTTGAAGAGGTGGTGGCAAAGCAGGCTGTTGAGCTCATAGTCTCTCATATTAAATCCTAAACTATAAATCATAAACCATAAAACATAAAACCAATCCTAAACCTACAACCCTAAATCCTAAATTCTAAATCAAAATCTAAGTAAATCTAAATCTAAAACTAAATAAATCTAAATCTAAATCTAAAAAAAATCCAAATCTAAATCTAAATAAATAAAAAATAAATCTAAAATCTAAATCTAAATCTAAATTTAAATCAAAATAAATCTAAATCTAAATAAATAAATAAATCTAAATCTAAAAAAAATCTAAATTTAAAAAAATCTAAATCCAAATCTAAAATCTAAATCATAAAAAAAATCTAAATCTAAATCTTAAAATCTAAATAAATAAATCTAAATCTAAATCTAAATCTAAATCCTAAAAAAATCTAAAATTTAAATCTATATTTAAAAAAAATTAAAAAAATAAATCTAAATCTAAAATAAATCTAAATCTAAATAAATTTAAATAAAAAAAATCCTAAATCCTAAATAAAAAAAATTAAAAGCTAAAGAAATCTAAATCCAAGACGTAACTTCTTCTTCTTCTTCTTCTTCTTCTTCTTCTTCTTCTTCTTCATCATCATCTTCTTCTTCTTTCTTCTCCTTCTTTTTCATCTTTAATCTTATTATTATTATTATTATTATTATTATTATTATTATTATTATTATTATTATGCATTCATGATTGCCGGTTATTGTAAAAAAATTTCTAGATATCTTCTTTGAGAAAGAGAGAAATAGGTGTGTGTTCTCCTATCCAAGTTGCCTTGTCAGAATTTCCACTCCACTATGTTGTAAGAGGAATTCCAACTTAACAGTTAAGCTCCTCTTAAGATACATACTAGAGAAAATTTTAGAAGGGCGTTCTCCTCTGATTGGGATGTGTACCTTCCTCCCAAATGACCAAAAGTCTGCTTTTCAACCTATAGTTATGCACTCTCAAGGTGTTCCACATATATCTCCACCATCCATAACTTTCTTAATCACTCTATATTATTTAAGCAATGTTAGGTCATCATCTGCAGTTCCAAACTCATAAGGCTTTTTTAACTCTCAATAAAAAAATGAAGAAGAAAATGACAATAGAGTTCCTTTCCTGCAATCCACGAGTCAAATGAAGAAATTCAATGTAATTAATTTTTAGATAATCTTGCAGATAATATGCCAAACATTTATTTCAAACAAGAGCAAACACATGTATAGACTTTATCCAATGCCACAACCACAACTAATATGTGAAAATCAAAGAAATTTTTTAAGAACATTACATCTACTATAGAGAGTTACTATCATTCACACTTTTTGCTGAAGCATAACATCAATTTCATCTCCATCTTTCATTTCCAACTCTTCTGACATCTGTTCACCACGAAGCCTACGACCATCAAAGAGAAAAGAAAGAGAATTGAAATCTATAGACTGGCATTCATATTAGGCATTCATCAGCTTTTTTAGCTACGTGCTGTCCTTTTTCCTAAAATAACTTCATTCCTATCCTGGCCCTTGACCATCAGATTGATGTGCGCAGACTAGTCCAGCTTCTTATCTTCCTACTCGCTAGTACCTAATGTTCATCAACTAAAGCAGCATGCTCATTGTCTCCCTCTCGATATATTCAAATAAAATATGGCATTACTTTCAAGCGATTCAGTGTGTACGTACGTCCATCGATAGTTCATGATCATTGAATATGACATGAATAAACTCAGGACCAAACTATCAAATCTCTTCGAGTTCAGTAAAGATGCAGTTCAAGTCCTTACATATACTGGTGAAGATGGCGATGTGGTGGCTCTAGATAATGCTGATGAATTGCATGAAGCTATTTTAAGTTAGAGGCTAAACCCTTTAAGAATAACAGTTCAGCTAAATCCTTCCTCAACTGATGGTTCTAACTCGATACCAAATGGCATGAGAACTTCTGATAATAATTCTAATTTTTCTGCAGCTGACAGGAATCATGTGGAAGAATGTGTATATCATGGACAAGCAAAGCGTCACTTTGTTTCAATTAACATATTTACTTGTAAGAAGCTTGAGGACGCCGTCCTTCTTCTCATAACTATGTTTCAGTTACTCATTTTATGAGTTAATCGATATAGAAGATGGATTAATCAATCTTTGATTGAAAGTGGAAACACAAAGCATGGTTTGAGGTTCTTTTGATGAGGTTGAATATCGAGATATTTGAGAACTACTATATTTTATGTAATACAAAACCTTATTGGTTACTTAAAATGATCTATTTATCTTTTAACTTTTATTTATTTTAAATATATGGATCCAATTAGCCATTCAAAAAATAACCTAAATCCTAAATCCTAAAACCTAAACCCCTAAATCCTAAACTCTAAACTCTAAACCCTAAATCTAAACCCTAAAACATTAAAACTGAATCCTAAAATCCTAAACCTAAACTAAACTAAAACCATAAACCCTAAACTAACCCTAAACTCTAAGCTAATCCTAAACCCTAAACCCTAAAACCTAAACACTAAACCCTAAACCTAAACCCTAAACCCTAACCCTAAATGTTAAAGCCTAAAACCCTAAACCTTAAATCCCTAAACCCTAAACCCTAAACCCTAAATCGTAAATCCTAAAAACCTACAAACCTAAACATAACCTAAATATAACCTAAAAATAAAATAAATAAATAAAAGCTAAACCTAAATAAAAAATAAAATAAAATAAAACCTAAACTAAAACCTAAACCTAAACTTAAAAAAAAAGTAAAATAAACTAATAAAAATAAATTAAAATAAAATTAAAAACCAAAACTAAATTAAAAAATAAAATAAACTTATGAATAAAAAACCTAAATAAAATAAAAACTAAGCATAAGATAAAAATAAAATAAAATAAAAACTAAATAAAAACTTAAACCTAAAAAATAAACCTAAAAATAAATTAAAAATAAAACCTAAACACTAAACTAAAAAAAAACCTAAACCTAAAATAAACAAAATAAAATAAACCTAAACCTAAGCTAAATTAAACTAAACTAAAAGAAATTAAACATAAACCTAAACCCTAAACTAAATAACATAAAATCGGCTAAAAATAAATCTAAATCTAAACTAAAAATAAAACCTATAATAAAAACCAAAAATCTAAACTAAAAAAATAAAATAAAAACCTAAACCTAAATCTAAAATTAGAAAATAATATCTAAACCTAAAAGATAAAATAAAAATAAAATCAATAAAAAAAACATAAACTTAAACTTGAACCTAAAAATAAACTAAAATAAAAATAAGAAATAAAATAAATAAACCTAAAATAAATAATAAATAAAATAAATTAACCTAAACCTATCGGTTTACTTAATTTTTTTTTAAAAAAAATCCCTAAACCCTAAACTTACAACACTAAAAAATTCTAAACCCTAAACTAACCCTAAACTTTAAACCTTAAAACCTAAACCTTAGACCCTAAACCTAAACTTAACCCTAATAAAAAAACCCTAAATCGTAAAACCTAAACCCTAAAAATCCTAAAGCCTAAAACCTGAACTCTAGACCCTAAGCTAACCCTAAACCTTAAAAACCTAAACCTTAAAGCCGAACCAATGAACCCTAAACCCTAACCTTGAACCCTAAACTCTGAAGCCCTGAACCCTAAGACCCTAAACCCTAAACCCTAAACCATAAAAACCAAAATACCTATACCTAAATAAAATAAAGCCTAAAAATAAAATAAATAAATAAAAACTAAACCTAAATAAAAAAATAAAATAAAATAAAGATCTAAACTAAAACCTAAACCTAAACCTAAAAATAGAAAAAAAGAAAAAATAAAAAAAAACTAAAATAAAATAAAGAAAAACCTAAATTAAACTAAAAAAATAAAATAAACCTAATAATAAATAACCTTAATAAAATAAATACTAAATGTAAAATAAAAATAAAATAAACCTGAAATAAAATAAAATGCAAATTAAATAAAAAATTAAACCTAAAAAATAAACCAAAAAATAAAACCAAAAATATCAATAAAAAAGAAAACCTCAACCTTAAACTAAAAAAACATAAACCTAAAATAAAAATAAAATAAACAAAATAGAATACAACCCTACCCTAAACCTTAAACCCTAAACCCTAAAAAACCCTAAACCCTAAACCCTAAACCCTAATCCTAAACCATAAACCCTAAATGCATAAACCCTAAACCCTAAACCCTACACCCTAAACCCTAAACTCTAAACCCAAACTCTAAGCCTAAACCCTGAACCCTAAACCCAAAACCTATACTTAAAGTAACTAAATAAATTAAAAAGTAAACCTAAACCCTAAAATCTAGTAAACCTTAACCTAAACCTAAACCATAAGAATAGGCTGAACCTTGACAGTAGAAACCTTACCATCAACTAGGTTCAGTCTAGATCTGGTGGTAGAGGCGAAGGCGAAGGTGAAGTTTATCATAGTGGTGATAGGGGATCTGGAGGTGCTAGTGGAAATGGAGGTTGTGGTCGGAGCAGTCATAGTTATGGAGGCAGGAGGAGCGATAGGGGTTATAGTTGTGGTGGCGGTAGAGGGAGAGATCGAGGGCATGATGGTTGATCTCACTACTTGAGAGGTCAAAGTGTTTCTGATGGGAACTGGAGAAAATGAAGAATGGACAATCTAATCTGCTACTTACGAAACTGTGTCTTTACAGTAGAGATGACTCTAGTTATCTAGGGTTTTTGATTTGCTCTATGCATCCTCATTTTTTAATCTATGTCATCGCTTGTGGCTTAGAAAACTTGGTGTGTTACTTGGTTGATGAAATTGAATAGAAGAAATGTTGAATCTAAATTTATTCTCTGCTAAAAGAAAAAACCAAAAACCCTAAACCCTAAACTAAGACTTAAACCCTATAGCTAAAACTTAAACCCTTAACTCTAAACCCTAAACCATAAACCCTAAAACCTAAACCCTATACCATAAACCCTAATCCTAAACCCTAAACCCTAAAAGCATAAACCCTAATACCCTAAACCCTAAATGTTATAACCTATACCTTAAACCCGATACCCTAAACTCTAACCCTAAACCCCAAACCCTAAATGTCAAACCCTAAACCTAAACATAAAGTAACTAAATAAGTTAAAAAATAAATCTACACCCTAAAACCTAATAAAACTAAACATAAACCTAAACACTAAGAATGGGCAGAACCTTGATGGCAGGAACATCATCAGCTCAGTCTAGATCACAGGTAGGCAAAGGCAGGCGGCTAAATGGTGATGGGGGATCTAGAGGTGCTGTTGGATATGGAGGTGGTGGTCAGAGCGGTGGTGGTTATGGAGGAGGGAGGAGCGATGGAGGTTATAGCAGTGGTGGTGGCGGAGGGAAAGATCAGGGATATGATGGTTGATCCTGCTACTCAAGAGCTTGGAGTTATTTTGATGGTAACTAGAGAAACTAAGGAATGGCCAATCCGATCTGCTACTTATGGAATCATGTCTTTACAGTAGAGATGGTTCTAGTTACCTAGGGTTTTTGATTTGCTCTATGTTTTCTAATTTTTTATCTATGTCATCACTTGTGTCTTAGAAAACTTGGTGTGTTACTTAGTTTGAAAATCGAAAATAAGAAATATTGAATATGAATTTGTTCTTAGTTAAAAAAAAAACCAAAAACCCTAAACCCTAAAATAAAACCTGAACCCTAAACTTAAAACCTAAACCCTAAACCCTAAAAACCCTAAACTCTAAACCCTAAACCCTAATCCATCAACCTTAAAACCCTAAATCGTAAACCCAAAACATAACCTTAAACCCTAAACACTAAACCATAAACCCGAAATCCTAAACCCTAAACTCTCAACTAACCCTAAACCATAAACCCTAAACCCTAAACCCTAAAAAGCTAAAAACCTAAACCTAAAACTGAAATAAATATAAAAACCAAAACCAAAATAAAATAAAAAAATAAAATATAATAAAAACCAAAACTTAAACCTAAATAAAATAAAATAATTAATAACTAAACTAAAATAAAATAAATAAAAACCTAAACTAAAGTAAAAAAATAAAAAACCTAAATAAAAAAAAACTAAACCTAAAATAAAAGTAAAATAAACTTAAAATAAATAAAATAAAAACTAATTATAAATCTAAACCTCAAAAAATAATCCTTAAAATAAAACCATAAAATAAATAAAAAATATAACCTAAACCCTAAATTTTTAAAATACCTAAACCTAAAATAAAACTAAAATAAACTTAAACCTAAACTAAAATAAACTAAAATAAATGAAACTAAAATAATTAAAACCTAAACCTATACCTAAATAAAACTAAACCTAAACCTATACCTAAACCCTAAATCAAATAAAATTTACCAAAAAAAAAGTTAAACCTAAACAAAAAATAAAACCTAAAAATAAACCTAAAATTAAAACCTAGAACCTAAACATAAAAAAAATCAAATAAAAACCTAAACCTAAACCTAAAAATAAAAATAGAACCTAAGCTAAAAAAATAAAATAAAAAAAATACTAAACTAAAAAATAAAATTAAACCTAAACCTAGAAAATTAACTAAAATAAAAAACCTAAACTAAAATGAATAAACCTTAAATAATAAAATAACTAAATAAAATACAAAACATAAAAATAAAATAAATTAAAATATAATAAATAAATAAAAACTAAATAAATTAAATAAACCTAAACCTACTATTTTACTTAATTAGAAAAAAACCTTAACCCTAAACCCTAAACCCTAAACTTACAACCCTAAACCTAAATCCTAAACCCTAATCCCTATAACCATAATCCTTAAACCCTAAAGCCTAGAACCCTAAACCCAAAACCCTAAAACCTACAACCCTAAAGCCTAAACCCTAAAACTTATAACGCTAAACCCTAAACCCTAAACCCCAAATCCTAAACACTAAATACTAAACCATAAAATCCTAAAAACCTAAAAGCTTAAACCTAAACAAAATAAAACCTAAAAAATAAAATAAATAAATAAAACTAAAATAAAATAAAATAAAATAAAATAAAACCTAAAGGACCAAACCTAAACCTAAACCTATACCTAAACATAAAAATAAAAAATAAAAACTAAACTAAAATAAAATAAATAAATACCTAAACTAAACTAAAAAATAAAATAAACCTAAAAATAAAAAGTCTATATAAAATAAAAATAAAAATTAAAATAAAATTAAAATAAACCTAAATTAAAATAAAATAAAAACTAAAAAAACATTAAGCCAAAAAATAAATCTAAAAATAAATAAAAAATAAAACCTAAACCCTAAACTAAAAAAAATTTAAACCTAAAGTAAACAAAATAAAGTAAACCTAAACCTAAACTAAAATAAAATAAATAAAACCTAAACCTAAACATAAAATAAACTAAACTAAAACCCTAAACTAAATAAAATAAAATAAACTAAAAATAAACCTAAACCTAAACAAAAAAAATAAAACCTAAAATAAAACCTAAAATATAAACCTAAAACCTAAACCTAAACCTAAACCTAAACCAAAACCTATAAAAATAAATATAAACTAAAATAAAATAAACTAAAAATAAAATATAAAAATAAAAAAATAAAAACCTAAACCTAAACATAAAAATAAAAAATAAAACCTAAACCTAAAAAAATAAAATAAAAATACAACTAAACTAAAAAATATGCATAAACGTAAACCTAAACCTTAAAAATAAACTAAAATAAAAATATAAACTAAAATAAATAAACCTTAAATAAATAAAATAAACTAAACTAAAATAAAAAATAAATCTAAATAAATAAAATAAAATAAAATAAAATAAATAAAAAATAATCTAAATAAACAAAATAAACCTAAACCTACTATTTTACTTAATTCCTTTTTTTTTAAAAAAAAACTAAACCTTAAACCTTAAACCCTAAAAGATAAACACTAAATCATAAACCCTAAACCCTAAACCCTAAACAATAAAAGTAACCCTAAGCCTTAAACCTACAACCCTAAACTCTAAACCCTAAACCCTAAAAAAACCCTAAACCCTAAAACCCTAAAACCCAAACCTTAAGGTTAAATCCTATACCTTAAAAGCATAAACCCTAAAACCCTAAACCATAAACCTTAAACCCTAAACACTAAACCCTAACCCTGAACCCCAAACCCTAAACCTAAACCTAAAGCAACTAAATAGATTAAAAAATAAATCTAAACTCTAAAACTTAATAAACCTAAACTCTAATAATGCACAAAACTTTGACGGTAGGAACATTAGCGTCAACCAGGATCAATCTAAATTTTGCGGTGGAGGCGAATGTAGAGGCAGTAGTTATTACAGTGGTGGTAGGGGATCTGGAGGTGTTGGTGGATATGGAGGTGGTGGTTGGAGTTATGGCGGTTATGGTGGCGAGAGGATTGATTTAGGTTATTGCTGTGGTGGTGGCGTGGGAAGAGATTAGGGATATGATGGTGGATCCTACTACTCCAGAGGCGGGAGTGGTTTTGATTGGAATTAGAGAAAATGAAGAAAGAGTGATCCGATCTACTACTTATGGAACTGTGTCTCTATAGTAGAGATGGTTCTACTTATTTAGGATTTTTGATTTTCTCTATGGGTGCTAATTTTTGATCTATGCCGTCGCTTGTGTCTTAGAAAACATGGGGTGCTACTTGGTTGATCAAATCGAAAAGAAGAAATGTTGAATCTGAACTTGTTCACTGATAAAAAAAAATCTTAAAACCTAATCCCTAAACCCTAAACCCTAAATCGTAAACCTAAAAATCTTAAACCCTAAACACAAACCCCTAAACCCTAAACCATAAACCTTAAAAACTAAACTTTAAACCTTAAAAAGTAAACTTTAAACCTTAAACTCTAAACCTATAACCCTAAACCCTAAACCCCAAATCCTAAACCCTAAACCCAAAACCCTAAAATACCCTAAACCCTAAACCCTAAACCCTAATCCTAAACCCTAAATCCTAAAAGCATAAACCCTAAACCCTAAACCCTAAACCCTAAACCCTACACCCTAAACCCTAATCTCTAAACCCTAAACTCTAAGTGTAAACCCTGAACCCTCAACCGTAAACCCAAAACCTAAACCTAAAGTAACTAAATAAATTAAAAGTAAACCTAAACCCTAAAATCTAGTAAACCTTAACACAAACCTAAACCCTAAGAATAGGCAGAAACCTTGACGGTAGAAACATCACCGTCAACTAGGCTAAGTATAGATCTGGTGGTTGAGCCGAAGGCAAAGGTGAAGTTTATCATAGTGGTGATGGGGGATCTAGAGATGCTAGTGGAAATGGAGGTGGTGGTCGAAGAAGTGGTGGTTAGGGAGGTGGGAGGAGTGATAGGGGTTATAGTTGTGGTGGTGGCAGAGGGAGAGATCGGGGGCATGATGGTTGATCCCGCTACTCGAGAGGTCAGGTTGGTTCTGATGGGAATTGGAGAAATTGAAGAATGGCCAATCTGATCTGCTACTTTCAGAACTGTGTGTCTTTATAGTACAAATGACTCTAGTTATCTAGGGTTTTTGATTTTCTCTATGCATCCTTATTTTTTTATCTATGTCATCATTTGTGGCTTAGAAAACTTGGTGTGTTACTTGGTTGATGAAATTAAAAAGAAGAAATGTTGAATCTAAATTTATTCTCTTGTAAAAGAAAAAACCAAAAACCCTAAACCCTAAACTAAAACTTAAACCCTATAGCTAAAACTTAAACCCTATACCCTAACCCTAAACCATAAACCCTATACCATAAACCCTAATCCTAAACCCAAAACCATAAACCCTAATCCTAAACCCAAAACCATAAACCCTAAAAGCATAAACCCTAAAACCCTAAACCCTAAACTCTATACCATATACCCTAAACCCGAAACCCTAAACCCTAACCCTAAACCCCAAACCCTAAATGCCAAACCCTAAGCATAAACCTAAAGTAACTAAATAAATTAAAAAATAAATCTAAACCCTAAAACCTAATAAACCTAAACATAAACCTAAACACTAAGAATGGGCAGAACCTTGATGGCAGGAACATCATCGTCAACCAAGCTCAGTCTTGATCTAGCAGTGGAGGGAAAGGCGAAGGTTGTGGCTATCACAATGGTGATGGGGGATCTAGAGGTGCTATTGGATATGAAAGTGGTGGTCAGAGCAGTGGTGGTTATGAAGGTGGGAGGAGCGATGGAGGTTACAGTAGTGGTGGTGGCGGAGGGAAAGATCAGGGATATGATGGTGGATACTACTACTCAAGAGGTCAGAATTATTTTGATGGGAACTAGAGAAATAAAAGAATGGCTGATCCGATCTGCTACTTATGGAATCTATCTTTACAGTAGAGATGGTTCTAGTTATCTAGGGTTTTTGATTTGCTCTATGCGTTCTAATTTTTTAACTATGTCGTCACTTGTGTCTTAGAAAACTTGGTATGTTACTTGGTTTGAAAATCAAAGAATATCAATTTATTCTCAGTTAAAAAAAACCAAAAACCTTAAACCCTAAAATAAAACCTGAACCCTAAACTTAAAACCTAAACCTTAAACCCCAAACCCTAAACCCTAAAACCTTAAACTCCAAACCCTAAACCCAAATCCCTCAACCTTAAAACCCTAAATCGTAAACCCTAAACATAAATCCTAAACCCTAAACACTAAACTGCAAACCTGAAACCCTAAACCCTCAACTAACCCTAAACCATAAACCCTAAACCCTAAACCCTAAAAAGCTAAAAACCTAAACCTAAAAATGAAATAAATATAAAAACCTAAATGAAAATAAAATAAAAAAATAAAATAAAATAGAAACCTAAACTTAAACTTAAATAAAATAAAATAACTAAAAACTAAACTAAAATAATATAAATAAAAACCTAAACTAAAGTAAAAAATAAAAAACCTAAATAAAACAAAAACTAAACCTAAAATAAAAATAAAATAAACTTAAAATAAATAAAATAAAAACAAAATATAAATCTAAACCTAAAAAAATAATTCTTAAAATAAAACCTTAAAATAAATAAAAAATATAACCTAAGCTCTAAATTTTAAAAAAACCTAAACCTAAAATAAAAATAAAATAAACCTAAACCTAAACTAAAATAGACTAAAATAAATGAAACTAAAATAAATAAAACTTAAACCTAAACCTAAATAAAACTAAACCTAAACCTATTCCTAAACCCTAAATCAAATAAAATTTACTAAAAATAAACCTAAACCTAAGCAAAAAAATAAAACCTAAAAATAAACCTAAAATAAAACCTAGATCCTAAACATAAAAAAATTAAATAAAAACCTAAACCTAACCCTAAAAATAAAAAATAGAACCTAAGCTTAAAAAATAAAATAAAAAAATACTAAACTAAAAAATAAAATTAAACCTAAACCTAGAAAATTAACTAAAATAAAAAAACCTAAACTAAAATGAATAAACCTTAAATAATAAACTAAATAAAATACAAATAAACATAAAAAAATAAAAAATAAATTAAACTATAATAAATAAATAAAAACTAAATAAAGTAAATAAACCTAAACCTACTATTTTACTTAATTAGAAAAAACCATAACCCTAAACCTTAAACCCTGAATCCTAAACTTACAACCCTAAACCTAAACCCTAAACCCTAAACCCTATAACCATAATCCTTAAACCCTAAAGACTAAAACCCTAAACCCAAAACCCTAAAACCTACAACCCAGCCCTCCTAAAACCTGAACCCTAAAACCCCAAATCCTAAACACTAAACACTAAACCCTAAAATCTTAAAAACCTAAAAGGCTAAACCTAAACAAAATAAAACCTAAAGAAAATAAATAAATAAGCTAAAACTAAAATAAAATAAAATAAAAACCTAAAGTTGAACCAAAACCTAAACCTAAACCTAAACCTATACCTAAACGTAAAAATAAAAAATAAAAAATAAAAAATAAAAACTAAACTAAAATAAAATAAATTAATACCTAAACTAAACTAAAAAATAAAATAAACCTAAAAATAAAAAGCCTATCTAAAATAAAAATTAAACATAAAATAAAATTAAAATAAACCTAAATTAAAAGAAAATAAAAATTAAAAAAACACTAAGCCAAAAAAATAAATTTAAAAATAAATTAAAAATAAAACTTAAACCCTAAACTAAAAAAAAATTAAACCTAAAGTAAACAAAATAAAATAAACCTAAACCTAAACTAAAATAAAATAAATAAAACCTAAACCTAAACCTAAAATAAACTAATCCAAAACCCTAAACTAAATAAAATAAAATAAACTAAAAATAAACCTAAACCTAAAAAAAAAAATAAAACCTAAAATAAAACCTAAAATTTAAACCTAAAACCTAAACCTAAACCTAAACTTTGACCTAAAAAAATAAATATAAATTAAAATAAAATAAACTAAAAATAAAATATAAAAATAAAAAAAATAAAAACCTAAACCTAAACTTGAAAATAAAAAAATAAAACCTAAACCTAAAAAATAAAATAAAAATACAACTAAACTAAAAAATATGCATAAACATAAACCTAAACCTAAAAATAAACTAAAATAAAAAACAAAAACTTACATAAATAAACCTAAAATAAATAAACTAAACTAAACTAAAATAAAAAATAAACCTAAATAAATAAAATAAAATAAAATAAAATAACTAAAAAATAATCTAAATAAACTAAATAAGTCTAAACCTACTGGTTTACTTAATTCTCTTTTTTTAAAAAAAATCTAAACCCTAAACCTTAAACCCTAAAAGATAAACCCTAAATCCTAAACCCTAAACCCTAAACCCTAAACAATAGAACTAACCTTAAGCCCTAAACCTACAACCCTAAACTCTAAACCCTAAACCATAAAAAACACTAAACCCTTAACCCTAAACCCTAAAACCCTAAAACCCAAACCTTAACCATAAATCCTATACCTTAAAAGCATAAACCCTAAAACCCTAAACCATAAACCTTAAACCCTAAACACTAAACCCTAACCTTGAACCCCAAACCCTAATCCTAAACTAAAGCAACTAAATAAATTAAAAAATAAACCTAAACCCTAAAACCTAATAAACCTAAACCCAAATAATGGACAAAACTTTGACGGTAGGAACATTAGCGTCAACCAGGATCAATCTAGATTTGACAGTGGAGATGAAGGTGGATGCAGCGATTATTACAGTGGTGGTAGGAGATCTGTAGGTGTTGGTGGATATGGAGGTGGTGGTTGGAGTTGGGGTGATTATGGTCGCGGGAGGATTGATCTAGGTTATAGCCGTGGTGGTGGCTGGTGGAGAGATCAGGGATATGATGGTGGATCCTACTACTCAAGAGGCAGGGGTGGTTTTGATTGGAATTAGAGAAAATGAAGAACGATCGATCCGATCTACTGCTTAGGGAACTGTGTCTCTATAGTAGAGATGGTTCTACTTATTTAGGATTTTTGATTTTCTTTATGGGTGCTCATTTTTTATCTATGTTATTGCTTGTGTCTTAGAAAACTTGGGGTGCTACTTGGTTGATCAAATCAAAAAGAAGAAATGTTGAATCTGAACTTGTTCACTGATAAAAAAAACCTTAAACCCTAAACCCTAAATCATAAACCCTAAAAATCCTAAGCCCTAAACTCTAAACCTTAAACCCTAAACCATAAACCTTAAAAATTAAACTTTAAACCCTAAAGTCTAAATCCTAAACCCTAAACCCTAAACCCTAAACCTTAAACCCTAAATCCTAAATCATAAAATCCTGAACCATAAACCCTAAAACCAACAACCCTAAACCCTAAACCCTAAACCCTAAACTCTAAACCCCAAATCCTAAACCCTAAACCCTAGACTAACTCTAAACCTTAAACCCTAAACTAACCCTAAACCCTAACCTTAAATCCTAAACCCTAAACCTTGAATAAAGATGTCATTAGGAGAAGATCTAAAGAATGACCTAATCTTAACATAGTTATGGTAGCTAATGAAAATGTCTTCAAGAGACTTTCCCTTGACTATTAGAGAGTTGAATACCCTAAACCCTAACCCAAAATTATACTATAATACCATATATTATAGTATAATGTAGCATCATATATTTGAGCATGTAGTGATGTGTTTTTGGATGTTATAAGATGTTTTGAAATGTTTTTGCATATTATGGTAATATGCCCTATAGTCTACATTAATATAAATCATAAAAAATATAGATTTAATAAATCAAAAGATGAAATTAATTAAATTTGAAGTGGGAATTAGGTTGTAGTACCAAAGGTGTGCAACGCCACTTATAGTCTAAAAAGTAAGAATTTATGTTCAAAATAAATATTATATGTTGTAGCATAGTATAACCTCTAACATCATAATATGTTGTTTTGCACATTTTAAATACTTTCAGTATTTTATAATCATGCAAGCGAGCCTAGACTAGCATTATTTATAAAAATGTTGATTTATAGTTTAAAATGGTGGAATTTGGCTAAATTCATAATAGGTAGAGCATGACATCATAATATATTATTTTAATTTAAAATATGTAAGTGATACTACTAAAATATATAGTTCTTTTATTATTTAGACTAATATTATATTTTTTTTATCTTAAGCAATCCTTTATGATGTGATATGAAATATAATATCATATAATATGTTATAGTGTATTATAATATAGGATGACATAACATAGTGTAGCATCAAGCATTATAGCATACTATTGTGTATTACTAGTTATTTTTAGCATATTTTAGTTTGTTATAGTATGATGAAGTAGAGTTTGTATTGGTATAATTCATAAAAGTATTGATTAATAGGCTGAGATGGTGGGACTTGGCCAAATTTAAGGTAAGCTTTAGGGAACATCATTGGCGACGTGCTATGGTGTGTCATTAAATCAAATTAATTGAATATTGCACCCAAAATAAATGTTCTTTTTTCAACCAAATTTTATAAATTTTTTGCTTAAAGTGATTCATTTTAAGGTGTAATGTAAGATAATATATTTTATGAAAGCATATTAAAATATAATGTACATAACAATATAAGTTCACATATATATGAATGTGGTGGTGTGTTACTAAATGTTATTGTACATTTTTGTATGTTTTACTTTTGTTATAATATGTTGGGCCAAACTCACAAAATTGTTAATTTGAAGGTTGAGATGGAATAATTTGGCTAAATTCATGGCTCGCACCAAGAAGCAACACCAAAACTATGCTATTTTGTACCATTTCTAAAAGAAAAAATAACAATTTTACATCCAAAATGAACATTATTCATATTTTAAAATTTTTTGTTATTTGTTCCATTTAAGCTATTGTAATGAGGTGTAATGTTAGACAATATATTATATTATAGCAAATTATAATATAAAATCATATATTATAATCTAGTATAGTGTGTTAATTCACATTATAATATATTTAGCATGATATTGTATAGTTAGTTTGAGCTTGCACCCTCATAAATCATAAAATGTTAATTACAATGTTAAGATGATGTAATTTGAACAAACACATTGGTAGGCTTTTGGTTGAAGTATTAGAGGTGTGCATAAGAGAAGAAATAAGATTTGATGAGAATTTCATGTCAAGGATGAGGAGGGAGATCTGCTAGGGAATCACACATATATTGAATAGAACATGCCTGGGGTCTATGTTGAGGGCATAGAAGAAGAAAATATGTTGGTGATATGGTTGAATTTGATTTGATTATATGATTTATGGGAAGAAGATCCACTAGGGATAAGAATCTATAATCCACCGAGATTAAGATCAAATCAACTTTAATTTATTTTATTTTAATTGATGTGGAGGCATATTTGTTATAGATATGGGGTCGAGTCCACTAAGGATTGGGTTTATGAACCTTCCACTAGGGAAGCGGGTTTGGGCTATCCACTGGGGATTTAGATTAGAGTTTGATTTCATAGATTTGTTTGGGGATGTAACCACTGGAGAAAAGAGTTTGTTTGGATTTCTTTGATTTAGACTCTACTGGGGGAGTTGGTTTAATTTGGCTCCACTAGGGAGGTTGGTTTTGAATTTGAATTATTTGCTTGACTTGTTTATATATGATTAGGGGCTCCCTAGGGAGAAGGGTATGATTTAACTCCACTAGAAAAATTAGAATGGGTTTAATTTAATGAGTTAATGTATGGACCCTATCGTGTGATGAACCCAGAAGGGGCTATATACCTTGTCCTACCTCAGGTTTATAAATCCAAAAGGATAGTCTACCTAAGGGGTTGCCTTTAAGTAAGCAATGGTTGTGCTAGGAAGTAGGTGTAGCATACTTACATCTTCCAAAGTGAGGAACAACCACTAGGTGACCTATTGAATGCACAAAAAAATGAACCTGACCTAGGGCGATTACTGAGTGAATGCAGCTCGAGACTTATGTCAACTAAAAAGTAGCTAGGATAAATTTTATCTTAATTTCATGTGATTTGATATGGTTTGTTTAGTTTAGTTTGATTTTAAATTTAGGGCATATTCATTGGGGATGTGAGCTTGATAAAATTATAGATTTAATTTATAGACCATGTCGGTGTATGATGGACCCATTGAGAAGGGGATATATCAGACTTGCCCTATCTTAGATTTACTAATCCAAATGGATAGTCTACTGGCCATGAGGTAGAGCAACCCAACCTAAGGGGTTGCCTTTTGATGTGCAATCACTTTACTAGGAAGAAGGCATAGCAGGCTTACATCTTCTAAAGCAGGGAACAACTGCTGGGGTGAATTGTTGGTAACACAACATATCGAACCCGACTTAGGGATGACTACTTAGAGAATATTGCTGGGAAGTTATATCAACTCAAGAGTATTTAAGGGATTCTTAAAAGGAGTTTTGCTAACACTGCCCTAAACATATGATACCTACTTAGGAAAAGGAACCACTAGGGGTGTCCTTCTAATCCACAAGTGAAAATATATTTTATTTATATGTTTGTGTGGACCCCATTGGTGTGCGAGGGACCACAATGAGAAGGGGTTATGTCGGCCTTGACATATCTCAGATTTTTTGGACCAAGGGAGAATCTGCACATCCACAGGACAGATTCTCCAACCATAGGAGTGGTTACTAGGAAAGGGGAACAGTCCAATCCAATAGTAACCCGAGTAGTGTCTAAATGGGGTCACAAAGGAAGCGATCCAAATATAGTGCCCAAAGGGGAGGTGCTACTAGGGGTGTTATTGTGAGCCCTGGAAAAGAAAGCCTATAGGTGTATGGTGGCCAATTCAAGGAGAAAGCATAGCAGACTTACATCTTCCATGAGTGGTCTATCCCAAGGTGCAAGAACTAACCAACCTAAGGTGTATCCGTCAGCATAAGTGGTGTATCCATCAGTATGAGAACCAACCAACCTAAGGTGCTCGACGGTGTACAATGATCAATATGGAAAGAAATCATATAGGCTTAAAACTTTCAAATGAAACTGATCATCGGGATAGTCTGTCTTCAGTAGGATAAATGCTATCTGACTTAGAGCGATACTAAGCAGGGAGCTCCAAGCAAGGATTAGACCGAGACTTAAAGCAGTCAGGAGAGGAGCTGCTAGGGGACTTATCCTAAACCTCAAATATACTTGACCCAATCAGTGCACGAATGCTAATCTAAGAAGAAAGCATAATAGACTCACATCCTCTTAAACAAATCCGACATGAGGTAGCTTATTGGCCATGCAGTAAGGCTTACTAAACTAACAAGGCCCTCATCAATGTGTAGTGGCCAAGTAAGGAAGGAAAGCATATTAGTCTTGCATTAACACCCCTGGGGTGACACAGTAGCATGGTGGCATGTCAGCCAGACTTAGAGGAGCTATTGAGTAAGAGCCATTGGGGGCATTATTTGAACTCAGAGTAGCCCAAAATAATAGAAATGTGTTTGTTTTTATGTTTGGGTTTAGTTTGTATTTGTGTTGTGTCGATGAAGGATAGGACACCACTCAAGTTCCTTACACCTACCTTAAACACATTATGGTGGATTCGCAAACAAGAATACTTTCAACATGGAAGAGATTGAATTTGAAATAGAATCTTCATTGATTGTAATTAACTTTAAACATGATTTATAATATTTTTTAAGTAGAGCTCATTGATTGGAAGCATTGGGCACTCTCCATTATGATTAATACGGTGATAAGATCCTCCTTAGTAAGCCTTCTCAATGGTAAAAAGGCCTTCCCAAGTGGGTTCAAACTTGCATCCCATCTTTCAAAGGGAAACAATTGATCTCCTTAGAACAAAAATAAGCTCACCTACTTGAAAATCTCTAGGATGGACCAACTTGTTGTGACCCTAAATCATTTTTGTTTTGTACAAGTTATGGTTTTGGCATGCCCGTAGGCATCTCTCCTCCAAACCTTCAAGCTCTTCTAACCATAGCTTGGCATTCTACTCTATTGTGATCTTTCTACCCATAGTTATCCTTAGTGATGGGAGTTGGACTTCTAATGGTAGAATGTCTTTGGAACCATACACTAAAGAGAAAGGAGTAGAATGAGTTGGAGTTCTTTATGTGATGTGGTAGGCCCACAAAGTTTCAACTAACTGCTCATTCCACTATCACTCCTTATTATCGAGTGTCTTCTTTAGTATTTGGATGTGAGTTTTCTTGAAGGATTCTGCTAAGTCATTTGCCCTCATGTAGTTGATGGTAGAATATCTCCAATATATGCAGTGTCTTTAGGCAAAGATGTTGATCTCAGTGCTCTTGAATGTAGTATCATTATCAGATATAATTCATCGAGGCACTGTGAACCTATATACAATATGGTTCTTAAAAAACTAGAGCACATGCTGAGCTGTCACCCCCTCTAAGAGAAATCGATTTCAATCATTTGGAAAAGTAGTCAGTTGCAGCTAAGTTGAACCGATGAACCTTGGAAGAAGGAGGATCAATCAGACCCACTATGTCGATACCCGAACACTCGAATGGCTATGAGGCCAATGTAGGATGTAGAATGTTGGGTGGTTGGTGTAGGACCACACTGTGTATTTGACATTAGTGGCCTCGCCTGGCTGCATCCATACAATCTTTGATCATCGACAGCCAGTAGTATCCTAGTGTTTTGATCTTGTCTTTCATCTTTGGACCGGATTGGTTGGCTCCCCAAAATCCTGAGTGTACCTCATTCACGATCTTATGAGCTTCGTGCTTGTCTAAATAACATAACCACATATGATCGAATGATAGCCAATACAAGACACCATCCATAAAAACTTAGGAAAGTTCTCTCTGCTTCATCTGATGAGCTTGGACTTCTCTTAAGGTAGTTTGCCTTTATTTAAGTAATCCATGAATGTTTTCCTCCAATCTAACTCCTCATCCTTCTTGGCAATGGCAACATCCCCTTTAATAGAGTACTTTTTGATGAGTTCAATATCAATAAAAGGTAAGACTTCTCTATTTTAGACCATAATTAATATGAACTCATCCTCTGAACATATCAATTCCTTGGCATGATTGGCTAAAGCAAATGCTATGGCATTCTCAAAATGATGAATCTTATAAAAGGTGGGATTTGGGCCAACAACTTCATGGTGTACTTATGGTTGTGATGGAACTTGGGCTCTATAACCATATAGGACCTAATGATTTGGTTGTTAATTGGTTGAGAATCCTCAAAGATGTTGATGTTCTAGATGCCTAGAGTAACGGCTAACTCCAAACTAGCAATCAGAGCCTCATATTCGACTTCATTATTGGTGCAAGGATTGGATAGATGATATGAGAATCTCGTCACATTGGAGTTAGGAGAACTATTCCTACACTAAGCAGAGAGTTAGCAAGAAATGGGTGTGCTGCTAAGAAATCTGCTAGCGCTTGTCCTTTCACCGCACAAAGGAATATATAGGAAATGTTAAACTGTGAGAGGATCATGGACAGTCGTGCCAACCATCCAGATAGTGTCGGCTGTGTCATGAGAAACTATAGTGGATTGATCCTAGAGATTAAGTTCACCTTATGTGGAAGCATGTACTGCTGTAGCTTTTAGGATGCAAAGATTAAAGCTAGGCAATGCTTCTCAATGGGTGGATAATTAGCCTCAGCAGGGATTAGATGACGGTTGACGTAGTAGAGTGTGTTTTCCTTCCCTTCATCATTAGCTTGGGCCAATAAAGCACCAAGGGAGTCATCTAACACAATAATATAAAGTATGAGCGGCTTGCCCAGGATAGGGGCTGCTAGAACCGGCCGCGTCATCAGGTAATGCTTGATGTCTTCGAAAGCATGCTCATACTTATCATCTCACTTGAACTTGACATCCTTTTTGACAAGTGTTGAGAATGGTTGACATCTTCCAGATAGGTTGGATATAAAGCATTTTAGATAAGCCAACCACCCTTGGAATGATCTGAGTTGAGACTTTTAGGGGGTGCCATTTCTAATATCGCCTTGATCTTCTCCGGATCGATTTCGATTCCCTAGTGTTGGACAGCAAACCCAAGGAATTTTCCTGAACTTACTCCAAATGCACATTTCAAGGCATTCATTTTGGGGTAAAATTGTCTGAACTGTTTCAAAATTGCTCTCAAGTCAAAGAGATGGTCTTCTTTTTCTCTACTTTTGATCATGAGATCAACGACATAGCACTCGACTTGATGAATGAGTTCGTCGAAGATTCAAATTTAAAATAAAATAAAAATCTGAACTAAAACCTACATTTAAAATTAAAAAAAATAAACTAGTTAAATTAAACAAAAATAAAATAAATAAAAACCTAACCTAAACTAAAAAAATAAAATAAAACTAAGAATAAAAAACCTAAATAAAATAAAAACTAAATATAAAATAAAAATAAAATTAAATAAAAACTAAAAAAAATCAAAACCTAAAAAATAAACCTACAAATAAATACAAAATAAAACTTAAACCCTAAACTAAAAAAAAAAACTAAACCTAAAATAAAAATAAAATAAACAAAATAAAATAAACCTAAACCTAAACTAAAATAAACAAACCAAAATAAATAAAACCTAAACCTAAAACTAAACTAAATAAAATAAAATAAACTAAAAATAAACCTAAACCTAAACTAAAAAATAAAACCCAAAAATAAACATAAAATAAAAGCCCAAAACCGAAACCAAAAAATAAAATAAAAACCAAACCCTCAACTTAAAAAATAAAAATAAAAACTAAACCTAAAAAATAAAATAAAAATAAAACTCAAATAAAAAATAAACCTAAACGTAAACCTAAACCTAAAAAATAAGTAAAAAATACCTTAACTAAAACAAAAAAACTAAAAATAAATAAACTAAACCAAATAAAAATAAAAAATAAACCTAAATAAAAATAAATAAAATAAAATAAACTAAAATAAATAAAAATAAATTAAATCTACTAAATAAACCTAAACCTACTAGTTTACTTAATTAAAAAAACCACATAAACCCTAACTCCTAAACCCTAAACCCTAAAACTAACCCTGACAACCCCTACCCCTTAACCACCCTAAAAATCCTAAACCTTAAACTAAATAAATTAAATAAACCTAAACCTATCGATTTACTTAATTTAAAAAACAAAAAGCCCTAAACCCTAAAACTTACGCTAAACCTTAAACCCTAAACCTACAACCATAAACCTACAATCTTAAACCATAAAACATAAATCCTAAGCTCTAAAAAATCTTAAACCCTAAACCTTAAAACTTGAACCCTAATCCTTAACCCTAAACCCTAAAAGCCCCTAAACCCTACACCGTGAACCCTAAACCCTAAACCCTAAACCCTAAACCCTAACCCTAAACCCTAATCCCTAAACCTAAACCTTAAAAAATAAACCTAAATCATAAAACCTAATAAACCTAAGCCTAAACCTAAACCCTAAGAATGGGCATAACCTTGATGGCAAGAATGTCACCATCAACTAGGCTCAATCTAGATCTGGCGATGGAGGCAAAGGTGGAGGCAGTGGTTATCCCGGTGGTGGAGGGGGATCTAGAGGTGCTGGGGGATATGGAGGCAGTGGTCGGAACAGTGGTGGTTATTAAAGTGATAGAGGTTACAACTATGGTAGTGGCGGAGGGAGAGATCGGGGATATGATGGTGGATCCAACTACTCGAGAGGACAAAGTGGTTCTAATGGGAACAGGAAAAATTGAAGAATGGCTGATCCGATCTGCTGATTATGAAACTTTGTCTTTATAATAGAGATGATTTTAGTTATATAGGGCTTTTGATTATCTCTACGCGTGCTCATTTTTTATCTATGTCCTCACTTGTGTCTTAGAAAATTTGGTGTGTTACTTGGTTGATGAAATGGAAAATAACAAATGTTGAATTTGAATTTGTTCTCTTTTCAAAAAACCATAAACACTAAACCCTAAACTAAAATATGAACCCTAGACCTAAAAAATAAACCCTAAACCCTAAACCCTAAAACCTGAAAACCCTAAGCCCTAAAATTTAAACCTTAATCCCTAAACCCTAAACCCTAAACCCCAAACCCTAAACCCTAAACTTTAAAACTCTAAACCCTAAACACTACACCCTAAAACCTAAACCCTAAACCCTAAACCCTAAACCCTAAAATCTAAACCCCAAACCCTTAACTAACCCCAAACCATAAACTCTAAACCATCAACCCTAAAAAGCTAAAAACCTAAACCTAAATAAAATAAAACCAAAAAATAAAATAAATAAGTAAACCTAAACTAAAATAAAAACCTAAACTTAAACCGAAACCTAAATTTAAAGCTAAACCTAAACATAAAAAGAAAATAAAAAAAATAAAAATTAAGCTAAAATAAGATAAATAAAGAAACTAAACTAAAAAAAATAAAAACTAAACCTAAAATAAAACCCTAAACCCTAAACCCTAAACACTAAATCATAAAATTAACCCAAAACTCTAATCCTTGGCACTCTACTTAAACCCTAGGCCCTCCCTAAACCTAGCTCTAAGGCCACTCTTTAAATAAACTTACTGTCTTTGCTTATTAAAACCTAAACCCTAAATCCTAAACCCTAAACCATAAATCCTGGGCCTTAAACTAAACCTCTCCTAAAGCCTAAAGCTGAGGCCTAATGCTAACTAACTAACACTAAACCATAAACCCTAAACCTACAACCTTAAACCTACAACCCCAAATCCTAAACCCTAAACATACAACCTTAAACCTACAACCCAAAACCTTAAACCCTAAACCCTAAATCCTAAACCCTGAAATACCCTAAAAACTAAACCCTAAACCCTAAACCCTAAACCCTAATCCTAAATCGTAAACCCTAAAAGCATAGGCCCTAAGACCCTAAACCCTAAATCGTACACTGTGAACCCTAAACCCTTAATCCTAAACCCTAACCCTAACCTAAAGTAACTAAATGAATTAAAAAATAAACTTAAACAATAAAACCTAATAAACCTAAACCTAAATTTAAACCCAACAAATGGGCAGAACCTTCATGGCAGGAACATCACCGTCAACTAGTCTCAGTCTAGATCAAGTGGAGCAGGAAAAGGCAAATGTGGTGGTTATCATAGTGGTGGAGGGTTACCTGGAGGTGCTGGTTCATATGAAGGTGGTGGTCAGAGTTATGGTAGTTTTGGAAGTGACGGAGTTTACAGCCGTGGTGGTGGCAGAGGGAGAGATCGGGGATTTGATGGTGGATCCTGCTACTCAAGAGGCTGGAGTGGTTCTGATGGGAACTAGAGAAACTGAAGAACGATCAATCCGATCTATCGCTTATGAAATTGCATCTTTACATTAGAAATAATTCTAGTTATCTTAGGTTTTTGATTTGCTCTATGGGCGCTAATTTTTTATCTATGTCATCGCTTGTGTCTTAGAAAACTTAGTGTGTTACTTGGTTGATGAAATCAAAAAGAATAAATGTTGAATATGAGTATTTTTGCTATACAAAAAAACAAAATACCTTAAAACCTAAACTAAAACCTGAACCCTAGACCTAAAACCTAAACCCTAAACCCTAAACCCTAAACCCTAAACCCTAAAAATCCTAAACCCTAAACTTTAAATCCTAAAACTCTAAACCCTAAACCTTTCAACCTAAAACCTAAAAGCTAAACCTTAAACCCTAAACCCTAAACCATAAACCTTAAACCATAAACCCTAGACCCTAAACCCTCAATTAACCATAAACCCTAAACCCTAAAAAGCTAAAAACATAAACCAAAACTAAATAAAAACTAAAAATAAAATAAATAAATAAACCTAAACCAAAATAAAGTAAAAAATAAAATAAAATAAAAACCTAAACTAAAACCTAAACTTAAACCTAAACCTAAACCTAAACTTAAAAAGAATATAAAATAAAAAATTAAAATTAAAATAAAAAACCTAAACTAAACTTAAAAATAAAAAACCTAAATAAAATAAAAACTAAACCTAAAATAAAACCCTAAATCATAAACCACTAAACCTTAACCTACCTACAAAACCTAAACCCTAAACTAAATAAATAAATAAATCCAAACCTATCTATTTGCTTAATTAAAAAACACTAAACCCTAAATCCAAACCACTGGTCTAAACTAAAAACCCTAATCCCTAAATTCTAAACCCTAAAAAACCATAAATGCCAAACCCTAAATCCTAAACCTTAATCCTTAACCCTAAACCCTAAAAGCATAAACCCTAAAACCTTATACCCTAAACCCTAACCCTAAACTCTAAACCCTAAAGCCTAAACCCCAAACCCTAAACCTAAACCTAAAGTAACTAAATTAATTAAAAAATAAACCTAAACCCTAACACCTATTAAACCTAAGCCTAAACCTAAACCTTAAGAATAGGTAGAACTTTGACGCCAAGAACATCACCGTCAACCAGGCTCACTCTGGATCTGGCATTGGAGGCAAAGGTGGAGGAAATGATTATAGCAGGCGGGAGGGGGATCTAGAGGTGCTGGTGGATATGGAGGTGGTGGTCGGAGTAGTGGTGGTTATGGAAGCGACGGAGGTTAGAGTCGTGGTGGTGGCGGAGGGAGAGATCAGGGATATGATGGTGGATCCCGCTACACTAGAGGTTGCAGTGGTTCTGATGGGAATTGAAGAAACTGAACAACGGCCTATCCGATCTACTTCTTATGAAACTATCTTTATAGTAGAGACAGTTCTAGTTGTCTAGGGTTTTTATTTTGCTCTATGTTTGCTCATTTTGGTCTATGTCATCGCTTATCTCTTATAAAATTTGGTGTGTTACTTGGTTCATGAAATTGAAAAGAATAAATGTTGAATCTAAATATGTTCTCTAATAAAAAACCAAAAACCCAAAACCATAAACTAAAACTTGAACCCTAGACCTAAAACCTAAATCGTAAACCCTAAATCTTAAACCCTAAAAACCCTAAACCCTAAACCCTAAACCTTAAACCCTAAACCCTAAAAACCCTAAACCCTAAAACTCTAAACCCTAAACCCTAACACCTAAAACCTAAACCCAAAAACCTAAAATCTAAACCCTAAATCCTAAACCCTAAACCCTAAACCCTAAACCCCAAATCCTTAACCCTAAGCCCTAAACCCAAACAGTAAACCTTAGAAAGATAAAAACCTAAACCTAAACTAAATAAAACCAAACAATAAAATAAATAAATAAACTTGAATTAAAATAAAGTAAAAAAATAAAATAAAATAGGAACCTAAACTAAAACCTGTACATAAACCTAAACCTAAACTTGAAAAAAAAAATTAAACTAAAATAAAATAAATAAAAACCTTAACTAAACTAAAAATTAAAAGAATTAAATGAAATGAAAATTAAACTTAAAATAAAAATAAAATAAGCCAAAATTAAAATAAAATAAAAACTAAACAAAAAGCTAAACCTAAAAATATCCCTAAAAATAAATAAAAAATAAAACCTAAACCCTATTCTAAAAAAACTAAACCTAAAATAAAAACAAAATAAACCTAAACCTAAACAAAAATAAATAAAACCTAAACCTAAACCTAATCCTAAATAAAATATAATAGACTAAAAATAAACCTAAACCTAAACTAAAAAAATAATACCTAATAATAAACCTAAAATAAAATCCTAAAACCTAAACCTAAGAAAAATAAAATAAAATCCTTAACCTAAACCTAAAAATAAAAAATTAAACCTAACCCTAAAATATAAATTAAAATAAAACTAAACTAAAAAATAAACTTAAACCTAAACCTAAAAAAAAATAAAATAAATAAATAAAATAAAATAAACTAAATAAAAGTAAAACCTAAATATAAATAAAATAAAACTAAAATAAATAAATTTAATAAACCTAAACCGCTTTACCTGATTTAAAAAAATAAAAAATAAAAAAAATAAAATAAACAAAACCTAGAATCCCAGACCCTAAACCCTAAATGACCCTAAACCATCCACCACTCCTAACCCTAAACCCTAAACCTTAAACACTACCACCACTAAACCCTAAACCCTAAACCCCACATTAAAACCTATAACTAAACCATAAATCCTAAACCCCACCTTACCCTAAATTCTACCCTAAACCCTAAACCCTAAAATCTAAACCTTAACTAGATAAAACTTAAAAATAAAAGAAATAAATAAAACCTAAACTTAAATAAAATAAAATAAAATAAAAACCTAAACTAAAACTTAAACCTAAACTGAAACCTAGACCTCAACCAAAAATATAATAAAAAATAAAAACTAAACAAAAATAAAATAAATAAAAACCTAAAGTAATCTAAAAATTAAAATAAATTTAAAAATAAGAAACCTAAATAAAATAAAAATTAAACTTAAAATAAAAATAAAATAACCATAAAATAAAATAAAATAAAAACTAAATAAAAACCTAAACTTAAAAATTAAATCAAAAATTAATTAAAAAATAATACCTAAACCCTAAACTAAAAAAAACCAAACCTAAAATAAACAAAATAAAATAAACATAAACCTGAACTAAAATAAACTAAGCTAAAATAAATAAAACCTAAACCTAAGAAAAACTAAACCTAAATCCTAAACTAAATAAAGTAAAATAAACTAAAAATAAACCTAAACTTAAGCTAAAATAAAATGAAAATAAACTTAAAATAAAACCTAAACCTAAAGCTAAAATAGAAAATAAAACTTAAACCTAAACCTAAAATAAAATAAACCTAAACTAAAAAATAATAAGAAAACTAAATAAAAACATAAACCTAACACTAAAGATAAATAAACTAAATTAAATAAAACATAAACCCTAAACCCTAAAATCTACCTGACCCTAAACTAACCCACAAACTGGCCTAAACTAACCCTAAACCCCTATCCCTAATCAACCTTAACCCTGACCCTCTGATCCCCCATGACCCAGGCCCTGACCGCCCTATCTGGCTCATTGACCTCTGACCACTTAATGACCCTGGCGGATCCTGACCTGCTCTGGCCCTTTCTGACCCCTGACGATCACGGTTGACCACTGACCTGACTCCAGGCCCCGTTCTGACCTGATGTCCTGACTCCTGACTGACCTCCACTGACCTCTGACCACTGACTCAGGACCCAGGCGCTTAATTGAACTGACTCTGACGGCCCTGACCTGGGCCTGACTGACCTGACCTGATTCTTTAACACCCAGACCTGACTGACCTAATCTGGCCTGACTGATCATTTCCCTCTGACCCTGGCTGACCACCCTGGCATGGCTGACCTGATGGCCTGATCTGATCTGATAATGACCGAATCTGACCCGACCCAGATCACCCTGGCCCCTGACACCCTGATCTGACCTCGACTGACTGACCTGATCTGACTTAATCTGACCCTGATGGCCACCCTGACCCTACTCCATCTAGCCAAGACCCCATAACCTAATCTGGCCCTGAACCCACCTGACCCTGGCAACCTAACACTTCTGAAGCCCTAACCCTCCCCAACCTAACTCTCCCCACCTTACAACTGGCTAACCTAACACGGTCATAAACCATAATCCTAACCCCCACCCCTCGGCCCCCCCTCCCACACACCCTACCGGATAACTAATAAAGTAAACCTAAATAATAAAACTTAAACCTGAAATCCTAGAGCCAGTCCCCATGCCTCTCCCTCTCAATTTCCTGGAGTTGCAAGAAACCCTCATTTCATTCACATTTTTGTGGAAACCTTGGTGATCTTTGATGGTAAGGCTCTAGCTCTTCATTCTTTGGCCGATTCCCCTCATCTCCATTAGTTTTGATGGCTGTCTTGGAGTCTGATCGGACATTTAGCCTCATTAAATTGATGCCTAAAGCTGCTCCTTCTCGGGCTGACAATTTCTTGGGTAAAACTAAATTTGCTTCATCTAAATCCTTCGAAGATGCCTTATTTGGTAAGGATGCTTCAACCTCCCCTAAAGTTCTGGTTAATCTTGTTCATACGATGTTTAAAGGAGTTCCATCAATAATGTGTTCTAATTTGGATATTGAGAAACTTGCGGAGCCTTATGATTTTACTCTGATTGACAAATTTTCTTTTTGATGACCGAATATGGAAGATATTCAATTTTTCTTTGATGATTTAAAGCTTTTTGGTGCATTTTCAATCAGTTTATTGGATGGTCATCATGTCATCATAAAATTATCTAATGATCTTGATTATAGCTAAATTTTCTCTCACTAATCTTATTATGTTAAAAATTATCAAATGTACATCCTTAAATGAACTCATTTTTTTACATTCAAGAAGAATCTCCTATAGTGCTAATTTGGATTGCTTTGTTGAATCATTGGATTCATTTTGTTAATTATCAATTTCTTCATGTAGTTGGATCTATTTTTGGTAGAACTTTACAAATTGATCAAGCAACTAAGGCTAAATCTTGCCCTTTAGTTGCTCGTATCCTTGTTAAATTGATGTTACAAAGAATTTTCCTAAGGAGATTTAGATAGGGTCCAAAAAGTATGGTTATTTTCAGTAAGTTGAATTTGAAAACCTTCCTATTTTTTGCAATCACTGCAAAACCCATGGCCATGTCTTTTCAGATTGTTTCGTTGCTCATCCTTAACTTAAGAAAAAAGCTGTTAAAAATCCTAAGCTGATTGATCAATATGGAGATCATTTAATTGATACAAATAAAATTTCTATTTTTTTCGAAAAAGATAAAGATGTTGTTGATGATACCCTGAATCTTTATGATGCTTTACCTCTTAAAGATGGTTTTGAGAATGATGCTAGAAATGAAGATGCTATTGGATGAAAACATGATTTTGGTTGCTGTCATTCTTTTGCTTTCAAGAATTGTGCAAGTTGATGGTAATTTTATTTTGGATTCTTCCTTTGAAGATACTTGTGTTTTACAATTTGAAAATTTTAAAAATAATGTTTCTCTTTCTATTTTTCAAAAAACTTTAAAAAATAATGATGATTTAAATTCTTTAAATATGAAAGATGTTGATGGTATAGATACAGTGGATTTTGTGCAACTTGTTTCTTGTTTGCTTAACAAATACGTTTCTACTCCTTCTTTAACTGCTAATTCTATTGGTGTTTTGCTTATGCTTTCTTCTCAATTAATGGATGGAAATGTTTTAGTGCCTTTTCAAGTGGAATCTCCTACCAAATCGGCAGTGGTAAAGAGTTCTAATGCTTTTTTTGATGATGAATCTTTGGATAATGGAACTGGTTTTCAAACTATTTTTTGTGAAAAGAAAAATAGTTCAAAAATTTTCCTCCTAAAGATTCTAGATCGACTCGAACTTCTTCATCTTCTTTGCCTAATAAAAATTAATGTTTAATTTTCTTATTTGGAATGTTAAGGCATTGGTAATCTTGCTGTTAGGAATAGGATTAGGAACCTTCGTAGGGTTTGTAATGTCAATTTCTTGGTTATTCTTGAACCTCTTATTCTTTGTTCTAAAAATATGCTTGTGGCTAGAATGATTTGTTTCTTTAATTTTTTTTAATAATAGCAATAAGATTTGGTTATTTTGGAATAATTCTCTTTCTATTAATGTCATTAATGATTTTCATCAAGTTGTAAATGTGGATATTTCTTTTGGTGATTATCATGCTTTTGGCTCTTTTGTTTATGCTACTTGTAATAAGATTAAGAGGAGGATTCTTAGGGATCAATTATTTACTTTTGCTTCAACTGTTAATGATTCCTAGATTATTGGTGGGGATTTCAATACAGTCCTTTCTATGAATGAAAGGAAAGGGGGTTCTTCACCAAATTTACATTCTATGGAAGATTTTTTGAATATGATATTGGATTGTAATCTGCATGATGTTGGTTTTATTGGCTCTCAATTTTCTTGGAATAATCATAGACTTTGGCAACATTTGGATTGTACCTTATTTAATAATCTTTGGTTAAATTGTTGGCCTTTGACTTCGGTTGAGCATCTTAGTAGAAGTTACTTGGATCATGTGCTTCTTTTGATTTCCATTAAAGATGTTGTTCATAACAATAATGTCATTAAGATTTTCCATTTTTAAAATATGTGGTTACAAGATAGTAGTTCTCTTTATGCTATTGCTTCTAATTGGTATGCTCCTCTTACTCCTAATGATTATGCTTTTGGTATGAAGAGATTTTGGCTTAAATTGAAAAGACTTAAGCATCATATTAATTGGTGGAATAGAAATTGTATCAAAAAATCTTTTTGATAATATCAAGAACATGAAACAACATGTGAAAGATTTGGAAGATCTTGTTATTAATGATTCCTCTTTTTGTTCTATCCTTGTTGAAGCTAAAGATAATCTCACTAAGTTTCAGGACATGGAGGAAACCTACTGGAGACAAAAGGCTGCTTCTAAACATCTTTTTGATGGGGAAAGAAACAAACCCAAACCCTAAACCCTAAAACTAAGCCTAAACCCTAAACTTACAACACTAAACCCTAAACCTACAACCCTAAACCATAAACCCTAAACCTTAAAACCCTAAACCCTAAACCCATAAACCCTAAACCATGAATTAATCCCAAACCTCTTCCTAAATCATAAACTCCTACCCAAAAAATCAAACATTAAACATCCTACTACACTCCATAACCTAACCCTAAACTATGCCTCCTCTCTACCTCTCAACCATAAACCTAAAACCTAAACCCTAAACCCTAATCCTCCACCCACCCTCTCCTAAACCCCTAACTAAACCCCCCAAACATCCCTAAACCTTAAACACTAAACCCTAAACACTAAACCCTAAACCCTAAACCCTAAACCCTAAACCCTAAACCCTAACCATTACCCTAAACCCCAAAACCTAAACTCAAACCTAAAGTAACTAAATAAATTAAAAAATAAACCTAAACCCTAAGAATGGGCAGAGCCATGATGATAGAAACATCACCATCAACCAGGCTTAGTCTAGATCTGACAGTGGAGGTAAAGGCAGAGGCAACAGTTATCGTAGTGGTGGTGGGAGATCTAGAGGTGCTAGTGGATTTCGAGGTGGTGGTCGGAGCAGTGGTGTTTATGGAGATGGAAGGATTGGAAGAGGTTACAGCCATGGTGGTGGCGAAGGAGGAGATCAAGGATATGATGGTGGATCTCGCTACTCAACAGGCTGGGATGGTTCTGATGGGAACTAGGGAAACTAAAGAACGGCCAATTTGATCCGTTCCTTATGGAATTGTGTCTTTATAGTAGAGATGATTCTAGTTATCTAAGAATTTTGATTTGCTCTATGCGTGCCCAATTTTTATTTATGTCTTCGCTTGTGTCATAGAAAACTTGGTGTGTTACTTTGTTGATGAAATTGAAAAGAAGAAATGTTGAATCTAAATTTGTTCTCTATTAAAAAAAACCTAAAACCACCCTGAGCTAACTTGACCCTAAGGCCTAACCTAAACCACTGAGGCCATAGGCCCTAGGCCACAAAAAATACAAAAATAAAAAAATGTGACCCTAGGCCAGCCAGGCTCTAGGCCTAAAGACCCTAGGCTCTAAAGCCAAGACCATGAGCCACAAAGACCACTGGCATGGCGTGCTTGACCTAGGCTCTAGGCCTGGGCCTAAAACCTAAACCTAAATTAAATAAAACCTAGAAATAAAATAAATAAAAAAACCTAAAAGATAAAGTAAATAAAATAAAATAAAATACAAGCCTAAACTAAACTTAAGCAACTTAAAGCCTAAAACTTAAAGAAAATAAAATTAAAATAAAACTATGCTAAAATAAAGTAAATAAAAGCCTAAACTAAATTAAAAAATGAAAAACCTAAATAAAATAAAAAACTAAACCTAAAAAAAAAAATAAACTTAAAATATAATAAAATAAAAACTAAATAAAAAATAAATCTAAAAAATAAACCTGAAAATAAATGAAAAATAAAACAAAAACCCTAAACTAAATAAAAACTAAACCTAAAATAAAATAAATTAACCTAAACTTAAACTAAAATAAATAAAACCTAAACCTAAACCTAAAATAAACTAAACCAAAACCTAAACCCTAAATAAAATAAAAAACTAAAAATAAACCTAAACCTAAACTAAAAAATAATACCGAAAGATAAACCTAAAATAAAATCCTAACTCATAAACCTAAGAAAAATAAAATAAGAACTTAAACCTAAACTTAAAATAAAAAATAATACCTAAAACTAAAATATAAAATAAAAATAAAAATAAATTTAAAAATAAACCTGAACCAAAACCTAAAAAGTAAATTAAAATAAATAAACCTAAAATAAATAAACAAAATAAACCTAAAATAAATAAAAATAAAAATAAAAATAAAACTAAAATAAATAAACTAAATAAACCTAAATGTAGCAGTTGACTTAATTTAAAAAAATAAATAAAAAATAAAAAAATAAAAACAAATAAGAAAACTTACAACCCTAAACCAAAAACACTAAATCTAAAACCCTAAACCCTAAAATGCTAAAACCAAAACCTTAAACACTAAACATTAAATCATAAAACCCTAAACCCTAAACCCTAAATCCTAAACCCAAAACCTTAAACACTAAAACCTACAACCCTAAGCTGTAAACCCTAAACCCCAAACCCTAAACAATAAACCCTAAACTCTAAAACCTAAACCCTAAATCCTAAACCCTATACCCTAAACCCTATACCTTAAAAACCTAAAAACCTAAACCCAAATTAAATAAAACCTAAAAATAAATAAATAAATAAACCTAAACTTAAATAACATAAAATAAAATAAAAAGTAAAACTAAAACCTAAACCTAAACCTAAACCTAAACCTAAAGCAAAACATAAAATAAAAGAAAATAAAAAATAAAAACTAAACTAAAATAAAATAACTAAATACCTAAACTAAACTAAAAAAATAAAATAAACCTAAAAATAAACAACCTAAATAAAATAAAAAGTAAACGTAAAATTAAAAAAACCTAGATAAAATAAAATAAAAACTAAATAAAAACTTAAACATAAAAAATAAACCTAAAAATAAATAAAAAATAAAACCTAAACCCTAAACTAAAAAAAAACCTAATCCTAAAATAAAGAAAGTAAAATAAAGCTAAACCTAAACTAAAAGAAACTAAACTAAAATAAATAAAACTTAAACCTAAACCTAAAATAAACTAAACCAAAACCCTAAAGTAAATAAAATAAAATAATCTAAAAATAAGCCTAATCTTAAACTAAAAAATAAAACCTAAAAATAAACCTAAACCCTTAATCCTAAAAATATTAAATAAAAACATAAACCAAAACTTAAAATTAAAAAATAGAACCTAAACCTAAAAGATAAAATAAAAATAAAACTAAACTAAACCTAAAAAATAAATTAAAATACAAACCCTAAACTAAAATAAATAAACCTAAAATAAATAAACCAAACTAAATAAAACTAATAACTAAACCAACATAAAGATAAAATAAAATAAACTAAAATAAAGAAAAAATAAACTAAATAAACCAAAACCTACTAGTTTACTTAACTTTTTTTTTTAAACCCTAAACCCTAAACCCTAAATCAGTAAACCCTAAACCCTAAATACTAAACCTTAAACCTTTAAACTAACCCTCAACCTATAACCCTAAACCCTAAACCCTAAAAAACTTTAAACCCTAAACCCTAAATCCTAAACTTTAAGCCATAAACCCTAAACCCTAAACCCTAAAGCCTGACCCTTACCCTAACACTAAACCCTAAAACCCTAAACCCTAAACTATAAACTAACCCTAAACCCTAAACCCTAAACCCTAGAAACCCTAAACCCTAAACAAACCCTAAACCTTAAGGTAACCCTAAACCCTAAAAACCTTAAACCCTAAAGCCTAAATACTAAACCATAAACCCTAGAAACCCTAAACCCTAAACAAACCCTAAACCTTAAGGTAACCCTAAACCCTAAAAACCTTAAACCCTAAAGCCTAAATACTAAACATTAAACCCTAAACCCCAAACCCTGACCCTAAACCCCAAACACTAAACCCTAAAACCGTAAACCCAAAACCCAAAACCCTAAACCCAAAAACCTAAATCTAAACTAAATAAAAGCTAAAAATATAATAATTAAAAAAACCTAAACCTAAATAAATAAAATAAAATAAAAAAGTAAACCTAAAAATGCAATAAAATAAAAAATAAAAATAAACTAAAATAAAATAAATGTAAACCTAAACTAAACCAAAAAATAAAATAAACCTAAGAATAAAAAAACCTAAATAAAATAAAAACTAAAATATAAAATAAACAAAAAATTAAAATAAATTAAAAACCTATCCCTAAAAAATAAACTTAAAAATAAATCCAAAAAATAAATTAAAAAGAAAACCTAAACCTTAAACTAAAAAAAACTTAAAATAAAAATAAAATAAACCTAAACATAAACTAAAATAAACTAAACTAAAATAAATAAATCATAAAACTAAAACTAAAATAACCTAAACCTAAACTAAATAAAATAAAATAAGCTAAAAATAAACCTAAACCTAAACTAAAAAAAAAGAAGCTAAAAATAGTCCTTAAATAAAAACTCAAAACCTAAACATAAAAAATAAAATAAAATCCTAAACCTAAACCTAAAATAAAAAAAATAAAACCTAAACCTAAAAAATAAAAAAAAATAAAACTCAACTAAAAAATAAACCTAAATAAAAAATAAATAGAAATAAAAAACCAAAACTAAAATAAATAAACCTAAAATAAATAAACTAAACTAAATAAAAATATAAAATAGACATAATTAAAAATTAAAAATAAAATAAACTCAGATGAACTGAAATAAATAAAAATTAAACAAAATAAACTTAAACCTACTGGTTTACTTTATTTAAAAAAAATGTTAAACCCTAAACATTAAATCCTAAACCCTAAACCCTAAACCCTAAAACTAACCCTAAACCCTAAACACTAAACCTACAGCCCTAAACTCTAAACCCTTAAACCTAAAATGCTAAACCCTAAATCTTAAACCCAAAACCCTAAACACTAAACTCTAAATCCTTAAACTTAAACCCTAAACCCTAAACACTAAAACCCTAAGCCCTAAACTCTAAACCCTAAAACCATAAACCCTAAACCCGAAACCATAAACCCTAAACTCTAAACTCTAAAATCTACAATCCTAAAACATAAATCTAAACCCTGAATCCTAAAACCTGAACTCTAAATCCTAAACTAACCCTAAACCCTAAACCCTAAATCCTAAACCCTAAACCCTAAACAAGAAGCATTATTTATAAAAATATTGATTTGGACTTTAAAATGGTGGAATTTGGCCAAATTCATAATAGGTAGAGCATGGCATCATAATATATTATTTCAATTTAAAATATGTATGTGATACGATTAAAATATATAGTTTTTTTATTATTTAGTCTAATTTTATGATTTGTTATTTTAAAAAATCCCTTATGATGGGATATGCAATGTAATATAATATAATATGTTATATTGTATTATAATATAGGATGCCATAACATAGTGTAGCATTATGCATTATAACATACTATTGTGTATTATTTCTTATTGTTTAGCATATTTTAGTTTGTTATAGTATGATGTAGTAGAGTTTGTATTGGTATAATTCATAAAAATATTGATTTTTAGGCTGAGATGATGGGATTTGGCCAAACATAAGGTAAGCTTTAGGGAACATCATTGGGGGTGTCCTATGGTGTGTCATTTAATCAAAAGAATGAAATTTTGCATCCAAAATAAATGCTCATTTTTCAACCAAATTTGATAAATTTTTGCTTAAAGTAACTCATTTTATGGTGTAATGTAAGATAATATATTATATGAAAGTATATTAAAATATAATGAACATAATAGTATAACTTCACAAATATATGAATGTGGTGGTGTGTTACTAAATGTTATTGTACATTTTAGTATGTTTTACTTTTGTTATAATACATTGGGTCAAAACTCACAAAAATTTTAATTTGAAGGTTGAGATGGAAGAATTTGGCCAAATTCACGGTACACACCAAGAAGGAACACCAAAATTAAGCTATTTTGTAACATTTATAATAGAAAATTATTATTTTACATCCAAAATGAACATTATTCATATTTCAAGAAAGTTTTATAATTTGTTCTTTTTAAGTGATTCTAATAAGGTGTAATCTTAGATAATATATTATATTACAATAAATTATAATATAACATCATATATTATAGTATAATATAGTGTATTAATTCACACAATTATATGTTTAGCATGTTATTGTATAGTTAGTCTGAGCTTGCACCATCACAAATCCTAAAATGCTGATTACAATGTTAGGATGGTGTTATTTGAATGAATAGGATTTATTGTTTAGAGTTTAAGATTTTAGGGTTTAGGGTTTGGGATTTAGGTTTGTAGGATTAGGGTTCGGGGTTAGTTTTAGGATTTAAGAATTAGGTTTGAGGGTTTTTTATAGGTTTAGGTTTTATTTATTTTAGTTTAATTTATTTTTGTTTAGGTTGAGGTTTATTTTATTTTTTTTAATTTAGATTTAATTTTTTTTAGTTTAATGTTTGGATTTTATTTATTTATTTTTAAGTTTTACTTTTTAGGTTTATTTTTTAGGTTTAGGTTCTTATTTAGTTTTTCTATTTTTAGGGTTATTTTATTTTTATTTTACATTTAGTTTTTATTTAATTTAAGTTTTTTATTTTCTGGTTTATTTCATTTTTTAGTTTAGTTTAGATATTTATTTAGTTTAGTTTAGTTTAGTTTTTATTTTTAATTTTATTTTATTTTTACATTTAGGTTTAGGTTTAGGATTTAGTTTATGTTTTTATTTTATTTTATTATTTAATTCTATTTAGGATTGGGTTTTATTTATTTATTTTATTTTAGGTTTTATTTAGTTTAGGTTCAGGTTTAGTTTGTGCCTAGATTTTGTGGCTCAGGGTCATGGTCAGGTCTAGGTAGGTAAGATTAGGGTTAGGTTGGCTCTTAAGCTTAGGGCTCAGGTGGCAGGGTCATTTAGGGTTTTGTGGTTTGTTTCAGGGTTTAAAGCTCTTTTAAAATTTGTTTTTTTTAAATTAAGCAAACCCCATAGGTAGTTTATTTAGTTTATTTTTTATTTATTTTATTATATTTTAGTTTTTATTTTTATTTAGGTTTATGTTTATTTTTATTTAGATTAGTTTTTTTTATTTTAGGTTTATTTATTTTAGTGTAGGTTTTTTATTTTAGTTTGTTTTTTTTAATTTTTGGTTTAGGTTTTGGTTTTGGTTTATTTTTAAATTTAGTTTTATTTTTATTTTATTTTTTAAGTTTAGGTTTTTATTTTATTCTTTTAGGTTTATGCTTTAGATTTTTCATTTAGGTTTATTTTTACTAGTTTATGTTTATTTTATCTCTTTACTCTTTATTTGGTTTAGGGTCTCATGTTTAGTTTTTAGGTTTAGGTTTTTATTTATTCCACTCTTTAGTTTATTTTAGTTTAGCCTAGTTTTATTTTATTTCATTTTAGGTTTTAGGTTTTTTTAGTTTTATACATGTTTTATTTTTTTATTTGTTTTATGTTTATTTTTTTTATGTTTAGGTTTTATTTAGTTTTTTTATTTTATTTTATGTCAGTTTATTTTATTTTTTAGTTTTATTTTTACTTTTAGTTTCTTAGGTTTTATTTATTTTATTAATTTAGTTTTTTATTTTTTTTATTTTATCTCCTTTTAGGTTTAGGTTTAGTTTAGGTTTATTTTATTTTAATTCATATATATATTATATTATATATATATATATATATATATATATATATATATATATATATATATTCTATTTATTTTATTTATAGGTTTTATTTAGTTTAGGTTTAGGTTTTAATTTAGGGATTATGGTTTAGGGTTTAGGGTTTAAGGTTTAGGGTTTAGGTTTAGGGTTTAGGGTTTAGTGTTTAGGGTCTAGGGTTTAGGGTTTATGTTTTAGGTTTAGGGTTTAGGTTTTGGTTTATTATTAACTAAGAACAAATTTAGATTCAATATTTCTTCTTTTTGATTTGATCAACAAATTAACACACCAAGTTTTCTAAGACTCAAGCTATGACATAGATCAAATATGAGCACACATATAAAAAATCAAAAACCTTAGATAACTAGAATCTCTCTTCTGTAAAGACACATTTCCATAAGCAGCAGATCAGATCGACCATTTTTCAGTTTCTCCAGTTCCTATTAGAACCACCCCAGCCTCTTGAGTAGCGGGATCCACCATCATATCCTCGATCTCTCCCTCTGCCACCACCACGGCTATAACCTCCGTCACTCCTCCCGCCTCCAAAGCCACCAATGCTCTGACCACCTCCTCAATATCCACAAGCACCTCCAGATCCCCCACCACCACTATGATAAATGCTCCCTCTGCCTTCGCCTCCATCGCCAGATCTAGACTGAGCCTAGTTGATGGTTATGTTCTTGCCATCATGGTTTTGCCCATTCTTAGGGTTTAGGTTTATGTTTAGGTTTATTAGGTTTTAGGGTTTAGCTTTATTTTTTAATTTATTTAGTTACTTTAGCTTTAGGTTTGGGGTTTGTGGTTTAGGGTTAGCGTTTAGAAGGTTTAGGGTTTAGTGTATTGGGTTTTCTATTACCATAAAAGTAAAAGATACAATGTCCTTAAAAGGGGTAAAGCTTAGAAATCTACCAATCACAAAGCTACAAGAAACCTAAAGAGCTAAACCCCCATCTAAGTACACTAGAAGAAGAAAAGAAAATAAAAGTGCAGAAACAACATCTAAAAAGCATAAGAGCGAAAGGATACACAATAAAACTAAAATAAAACATGAAAATAGAAAAAGGTTGAGTCAGTAGTAGTTCATGATTCCTTTGAGAAAGCAAGATAAGCAAGATCCACAACAACAACACTAGGGATGTCTAAGAAATGAACAGTCCCTCCATAAAGTTCCAACCTATTAAAGAAATTTGCAAAAATACTACCAAGGCAAAAGTTAAAGCTAAAAAGAATAATGATTAAGAGAGCAAAAGGAGAGAGCTGAGAGAAGGAGTAGGCTCAGTTAAGATCATCTCAAGGGGCAACAATACATATGAGCATCCAAACTTCATAATGAAGGGTTACAATCATATGTAAAGCTACCAACTAGAGAGAGGAGGTGAGTAACACAAAGGCATCATAGCTAGCATATCTGATACTAGTAGCCAACCCACTAAACAAAACACACAATAGGCTAATCAGATAAAGCCAACAACCCAAGATTCAGTAGGATCATTGGGCAAGCTAATGAAACCAGGTGGTAGAACCACCAAAACTAGCACCAACATACCTGATACAAGCCAACAACCAAGGACAGCACACATAAAAGGGGGCCAAAGATAGCCACCAATCACTAGAAGCCAAAATTCCCAATTCAAGAGGATCAGTAAAGGACCGGTCAGCACACCAAAAGGCTCCAACAAATTAGCCAAGAAGAAGAAAAAATCCAACAAAGAGAAAAGTAGCCAGCCAAGATTCCAAAGCCAACTAAAAGTTCTCTAACCAAAGCAGCTAAGTAAAACATTCATAAGGAAACCACCAGAGAAAATCCCATCATTAATAACCAATAAAAGAAGGACCCTAGTAGCCAAGGAAAAGTAAAAAAAATAGCCAAAAAACCATTGAATAGAGAGACAACCAACCAATTCGATAGTAGCCTCTAGCAGTGACAAGTCAATTTAAAACCAAGCGGTAGAGCCAAGATCACCTAATATAGCTAAGTAAAGAACAACCACTAAAATAAAATATAATAATAACCAAATGTTGCAATAACCATGGCTGTAATCTCCGTCACCACCACAGCTGTAACCTCCATCGCTCCTCTCACCTCCATAACTACCACTTCTCCAACCTCCACCTCCATATCCACCAACACCTCCAGATCCCCCACCACTACTACAATAATCACCGCCTTTACCTCCACCTTCGCCTCCACCTTCTCCTCCACCACTAGATCTAGACTAAGTCTGCTTGATCATAATGTTCCTGCCATCAGGGTTCTGCCCATTCTTAGGGTTTAGGTTTAGGTTTATTAAGTTTTAGGGTTTATGTTTATTTTTTAATTTATTTAGTTACTTTATGTTTAGGTTTAGGGTTTGGGGTTTAGGGTTTAAGGTTTTTTTAACTCAAATGATTCCATAACAAACAAGAAATTACCAAATCAAATAAGGCATTATCCTTTAATAACTAATAAAGTAGGATAAAATAAAATGCAATTTAAAAATGTACAAAAGTAGTATTTCACAAAATTATTTAACTCTTGGAGACAAAAAAATTATATTTTACAGAAGGCCAACAAAGCTTTGTCGAGCAAGCTGAAACCCATATCATCATCTGATTCCTCAGTAGGCTCTTCCTTCTTCTCTTCCACTGCACTAGTCAGACCAGTAGCAGCAGTAGGAGTGGCAGAAGCATCAGGCACAATAGCCACATCAAATTTACTAGAATATTTGAAATACTCCTTATCCTTCTTGGCCTATGGATATGTGTAATCATTGTACATCATGATGGAAAGGACATTCTTGTAAGTGTTGATGAACATGTGGGGCACTACAGTAAGGGTGTGATAAGAGAGGGCTAGTGAGAGAGAAGTGATCATTAAAATGCCTGTCAAAAAATTCTTAGTGAGATCATCCTCAGAGAGCTCAAGCACCTCAAGACTGAACATGGACCATCATCATACATAAACTGGATGATAAGTCCATAAGAGAATGGCCTAATCCCCAACTTAGTGAGGAGAGCAGCCTCTGATGGTCCCACCTTATTGCCTTTTTTATATAGCTCAACCGGGGGGATAATTTCAATAGTACCCTTTTTATCTTAGTTGGGATGTTGAGAACCTAGAAGAAAGAAGTATCTGAAGGATCCAAACCAGTGTTTCTTGGAGGAACCATAACATCAATAGGTGCAACAAAACCAACATGGGTAGTAACACCAACTTTATATTTCGTAACCTCTTCGCTAACTTCTTTAAGATCACCTTTTGTAAAAATTAGCTCAGTTGGGGTTTAGGGTTTAGTGTTTAGGCTTTTAGGGTCTATGTTTTTAGGGCTTAGGGTTTACGATTTAGTGTTTACAATTTAAGGTTTAAGGTTTAGGGTTTAGGGTTTTTAGGGTTTAGGGTTTAGGGTTTAAGGTTTAGGTTTGTAGGTTTAGTGTTGTAGGTTTAGGGTTTAGGGCTTAGATTTTATGGTTTTGGTTTTTCTTTTCTTTTTTAAAGTTAAGCAAACCGGTAGGTTTAAGTTTATTTAGCTTATTTTCTATTTATTTTAGTTTATTTTATATTTTATTTTTACTTAGGTTTATTTTTTATTTTTATTTAATTTAGTTTATTGATTTTAGGTTTATTTATTTTTAGTTTAGGGTTTTTATTTTACTTTATTTTTTAGGTTTAGATTTAGGTTTATTTTTTAGTTGAGTTTTTATTTTTTTTATTTTTTAAGTTTAGGTTTTATTTTATTTTTTTAGGTTTAGGTTTTAGAGTTTTATTTTAGGTTTATTTTTTTGGTTATATTTTTTAGTTTAGGTTTAGGTTTATTTTAATTTATTTTATTTTATTCATTTCTAGTTTAGGTTTAGGTTTAGTTTATTTTAGGTTTAGGTTTAGGTTTCATTTATTTTAGGTTAGTTTATTTTAGTTTAGGTTTAGGTCTATACATTTTTATTTTAGGTTTAGTTTTTTTTTTAGTTTAGGGTTTAGGTTTTATTTTTTATTTATTTTTTAGTTTATTTCTTAGGTTTAAGTTTTTATTTAGTTTTTATTTTTATTTTATTTTTATTTTACATTTAGTTTTTATTTTATTTAGGTTTTATTCTTCTTAGGTTTATTTTTTTTAGTTTATTTTAAGATTTTAAATATTTTATTTTGGTTTTTTTATTTTTTTATTTCATTTTAATTTTAGATTTAGGTTTAGGTTTTAATATAGGTTTTTTTTTTATTTTATTTAAGTTTAGTTTTTTATTTATTTATTTTTAGGTTTTATTTATTTTAGGTTTAGGTTTTTAGGTTTTTAGGGTTTAGGGTTTAGGGTTTAGGGTTTTAGAGTTTAGGGTTTAGAGATTAAGGTTTAGGGTTACGATTTAGGGTTTAGGGTTTAGGGTTTACAATTTACTGTTTAGGCTTTAGGGTTTTTAGGGTTTAGTGGTTAGGGTTAAGGGTTTAGGGTTTAGGGATTAGGGATTAGGGTTTAGGGTTTAGGGTTTGGGGTTTATGGTTTTAGGGTACAAGGTTTAGGGTTTTCGATTTAGGGAATAGGGTTAGGGGTTTTTTATTTTTTATTTTTTATTTTTTATTTTTATTTTTAGGTTTTAGGGTTTAGGGTTTAGTGTTGAGGGCTTAGGTTTTTTTTAATTAAGTAAACTGGTAGGTTTAGGTTTATTTAGTTTATTTTTATATTTCTTTTAGTTTATTTTATATTTTATTTTTATTTAGGTTTATATTTTTATTTTTATTTAGTTTAGTTTATTTATTTATAATTTAGGGTTAATATTTTACTTTATTTTTTTAGGTTTAAGTTTAAGTTTTAGTTGAGTTTTTTTATTTTATTTTTTAGGTTTAGGTTTTATTTTCTATTTTTATGTTTAGGATTAGGTTTTTATTTTATTTTTTTAGGTTTAGGTTTTAGGTCTTTATTATAGGTTTATTTTTAGATTTTCTTTTTTAGTTTAGGTTTAAGTTTATTTTTTGTTTATTTTATTTTATTTAGATTTGGTTTAGGTTTAGGTTTTATTTATTTTAGATTTAGGTTTAGGTTTTATTTAATTTAGTTTAGTTTATTTTAGCTTTCATTTAGGTTTAATTTATTTTTAGTTTAGGTTTAGTTTTTTTTTTAGTTCAGGGTTTAGGTTTTATTTTTTATTTATTTTAAGGTTTATTTTATAGGTTTAGGTTTTCATTTAGTTTTTATTTTATTTTATTTTAGGTTTCTTTTATTTTATTTTATGTTTAATTTTTATTTTATTTAGGTTTTTTATGCTTAGGTATATTTCATTTTTTTAGTTTTATTTTAGTTTTTACTTAATTTATTTTAGTTTATGTTTTTTTATTTTATTTTATGTTTAGGTTTAAGTTTAGGTTTCTATTTAGATTTTTATTTTAATTTATTTTTTTAATTTTATTTAGGTTTAGGTTTTTTATTTATTTTATTTTAAAGTTTTATTTAGTTTAGGTTTAGGTTTTTAGGGTTTAGGGTTTTGGGTTTAGGGTTTTGGGTTTGGGGTTTTAGGGTTTAGGGTTTAGGGTTTGGGGTTTAGGGCTTTAGGGTTTAAGGTTTAGAGTTTAGGGTTTAGTGTTTACGGTTAAGGTTTTTTTATTATTATTTTTTGTAGGCTTTAGGATTTAGGGTTTAGGTTTTAGGTTTAGTGTTCAAGTTTTAGTTTAGAGTTTAAGGTTTTTGGGTATTTTTTAATAGAGAACAAAATCATAATCAACATTTCTTCTTTTCAACTTCATCAACCAAGTAACACACCAAGTTCTCTAAGACACTAGGGATGACATAGATCAAAAATGAGCATGCATAGAGAAAATCAAAAACCTTAGATAACTTCAACCATCTCTACTGTAAAGATAGTTCCAAAAGTAGTAGATTGGATATGTTGCTCTTCAATTTCTCCAGTTCTCATCAGAACCACCCCTGCTTCTTAAGTGGCGGGATCCACCAACGTATCCTTGATCTCTCCCTCCAGCATCAGTATGGATGTAACTTCCATTGCTCCTCCCACATCCATAACCACCACTCCTCCGACTACCACCTCCATATGCACCAGTACTTCCAGATCCCCCACCACCACAACGATAACTGCTACCTCCGCCTTTGCCTCCACCATCAGATCTAGACTGAGCCTGGTTGATGGTGATGTTCTTCTTGGTCAAGGTTACATTTTAGGGTTTAGTTTTATAAGGTTTTAGGGTTTACATTTATTTTTTAATTTATTTAGTTACTTTATGTTTAGGTTGACTATTTGGGGTTTAGGGTTTATGATTTAGGGTTTAGGGTTTAGGGTTAAGGTTTAGTCTTTAGGGTTTAAGGTTTAGATCTTTTATAAAAAAACTCAAATGATTTCATATCAAACAAGAAATTACCAAATTAAATAAGACATTAACCTCTATCAACTAATAAAATAGAATAAAATAAAATGCAATTCAAAAATTCACAAACATAGTATTTAACAAAATGATTTAACTCCTAGAGTCAATAAAATTTGATTTTATAGAAGTCCAACAAAGCTTAGTCGAACAAGCTGAAACCCCATATCATCATTAGATTCCTCATTAGGCTCTTCCTTCTTCTCTTCCACTACTGGCCAGTAGCAGCGAGCAAGAAGCATCGGTATAAGAGCCGATAAATTAACTAAGATCCTTTAAATACTCCTTAAACTTTTCAGCCTGTGTGTATGTGTAATCAGTGGCAATCACGATGGTGAGAACATTCTTGTAAGCATTGATGAACATGTGGGGCACTACAGCAAGGGTGGGATAAGAGAGGGCTAGTGAGAGAGAAATGAACATTGAAAGGACTGCCAAAAACTTCTCGATGAGATCATCTTCACTGAGGTCAAGCACCTTAAGACTAAAAATTGTACCATCATCAAACACAGACTGAACGACTAGGCCATAAGAGAATGGCCTAATGCCCAGCTTAATGAAGAGAGTAGCCTTTGAGGATCCCACCTTATCACCTTTTTTTTAATCAACATAATTAGGTGATAATTTCAACAGTACTCTTATTGATCTTTGTTGGGATGTTGAGAACCTGGAGAAAAGAAGTCTGTGAAGGATCCGGACCAATGTTGCCTGGAGGAACCACAACATCAATAGGCACAAAAATACAAACACGAGCAGCACCACCAACTTTGTACATGATAACCTCTTAATTGACTTCTTTAAGATCACCTTTTCATAAAAATAAGCTCAACCAAGGTTTAGGGTTTAGGGTTTAGGGTTTTATGGTTTATGATTTTAGAGTTTAGGGTTTAGGGTTTAGGGTTTAGTGTTTAAGGTTTAGGGTTTAGGAATTTTTAAGCTTTAGGGTTTAAGAATTTTTAGGCTTTAGGGTTTAAGGTTTAGGGTTTAGGGTTGTAGGTTTAGGGTTTAGGGTTTAGGGTTAGTTTTAGGTTTTAGGGTTTACGGAATTGGATTTAGGATTTAAGGATTAGGGTTTTTTTTTGAAAATTAAGTAAACCGATAAGTTTTGGTATATTTAGTTTATTTATTATTTATTTTAGTTTATTTTATTTTTTATTATAATTTAGGATTTTTTATTTAGTCTAGTTTATTTATTTTGGGCTTATTTATTTTGGTTTAGGTTTTTTATTTTATTTTATTTTTTAGGTTTAGGTTTAGGTTATTTTTTACTTTTTTGTTGAGTTTTATTTTAATTTTAATTTTTAGGTTTAGGTTTTATTTTTTATTTTTAGGTTTAGGTTTAGGCTTTTATTTAATTTTTTTAGGTTTAGGTTTTAGGTTTTATTTTAGGTTTATTTTTTTAGTTTAGGTTTAGGTTTATTTTTAGTTTATTTTATTTTATTTACTTTAGGCTTAGGTTTAGGTTTAGTTTATTTTAGGTCTAGGTTTTGGTTTTATTTATCATAGTTTAGTTTATTTTAGTTTAGATTTAGGTTTATATTATTCTATTTATTTTATTTTTATTTTAAACATAAGTTTTTTTTAGTTTAGGGTATAAGTTTTATTTTTTATTTATTTTTAGGTTTATTTTTTATGATTAGGTTTTTATTTAGTTTTTATTTTTTTTATTTTAGGTTTATTTTATTTTCATTTTACATTTACTTTTTATTTTATTTAGGTTTTTAATTCATCAGTTTAATTTACATTTTTAGTTTACTTTAGGTTTTTATTTACTTTATTTTAGTTTAGATTTTTATTTTAATTTTATTTTATTTTATTTATATTTTTTTAATTTATTTTATTTTTAGCTTTTATTTAGTTTATGTTTAGGTTTTTAGGTTGTTAGGGTTTAGGGTTTAGGGTTTTGGGTTAGTTTTAGGGTTTAGGGTTTAGTCATAGGGTTATTTTTATATAATTGTTTTTTATTTTTATTTAGGGTTTAGGGTTAATTTTAAGGTTTAGGGTTTAAGGTTCAGGGTTTTTTTAGATTAAGTAAACCAGTAGGTTCAGGTCTATTTAGTTTTTATTTATTTATTTTAGTTCATTATATTTTTTATTTAGATTTCTTTATTATTTTTATTTTATTTAGTTTTTTTATTTTTGGTTTTTTTATTTTAGTTTAAGTTTCTTATTTTAGTTTTCTTTTTAGATTTAAGTTTAGGTTTATGTTTAACTTTTAGTTTAGTATTATTTTTAAGTTATGTTTTGTTTAGGTTTTATTTTTTATTTTTAGGTTTAGGTTTAGGTTAAGGTTTAAGTTTTTTTTTATTTTTTTAGGTTTAAGTTTTAGGTTTTCATTTTAGGTTTATTTTTAGGTTTTGTTTTTTAGTTTAGGTTTATGTTTATTTTTAGTTTATTTTATTTTATTTAATTTAGGGTTCAGGTTCAATTTATTTTAAGTTTTGGTTTAGGTTTTAATTATTTTAGTTTAGGTTAATGTTTATTTTATTTTGTTTATTTTAGGATTAGGATTTTTTTTAGTTTAGGGTTTAGGTTATATTTTTTATTTATTCTTAGGTTTATTTTTTAGTTTAGGTTTTTATTAAGTTTTTATTTTATTTTATATTAGGTTTAATTTATTTTTATTTTATGTTTAGTTTTTATTTTATCTAGGTTTCTTATTTTTAGGTTTATTTTATTTTGTAGTTTAGTTTAGGTTTTTATTTTATTTTTATTTTAGTTTAGTTTTTATTTTTTATTTTATTTTATTTTGAGGATTAGGTTTGGGTTTAGGTTTAGGTTTTAATTTTATTATTTAATTTTGACTAAGGTTTTTTTTATTTATTACATATTTAGGTTTTATTTAGTTTAGGTTTAGGTTTTACAGTTTTTAGGGTTTAGGGTTTAGGGTTAAGTGTTTGGGGTTTAGGGTTTGTTTTAGGGTTTAGGGTTTAGGGTTTAGAGTTTTATGGTTTAGCATTCAAGGTTTAGGGTTCAACATTTAGGGTTTAGGGTTAGTTTTATGGTTTAGGGATTGTCGTTTAGGGTATAGGGTTTAGGGTTTAGGGTTAGTTTTAAGGTTTAGGGTTTAGGCTTATGGTTTATTTCTTTTATTTATTTTTTTATTTAGGATTTAGGGTTTAGGGTTTAGGGTTTTTTTGGGATTAGATTTTAGGGTTTAGGGTTAGTTTTAGGGTTTAGGGTTTAGGTTTTAGGATTTATGGTTTAGGGTTTGGGGTTTAGGGTTTAGGGTTTTTTAAAATTAAATAAACAAGTATATTTAGGTTTATTTAGCTTATTTAATTTATTTTATATTTATTTTAGTATATTTTATTTTTTTATTTTTATTTTGGTTTATTTTTTATTTTTATTTAGTTGAGTTTATTTATTTTAGTTTATGTTTTTTATTTTTGTTTATTTTTAGGTTTAGGTTTAGGTTTATTTTTTTTTAGCTTAGTTTTATTTTTATTTTCTTTTTTAGATTTAGATTTTTTATTTATTTTAGGTTTACATTTTTATTTTATTTTTTAGGTTTTGGTTTTGGGTATTTATTTTTTGTTTATTTTTAGGTTTTGTGTTTTAATTTATGTTTAAGTTTATTTTTAGTTTATTTTATTTTATTTAGTTTAGGTTTAGGTTTATGTGTAGTTTAATTTAGGTTTACATTTACGTTTTATTTATTTTAGGATTAAGTTCTTTTATTTATTTTATTTTTCAATTTTATTTCATTTAGGTTTAGGTATTTATGTTTTTAAGCTTTAAGGTTGCAGGTTTTAGGGTTTAAGGTTTAGGGTTTAGGGTTAGTTTTAAAGTTTAGTATTTAGGTTTTAGGGTTATGGGTTTAGGGTTAGTTTTAGGGTTTAGGGTCTTTCATTTTAAAATTGATTAAACCAGTAGTTTTAGGTTTATTTTGTTTATCTAGTTTATTTTTTATTTATTTTATTTATTTTTTATTTAGGTTTATTTTTGTAATTATATTATTTAGATTATTTATTTTAGGTTTATTTATTTTAGTCTAAGTTTTTTATTTTACTGTGTTTTTTAGGTTTAGGTTTAGGTTTGTTTATTTTGTAGTTTAGTTTTACTTTTATATTATTTTTTAGGTTTAGGTTTTATTTTTTATCTTTAGGTTTAGGTTGAGGTTTAGGTTTTGGTTTTATTTTATTTTCTTAGGTTTATGTTTTAAGTTTATTTCTAGGTTTTATTTTTTAGTTTAGGTTTAGGTTTATTTTTAGTTTATTTTATTTTATTTAATTTATGGTTTAGGTTTAGTTTATTTTAGGTGTAGGTTTAGATTTTATTTATTTTAGTTTATTTAATTATAATGTAGGTTTAAGATTATTTTATTTTTATTTTATATTTAGATTTTTTCTTTAGTTTAGGGTTTAGGTTTTATTATTTATTTATTTTTAGGTTTTATTTTAAGGTTTATTATTTAGGGTTTAGGGTTTAGGGTTTAAGGGTTAGGGTTTAGGGTTTAAGGTTTAGGGTTTAGGGTTTTAGGATTCAAGCTTTTAGGTTTTTGTAGTTTGGGTTAGGGATCAGGGTTCAAGGTCTAGGGTTTTTTAGGGTTTAGGGTTTAAGGTTTACGGTTTAGGGTTTAGTGTTTTGGCTATAAGGTTTAGGGTTTGTTTAGCATTTATGGCTTAGGCATTAAGGTTTAGGATTTTTAGCATTAGGGTTTAAGGTTTATTAAGAGTTTAGCATTTAGTGTTGTAGATTTTAAGTTTTGGGTTTACGATTTAGGGTTAGTTTCAGGGTTTAGGGTTTAGGGTTAGGATTTTATTTACTTATTATTTATTTATTTTTATTTAGAGTTTATGGTTTAGGGTTTAGGGTTTTAGGTTTAGGGTTAGTTTTAAGGTTTAGGGTTTATGATTTTGGGTTTATGGTTTAGGGTTTAGGGTTTAGTGTTTAAGGTTTTTTTTAAAAATTAAGTATAATAGGTAGGTTTAGGTTTATTTTGTTTATTTTTTTATTTTTTTATTTTTTTATTTTTATTTAGGTTCATTTTTATTTACTTTAGTTAATTTATTTTAGATTTATTTATTTTAGTTTAGGTTTTTTATTTTATTTTACTTTTTTATTTAGATTTAAGTTTATGTTCATTTTTTTAGTTTTGTTTTATTTTTATTATGTTTTTGAGGTTTAGGTTTTATTTTTTATTTTCAAGGTTTAAGTATAGGTTTTTATTTTTTATTTTTTTAAGTTTAGGTTTTTAAGTTTAGGTTTATTTTTAGGTTTTATTTTTTAGTTTATGTTTAGGTTTATTTTTAGTTTATTTTATTTTATTTAGTTTAGGGTTTAGGTTTAGTATATTTTAGGTTTTATTTATTTTAGTTTAGGTTTAGGTTTATTTTATTTTGTTTATTTTATGTTTTGGTTTTTTTTTTAGTTTAGGGTTTAGGCATTATTTTTTATTTATTTTTAAGTTTGTTTTACAGTTATTTTTTTAGGTTTAGGTTTTTATTTAGTTTTTATTTTATTTTATTGTAGGTTTATTTTATTTTTATTTTATGTTTAGTTTTAATTTTATTTAGATTTTGTATTTTTAAGTTTATTTTATTTGTTTTGTTTAGTTTAGGTTTTTATTTATTTTATTTTAGTTCAATTTTTGTTATTTATTTTATTTTATTTTTAAATTTAGGTTTATGTTTATGTTTAGGTTTAGGTTTAGGTTTTAGTTTAGGTTTTTTAATATTATTATTTTTATTTAATTTATGTTTATGTTTATTTATTTATTTTATTTTTAAGTATTATTTAGTTTAGGTTTAAGTTTCTAGGGTTTAGGGTTTAAGATTTAGGGTTTAGGGTTTAGTTTAATTTTATGGTTTAGGTTTTAAGGTTTAGGGTTTAGGATTTAGTTTAAATTTATTTAGTTTATTAGGTTTTTTAATTGGTTTTTTATTTTAGGTTTTAGTTTATTTTAGGGTTTAATGGCTTATTTATGGGTTTTGGTTAAGTTTATTTTAGGGTTTAGGTTTAGGTTTAAGTTTATTTTAGTTTAGTTTTGGGTTTAGTTTGGGTTTAAGTTTTTATAGGGTTTGTTCTAGGGTTTAGGTTTTAGTTTATTTTTTAGGGTTTAGTTTATGGTTTAGTTTAGGTTTAGGTTTAGGGTTTTGTTTATTTTTAGTTTAGTTTTATTTATGTTTATTTTTAGTTTATGGTTTTGGGTTTAGGGTTTAGTTTATTTAGGTTTCGGGTTTAGTTTTAGTTTAGGGTTTAGTTTATTTAGGTTTAGGGTTTAGTGTTTGGGTTTAGTTTAGGTTTTATTTACATAGAGTTTAGGTTTTAGGTTTTTAGGGTTTAGGGTTTAGGGTTTAGCGTTCAGAGTTTAGGGATTAGGGTTGTAGGATTCACAGTTTAGAGTTTAAAGTTTTGGGTTTAGGGTTTAGGGTTTAGGGTTTAGGGTTTTAGGGTTTAGGGTTTAGGATTTAGGGTTTAAGGTTTTAGGGTTTAGGGTTTAGGGTTTAGGGTTTAGGGTTTAGGATTTTGGGTTGTAGGTTTAGGGTTTAGGGTTTAGGGCTTTGGGTTAGGTTTAGGGTTTATGGTTTAGGGTTAGAGTTTTTTATATATATTTTTAATTTTTTTAATTAAGTAAAGTGGTAGGTTTAGGTTTATTTAGTTTAATCTTTATTTATTTTTGTTTATTTATTTTTTATTTTTTATTTTTATTTAGTTTAGTTTATTTATTTTAGGTTTATTAATTTTAGTATAGGTTTTCTATTTTAGTTCATTTTTTCAGCTTAGTTTTAGGTTTAGGTTTATTGTTAGGTTAGTTTTATTTTTATTTTATTTTTAATGTTTAGGTTTTATTTTTTATTTTTAGGTTTAGGTTTAAGTTTTTATTTTATTTTTTTAGGTTTAGGTGTTAGGTTTTTATTTTAGGTATATTTTTAGGTTTTATTTTTTAGTTTAGGTTTAGGTTTATATTTAGTTTATTTTAATTTATTTAGTTTAGGTTTAGGTTTAGGTTTAGTTTATTTTAGGTTTAGGTTTTTTTTATTTTAGTTTAGTCGTATCACTTACATGTTTTAAATTGAAATAATATATTATGATGCCATGCACCACCTATCATGAATTTGGCCAAATTCCACCATTTTAATGGCTAAATCAACATTTTTATAAGTAATGCTAGTGTAGGCTCGACTACATGATTGTAAAATACTAAACGAATTTAAAATGCACAGAACAATATATTACGATATATGATGATATACTATGCTACAACATATAATATTTATTTTGAACATAAAATCTTACTTTTTAGACTACAAGTGGTGTAGCACACCTTTGGTACTACAATCTAATTCCCACTTCAAATTTAACAAATTTCATCATCTGATTTATTAAATCAATATTTTTATGATTTATATTAATATAGACTATAGGGCACAATACCATAATATACTAAAACATTTCAAAACATCTTATAACATCCTAAAACACATCAGTACATACTCAAATATATGATGCTACATTATACTATAATATATGGTATTATAATATGATTTTTGGTTAGGGATTATGGTATTCAAATCTCTAATAGTCAGTGGAAAGTCTCTTGAAGACAATTTCCTTAGCTACAAAAATTATGTTAGGATTAGGTCATTCTTCGGATCTACTGCTAATGACATCTTTATTCAAGGTTTAGTGTTTAGGGTTTAAGGTTAGGATTTAAAGATAGTTTAGGGTGTAAGTTTAGGGTTAGTTTAGGGTTTAAGGTTTAAAGTTGGTTTTGGGTTTAGGCTTTAGGTATAGTGTTTGGGGCTTAGAGTTTTGGGTTTTGGATTGTAGGTTTTAGGGTGTAGGGTTTAGGGTTTAGGGTTTTAAGGTTTAGGGTTTAGAATTTAGGGTTTAGGGTTTAGGGTTTTAAGGTTTAGGGTTTAGAGTTTAGGGTTGTAGGTTTGGGATTTAGGGTTTAGGGTTAGGGTTTTTTATTTAGTTTATTTTAATTTTTAGTTTATTTAGGTATAGGTTTAGATTTATTTTTATTTTTTTTTGTATAGTTTATTTAGTTTAGTTTAGTTTATTTATTTATTTTTTTAGTTTATCTATTTAGATTTTTTTATTTTTATTTTATTTATTTAGTTTAGTTTAGTTTAGTTTATTTAGTTTAGTTTAGTTCTATTTATTTTATTTTATTTAGTTTATTTTAATTATTTTTTATTTAGGTATATTTAGTTTATTTTAGTTTATTTATTTTTAGTTTATTTTTATTTAGTTTAGGTTTTTTTATTTAGTTTAGTTTATTTAGCTTCAGGTTTATTTCATTTAGTTTAGTTTATTTAGGTTTATTTAGTTTATTTATTTTATATTATTTTCATTTAGTTTATTTTAGGTTTATTTATTTAGTTTAGTTTATTTATTTTTAGTTTATTTTATTTTAGTTTAGGTTTAAGTTTATTTATTTAGTTTAGTTTAGGTTTATTTGAGGTTTCAGTTTATGTTTTTATTTTATTTTTATCTTAGTTTTTAATTTAGTTTATTAATTTCTTTAGGTTTTTATTTATATTTTTTAGTTTATTTTATATTATTTTAGTTTAGCTTTAGGTGTAGGTTTATTTTAGTTTAGGTTCAGGTTTAGGTTTAGGTTTAAGTTTAATTTTTTGTTATAGGTTTATTTTAGGTTTTTTTCATTTTTATTTCGTTTAGGTTTAGTTTTTATTTATTATTTATTTTATTTTATTTTATTTTTATTTAGTTTAGTTTAATTATTATATTTTATTTAGTTTAGGTTCATTTAATTTTTAAATTTATTTTTTATTTATTTTTTCTATTTATTTAGTTTATTTGTTTAATTTTTATTTGATTTTTAGTTTAGTTTAGTTTATTTATTTTTGTTGAGGTTTTATTTGTTTTTTTTAGTTTATTTATTTTAATTATTTTATTTTATTTTTATTTAGTTTTGGTTTAGGTTTAGGTTTAAGTTTATTTATTTTATTTTGTTTAGGTTTATTTATTCTTAGTTTATATTAGTTTATTTTTTATATCTATTTATTTTACATATGGGTTTTATTTTATTTATTTAATTATTTTAGGTTTAGTTTAATTTTATTTAGATTATGTTTAGTTTAGGTTTAGGTTTAAGTTTATTTTATTTAGTTTAGTTTACTTTTATGTTAATATTATTTAGGTTTATTTATTTTTATTTTAGTTTATTTTAGTTTATTTATATATTTTAGTTTATTTATTTATTTTTTATATAGTTTAGTTTTTTGTTCAGGTTAAGGTTTAATTTATTTTAGTTTATTCTTTATTTAGGTTTAGGATTTTTTATTTTATTTTATTTATTTATTTTTTTCTTAGTTTATTCTTTTGATGTTATTTAGTTTAGTTTATTTATTTTATTTTGTTTTAATTTACTTATTTTCTTTTATTTATTTAGTTTAGGTTTTATTTTAGTTTATTTAGTTTATTTTTACTTATAGTTTATTTTTAGTTTAGTTTATTTAGTTTATTTAGTTTTTTAGTATTTATTTTTTATTTTAGGTTTAGGTTTATTTTTATTCAGTTTATTTATTTAGGTTTATTTTTATTTATTATTTATTTAGGTTTATTTAGTTTCTTTTAGGTTTAGGTTTATTTATTTTCAATTTAGTTTATTTTTAGTTTAGTTTATTTTAGTTTATTTATTTATGTTTAGGATTTTTATTTTATTTATTTTAGGTTTATTTATTTATATATTTTATTTAGTTTAGTTAATTAAGTTTAGTTTAGTTTAGTTTAGTTTAGGTTTATTTATTTATTTATTTTTTTTATTTTGTATATTTTATTTATTTTATTATTTTATTTAGTTTATTTTAAGTTTATTTAGTTTAGGTTTTTATTTTATTTCTTTATATTTTTATTTATTTAGGTTTATGTTTATTTATTTGTTTAGTTTATCTAGTTTAGTATATTTTAGGTTTAGTTTTATTTAGTTTATTAAATTTAGGTTTCTACTATATTTTATTTATTTTATTTTAATTTAGTTTAGTTAAGTTTATTTAGTTTATTTTAGTTTATTTATTTAGTTTTTTTTAATTTTATTTATTTATTTTGATTAGTTTTTTTATTTTAGTTTATTTTTTTTGGTTTATTTTTAATGTTTTTATTTTAGGGTTAGGTTGAGGTTTAGTTTATTTATTTAGTTTAGTTTATCTAGTTTTAGGGTTTAGGTTTTAATTTATTTTTTATTTTAGTTAATTTTTATTTAGGCTTATTTATTTTTATTTATTTTGTTTAGTTTTATTTTATTTATTTTAGTTAGTTTTATTTATTTTAATTTATTTTAGGATTATTTTAGTTCATTTTTATTTATTTAGTTTTTGTTCATTTTATTTATTTAATTTATTTAGTTTATTTAGTTTACTTTATTTTTATTTATGTAGTTTATTTATTCTTTTATTTATTTAGTTTATTTTAGGTTTATTTTAGTTTAGGTTAATTTATTTATTTTTAATTTAGTTTAGTTTATTTATTTAGTTTAGTTTATTTTAGTTTTTTATTTTTTTAGGTTTATTATTTTATTTTTTATAGTTTAGTTTATTTATTTTAGTTTAAGTTTTTTTATTTTAGTTCATTATTTAGGTTTAGGTTTAGGTTTATGTTTATGTTTTTTTTTTAGTTTTGTTTTATTTTTATTTTATTTTTTAGGTTTAGATTTTATTTTTTATTTTTAGTTTTAGGTTTAGCTTTTTATTTTATTTTTTTAGGTTTAGGTTTTAGTCTTTTATGTTACGTTTATTTTTATTTTTAATTTTTTAATTTAGGTTTAGGTTTATTTTTAGCTTATTTTATTTAATTTAGTTCAGGGTTTAGGTTTAGGTTTTATTTATTTTAGTTTAGTTTATTTTTGTTTAGGTTTATGTTTATTTTGTTTTATTTATTTTAGGTTTAGGTATTTTTTTTAGTTTAGTGTTTATGTTTTATTTTTTATTTTTATTAGGTTTTATTTTTAAGTTTATTTTTTGGGTTTAGGTTTTTATTTTATTTTATTTTACTTTTATTTTATTTTTATTTTAATTTTAGCTTTTATTTTATTTAAGTTTTTTTTATTTTTTTAGTTTAGTTTAGGTTTTCATTCATTTTATTTTAGTTTAGTTTTTATTATTTATTTTATTTTCTTTTGAAGGTTAGGTTTATGTTTTAGCTTATGTTTTTATTTTGTTTTATTTCTTAGGTTTAGGTTTAGGGTTTAGGATTAGGAATTAAGGTTTAGGGTTTAGGTTTAGTTTTATGTTTTAGGGTTTACGGTTTTTGGGGTTTGGCATACAGGGTTTAGGGTTTATGGTTTAAGGTTAGATTAGGATTTAGGGTTAGTTTAGGGATTATGATTTAGGCTTTACGGTTTTTTAGGGTTTAGAGATTATTATTTTTTTATTTTTTTTAAATTTTATTGGTTTAGGTTTGTTTTTTAGGTTGATTTTTATATTATTTTATTTTTAGCATTAGGTTTATTTTATTTTTAAGTTTAGATTTATTTAATTATTTAGTTTAGTTTAGTTTATTTTTAGGTTTATTTTATTTTAGTTTGGCTTATTTTATTTATACTTTTTTTATTTAGGTTTATTTTCTTTATTTTTATTTAGGTTTAGGTTGTAGTATAGTTTTTTTATTTTATTTTAGTTTATTTTTTATTTCATTTTCGTTTATTTAGTTTATTTATTTTTATTTAGGTTTATTTTATTTCAATGTTATTTTTTTATATTTTTTATTTTTCTTTTTCTTAATTTTTTTTATTATAGGGTTTATTTAGTTTAGTTTTTAGTTTATTTATTTATTTAATTTATATTTTTATAAATTATTTATTATTTTTATTTAATTATTTATTTTATTTTATTTTTATTTTAGTTTATTTAGGTTAAGCTTTAGGTTTATTTAGGTTTATTTATTTAGTTTAGGTGTATTTTTTTAGTTTATTTTATTTTATTTTTTTAATTTTGTTTATTTAATTTTATTTATTTTATTTCTTTTTTATTTTATTTTATTTTAGTTTATTATATTTATTATTAAATATTTAGTTTAGTTTAGGTTTTGGTTTATTTTAATTTTATTTATTTATTTTTATTTATTTATTTATTTTTATATATTTAGTTTAGTTTAGGTTTAGGTTTAAGTTTATTATTTTTATTATTTTTATTTTTTATTTAGTTTATTTTATTTATTTCTTTATTTAAGTTTATTTAATTTTATTTTAGGATTATTTTTTATTTATTTAGTTTTGGTTTAGGTTTATTTATTTTAATTTATATATTTTTTTAGTTGATTTATTTTTAGGTACATTTTAGGTTGATTATTTATTTTTTAGTTTATTTTTGTTTTTTTATTTATTATTAAATATTTAGTTTAGTTTAGGTTTAGGTTTATTTTAATTTAATTTATTTATTTTTATTTTTTTATTTATTTTTATATATTTAGTTTAGTTTAGGTTTGGGTTTAAGTTTATTATTTTTATTATTTTTATTTTTTATTTAGTTTATTTTATTTATTTCTTTATTTAAGTTTATTTAATTTTATTTCAGGATTATTTTTTATTTATTTAGTTTTGGTTTAGGTTTATTTATTTTAATTTATATATTTTTTTATTTTAGTTGATTTATTTTTAGGTACATTTTATTTATTTATTTAAGTTTTAAGTTTATTTTTATTTAGTTTAGGTTTATTTAGTTTAGTTTATTTTATTTTTATTTTTATTTAGTTTAGGTTTATGTTTATTTAATTTATTTTTAATTACTTTAATTATTTTTATTTATTTATTTATTTTATTTATTTAGTTTACTTTTTATTTATTTTTATGTTTACTTTAGTTTATTTAGTTTATTTTAATTTTTAAATTTAGTTTATTTATTATTTATTTATTTTAGTTTAGTTTAGGTTTAGTGTTTAGGGTTTAGGGTTTAGGGTTGTGGGTTTAGGGTTCCATGTTAGTGTTAGTTTTAGAGTTTAGGGTTTAGGATTGAGGGTTTTTATGTTTTTAGGGTTTATGGTCTAGGGTTTAAGATTTTAGGGTTTAGGGTTTTATAGTTTAGTGTTTTAGGGTTTACTACTTAGGGTTAGGGTTTAAGGTTAGGTGTAGTGTTTTAGCATTAGGGTTCAAGATTTTTAGGGTTTTGGGTTTAGGGTTTAGAATTTTTAGTGTTTAACATTTAGGGTTTAGCATTTAGGTTTATAGGTTTAGGTTTTAGGGTTAGTTTTAGGGTTTAGGGTTTTTTATTTTAGTTTAGGTTTTTATTTATTTATTTTATTTTTAGGTTTTAATTACTTTAGGGGTAGGTTTTTAGATATTTTTGGTTTCATGTTTAGGGTTTATGGTTTATGGTTTAGGGTTTAAGTGTTTAGGGTTTAGGGTTTAGGGTTTAGGGTTAGGGTTTAGGGTTTAGGGTTTAGCATTTAGTGTTTAAGCTTTAGGGTTTAAGGTTTAGGGTTAGCTTAGGGTTTAGGGTTAATTTAAAGTTTAGGGTTTAATGTTTAAGTTTTAAGCTTTAGGGTTTAGGGTTACTTTATGGTTCAGGGTTTAGGGTTTTACGGTATAGGGTTTTAGGGTTTAGGTTTTAGGGTTTAGGGTTTAGGGCTAGAGTTAGGGATTAATGTTTAGGGATTAGGGTTTAAGGTTTAGGGTTTAGAGTTTAAGGTTAATTTAAGGTTTAGGGTTTATGTTTTTTTAGGGATTAGAGTTTAGGATTTTGTGTTTAGTGTTTAGGGTTTTAGGGTTTAGGATTTAGGCTTTAGGGTTTACGATTTAGGGTTAAGGGTTTAAGGTTTAGGGTTTAGGGATAGTTTTAGGGTTTTGGGTTTCAGGTTAGGGTTTATTTTTATTTTTATTTTATTTATTTTATTTTATTTAAACTAAGTAAACTGGTAGGTTTAAGTTTATTTAGTTAGTTATTTATTTATTTTAGTTTATTTTGATTTATGTTTTTTTTAGTTTTTATTTAATTTAGTTTATTTATTTTAGTTTAGGATTTTTATTTTAGTTTATTTTTAGGTTTAGGTTAGGTTTAAGTTTATTTTTAGTTTAGTTTTATTTTTATTTTATTTTTTTTTTGTTTAGGTTTAATTTTTTATTATTAGGTTTAGGTTTTGCTTCTTATTTTATTTCTTTAGGTTTAGCTTTTAGGTTTTCCTTTTAGGTTTATTTTTAGGTTTTATCTTTTAGTATAGATTTAGGGTTATTTTTATATTTATTTATTTTAGGTTTAGGTTTTGGTTTAGTTTATTTTAGGTTTAGGTTTAGGTTTTATTTATTTTAGTTTAGTTTATTTTAGTTTAGGTTTAAGTTTATTTTATTTTTATTTTAGGTTTAGATTTATTTTATTTTTTATTTATTTTTAAGTTTTATTTTTAGGTTTATTGTCTAGCTTTAAGTTTTTATTTTATTTTATTTTAAGTTTATTTTATTTTTATTTTGGGTTCATTTTTTTTTTATTTAGGTCTTTTATTTTTATAGTTTAGTTTAAGTTTTTATTTATTTTATTTTAGTTAAGTTTTTATTTTTTTTGTATTTCTATTTTAGGTTTAGGTTTAAGTTTAGGTTTAGGTTTAACTTTATGTTTTTATTTTATTTTATTTTATATTTATTTTGGTTTAGGTTTTTTTTACACATTTTATTTAGTTTAGGTTTAGGTTTTTAGGTTTTTAGGGTTTAGGGTTTAGGTTTTTGGTTTTTTTAATAGAGAATAAATTCAGATTGAACATTTATTCTTGTCAATTTCATCAACCAAGTAACACACCAAGTTTTTTAAGACACAAGCATTGACATAGATAAAATATGGACACACATAGAGCAAATAAAAAAATCCTAGATAACTAGAATCGTATCTACTGTAAAGGCACAGTTCCATAAGTAGCGGATCAGATTGACCATTCTGTAGTTTCTCTAGTTCCCATTAGAATCACCCCGGCCTCTCGAGTAGCAGGATCCACCATTATATCCCCGATCTCTCCTTCCACCACCACGACGACTATAACCTCCGTCGCTCCTCCCGCCTCCATAACCACCACTGCTCCGACCATCACCACCATATCAACCAACACCTCTAGATCCCCCACGACCACTGCAATAACTTCCACCTCCACCGCCAGATCTAGACTGAGCCTGGTTGATGGTGAATTTTCTACCGTGAAGGTTCTGCTCAATCTTTGGGTTTAGGTTTATTAAGTTTTAAAGTTTAGGTTCATTTTTAAATTTCTTTAGTCGCTTTAGTTTTAGGTTTAGGGTTTGGAATTTAAGGTTTATGGTTTACAATTAGGGTTTATGGTTTGGGGTTTTAGGGTTTATGCTTTCAAGATTTAGTGTTTAGGGTTTTGGGTTTTTTAGGGTTTAAGGTTTACGGTTTACGATTTAGGGTTTAAGGTTAAAGGGGTTTTTTTAAATTAAGTAAACTGATAGGTTTAGCTTATTTAGTTTATTTTTTATTTATTTTGATTTATTTTATTTTTCATTTTTATTTAGGTTTATTTTTTATTTTTTCTTAATTTAGTTTATTTATTTTAGGTTTTTTTTATAGTTGAGTTTTATTTATATTTAATTTGTTAGGTTTAGGTTTTATTTTTTATTTTTAGGTTTAGGTTTAGGTTTTTATTTTATTTTTTAGGTTTAGATTTTATGTTTTAATTTCTGGTTTATTTTTAAGTTTTATTTTTAGTTTAGGTTTAGGTTTATTTTTAGTTTATTTTATTTTATTTAGTTTAGGTTTATGTTTAGTTTATTTTAGGATTAGGTTTAGGTTTAGGTTTTATTTATTTCAGTTTAATTTAGTTTTGTTTAAGTTTAGGTTTCTTTTCTTTTGTTTATTTTATTATTATATTAGGCTTATATTTTATTTTTAGTTTTGGGTTTGGGTTTTATTTTTTATTTATTTCTCGATTTAATTTTTAGGTTTATTTTATAAGTTTAGTTTTTTATTTAGTTTTTATTTTATTTTATTATATGTTTACTTTATTTTTATTTTACGTTTAATTTTTATTTTATTTAGGTTTATTTTATTTTATTTAGTTTAGTTTAGGCTTTTATTAATTTTATTTTAGTTTATTTTTATTTATTTATTTTATTTTATTTTTATGTTTATGTTTAGTTTTTTTGTTTAGGTTTTTTTAATTTTCTTATTTTTATTTAGGTTTTAGTTTATTTATTTATTTTATTTTTAGGTTTTATTTACATTAGGTTTAGGTTTTTAGGGTTTAGGGATTAGGGTTTTGGGTTAAGGGTTTAGGTTTAGGTTTATGTTTTATTTATTTTAGCTTAGTTTATTTTATTTTAGGTTTAGGTTTATTTTATTTTTAGTTTAGGTTTAGTTTTTTTTTAGTTTAGGTTTTAAGTTTTATTTTTTAATTATTTTTATGTTTTATTTTTAGGTTTATTTTTTAGGTTTAGCTTTTTATTTAGTTTTTATTTCATTTTATTTTAGTTTTATTTTATTTTTATTTTAGGTTTATTTTTTATTTTATCTAGATTTTTTATTTTTTTAGTTTATCTTATGTTTTTATTTATTGTATTTTAGTTTAGTATTTATTTTTTATTTTATTTTTTAAGGTTAAAATTTAGGTTTAAGTTTTAGTTTAAGTTTTTATTTTTTTATTTTATTCTTTTATTATGGTTTATGTTTTTTTAGTTATTTTATTTTTAGGTTTTATTTAGTTTAGGTTTAAGTTTTTAGCATTTTAGATGTTAAGGTTTAGGGTTTAGGGTTTAGGTTTAGTTGAGCGTTTAGGGTTTTAGGTTTAGATTTTAGGGTTTAAGGTTTAGAGTTTAGGCTTTAGGTTTACTTGAGGATTTAGGGTTTAGGGTTAGGTTTTGGGATTTATAGTTTAGAGTTTTAGGGTTTAGGGTTTAGAGTTTAGGGTTTTAGGGTTTAGGGTTTAGGGTTTAGGGTTTAGGGTTTTTAGTGTTTGTGGTTTAGGGTTTAGAGTTTAGGATTTAGGTCTAGGGTTTAGGTTTTAGTCTGGGGTTTAGAGTTTTGGGTTCTTTTTAACAGAGAATAAATTAAGATTCAACATTTTTTCTTTTCGATTTCATCAACCAAGTAACACACCAAGTTTTCTAAGACACAAGCGACGACATAGATAAAAAATGAGCATGCATAGAGTAAATAATTAACCCTTGATAACTAGAACCGTCTATACTATAAAAACATAGTTTCGTAACCAGTAGATCAGATCAGACATTCTTCAGTTTCTCCAATTCCCATCAGAACCACCCCAACCTCTTGAATAGCGGGATCCACCATCATATCCTCGATTTCTCCCTCTGCCACCACCATGATTGTAACATTTGTCGCTCCACCAACCTCCATAAGCACCATTGCTCCTACCACCACCTCTACTTCCACGAGCATCTCTAGATCCCCGACCACCACTGCGATAATTGCCACCTCCGCCTTCACCTCCAATGCCAGATATAGGCTGGTTGATGTGATGTTCTGTCCAAGGTTACTTACACTAGGGTTTAAGTTTAGGTTTAGGTTTAATAAGATTTAGGGTTAGGTTTATTTTTTAATTGATTTAGTTACTTTAGGTTTAGGCTTAGGGTTTGGGGTTTAGGGTTTGGGGTTTTGGGTTTAGGGTTTAGGGTTTATGGTTTAAGGTTAAGGTTTAGGATTTTGGGTTTAGGGTTTAGGGTTTAGTGTTTTACGGTATATGCATTTAGGGTTTAAGTTTAGGGTTTTTAAGTGTTTCGTGTTTAGGGTTGTAGGTTCAGGGTTTAGAGCTTAGGGTTTAGGATTTTAGATTTAGGGTTTAGGGTTTTTTTATTTTAGGTTTAGGTTTAGGTTTAGGTTTAATTTTTATTTATTTATTTATTTTAGTTTATTTATTCATTTTATTTTATTTTATTTTTATTTTATTTTAAGTTTAGGTTTATTTTATTTTTTAGTTTAGTTTATTTTATTTAATTATTTTTATTTAAGTTTATTTTTATTTTATTTATTTTTAGGCTTATTTTAGTTTATTTAGTTTATTATTATTATTATTTTATGTTTAGTTTATTTATTTTAGTTTAGTTTAAGTTTAGGTTATAGGTTTAGGGTTATAGGTTTAAGGTTTAGGGTTTAGGGTTAGTTTTAGGTTTTAGAGTTTAAGATTTAGGGTTTTTAGGTTTTTAGGGTTTAGGGTTTAGGGTTTAGGGTTTTAGGGTTTAGGTTTAGTGGGTTAGGGGGTTTGGGTTTAGTTTTGGTTTTGGGTTTTAAGGTTTAGAGTTTAGGGTAGGAGTTGGGTTAGAGTTTTAGAGGGTTTTGTTAAATTAGGTAAACTAGTAGGTTTAGGTTTATTTAGTTTATTTTTTATTTATTTTAATTTAATTTATTTTTATTTTTATTAAGGTTTATTTTTTATTTTTTTAGGTTCACTTTATTTATTTTAGTTTAGGTTTTTTATTTTAGTTCATTTTATAGGTTTAGGTTTAGGTTGTTTATTTTTTAGTTTTGTTTTATTTTTATTTAATTTTTTGTTTAGTTTTTATTTTTTATTTTTAGGTTTAGGTTTAGCTTTTTATTTTATTTTTTTATGTTTAGGTTTTAGGATTTTATTTTAGGTTTATTTTTAATTTTAATTTTTTAAGTTAGTGTTAGGTTTATTTTTAGCTTATTTTATTTAGTTTAGGATTTCTGTTTAGTTTATTTTAGGTTTAAGTTTAGGTTTTATTTATTTTAGTCTAGGTTTAGGTTTATTTTATTTTGTTTATTTTATGTTTAAGTTTTTTTTAATTTAGGGTTTAGGTTTTATTTTTTATTTTTTATTAGGTTTTATTTTTAGGTTTATTTTTTATGTTTTGGTTTTTATTTAGTTTTGTTTAGTTTATTTTTGTTTAAGTTTAGGTTTATTTTATTTTATTTAATTTAGGTTTAGGTTTTTGTTTAGTTTAGGTTTAGGTTTTATTTGTTATTAGGTTTTATTTTTAAGTTTATTATTTAGGTTTAAGTTTTTATTTAGTTTTTATTTTATTTTATTTTACATTTATTTTATTTTTATTTTAGGTTTAGTTTTTATTTTATTTAGGTTTTTTCTTTTTAGTTTAATTTAGGTTTTTATTTATTTTATTTTCATTTAATTTTTATTTTTTATTATGTTTTCTTTTTAGGTTTATGTTTTAGTTTAGTTTTTTATTCTATTTTATTTTTTAAGTTTAGGTTTAAGGTTTAAGGTTTTATGGTTTACGGTTTAGGGTTTAGGGTTAAGTGTAAAAGGCTTTAGGGTTTATGGTTTAGCGTTAGCTTAGGATTTTAGGCTAGTTTTGGGATTAGAGTTTAGGCTTTAGGGTTTAGGGTTTATAGTTTATGGTTAGTTTAGGGTTTAGGGATTAGGGTTTAAGGTTAGTTTAGGGTTTTGGTTTAGGGTTTCGGTTTTTTAAGGTTTTAGGGTTTTATTTCTTATTTATTTATATTTAATTTTTTTTAAAGTTTAGGGTTTATTTTTTATTTATTTATATTTATATTTTATGCTTAGGTTTATTTTTTATTATTATATTTTTAAGTTAAGGTTTATTTTTATGTTTATTTTTATTTTTTGTTTTAAGTTTAGTTTATTTAATTATTTAGGTTAGTTTAGTTTATTTTTAGGCTTATTTTATTTTAGTTTGGCTTATTTTATTTTTACTTTATTTATTTAGTTTTATTTAGTTTATTTTTATTTATTTTATTTAAGTTTATGTTTTAATTTGGTTTATTTATTTTAATTTAGTTAATTTTTTATTTAATTTTAGTTTATTTAGTTTATTTATTTTTATTTAGGTTTATTTTATTTTGAAGTTTATGATTTTATTTTTTATTTTTTTATTTACTTTATTTTTTTATTTTAGGGTTATTTAGTTTAGTTTTTAGTTTATTATTATTTTAATAAATTTATTTATTTTTATTTATTTTATTTCATTTTTATTTTAGTTTATTTAGGTTTAGGTTTAAGTTTATTTAGGTTTCTTTATTTAGCTTATTTTATTTAGTTTTATTTTATTTAATTTTTTAAGGTTTTATTTAGTTTAGGTTTATTTTTTTTTGGTTTATTTTAATTAATTTATTTTCTTTATTTTGTTTTATTTATTTTATTTATATTTTTTTAGGTTTATTTTAGTTTTATTTTATTTTATTTATTTTTAGTTTAGTTTATTTTATTTATTTTTATTTATGTAATTTAGTTTAGGTGTAGGTTTATTTTGTGAATTTTTATTTACTTTATTTATTTTTATTTTTTTTATTTATTCTTATATATTTAGTTTTTTTTTTTATTTAGTTTAGTTTAGGTTTAGGTTTAGGTTTGTTATTTTTATTTATTTTATTTTTTTGTTTAGTTTATTTTATTTATTGATTTAAGTTCATTTAATAATATTTTAAGTTTATGTTTTTATTTATTTATTTTAGGTTTAAGCTTATTTATTTATTTTAGTTTATTTTTCTTTTAGTTTATTTATCTATTTAATTAATTTATTTACTTTAATTTTATTTTAGTTTATTTAGGCATTAGGTTTTATTTCTTAGGTATATTTCATTTTATTTGTTTTTATTTTAGGCTTATTTAGTTTAGTTTAATGTATTTTTATTTTTATTTTAGTTTAAGTTTATTTAGTTTATTTTTATTTATTTATTTATTTCGATTATTTCTTTGTTTATTTTTAAGTTTATTTTAATTTATTTAATTTATTTTTATTTTTTATTTAGTTTATTTATTTAGTTTATGTATTATTTATTTATTTTAGTTTAGTTTAGTTTTAGGTTGTTGGTTTAAGATTTAAGGTTTAGGGTTGTAGGTTTAGGGTTATAGGTTTAGGGTTCAGGGTTTAGTGTTAGTTTTAGGGTTTAGGGTTTAGGATTTAGGGTTTTTATGTTTTTAGGGTTTAGGGTTTAGGGTTTTAGGGTTTAGTGTTTTAAGGTTTAGTGTTTAGGGTTAGGGTTTAGGGTTTGGGTTTAGGGTTTTAGCATTAGGGTTTAGGGCTTTTAGGGTTTAGGGTTTAGGGTGTAGGGTTTAGTATTTAGGGTTGTAGGTTTAGGGTTTAGGGATTATTATTTTATTTTAGTTTTTATTTATTTATTTTATTTTTAGGTTTTATTTACTTTAGGTTTAGGTTTTTAGATTTTTAGAGTTTAGGGTTTAGGGTTTTTTGTTTTTTTAGGGAAACCCCGTGTAGGGGTATTTTATTGCCATAAAAAAAGGGTTGCAAGGTCCTTAAAGGGAATAAACTCCAAAACTACTGCTCAAAGAGCTACAATCAGCCTGAGTAAATCCCCTATCTAAGTACATCCAAAAGCAAAAGAAAGCATTAAAACAATCAAAAGATACAAGATGATTAACATTATAAGCTAAAGTAAGATTAAAGCCAATGCTCTGGAGGATGTGGGAATGCATGATAATATGGAGCAGACCTGCAAAAGAAGAAGAGAGAATCACCTGCAAAGTTATAATGAGAGAGTGGTTAGAACAGTTAAGGTAGTACAGACAAAAGGATAAAAGAAAACAATATAATATGAGAATGGTAGTAAGGAATTATGATAGAGAAGGCTCAGGCTCAATCACACCATGTTGGGGCAGATGCAAGTATGAGCATCCAAACTTCAGCAGAAGGGTTACATCACATGAGCTACTACCTAACCAAAAAGGGGTGAGATCATCACAGCCATCATAGCCAACAAACCTGTGAGAAGGTAGCACACCCAGTTGTTGATATTCTTGTGAGCTTTATTACCTGCAAACCTAAGCAAAATCTTATCTAGAATATATAGGAAATTGTAATGAGCTGAGGGATAAGGAATCTCATTCAAGAAAATTATCATCAATATAGTCATCCTGACATGAGAATACATAAATATAAGAGAGTGAGCCATCTTAGCCAGAACCTCATGAAAAGCCATATCCAAGAAAGAAAGCAAACCAGCATATAATCCCTCCACAAGAAAATTGCAGAGGAGACAACTAGCAGAAATCTTCCTAATCAGCCTATAATTAACACCAGCCCAATCATATGGTATATAAATGAAACTTTCAGGGCAGAAAACAACCCAGGAAACAACCCCCTTTTTAATGTCCTGGAGAAAGACAATAGTAAAGGAAGAGAACATAACACGACACAGGGGCAACCAACAAAGAATAGCACCTAGTAAGGCCAGTTAGAGCAACAGCTCCAATAGCAGCATTCAGAGCCAAAATTTAGATAATCCAGCTCAACAAATAACCCAGAGAACAAGACAGTAAAAGGTAGCAACATCCAAGATAGGAAGGAAATAAACTATCCATAATACCACTCTTTCTGATTAGACAGCGCATAAGACTGCACAAACCTATCAGAACTGAGATAGGAATAGAGACAATAGCAGGTAAAGCAGATCGAGAAAAGCAGGAGAACATCAGCCCAGACATAAATAGCACGGGCATTCAGAAAGCCAACCCCAATAGCAAAATAGCTAATGCAACATTGAAACCTGCCATAAGAAAAATCAACAAGTGGATTGAAATGAGTATCAACATTAGAATCCAGGAAACAGTAACAGTTAAAATAGCAACATCCAAGACAGAAAAAGATAGCAAATTGGCCATAAAAATCCTCAATCAGAGTAGACATGGCAATAGTAGATAACCAAATAAATTGAGCATAAAAGCAGTTATCCGGAAGGCAGCAACTCAAATAGAAATCACCAAAAACCATCACCATCAGGACAGCAATATCAGAAATAGCTTTCAGAGCATGAGGCCGTAGGAATTTTAAGGCAATAAAGGTCCAAAACAAGAACACTAAAAGTAGACAAGATGGCAAAAATAGTAGGAGGAAAATTGGAGAAGCGGCCTGCAAAATTCTGCGGCCCAGAACCAAAGGGATTAAAAACCAAATCAACAAACAAATCAACAAACAACCATGGCAACAAACCTCCAAAACTCAAAAAGTAATTAAACCCAATCCATTCCAGTACAAGGATTTCAGACCAAAATAACCATTAAAAGAGACCAGGGTATTACAATTTCTTCCCTTGCAGGAAAGCATGCTGAGGTTAGGCATTATATAAGCAAGGGGCGATTCAATAGAAGTCATGAAGCCTAACAGCCAACCAAAATCCTTTCAGCATAAGTGTTGAAACCTTTATGAATTAGGCCTTTAAGGAGGAAAGAGTCCCAAGGAATGTAAGCATCAGCCAAAGAAATACTATAATCATCAAAGTAAAAACTGCAACTAGCATAATGCACACTAATCCGTTGCCTAGAAGCAACATAGGTAGTAGCAATGCTCCAAGCCATATTGTCAGAGATAAAAAAAATGGTTAAAGAAGTTAGTACTAAAATCTAAGCCCATCAAAACAGATAACTTCCTCCAGCAATGGTTAATTCTCTCAGGTTTAGAAATGAATGTATCAATGAAATTAAAGTCCCAAGTGGGATTGCATTATAAACCAAGGTAACACAAGGCTCAACTGGGTTCCAATTCAAGATATTGATGTGCATATAGTTCAACATCTTCCCCATAATATTGTAAATGCCAAAAACAGAATTCTTCCAACCAAAGGAGAAGGGGTAAAGGCAGCAAGTCATGGCAAAGTGCACAAGACAGTAATGATATCTATGAGGAATATCCATAAAGAACACAAGGAAATAGAAAACCAAAAAAAAGGGAGGAGAAGAGGAGAATTAGATTCTGAGGTAAGGAATCCCAAAATTGTCCAAGTTAACCAGACCATGCAAGTATTTGGGTAATGTAAATTGATCAAAGAAGATGATACTATCTAATCTCGCACCCAGATTTACAAGGTAATCAGCACAGGCATTACCTTCACACCAAACATGAGTGATGGTAAAATTCAGTTGAGAGAGAAAAGCCCTAGTTTGCTTGAGGAGGTAGTACAAACAAGCATTGCTCATATTGGTAGAAGTCAAAAGGTCAATCAAGAGAAGAGCGCCCACCTCTATCCAAATATTGAGCCATTTTGAAGACAAATTTCTAGAGCTTTGTGGACCATAAGCTCGATAAGGGACAATTAGAAATAAGGGGATAAGCAAATGCACATAGGACTATACCCTTAGAATCCAAAATGCCTCCACAACCGTGAGCCATTATGAGAGACGAGCCATCAAGATAATTTTAATAATATGATCAAGAGGTTTTTTCCAAAAAACCATTCTATCATTTCGATAGTAAGGTCGTCGAAGGTTGAGGCCCCATTTACTGATTTATATCTTCTAAAATGTTTGTGATGAATTAAATTGGCTTTAAACAAGTCACAAATTTTGTTTTTAGTTCTAGCAATAATCCTCATGTGATTCATACGAATCCCACGATGTTTAGCTTCATTTCGTCCATCCATATGAACCAAATAAGAGTAATGGCGATTATGATTTTAATATGACCTTTAATTGCATTATCAAAGTAAACTTCAAGAAGTTGATATAAAGTAAAAGAACAATTAAAATTGATAGTTGAATAGATCATCATACCAAATCCAAATTTTAGAGGCAATAGCCCCATTAACAAAAAAATGGTTAACATTCTCAATATGAGAACAACATTGACATTTAGAGGGTAAATAAAACCCTTTACCCCACAACAAAGAGTCAACAGGAATAAAGTTTTTCAGGATACGCTAAGTTATAATAGAGTAAGAAGAGGGGATATTGTTATTCCAAATTTTGGAGAACACAATAGAAGAATCTTGAGTGTCTTTAGTGTGAAGCCACACATTTTAAGGTTGAAATCCCCATTATGAGATAGCTTAAAGATAATCTGATCATGATTGTTAGGAGTGATAGGAATATTAGCAATCATATTTAAGAAAGTGGAAGGAATAGAATCAGTAATCTTACTAGTGTTCCACTTGTGGTTTTGCCATAATGAATTAACTCTAATAGCGGAAGTGGAGTGAGTGTAGAGTATGTCATCAATGGATCCACAGCCACTCTAGTTATCTTGCCAAAAGAAGGAATTGCCAGAGTTTATGCCCCAAAAAATTAAGGATTCTGCATCCCATTTGATAGAACAAAGTCTTCTCCACACAGGAGAATCACTCGATTTAAAGGGACAAATGAGAGGATGTTTACCCTGGCAATATTTAGAAGTCATGAAATTCGACCAAAGACTATTTTTGCTCCTAAAATTCCACCAAAGTTTGTAGGAGAAGGCATTGATAACTTCTTTGATGGATTTACATCCCAAACCTCCCTCTTCAAGAGTACCACAACTTTAGACCAAGATTCTTTTTAGAGGAGGTATTGGTTCCCCGTAAAAATTTGTTTAAGAGATGCTCAATTCTATTGATGGTAGAGTTGGCACAATGGTTTGAAGAAGGTATATAGGCATGGAATTTAGAGTGCTCTTGATCAAGGTAAGCCTACCACCGAAAGAGAGTAAATGAAATTCCCAAACTGAAATTTTGTTTGAAATTTTCTAAATTAGATCATCAAAAAGATGTGATCTTTTATGGCCTTTAAAAAGTGGAGCCCCAAGGTAATTAAGAGGGAGTTGATTTTGCTTAAAATTAGTAATTATGGATATTTGGTTATGTCTATTAGGAGGAATCTTAGTTGAAGGAATAAAACCGCATTTTCCTTCATTAAGAAAAAGACCACTAACTTTACCAAAATCATTTAGGAGGTTCTTAATGGTTTTAACATGTTGAAGGGAGCCATTGCAGAAGATAATAAAATCATCTGCAAAGCTAAGATGAGAAATAGGGAAACCTCCATGAGTTTTAAAATACATATTAGGATTATTAGAGAAAAGATCGTTAAGGCTCCTTGACAGGTATTCAATAGCGATGATAAAAAGAGAAGGTGATAGTGGGTCACCTTGCCTCAAACCATGGCTAGAAGGAAAGAAACCTATGGACTCACCATTCATGATAACTGAAAACCAGACATTCGTGATACACCTTTTTATAATCCGGATAAAACTATCAAAAAAACCAAACAAATTCAGGATTTGAAAGAGAAAATCCAATGAGAGATTGTCAAAGGCTTTAGCGATGTCTAGTTTGAATAAGATGTTGCCTCCTCTAGAAGGGACATCAATGTCATGAACCAGCTCTTGAGCAAGAAGAATATTATCGATATTGCTCGTGTTTAACAAAACCGCTTTGATTTGGGGAGATGATTTTAGGAAGCAAAGGGCTAAGCCTATTATTTATTAATTTAGCAATGAGTTTTTGAAAAAGGTGCAAAGACTAATCGGTCTAAAATCGCCCCAAGATTCAGGATTATTAGTTTTGGAAATAAGGACAATAGAAGTGCTTGAAAAGTATTTGGGAATAGGATTGCCATCAAAGAAATCAATAACAGCATCAACTAAGTCAATTTTAATAAATGACCAACAATGCTGAAAGAAGTGGGTCGATAGTCATAGGAATGAGTCGTGTTCATGTTCTTAAGAGTATTATTAATCTCCTCTTCGGAAGGACACATAATGAGTAAATGATTATCCTCAGTTAATCATAGAAGGGATAAGATGGGTGTTTGATAAAGTTCCCAAAGAACGGATTAGAATTTAATAAAGTTTGGAAATGATGTATGACAGAATCCTTAATATCATTATTATCGGTTATCCATTCACCATTAGAGTTCTTAATTTTCTTAATCGAGTTTAAGGCTTTCCGTTTATTACAAATGGCATGAAAATACCTTGTGTTTCTATCACCATCGAATATGTTTGTTTTGCTTTTGACCAATAGGTTTCTTCCATGTTTTGATAATTAACCAAGTTATTCTTGGCAATTTTCAACTCCTCAAGTTTATCGGGATCACTTGAGACCTCTCTTCAAGAGAACAAACCTCTTGTTCCATAGCTTTAAGATTTGTGAAAAGGTTTTTAAAAATGTGTTTATTCCACCAATTGAGATTTTAAGTTTAGGGTTTAGGGTTTAATGTTTATGGTTTAGGGTTTAGGGTTTAGGATTTTAGGGTTTAGGGTTTAAGGGTTAGTGTAGGAGTGGAGTTTTAGTGAGTTTAGGTGCAGGATTTTGGAGGGTGGAGCTAGGGCAGTGGTTAGGTTTAGTTTTAAGGTGGGTGAGGGCACGCCTTTAAGATTTAGGGTTTAGGTAGGTTGTGGTTTAGGCTGGGAGAGTCAGGGTTTAGGTTTGGGTATACTGGTGGAGGGTCAGGGCTCAGGTTGGTGGTGGGAGGGTGTGGAGGGTTTAGGGTGGGTTGGAGGTTTGGGTAGGGTTTAGGGTTTAGGGTTTATGGTTAAGGGTTAGTTTTAGGTTTAGGGTTTCAGGTTAGGATTTTTATTTTTATTTTTATTTTTTTTATTCTTTTTAAACTATGTAAACTAGTTGGTTTAGGTTTATTTTGTTTATTTTTTATTTATTTAAGTTTATTTTATTTTATATTTTAATTTAGGTTTTTTTAATTTTTATTTAGTTTAGTTTATTTATTTTAGTATAGTTTTTTTATTTTAGTTTATTTTTTGGGTTTAGGTTTAGGTTAAGGTTTATTTTTTAGTTTAGTATTATTTTTATTTTATTTTGCATGTTTAGGTTTTATTTTTTATTTTTAGGTTTAGGTTTTTCTTTTTATTTTATTTTTTTAGGTTTAGATTATAGGTTTTTATTTTAGGTTTATTTTAGGTTTTATTTCTTAGTTTAAGATTAGGCTTATTTTTATTTTAATTTATTTTATTTAGGTTAGGTTGTGGATTAGGTTTAGTTTATTTTAGGTTTAGGTTTAGGTTTTATTTATTTATTTTTAGCTTATTTTAGTTTAGGTTTAGGTTTATTTTTTTTATTTTTGGTTTAGGTTTTATTTTATTTTAGGGTTTAGATTTTATTTTTTGATTTATCTTAAAGTTTTATTTTTAGGTTTATTATCTAGATTTATGTTTTTATTTAGTTTTTATTTTATTTTATTTTAGGTTAATTTTATTTTTATTTTATGTTTATTTTTTAATTTTATTTAGGTTTTTTATTTTTTTACTTTAGTTTAGGTTTTTATTTATTTTAGTTTAGTTAAGTTTTTATTTTTTATTAATTTTCTTTTTAAGTTTAGGTTTAAGTTTAGGTATATGTTTAAGTTTCTATTTTTATTTTATTTTATTTTATTTTTTGGTTTTATTTAGTTGAGGTTTTGGTTTATAGCTTTTTAGGGTTTAGGGTTTTGGGTTAGTTTAGGGTTTTTGGTTATTTTTTAAAAAAGAATAAATTCAGATTCAACATTTATTCTTTTCGATTTCAACAACCAAGTAACACACCAAGTTTTCTAAGCCACAAGTAACTACATCGATAAAAAATGAGCACACATAGAGCTAATAAAAAAACCCAAAATAACTAGAACCATCTCTACTATAAAGGCACAGTTCCATAAGCAGATCAGATCAACCATTCTGTAGTTTCTACAGTTCCCATTAGAACCAACCTGGCCTCTCTAGTAGTGGGATCCACCATTATTTCCCCAATCTCTCCCTCCACCACCACCATGGCTGTAACCTCCGTCGCACCCCCTGCCTCCATAACCACCACTGCTCTGACCACCACCTCCATATCCACCAACACCTCTAGATCCCCCACCACCACTGTGATAATCACCGCCTCCACCTTCACCTCCACCGCCATATCTAGACTGAGCCTGGTTTACAGTGATTTCCCTGCCGTGAAGGTTCTGCCCATTCTTTGGGTTTAGGTTTTGGTTTAGGTTTATTAGGTTTATTTTTAAATTTATTTAATAACTTTAGGTTTAAGGTTTGGGGTTTATGTTGGCTTAATGAGCCTCATGCTCAATCCAATCAATTTTGATGATAACAAACAAATGCTTGGATGTTTAATGTATGTTTTATGTATTTCAGATATATTAATTGCTAATTACATATCCAATACATCTCATAATATGTTTGAGGAAATTGCAAGAACAGAAGAATGAAAGATAGATCAAAATGGATAATGTGAAGCTAAAGATACAATATTTTAGGTTATTATGCATTTATAACTATCTTAGAAATTCATTTGAGTTCATTGGCATGAATCAATTTACTCACAACTTAGCATATTATTTTTATTTATTTGAAATAATGATAATTAGGTTATTTTATATAAATCTTTATTTGATTAACATTCAATTATATGTTTCAAACATAGCATTTGAATTGTCAAAATAAGTAATGATAATAAATTATGAATATTAAGTGTAATTAGTTTATATACTTAATATAATTAAATATTTAAATTTAATTTTTAGGTTATAAGATAACTAACATATGTATGATTACATATAAATTATATCATAATATTTAAATGTCATATTTCAAAATTAACAAAAATATGTTGAATTTTGTATTTTAGCCAAAGTCATTTTATAATCAAGGAACTTATATCTGATTTCATCTCCAATAGATTCCTTCGATTTTTTTCCCTTTAATTGGATAGGTTACATGACCCATGTTTGACTAAAATTAAATTTATTATGACTTTTCAAACATTAGCTGATTTTAATAATGAATGCATACTACATGCTTTGAATATATTAAGAGCCATATTTTCTTATTTTTGACTTGCCCAAGTGAATAACCAAATTTTGGCTGCTTGAATTTAATATTTATTTAGTATAAATTATTTTTTTTATTAAATATTAAATTATTATATGATAAAATGATGTTAGAATAATATATTTTTTGAAATAATTCAAAATGACTTTCTTTCTTATAAACAGCCCTCATTCTCTTTATGAAAGTATTCCTCATTCAAATTCAAAATCCCTCCAGTAAATCTAGGAGAAATTTCCTAGATTTTCCTTCCAAGTGTTCTCCAAATATTGCAAGATCAAATCCTTGGTTTGGAAGCTTCAACATCTTCAACTAAGTGAGCATTCTCAAATTACTTGAGTTATTTTTCTTGCTCTTAATTTATTTTTAGTTGTTCATAATATTTTCACCATCTATTTATTCTTTCCAATTTATATTTTTTGGTGGATTAGTCTTTGGACATTAAAGTCTAAGTTTTTCACATCAAAGTTTCTTCAATCCTTTTTTTGTGAAAAACTCTTGTGATAGCTTGTAGGATTTTTTTCAACTTGTTAAAATATTTATCTTCCTACAAATTTTGTTTGGTTTCTTGAAATATTTCTTTATTAGTCTTATTTGAAAGATCATTTATTCTTAGATCTATTTTAGAAGTATATTTTAAGAATTTTATATTAAATTATTGTGCTGAAATTATTTTCATATTTGCTAGATATCTGTTTTTAATTAAAGGCTTACTAGACTACTTAGATCTAACATATACTAATTTTCTTTAAGTATTTTGTGATCATTTGCATTAATTAAAGGCATCTTTTTAGTTAAAATAAAATAAATTATTCCTTGCTAAAATTTATTTCATTGTGCAAAAGAATATTTTGAATTTATTTTGAAATCAATTTTATATTAGTCTACAAATTATAATAACATAAACATCTTAGTAAGATCACTTTAAGATATTTATTTTGATATTTCTTATGCATATTAAGTGAGCATTTTATCTTGCCAAAATTTTAAGTAGTAAAGTGATCATTTATAAGTTGTGAGACCACTTTTTGAATTGGATAGCTTGGTGTATTTGTGACAGATTTATTTTATCAAAATTTATTATTTTGTATTTTTCTTTTCATGCTATAAAATTTATATTGGGGTTGTACTCGCCCCTTTATAGGAGAGTACATATTGTTATAGGGGTTATACTCGCCCCGTTATAGAAGAGTACTATTTATAAGCTATTTTGCATTTAGTGGATTCTTAGTTAAAGGAGGCTAGGCATGGACATTGGTCTATTTTGGGGTTTGGGTGAACCACATAAAAATTATGAGCCTATTATCTCTCTTTACTTTACTGTACTTTTATTTTTGCTGCATTTAACTTTTAAAATTTTTAATATCACCTAATTCACGTGGCTCTTGGGTGCTATAGTGACTCGCAATTGGTATCAGAGCGTAGGCTCTTTTACTGGCTTAACATCCAGAAGTAGATCTTTTCACTATGGCACAAGGTTTCCCAAAGGGTTCAGTACCAGAGGGATAAATCACTCATAGACCTCCACTTTTGAATAGTGCACCATTTGATTATTGAAAAAAAATAGAATTAGTACATTTTTAAGAGGTCAAGATGAACGCATGTGGTATATGTTGACACATGAATATCAGACACCCACAGGAGAAGCAAATGGCATTAAAGTAGAAAAACCTTTTGAGGAATGGACTGTAGTTGAAAGAGAACTCAATGAATTAAATGTTAGGGCTTGTAATACTTTACATTATGCTTTATTACCTAATGATTACATGAAAATTTCTATGTTAAGTACAGCAAAAGAAATATGGGATAAACTCATTATAACTTATGAAGGAACTAGTGAAGTTAGAGATGCTCACATAAATAGACTTGTTCATGAATATGAGTTATTTAATATGTCTCCTTCTGAATCTATTTTTGATATGTATACTAGATTCATGAAAATAATTAACATATTGCATTCTCTTGGAAAAACATATAGGAATCAAGGCTTAGTCTATAAGATTCTTAGATGTCTTCCAAAAGAAAAGGAAGCTAAAGTAACAGCTATTAGTGAAGCTAAGGATTTATCTACTTATCCACTTGATCAACTTTTGGATTCTTTGATAGCACATGAACAGGTTATTGCTCAAAGGGATAAGATGGATAATTCAGCAGAAAGGGAGAAGGAGAAAGGAAAATCCATTGCATTACAAGTTGATGATAGCGATGAGCATAACACCTCAAGCTCAGATGGTGATAGTGATGAGGTGGTCATGCTGTCCAAAAGGCTTGTGAACTTGCTAAGGAAGAAGAATCAAAGGTATAAAAAAAATGAAAAACTATAAATTTCAAACTAAAAAATTTCCTACAGGTGAAGGGAACATTTGCTACCATTGTAAAAAGCCTGGATACATTAGAGGTGATTGTCTAGAACTTATTGAATCAAAGAATAAAGAAATTGATGATGAAAGAAGAAAAATTATGAAGGAGAAAAAGTACCATAAGAAGTAGAAGAAGGCTTTATGAGCCAATCTAGATTCAAATGAATCAAGTACTTGCTCATTTGATGAAGAGGTCAACATATGTCTTATGGAAAATGGAGAATCTGGCTTAGATTCTCAAGAGGTATGTAATGATATATCTTATGATGAATTAGATGATACTTTTAATGATTTAGTTATTGAATATAAAAGATTAAAAAGAAAATACAAAACCTTATAAAAATAACATAAAAATTTAGATATGAATTTTGTGATTTAAAAAAAATGAATGTGATAATTTAAAAAGTAGAAAAAAATTCCTTATTAAATTGTTCCTTACTTGTATGTAAACTCGAAAGAGAGAATATCTTGTTAAAAGCAATATTAGAATTTTGTTTGAAATCAGAAGTTCATTATAATGCTTTATCAAGTAAAATATTTAATAAAAATTATTTACATCATACACATCCCACTCATATACCTTATAATTATCGTGCTAAAACATATGCAAACACTAATGTTTGGTGCAACTATTGTGATAGAAAAGGGAATATTTCATTTGATTGCTATGCATGTAAATTACAAAATACTAAGAAATCATCTTATGTATGGGTACCAAAAGGTACAAGCACTAGACAAACCACACATGCTAGATATCTTGCTTCAAATTTAGAATGTGGACCCAAATAGGTTTGGGTTCCAAAAGTTAACATGTGATTTTATTTTGTTGGAATTCCTTCAAAGCAAAATCAATGAAGGCATGTGGTACTTGGACAGTGGATGTTCAAGACATATGATGGGAGATAAAGATAAATTCAAAACTTTAGAATCAAGTGATGGAGGATTTGTTACATATGGAGATAATGCAAAGGGAAAGATCATTGGCATTGGTTCTATTAGTAATAATCCTATCACATTAGATAAAGTTTTTCTAGTAGAAGGATTAAAACATAATTCAATTTCTATTAGTCAATTATGTGAGAAACTTTTGAATGTAGTATTTCATACATCATATTATATTATAAAAAATAATGAAAATGTTTTGTTAGTAGGACAAAGGCATAGAAATATTTATATCATTGATTTAGATAGCTTTTATGATGTTAATTTGAATTTAATTTGTTATAAAAGCACTCATGATGATATATTGTTATGGCATAGGAGACTATGTCGTATTAACATGCACACACTCAATAAAATTGCTAAACTTGATTTAGTAGTTGGATTGCCTAAATTAAATTTTCATTCAAACTATGTTTTCGATGCATGTATTCATGCTAAGCATTCTAGAAGCTCATTTAAAATTAAAAATATTTTTTCTACTTCTAGACCTCTAGAATTGTTGCACATGGATTTATTTGGTCCAATTAGCACCACCTTCTTAGGTGGTAAAAATTATTATTTTGTGATTGTTAATGATTTCTCTAGATATACTTGGGTTTTGTTGGTAACTTACAAGGTTGATATTTTTGGTTAGTTTAGAAAGTTTTCTAAATATATTCAAAGAGAACAAAGACTTCTAATCAATAGGGTTCAAAATGATCATGGTGGTGAATTAGAAAATAAATTATTTGAGGATTATTGTGATGAACATGGGATTATACATCATTTTTCTACACCTAGAACTCCCCAATAAAATGGAGTAGTAGAAAGAAAAAATAGAATATTATTTGAATTAAGTAGATCTATGCTTGATGAGTATAAATTGTAAAATATTTTTGGGTAGAAGCAATAAATACTGCATGTTATATGAAGAATAGCATCTATGTTAGACCAATTTTGAAGAAGTCACCCTATGAATTATTTTTTGGAAAGAACCCTAAGATTAAACACTTTCATGTATTTGGATGTAAATGATTTATTTTGAATAATGAAAAAAAAACATCTAGGTAAGTTTGATTGCAAATCAGATGATGGTATGGTTTTAGGATACTCTCTTTCTAGTAGAGCTTATAGAATTTTCAATAAGAGAAAAATGATTGTAGAAAAATCAGTACATGTTATTTTTGATGAAACTTTAATTGATCCCATTAGAAATGAATTGATTGATGAAGATATTGATAATCTTAAGAAAATAACTTTAGAAGATAATGTGGATGATTCATTGCCTAAAGAATGGAAATATAATAAAAATCATCCAAAGGAACTAATTATAGGAGATCCTTCAAAAGGAGTTATGACCAGAAGACATAATAGAAAGGTTGTAGATCATTCAACATTTTTATCTGAGGTTGAACCTAATAATTTAGAAGAAGCATTAAAAGATAATTTTTTGGATTATTGCTATGGAAGAGGAGTTGAATCAATTTATAAGAAATGATGTTTAAGAATTAGTCCCAAGAACCCAAGATCAAAATAACATTGGAACAAAATGGGTCTTTAGGAATAAGCTAGATGATTAAGGTTGTATTGTTAGAAATAAAGCTAGGTTAGTTGCACAAGAGTACACACAAGTTGAAGGTATAGATTTTAAAGAATCTTTTGCACCCGTAGCAAGACTAGAAGCTATTAGGTTACTCCTTGCTTATGCTTATTTTAGGGATTTTAAACTTTTTCAAATGGATGTCAAAAGTGCATTTTTGAATGGATTTATTGACCAAGATGTATTTGCAGAGCAACCACCTAGATTTGAGGGCCTTGGTTGTCCAAATCATGTGTATAAATTAAACAAAGCCTTATATTATTTAAAATAGGCTCCTCGTGCTTGGTATGATAGGCTAAGTAACTTTTTGATAGATCATGGATTTAAAAAGGGTAGAGTAGATATGACCTTATTCCTTAAGAGCATAGATGTTGATTTAATTATGGTGCAAGTGTATGTAGATGATATATTATTTAGAAGTACAAATGAATCTTTATGCCATAATTCTCATCATTGATGTCTAAAGAGTTTGAAATGAGTATGATGGGAGAACTTATTTTTTTTTCTTAGGTCTTCAAGTGAAGCAATAAGAAAATGGCACATTCATCTCTCAAACCAAGTACACAAATGAATTGCTTGAGAGGTTTGAGATGAAATGATTTAAATCTAGTAAAACTCTTATGAGCCCATATACAAAATTGGATTTAGATGAATTAGGAAAATCTGTTGATCAAAAACTTTATAGGAGTATGATAGGTTCACTTTTATACCTTGCTGTTAGTAGGCCAGATATTATGTTTGCTATTTGTTTATGTGCTTATTTTCAGACCAACCTGAAAGAATCTCATTAATAGTAGTCAAGCGTATCTTTCAGTATTTGATAGGCACTACTAAGTTAGGTTTATGGTATCCTAAAAATTCTTTATCATGTGATTTGGTTCTTTATTCTGATATTGGTTTTGCTGGATGAAAAGTAGACAAAAAAAGCACATCAGGCACATGTCAATTTTTAAGATCATCGCTTGTGTCTTGGTCATCTAGGAAACAAAATTCTATAGCTTTATCCGCTGCTGAGGCTGAGTACATAGCTGCCGGTAGATGTGTTGCTCAGGTTGTTTGGTTAAAGAAATAATTAAAATATTTTGGTATTAACCAATATCATATTCTAGTTTAGTGTGATAATACTAATGCTATTAGTTTAACCAAAAATCCTATCCAACACTCACGAACCAAGCATATAGAAAATAGACATTATTTTATTAAGGATCATGTTTTGAAAGGTGATGTTAGTATTAATTTCATTAGTACTGATTTATAAATTGCAGATATTTTTACAAAACTATTACCAGAAGAACATATATGTACTTTAAGAAGCATGCTTGGAGTGTTAGATTGTAATATTTATAATTATATGTAGTTTGTTCTCACTTTTTGATGTTGTCAAAAGGGGGAGAAGAGTAAAATGTTCGTTAGTATTAAGTCTATTTCATGCATACATTTAGTGGGAGAAACATTATTCATCTCTTGTGCATAAATGTTTCTTAGAAGTGAAATTTTTTTTCAATAACTATGATGAAAGGTCAATTTGCACCTTCATCAAAATCAATACCCAACATTAGTTTATCATCATCAAAAAGGAGGAGATTGTTGGCTTAATGAGCCTCATGTTCAATCCAATCAATTTAGATGATAACAAATGAATGCTTGGAAGTTCTAATGTATGTTTTATGTGTTTCAGATAAATTAATTACTAATAACATATCCAATACATCTCACAATATGTTTGAGGAAATTGCAAGAATAGAAGAATGAAAGATAGATCAAAATGGATAATTTGAAGCTCAAGATATAATATTTTAGGTTATATACATTTATAACTATCTTAGAAATTCATATCAGTTCATTGGCATGAATAAATTTGCTGACAACTTAACATATTATTTTTATTTATTTGAAATAATGATAATGAGGTTAATTTACATAAATCTATATCTAATTAACATTCAATTATATGTTTCATACATAGCATTTGAATTGTCAAAAAAATAAATGATAATAAATTATGACAATTAAGTGTAATTAGTTTATATACTTAATATAATAAAATATTTAATTTAATTTTCAGGTTATATGAAAACTAACATATGTATGATTATATATACATTATATCATAATATTTAAATGTTATATTTAGAAATTAAAAAAATATGTATAATATTGTATTTTATCCAAAGTCATTTTATAATCAAGGAATTTATATCTGATTTTATCTGCAATGAATTCCTTGGATTTTTTTTCCTTTAATTAGATAGGTTACATGACCCACTTTTAGTTAAAATTAAAATTATTATGACTTTTCAAACATTAGCTGATTTTAATAATGAATGCATGCTACATGCTTTGAATATATTAAGAGCCATATTTTATTATTTTTGACTTGCCCATGTGAATAACTGAATTTTGGTAGTTTGAATTTAATATTTATTTTATATAAATTATATTTTTAATAAATATTAAATTATTATATGATAAAATGATGTTAGAATAATATATTTTTTGAAATAATTCAAAATGACCTTCTTGCTTATAATTATCCCTCATTCTCTTCATGAAAGCATTCCTTATTCAAATTCAAAATCCATTGAGCAAATGAAATTTCCTAGATTTTCCTTCCAAGTGTTCTCCAAATATTGCAAGATCAAATCCTTGGTTTGGAAGCTTCAGCATCTTCAACTAAGTGAGCTTTCTCAAATTAGTTGAGTTTATTTTCTTGATCTTAATCCATTTTTAGTTGTTCATACTATTTTCACCATTTATTTATTTTTTCCAATTTCTATTTTTTTGGATTAGTCTTTGGACATCAAAGTCTAAGTTTTTCACATCAAAGTTTCTTCAATCATTTTTTTGTGAAAAACCCTTATGATAGTTTGTAGGATTTATTTTAACCTGTTGAAATTTTTATCTTCCTACAAATTTCTTTTGGTTTGTTGAAATATTTCTTCATTAGTCTTATTTGAAAGATCATTTATTCTTAGATCTATTTTATAAGTATATTTTAAGCATTTTAAATTAAATTATTATGCTAAAATTATTTTCATATTTGCTAGATCTCTCTTTTTAATTAAAAGCTTACTAGCCTACTTAGATATATCATATACTAGTTTTATTTAAGTATTTTGTGATCATTTGCATTAATTGAAAGCATCTTTTTGGTTAAAATAAAATAAATTATTCCTTGCTGAAATTTATTTTATTATGCAAAATAATATTGTGAATTTATTTTGAAATCATTTTTATATTAGTCTACAAATTGTAATAACATAAACATCTTAGTAAGATAACTTTAATCTATTTATTTTATTATTTTTTTTCAATATTAAGTGAGCATTTTATCATGCCAAAATTTTAAGTTGTGAGATCACTTTTTGAATTGGATAGCTTGGTATATTTGTTAGAGATTTATTTTATCAAAATTTATTATTTTTATTTTTCTTTTTGTCCTGTAATTAGGGTTGTACTCACCGCTTTGTGGGAGAGTACATATTATTGTAGGGGTTGTAATCACCCCATTATACGAGAGTAGTATTTGTAAACTATTTAGCATTTAGTGGATTCCTAGGCAGGGGCGGTTCGGAGTGCATGTAGGCTGATTTTGGGGTTTGGCTAAACCACGTAAAAATTGTGTGCCTATTTTCTCTCTTTACTTGATTGTACTTTTAGTTTCGCTGCATTAAGAATTGTATCTTGTCCATTAATATCACCCACAACACCCCCCCCCCTCTTGGGTGCTAAAGTGACTCATAGTTTAGGGTTTATATGTTAAGGTTAGGGTTTAGGGTTTAGAGTTTTAGGGTTTAGGGTTTAGGGTTTATGGTTATAGGTTGAGGGTTTAATGGTTTCTTTTAAAATTAAGCAATCGTAGGTTTTGGTTTATTTAGTTTATGTTTTATTTATTTTAGCTAATTTTATTTTTTATTTTTATTTAGGTTTATTTTTTATTTTTGTTTAATTTAGTTGATTTATTTTAGGTAAATTTAGTTTAGTTTAGGTTTTTTTATTTTAATTTATTTCATAGGTTTAGGTTTAGGTTTAGGTGTAGGTTTATCTTAGTTGAGTTTAATTTTTATTTAATGTTTTAGGTTTAGGTTTTATTTTTTTTTAGGTTTAGGTTTAGGTTTTTATTTTATTTTTTTAGGTTTTGTTTTTAGGTTTTGATTTTTGGCTTACTTTTAACTTTAATTTTTAGTTTAGGTTTAGGTTTATTTTTTGTTTATTTTATTTATTTAGTTTTAGTTTAGGTTTAGGTCTAGGTTTAGTTTATTTTAGGATTAGGTTTAGGTTTTATTTATTTTAGTTTGGTTTACTTTAGTTTAGGTTTAGGTTTATTTTTTTTGTTTATTTTATTTTTATTTTAGGTTTAGTTTTTATTTTTAATTTAGGGCTTGGGGTTTATTTTTTATTTATTTCTAAGTTTTACTTTTAGGTTTATTTTTTGGTTTAGATTTTGATATAGTTTTTATTTTGATTTATTTTAGGTTAATTTTATTTTTAATTTACATTTAGTTTTTATTTTATTTAAGTATTTCATTCCTAGGTTTAATTTATTTTTTTAGTTTAGTTTAATTTTTTATTTATTTTAATTTAGTTCATTTTCATTTTTTTATTTTATTTTTAGGTTTAGGTTTAGGTTTTAGTTTAATTTTTCTTTTTTTAAAAAATTTTCTTTAAGTTTAGGTTTATTTATTTATTTTATTCTTTTAGTTTTATTTACATTAGGTTTAGCTTTTTAGGTTTTTAAGGTTTAAGGTTTGGGGTTTACGATTTTAGGTTAACGATTTAGGTTTAGGTTTTGGTTTTATTTATTTTAGCTTAATTTATTTTAGCTTAGGTTTAAGTTTATTTTATTTTTATTTTAGGTTTATGTTTTTTTTTAGTTTAGAGTTTAGGTTTTATTATTTATTTATTTTTAAGTTTTATTTTTAGGTTTTATTTTTTAGGTTTAGATTTTTATTTAGTTTTTATTTTATTATATTTTAGCTTTATTTTATTTTTATTTTAGGTTTAGTTTTTATTTTATTTAGGTTTATTTTTTAAATTTTTCTTAAGCTTTTATTTATTTTATTTTAGTTTAGTTTTTATTTTTTTCAGATAAAGTTTAGGTTAAGGTTTTAGGTTTTAATTTTACTTATTTGATTAGTTTATTATTGTTTAAGTTTTTTTATTTATTTTACTTTTAGGTTTTATTTAGTTTGGGTTTAGGTTTTTAGCATTTTAGATGCTAGGTTTTAGAGTTAGTTGAGGGTTTAGGGTTTAGGTTTTGAGGTTTAGGGTTTAGTTAAGTTTTATTATTTAAGGTTTAGGGTTTTAGGGTTTAGGGTTTAGGGTTTAGGATTTTTAGGGTTTATGGTTTAAAGTTTAGAGTTTAGGTTTTAGGTCTAGAGTTCAGATGTTAGTTTGGGGTTTAGAATTTTTGGTTTCTTTTTTAACAGAGAATAAATTAAGATTCTACATTTCTTCTTTTTGATTTCATCAACCAAGTAGCACACCAAGTTTTCTAAGACACAAGCGATGAGATAGATAAAAAATGAGCACATATAGAGCAAATAATAAACCCTAGATAACTAGAACTATATCTACTATAATGACATAGTTACGTAGTGTGATCGATTGGTCATTCTTCAGTTCTTAGAACCACCCCAGCCTCTCGAATAACGATCCTCCATCATATCCCTAATTTCTCCATCCGTCACCACCACGATTATAAACTCTATCGCTCCTCCCACCTCAATAACCACCACTGCTCATACCACAACCTCTATATCCACTAGCATCTCTAGATCCCCCACCACCAATGCGATACCCGCCGCCTACGCCTTCGACTCCACCACTAGATCTAGACTGAGCCTGGTTTATGGTGATGTTCCTATCGTCAAGGTTCTACCCATTCTCAGGGATTAAGTTAGGTTTAGGTTTATTAGGATTTATGGTTTAGGTTCATTTTCTAATTTATTTAGTTACTTTAGGTTTAGAATTAGTGTTTGGGGTTTAGGGTTTTGGGTTTTGGGATTAGGGTTTTGGGTTTTGGGTTTAGGATTTAGGGTTTAGGGTTTTAGGGTTTATGCCTTTAAAGTTTATGTTTTAGGATTAGGGTTTAGGGTTTTTGATTTTTTAGTGTATCAGGTTTAGGGTTGTAGGTTTAGGGTTTAAGGTTTAGGGTTAATTTTTGGGTTTTGGGTTCAGGGATTAGGGTTTAGGGTTTCAGATATAAGGTTTAGGATTTTTTTATTTTTAAAATTAAGTAAACTGGTAGGTTTAGGTTTATTAAGTTTATTTTATTTATTTTTTATTTATTTTATGTAATTTTATCTTTTATTTTTATTTAGGTTTATTTTTTATTTTTATTTAGTTTTGTTTTTATTTTTTATAGGTTTATTTATTTTTGTTTAGGTTTTTTATTTTAGTTTATTTTTTTAGGTTTAAGTTTAGGTTTAATTTTTTTTAGTTGAGTTTTACTTTTATTTTATTTTAGGTTTAAGTTTATTGTCTTTTATTTTCGGTTTAGTTTAGGTTTTATTTTATTTTTTTTTAAGTTTAAGTTTTGGATTTTATTTTGGTTTATTTTTACATATTATTTTTTAGTTTTAGTTTAGGTTTATTTATAGTTTATTTTGTTTTATTTAGTTTAGGTTTAAGTTTAGTTAATTTAGGTTTAGGTTTATGTTTAGGTTTAAGTTTAAGTTTTATTTATTTTAGTTTAGGTTTCAATTTTTTTTAGTTTAGGGTTTAGTTTTTATTTTTAGGTTTATATTTTATTTAGTTTTTATTATATTTTATTTTAGGTTTAATTTATTTTTATTTTATGTATAATTTTATTTTTTTTTTGTATTTTTTAATCTTAGGATTATTTTTATTTTAATTTTTGTTTAGATTTCTTTATTTTATTTTAGTTTAGTTTAATTTTTTATTTTTTTAGGTTTAGGATTAGGTTTTACTTTATGTTTTTATTTTATTTAAGTTTAAGTATTTTTATTTTTTTATTTTTGGGTTTTATTTATTTTAAGTTTAGGTTTTTAGGTTTTTAGGGTTTAGGATTTAGGATTTTATTGTTTAGGGTTATAGAGTTTAGGGTTTAGTATTTTAGGTTTTTGGTTTAGCGTTTAAGCTTTAGTGTTTTGGGTTTTTTGGGTTTAAGATTTAGGGTGGAGGTTTAGGTTAGGAGGTTTTAGGGTTGGGGTTTGGGGCTCAGTGGCTTGTTTGGGTTCTTAGTTTAGTACAAGGTTGAGTTAGTTTGGTGGTTTAGGGTTTAGGTTTAGGGTTTAGGGTTTACGATTTATGATTGTAGGTTTAGGGTTGTGGTTTAGGATTTAGGGTTTACTATTAGTTTTAAGCTTTATGGTTTAGGTTTAGGGTTTAAGGTTTTTTTTTAAAAAAATAATTAAGTAAGCTAGTTGGTTTAGGCTTATTTAGTTTATTTTTTATTTATTTTAGTTTATTTTATTTTTTATATTTACTTAAGTTTATTTTTATTTTTTTTAGTTTGGTTTATTTATTTTAGTTGTATTTATTTTAGTTTAAGTTTTTTATTTTAGGTTTGGCATAGGTTTATGTTTATTTTTTAGTTTAGTTTTATTTTTATTTTATTTTTTTAGGTTTAGGTTTTTATTTTATTTTTTAGGTTTAAGTTTTAAGTTTATTTTTTAGTTATATTTTTTTAGTTTAGGTTTAGGTTTATTTTTAGTTTATTTGATTGTACTTAGTTTAGGGTTTAGGTTTTATTTATTTTAATTTAGATTACTTTAGTTTAGGTTTATGTTTATTTTACTCTGTTTATTTTATTTTTATTTTAGGTTTAGTTTTTAATTTTAGTTTAGTATTTTTATTTATTTATTTATTTTAGTTTTAGTTTTATTTGGTTTTATTTTATTTTAATTTAGGTTTATTTTATTTTAATTTATTTTTTTTTATTTAGGTTTTATTTATAGGTTTATTTTATCTTATAGTTTAGTTTAGGTTTATTTATTTATTATAGTTTAGTTTTATTTTTTTTTATTTTATTTTATTTTAAGGTTTAGGATTAGGTTTTGTTTAGTTTTTTTGAATTTTTTATTTTTTTATTTTGGTTTAGATTTTTTAATTATTTTTTATTTTATTTTAAGTTTTGGTTTTCCAATTTTTTTTATTTTTAGGTTTTTAGGGTTTAGGGTTTAAGATTTAGAGTTTAGGGTTTGGGGTTTAAGTTTTATGGTTTAGGGTTTAGGGTTTAGGCTTTAGGGTTTATGGTTTAGGGTTGAGGGTTTAAGGTTTTTTTTTAAATTTATTAATTTTTTTTAAATTAAGTAAACTCATAGGTTTAAGTTTATTTAGTTTATGTTATTTATTTATTTTAGTTTATTTTATTTTTTCATTAATTTAAGTTTATTTTTATTTTTGTTTAGTTTAGTTCAATTATTTTATGTTTATTTATTTAAATTTATTTTTTAGATTTAGGTTTAGGTTTAGGTTTATTTTTTTAGTTTAGTGTTATTTTTTACTTTATTTTTTAGGTTTAGGTTTTATTTTTTATTTTTAGGTTTAGGTTTTAGGTTTTTATTTTATGTTTATTTTTTAGTTTTGGTTTAGATTCAAGTTTAGGTTTAGGTTTATTTATTTTAGTTTAGTTTATCTTAGTTTAAGTTTAGGTTTATATGATTTTTATTTTAAGTTTAGGTTTTTAACATTCGAGGGTTTAGGGTTTAGGGTTTAAGTTTTAGGTTATTATTTTAGGTTTATTTTTACATTTTATTTTTTAGATTAGGTTCAAGTTTACTTTTAATTTAATTTATTTTATTTAGTTTAGGATATTGGTTATGTTTATTTTAGGTTTAGGTTTTATTTGTTTTAATTTAGTTTATTTTAGTTTAGGTTTATGTTTATTTTATTTTCTTTATTTTATTTTTATTTTAGGTTTAGTTTTTATTTTGAGTTAAGGGTTTGGGTTTTATTTTTTATTCATTTCTAGGTTTAATTTTTAGGTTTATTTTTTAGGTTTGGATTTTTATTTAGTTTTTATTTTATTTTACTTTAAGTCTATTTTAATTTTGTTTTATGTTTAGTTTTTATTTTATTTAGGTTTTTTATTCTTAGGTTTATTTTCTTTTTTAGTTTAGTTTAGGCTTTTATTTATTTTATTTTATTTTATTTTATTTTTATGTTTAGGTTTAGGTTTTAGTTTAGGTTTTTATTTTATTTTATTTTATTTATGTTTAGGTTTTTTAAATTATTTCATTTTTAAGATTTATTTACTTTATCTTTAGGTTTTTATGTTTTTAGGGTTTAAAGTTTAGTGTTTAAGGTTTAGGGTTTAGGATTTAGGGTTTTAGGGTTTAGGTTTTTAGGGTTTAGGGTTTAGGGTTATGATTTAGGGTTTAGTGTTTAGGTTTTATAGTTTAGGTTTTAGGGTTACTGGTTAGCTTAGGGTTTAGGGTTAGTTTAGGGTTTAGGGTTTTATGATTTTAGGTTTTAGGATTAGGGTTTAGGGTTAGGGTTAGAGATTAGAGTTTATGATTTAGGATTTAGGGTGAGTTTTAGGGATAAGGGTTTGGGGTTTTCTATAGGTTTAGGGTTTAGGTGGGTTAGTTTAGGGTGGGGTTAGGGTTCATATTTAAGATTTAGGGTTTAAGGTTTAGGTGATTTAATTTTTAAAAAAAAGCAAAGTGGTAGTTTAAGTTTTGGTTTATTTAGTTTATTTTATTCTTTATTTTAATTATGTTTATTTATTTATTTTATTTAATTTATTTAATTTATTTTATTTTATTTATTTTAGTTTAGGTTTTATTTTAGTTTATTTTAGGTTTAGGTTTATTTTTTACTTGAGTTTTATTTTCATGTTTATGTTTTTAGGTTTTTAGGGTTTAGGGTTTACGATTTAGGATTTAGTGTTTAGGGTTTTAGGGTTTAGGGTTTTAGGGTTTAGGGTTTAGGGTTAGGGTTTAGGGTTTAGTGTTTAGGATTTAGGGTTTAAGGTTTTTAGGGTTTAAGGTTTAGGGTTTAGGGTTTAGGGTTTAGGGATTTTCTTTTATGTTTATTTTTATGTATTATTAGTTTAGGATTTAGGGTTTAGGGTTTTAGGGTTTATGCCTTTAAAGTTTATGTTTTAGGATTAGGGTTTAGGGTTTTTGATTTTTTAGTGTATGTAGGGGTTTAGGTTTAAGGTTTAGGGTTAATTTTTGGGTTTTGGGTTCAGGGATTAGGGTTTAGGGTTTCAGATATAAGGTTTAGAATTTTTTTATTTTTAAAATTAAGTAAACTGGTAGGTTTAGGTTTATTAAGTTTATTTTATTTATTTTTTATTTTTATTTAGGTTTATTTTTTATTTTTATTTAGTTTTGTTTTTATTTTTTATAGGTTTATTTATTTTTGTTTAGGTTTTTTATTTTAGTTTATTTTCTAAGTTTAGGTTTAGGTTTAATTTAATTTTTTAGTTGAGTTTTACTTTTATTTTATTTTTTAGGTTTAAGTTTTATCTTTTATTTTCAGGTTTAGTTTTAGGTTTTTATTTTATTTTTTTAAGTTTAAGTTTTGGATTTTTATTTTTGGTTTATTTTTACATATTATTTTTTAGTTTTAGTTTAGGTTTATTTATAGTTTATTTTATTTTATTTAGTTTAGGTTTAAGTTTAGTTAATTTAGGTTTAAGTTTATGTTTAGGTTTAAGTTTAAGTTTATTTATTTTAGTTTAGGTGTTTTTTTTTAGTTTAGGGTTTATTTTTTTATTTTTAGGTTTATATTTTATTTATTTTATTATATTTTTTTTAGGTTTAATTTATTTTATTTTATGTGTAATTTTATTTTTTTTTTTGCATTTTAATCTTAGGATTATTTTATTTTATTTTATTTTGTTTAGATTTCTTTATTTTATTTTAGTTTACTTTAATTTTTTATTTTTTTAGGTTTAGGATTAGGTTTTACTTTATGTTTTTATTTTATTTAAATTTAAGTATTTTTATTTATTTTATTTTTGGGTTTTATTTATTTTAGGTTTAGGTTTTTGGGTTTTTAGGGTTTAGGATTTAGGATTTAATGGTTTAGGGTTATAGAGTTTAGGGTTTAGTATTTTAGGTTTTTGGTTTAGCATTTAAGCTTTAGTGTTTTTTTTTGGGTTTAAGATTTAGGGTTTAGGGTTAGCTTAGGGTTTAGGGTTAGTTTAGGGTTTTGGGGTTAGGGTTTACAATTTAGGCTTTAAAGTTTAAGGTTCTTTAGCTATTAGTTTATCATTAGGGATTTTGGATGGTTTAGGGTTTAGGGTTTACGGTTTATGATTGTAGGTTTAGGGTTGTGGTTTAGGATTTATTTTAGGGCCTTTATTTTTTTTAATAATTAAGCAAGCTAGGTTTGGTTTATTTATTTTTTATTTTAGTTTAGGTTTTATTTTATCTTTTTGTTATTTTATATTTACTTAAGTTTATTTTTTATTTTTATTTAGTTTGGTTTATTTATTTTAGTTGTATTTATTTTAGTTTAAGTTTTTTATTTTAGGTTTGGCATAGGTTTATGTTTATTTTTTAGTTTATTTTATTTTATTTTATTTTTTAGGTTTAGGTTTTGTTTTTTTTTAGGTTTAAGTTTTAAGTTTATTTTAGGTTATATTTTTTAGTTTAGGTTTAGGTTTATTTTTAGTTTATTTGATTGTACTTAGGTTAGGGTTTAGGTTTTATTTATTTTAATTTAGATTACTTTAGTTTAGGTTTATGTTTATTTTACTCTATTTATTTTATTTTTATTTTAAGTTTAGTTTTTAATTTTAGTTTAGTATTTGGGTTTTATTTATTTATTTATTTTTAGGTTTTAGTTTTTATTTGGTTTTTATTTTATTTTAATTTAGGTTTATTTTAATTTTAATTTACATTTAGTTTTTTTATTTAGGTTTTTTATTTATAGGTTTATTTTATCTTATAGTTTAGTTTAGGTTTTTATTTATTTTATTTTAGTTTAGTTTTTATTTTTTATTTTAATTTATTTTAAGGTTTAGGATTATGTTTTTCTTTAGTTTTTTTGAATTTTTTTATTTTATTTTGGTTTAGATTTTTTAATTATTTTATTTTAAGGTTTTATTTAGTTTAAGTTTTGGTTTTCCAATTTTTTTATTTTTAGGTTTTTAGGGTTTAGGGTTTAAGATTTAGAGTTTAGGGTTTGGGGTTTAAGTTTTATGGTTTAGGGTTTAGGGTTTAGGCTTTAGGGTTTAGGGTTTTAGGGTTTATGGTTTAGGGTTGAGGGTTTAAGGTTTTTTTTAAATTTATTAATTTTTTTTAAATTAAGTAAACTCGTAGGTTTAAGTTTATTTAGTTTATTTTATTTATTTATTTTAGTTTATTTTATTTTTTTCATTAATTTAAGTTTATTTTTATTTTTGTTTAGTTTAGTTCAATTATTTTATGTTTATTTATTTAAATTTATTTTTTAGATTTAGGTTTACGTTTAGGTTTATTTTTTTAGTTTAGTGTTATTTTTTACTTTATTTTTTAGGTTTAGGTTTTATTTTTTATTTTTAGGTTTAGGTTTTAGGTTTTTATTTTATGTTTATTTTTTAGTTTTGGTTTAGATTTAAGTTTAGGTTTAGGTTTTTTTATTTTAGTTTAGTTTATCTTAGTTTAGGTTTAGGTTTATATGATTTTTATTTTAAGTTTAGGTTTTTAACATTCGAGGGTTTAGGGTTTAGGGTTTAAGTCTTAGGTTATTATTTTAGGTTTATTTTTGCATTTTATTTTTTAGTTTAGGTTCAGGTTTACTTTTAGTTTATTTTATTTTATTTAGTTTAGGATATTGGTTATGTTTATTTTAGGTTTAGGTTTTATTTGTTTTAATTTAGTTTATTTTAGTTTAGGTTTATATTTATTTTATTTTCTTTATTTTATTTTTATTTTTAGGTTTAGTATTTATTTTGAGTTAAGGGTTTGGGTTTTATTTTTTATTCATTTCTAGGTTTTATTTTTAGGTTTATTTTTTAGGTTTGGATTTTTATTTAGTTTTTATTTTATTTTACTTTAAGTCTATTTTAATTTTTTTTTATGTTTAGTTTTTATTTTATTTAGGTTTTTTATTCTTAGGTTTATTTTCTTTTTTAGTTTAGTTTAGGCTTTTATTTATTTTATTTTATTTTATTTTATTTTTATGTTTAGGTTTAGGTTTTAGTTTAGGTTTTTATTTTATTTTATTTTATTTATGTTTAGGTTTTTTTATTTATTTCATTTTTAAGATTTATTTACTTTATCTTTAGGTTTTTATGTTTTTAGGGTTTAAGGTTTAGTGTTTAAGGTTTAGGGTTTAGGATTTAGGGTTTTAGGGTTTAGGTTTTTAGGGTTTAGGGTTTAGGGTTATGATTTAGGGTTTAGTGTTTAGGCTTTATAGTTTAGGTTTTAGGGTTACTGGTTAGCTTAGTGTTTAGGGTTAGTTTAGGGTTTAGGGTTTTATGATTTTGGGTTTTAAGTTTAGGGTTTAAGGTTAGGGTTAGAGATAAGAGTTTATGATTTAGGATTTAGGGTTTAGGGTTCAGGGTTTAGGGATAGTTTAGGGTTTAGGGTTTTCTTAGGGTATAGGGTTGTAGGGTTCAGGGTTTTGGGTTAGTTTTAGGGTTTCAGATTTAAGATTTAGGGTTTAAGGTTTAGGTGATTTATATTTTAGGATTTTTTTAAAAAAAGTAAGTAAACTGGTAGGTTTAAGTATTTTTTGGTTTATTTAGTTTATTTTATTCTTTATTTTTAATTATGTTTATTTATTTATTTTATTTTATTTATTTAATTTATTTTAGTTTTATTTATTTTAGTTTAGGTTTTGTTTTAGTTTATTTTTTAGGTTTAGGTTTATTTTTTTACTTGAGTTTTATTTTTCATGTTTATGTTTTTAGGTTTTCAGGGTTTAGGGTTTACGATTTAGGATTTAGTGTTTAGGGTTTTAGGGTTTAGGGTTTTAGGGTTTAGGGTTAGGGTTTAGGGTTTAGTGTTTAGGCTTTAGGGTTTAAGGTTTTTAGGGTTTAAGGTCTAGGGTTTAGGGTTTAGGGTTTAGGGATTTTCTTTTATGTTTATTTTTATGTATTATTATTTAGTTTAGGTTTAGGTATATTTTTAGTTTCTTTTATTTTATTTAGTTTAGGTTTCGATTTAGGTTTTATTTATTTTAGTTTAGTTTATTTTAGTTTAGGTTTATGTTTATTTTATTTTGTTTATTTTATTTTTCTTTTAGGTTTAGGTTTTTTTCGTTAAAGGTTTAGGTTTTTTTTTAGGTTTTATTTTTAGGTTTATTTTTTAGGTTTAGGTTTTTCTTTAGTTTTTATTTTATTTTATTTTAGGTTTATTTATTTTGTTTAGATTTTTTATTCTTAGGTTTATTTTATTTTTAGTATAGTTTAGGTTTTTATTTATTTTATTTTAGTTTATTTTTAATGTTTTATTTTATTTTATTTTAAGATTTAGTTTAGGTATTTATTTTTTTATTTTATTTAGGTTTACATTTATTTTATTTTTTTTAGGTTTTGTTTTGTTTAGGTTTAGGTTTTTAGGTTTTTATAGTTTAGGGTATAGGGTTTAGGGTTTAGGGTTGTAGGTTGTAGGTTCAAGGATTATGGTTTAGTGTTAATGGTTTTATTATTTGTTTTTATTTAGGTTTAGGATAACGGTTAGGGATTTAGCGTTTAGGGTTTTAGGGTTTATGCTTTTAGGGTTTAGGGTTTTTCAGGGAGTAGGGTTTAGGGTTCTAGGTTTAGGGATTAGAGTTTTGGGTTTAGGATTTAGAGTTTAAGGTCTTTTTCTTTAAATTATGTAAACCAGCAGGTTTAGGTTTATTTACTATATATAGTTTAATTTTTATTTATTTTAGTTTACTTATTTTTTATTTTTATTTTATTTAATTTATTTATTTTAGTTTAGGTTTTTATTTTAGTTGTTTTTAGGTTTATTTTTCAGTTGAGTTTTATTTTGATTTTATTATTTTAGGTTTAGGTTTAGGTTTTTATTTTTAGGTTTAGGTTTAATTTTTTATTTTACTTTTTTAGGTTTAGGTTTTAGGTTTTTATTTTGGGTTTATTTTTAGGTTTTATTTTTTAGTTTCGGTTTAGGTTTATTTTTAGTTTATTTTATTTTATTTAGTTTAGGTTTAGGTTTAGGTTTAGTTTATTTTACATTTATGTTTAGGTTTTATTTATTTTATTTTAGTTTATATTTGTTTAGGTTTAAATTGATTTTATTTTATTTATTTTATTTTTATTTTAGGTTTAGTTTTTTTTTTGGTTTAGGGTTTAGGTTTATTGTTAATTTATTTTTAGGTTTATTTTTTAGGCTTAGGTTTTTGTTTAGTTTTTTATTTTATTTTATTTTATTTAGTTTTATTATAAGTTTAGTTTTTATTTTATTAAGGTTTCTTATTCTTAGGTTTATTTTATTTTTTAGTTTGTTTTGGTTTTTATTTATTTTATTTTAGTTTATTTTTATTTTATTTTATTTTTTATATTGTTTAAATTTAAGTTTTTTATTTATTTTATTTTTAGGTTTTATTTAGTTTAGGTTTAGGTTTCTAGGTTTTTAGGATTTAGGTTTTAGGGTTTAGGGTTGTTTAGGGTTTAGGGCGATTGATTGGGGCTTAGGTGGTGGAGGATTTAGGGTTATAGGTTTTAGGGTTTAGGGTTTAGGTTAGTTTTGAGTTTAAGGTTTAGGGTTTTAGTGTTTTAGGGTTTAAGGTTTAGGGTTTAAGGTTTAGGATTAGGGTTAGGGTTTAGGGTTTAAGGTTTAAGGATTAGGGTTAGTTGAGGGTTTAGGGTTTAAGATTTTTTAGAATTTAGGGTTTAGGGTTGTATGTTTAGTGTTGTATATTTAGGGTTAGTTTTAAAGTTTTTTTTAGGAAAATTAGGGAAATTTTATTGCCACAATGAAAAGGTACAAAGTCGTTAGAGGTGGTAAATCTCTAAGCTAATGCTCAAAGAGCTACAAGAGTCCTAAAGAGATAAGCCCCAAAACTAATACAATAGTTAAGGAAAGCAAGTTAAGAAAAAAAGAAACAGAGATCCACAAAAAAAATCCCATGAATTTAGCAGCAAACTTCCTCTTCTCTTTTTGAAACCAACATAATCCAGTAGCATTAGTCTCCCAACCTGTACTAGAGATCTGCAACATGATTAAAGGGATGAGTACAAAAAATGAAATACTTAATCAAGCTTAAAGAGTAAGAGCAGATAGAAAAAATAAGATAAAGAAAAGGCTCAGGCTCAGTTATAATCACTCAAGGAGCTGCACTGTATGTAAGCATCCAAATTTCAAGTGAAGGGTTGCAATTACATATAGCACTATCGGCCAAAAGGAGTGGAAACATCAAGGACATCATTACCAACATACCTCTTGTAGCACATTTTCCAATGACTAACATCGCACGAACCTGCATAAAACTTCAAATAGCAAATATAACCTCCAAACACTGAGCATTCAGAGATGTTAAGCTCAGTATAACAGATAAGGAGGTAAACCATTAGGATATCATTAGACTAGAGGGAGCACCACCAAAGCCACCACCAAGAATTGCTAACATAGTTACTAAGAGCAAACCTCAAAATATGGGAAAAGGCAATAAACAATGACCAAACAAAGGCAAAAGGAAGCACATAGTTGATAAGGTCATCCATTAAAAGATCATGCAAAGATCCAGAAGCAATAATGTCCATAGTAACAGTATGACTAACAACAAGATTGTTAGGTAGCAAGGTAGCCATCAAAATAGGAAAGGGGAGAGGTTAATCCACAACCCATAACTAAAAATCCCAGCAGGTAGAAACCAGAAGAGAACAATGGGAAAGTAAGCAGTAAGTTCCAAACATAGACTCAAAAAGATCAAGAAATATAACCAAGTAAATACTCTTTTAACCAACCCAACCGACTAGAGCAACTAATTCAAGTAGCCACCAAGGCAGGCCACCCTACAAGCCACCGAGATAGCCAAGGATTCAAATCATCTAACTTAGAACCATCAGTATGAAAGACAGAAGTAGTCATCCAGTCATAAACATTGAAAATATCCTAAGGGAAATCCATAGGAAGTAGCCACCAATCCAAATCTAAAGAAAGGAGAATCCCGTTCAAACAATTAGAGACAGCAGCCAAAGACAGAAAAAGAAAAAGCCTTTTTAGGATAAAAAATAATCCAATAAATAGAGACAACAATAAAAAGGAACCCAAATAGAGTCATCATCATCTAAGTTCAAAAAACATCTGATAAGTAGATTTCAACCTTCCACTTCAGAACACAAACCAAAAATAAAACCTCAGTATTACAGGAGGTGCACCCAATATTCAGAAGATATAATAATCCAGTAGCATCTAACCTCACACTCATCGAGAAAAGCAAAAAAGTAAGGGTAACTAGATGCAGGAAAATAATTCTCCAAGCAACAACACAAAAACAAAGAGCCCTCAAGGCCACACAACCCCTCTTAGTAGCAAGAGCTAAATCCAAAAAAACACATCTGCCAATAGCCGCTTTTGGATGAGCAAGCCCTAACCAAGAAACCCACACCCTAAATAGCACAACAAAAATCCAAGAGGATAGGAGCAGATGGGAAGGGTGAGACTCATGATAGAAAGGACCACCAAAAACACCTGGAAAATCCATCCTAATTAGCAAATGACAAAGTGATAGGACAACTAGCCACAGCTGGAAGGTAACAAATCCAGCATGAGCAACACCTGAAAAGGGAAACAATCCACATCCAGGAAACACCATCAACCAGCCAACCATAAATTCCAAAACAAACAAACTAGACTACAGAGAGATCCAACCAATAAAGAGAACCACACCAACCAGAAGACAAACAAAACCCAATAGCCTCCAACTACTGCAAACACCTCTACCAAGGTGGGAGAGAAGACAAACCAGAAAATAAACACTATAGTAAAAATCCAATAAATGGAAAGACAACCCCAACACATCCAAAGATTAGGAAGAACTCAAACTAAAGATTAAAAATATACTTAGGTGAAAAAAAACTCAAGATGAAACCAGCAAAGGAGAAAACCAATACTAATAAAAAACACCAACATGGAAGCCCCAAAGGTGGAAAGAAGGGCTAAAAGCTTCAAAGATAAGGCAATCCAGTTTTAGGATAAGAGCTTAAAAGAAAAGGTATGCCATCATTAGAAAACATTTGCAAACAAGAAGACTTGGCCCCCAAATTGGCAAGAAAGTCAGCACAAGAGTTGGCTTCCCTAAAAATATGGGAAATTTAAAAATCTAGGTTAGCAAGAAGCCTCCTAGTATGATTAAGTAAATAATTTACTTCAGCATTACCATGAGCATCGGATTTGAGTAATCTAAAAGGAGGAGAGCATCCACTTCAAACCAAATCTTATTAAACCCTTGTTGTAAACAAATGGAATTTCCATGATGAATTCCATTAAGTTTAGCAAATAAAACATAACAAGGCTCTAAAGCGGTAGCAAAAGCAGAGATAACCTTGCCACTATGATCTCTCAAAATCCCACCACAGCCATGGTAACCATTAGAAATCGAGCCATCAGTGTTAACCTTAATGTAATGATAATTAGGTTTAATCCACTATATAATTTTCTAGGTAGGAGAGACATTACAGGGAGGAAGGTTAATCCCAAATTTCAAGGCCACAAACTTGTACCATTTAAAGTTGGAGTGAGTAAGAAGATTGGCTTTGAAAAGAGACAAAATTTTTTTTTAGGATCTAGCAATGATACGATTATAATTCATAGGAATATTATGATGCTTTGCATCATTTCTATCCATCCAAATATACCAAATAATAATAATAGCTAAAAAAATTTTTACATGACCCTTAGAAGTATAAGAGAAACATGCTTCAAAGAGTTGCATAATAGAAAATAAACCATTAAAATGGAAAGTATTAAAAATATTATCATACTAATTCCACATTCTAGCAGCAATAGGGCCATTCACAAAAACATGATATGAACTTTCAATGTGATAGCAACAGTGACATTTAGAGGGGAGATGGAAACCTTTTTTCAGAAGAGTAGCATCAACAGGGATATAGTGCTTCAAAATGCACCAAGTTAAAGCCTAGAACAAAGTAAGGACACTAATATTCCAGATTTTAGTGAAAACTAAGGACTCTTGATATTTAAATCTAATAAAATGCCAAACATCCTTAAAAATAAAATCTCCAGAAGAAGAATTTTGATAAGAATTTGGTCTGGGTTCATTAGGGAAAGGACAAATTTTTAAGTATTGTGTCAATGACCACATTAGGAACAAGGTTATTCAATTAAGCCACATCCCACTTATTATTAGTAATTAACTGATGAATATTAAGCACCATAGTGGATTGAGTATTGAGAAGGAATCAATAGAGCCCTGCCCAAGCGAATTATCTTGCCAAAAGAATGAGGAACCATAATTGACACCCCAAGAAATAAAAATCTCAGCATTCCATTTGATAATATAAAGTCTTCTCCACACAGGAGAATCCCCAAATTTGAAAGCACAAATGAGGGGATGTTTTTCTAACAATATTTAGCATGCATAAACGTTGACCAATAACTATGTTTATCTCTAAAGTTCCACCATATTTTATAGAAAAAATAGTTAATAGAATCCTTTAATGTTTTGCAACCGAAGCCACCTTCATTATTAGTAGAACAACAGTTGTGCCAACTAGCTTAATGTAATCTTTTGATAGATGAATTAGAACCCAAAAAAAGTTATTAAAAAGTCTATTGATCCTTTTAATAATAGAACGGGTAGGAACAATAATAGACAAGAGATACATAGGCAAAGAGCAAAGGGTACTTTTGATCAAGATAAGTTTAGCACCAAAAGAAAGTAAATGAAATTCCCAAAAGGAGGTTTCCTTATTTATTTTTTGAATAACTTCGTCAAATAAAGAAGATCTTTTTGTGCCTCTATATAAGGGAGTCCCCAGATAATTGATAAGGAGATTTTCATGAGAAAAACTTGTAAAATTCTTGATAACATTGATCTTAGATAAGGAGATAGAATAGCTAGTAATAAAACAACTTTTATCAAGATTGATATTCAAGACACTCTCCCTACCAAAATGAGTTAAGAACTTACATAATTTTTTTAATATAAAGAGTGGAGGCATTGCAAAATATAATGAAATCATCAACAAAACTAAGGTGTGAAATGGGAAACCCACTAATGGTTTTGTAGTACATGTTAGGCATTCTACTAAACATATGATCAATACATGTAGAAAGATATGCCATAACAATAATGAAGAGGGCAGAAGAAAGAGGGTCCTCTTGCCTTAGCCCAAGAGAAGAAGGGAAAAACCATCCACTTCACCATTATGAAGCATAGAAAACCAGGAATTCTCAATCCCATTCTTAATTAAAGTAATAAATTGATTAGAGAACCCAAATAAAGCAAAAATTTTATATAGGAAAGCCCAATCAATATTATCATAAGCTTTGGAAATGTCAAGCTTAAAAGCAGGTTTCCACTATGAACTTTGGCATTTAAATCAAGGATACTCTTTTAGGCTAAAGAACATTATCAAAAATGGATCTCCATTTAACAAAATCAGTTTGATTGGGGGAGATAATTTTAAGAAGCAAGATACTCAATCTTTTAGCCAAAATCTAAGAGATAAGTTTATTAAAAAAAGAGCAAAGGCTAATCGGCCTAAAATCACTCCAAACTTTAGGATTGTCTTTTTAGGAATTAAAATAATGGAGGTGATAGAAAAATATTTTATAAGGATACTACCCTTAAAAAAAATCAAGAATAGCTTTAATCAAGTCCTCTTTAATGATAATCCAACATTTTTGAAAAAAAAAGGGTAGTACAACCATCAGGACCAGTCATAAAGTCTTTATTCATATTTTGTAAAATATCACCAATTTCAGACTCAGAAGGTAAGGAGGAAAGCATTTTGTTATCATCATCAGAAATAAGATTATAAATAACTTCAGGCCAAGAAATATCATCATAAGCAATATTTTTATTCAGCAGCTCTTTATAAAAAGAAACATCAAATTCAGTAAGCGCCTTTTTATCTGAACACCAAACTCTATCATTAATTTTAATTTTATAGATGTGATTTATAGGTTTTTTATTTTTATCCATGGCATGAAAATTTTTAGTATTTAGATCACCATCAGAGATCTATTTCATAGAAGCTTTTTATCGCCAATAGGTCTCCTCTATGTCTTGAAAACATGTTAACCTATCTTTAGCTTGTGCCAACATATGAATTTTGGAAGGATCATTAACAACATCATCTTCCAAAATGATTACCTTATTCTCCATTTTATTAATATTGAAAAAAAGGTTCTTGAAACAATGTTTATTCCACCAGGTAAGGTATTATTTAAGTCTTTTTTAATTTGGACCACAATCTCCACATCCCAAAAACATAGTCATTGGATGGAGAGGTTCACCCCAATTACTAGCAACAACATCCTAAAATCTATCATCCATCAGCCACATATTTTAGAAGTGAAAAGGGATAGGGGAGGAGGATCTATTAGTAATAAAATTCACATTAATAAGCAAGGGAGAATGGTCTGAAAGGGTTCTACTTAAGTGCTCCATGGAAGTACTAGAGAAAAGATTAAACCACAGATTATTAAAAAGATATCATTCCTTTGCCAGAGTTTATAATTATTCCATGTAAATAGAGACCCACTAAGGCCAATGTTAGTAAGATGACAATCAAGGATCATGTTATTAAAATCTTCCATAGAAAATAAATTCGGTGCATTACCATGAACCCATTCAGAAGAAAAAGAGATAGTATTAAAGTCTCCACCCACAAACCAAGGTGCATCAACGTAAGACTAAAAAGCAAATAAGTCTATCATTTCTATTATAAGAAGCATAAACAAATGAACCCAAACAACACAAATTATAATAAGTAATCTTAACATTCACCACTTGGGATAAATCATCCAAAACCCACAGAACTTAGGGTCTATTAAAAAATTCAAATTTTATTGCTCAAGTTAGCAAAAGAATTTCCAAAACCAATCATTCTAGTAATAAAAGAAATGTTAGAAGGAACAATAAAGGGTTCCAAGATAGCCAAGAAGGAAATGTTATGAGTACGAACTTAGTTTCTATTTCTATTTCTAACATAGAGGGTACCAATCCCTCTCACATTCCAAATTAAGAAAGAAATAATTTATTTTTTGTCAGAAGAGCCAGATCTAGTAACTCTAGCAAAACTAGGAAATTTAGTTTTAGGATTTTTATTTTTCTTCCTAAAAATCATTTGAAATTTATTAGTCATATCCACAACATCACCATCCGATAGAGATTGTTCAGGGATATTTTTGGAATAAAGTTGCACATTTAAAACATCATTGTAAGCCACTTCATCCTTCTTCCAAAACATTATTATGTTGAAGTATCAGAATAAAAATTAGTTCAACATTAGATGAAGAACTAGGAGAAGGATTTGAGCCATTTAAATCACATGTGCCTAAGTCAGGATTAGAAACTTTATCATTAGTTTGCTCACCATTCAAGCCCTTATCAAGGATCACAATTTCTTCAATTAAAGGTGGCAAAGATGCAGGAATGGAATCATTTGAGATAGAATCATCATCCATAAGTTTCAAAAACATATTATTATCCATATTATTAATAATATCAGGGGGATTCAACTATATAGGCCCATTAAAAGGTAATGCATCCTTATTAACATGATTAACATCCAAAAGCTGATCAGGCTTAAGAACCACAACATTGTCCAAAGGAGCAGTTTGAGGATCGAGATAATGTCCCTCAGATTCAAGTAAAGAATTATCCATAGGAATAGCTTTGTGTGGTTTAATCGAGGGCACCTTAAGATTCGGATCCAAATTATTATGAACAGGGTTTGGTTTCTTAAGGTGAGGATGAACCACAAAGCAATTCAGAACTCCATGACCATGAATTTTGCAATAGGAATAAAAAATAGGAAAATTCTCAAAATCCACTTTTTGCAAATAACCATATTTCTCTGTTCCTAGCCAAATTTCCTTTTTGAAATTTTTTAGTTATATCCAACTCGACTAGAATCTGAGCAATAGATGGTAAGGTATTAGAAGCAGTCACCTGATCAACTTGAAGAGGATGACCGAACAACGAACCCACAATAAAAAGAAATTAATGATTAATGAATTGGACATGCAAATTAGGAATAGAGATCCAAACTAGAAAAATAAGAGATTCCTCCTTAATATCAAAAAGGGCATCCATTTCAACAATTGCATTAAAATCGAGAAAGATCATGAGAGTAATGGGGAAATCCAATTAATGGGCATAACTTTAAGATAATCCAGATGCTGAATACATATTTTGAAATATGAAAGAGGGCGAGATGTTTAATCTTTTAGAGTTTTCTTTAATAAAAACAAAAATAGGGACAAGATCGGATAAAGTTATACTCAAATGGTCAACAAAGGTAAGAGGCCATTTATTAATCCAATGAGAGCTAAAAAGAATTTTATCTAAATGTTTCCAGAGCTTAGAGTTTTGCCAAGTATAATTAGAGCCTTTAAAACCAATGTCAATAAGATTGCAATCAAGAATCATATTAGAAAATTCTTCCATATAATAAATTGACAACTTATTGTAGATCATCTAAAATTAATACATTTAAGAAGATATTACAAAAGCATCAAATTTTATTACTGATGTTAGAGGAATAATTATTGAAACCAAGCATTCTAGCAACATGATTGATTTTATCAGCATGTACAAAAGGTTCAATAACAATAAGTAAATAGATATTGTTAATTTGGGTAGGATTAGAACAATCATGATGGGAGGTTTTGATGTACTTGGTTCAACCCAATTTGGGTAGGATTAGAACATGGCTCAAGTAGGTCAAATTGGCCACTTTGGGTCAAGTGGAACAATTGGGTTTAGTTGGCTTGATTTTGGGTTGAGTTTGATTTAGTTGAATTTATATATGGATTTGTGATTTATATATAAATTTAATTACAATTGGCTTGGGTTCAAATGGATTTTGGTTCATTTGAACATTTCAAGTCAAAAGGGTTAAGTTGGGTTTGACTTGGGTTGATTTTGGTTTGGCTTGATGATTGTGGATTTCATTTATATTTGTGAATATGATTGAAGTTATGATTGATTCATGAGAAAATCAATTAAATTTGGGTTTTTCAATGAAGGAATTTGGCTAAGTCCAAGGAATTGAGTCATGTGGCTTAGGTTTGGATTTTGATTTGGTTTGATTTAGTTTTGATAATTTAAATGTATATTTAATTTAAATTTATAAATTTGATTGAAATTATGATTGATTTGTGAGAAAATCAATTGAGTTTGACTTGATTTGGATTAAGATTTAGCTAAGTCCATGGGATAGGTCATATGACTTAGGAAGAGTTTTGTTTTAATTTGATTTAGTTTGATTTAGTTTTGATCATTTGAATGCATATTTGATTTATATTTAGGAAGATGATTGAAAATATAAATTGATTATGAGAAAATCAATTGATTTTGGATTGATTTGGATTAAGATTTGGCTAAGTCTATGGGTTAGGTCATATGGCTAAAGAAGGTTTTCAAGTTTGGATTTGTTCATGGGCTTCAATCATTTGGTTTTGGAATTTGGGTTTGGATTTGGATTTAGATTTGATGCTTCAATTGAACTTAAGGTTTGGTTTGAGAAGGTGAACATGTGTTGGATTTGGGTTGTAAGGTTGGTGGATTATCCTAATCCCTAAGGCATAACCTAATCAAATGGTTAACCCTTCTAAGTCTTTAGGCTTAGGTTAAGTGTTTACCTACTTGTTAGAAGTGTCTTATGACTAGAGAAGTCTTAGTGTCTAGAAGACTCCTAAGTCTAAGATAGGAAGATTGAATCCACGCTCCAAAAGTGTAGTCAACAGGCCTTAGGCTATATAGTGTTGCTCTTGGAGATAGATGATTAGAAGACCAAAGCCAAATTTCATATTACAGACTCGGATAATTCTTTGAATATTTGCTTGGGAGACCATAGATACATGAAAACAACATAGTTCCATCCTCTCTACTTCAGTGTATGAAGTTGGTGAGAGGTGGAATCATCTATTGTGTCAAAGGAGATCTCAAGCCATTTATAGTTCACATGGTCAGCATATATGATGATGCAACTTACTACCTCCCTCAAAATCAACAAGTCTATTCTCACAAACCTAGTTAAAGTTTAAAATTAAAAGAAAAAGAAAAAGAAAAAGAAAAAGAAAGAGAAAAAGAGAAATAAAGGAAAGAGAAAATGAAAAAGAAAATAAAAGGGAGCTGGAATAAAATTCGAGGAGGAAGTGGAGTCTCACATTAGATTCCACCCATAGTTTTTTACTCAATTCGAACATAAGGGTTGGACGACCTGACCTCCACCAGGCAGAGTCCAGTTCAGAGGCAGTCCCATGGGTGGAAAACCTCTTTATTGGCCACCCAATAGAAAATTTATCTCAGCTACTAGGGGTACACCTGCTATCCATATAAACTTAGAATCTAGTTCATAGGATTCATCTTACATGGTTAGCACACTAGCCATCTCTTATTAGTAGTAGATTCCCTTGGAGGTGATACTTGAGCCAGATAGTGATGAAGACTGGGCTCCAAAGCAAAGCATAAGTGTATCCAAATATATATATTAAATAGTTAGACATCAGTTGGGAACCTTAGCTGTAACTCCACTTTCCTATCAAAAAGCTGAGGATTTAGTAGTTAAGGAAGCCCCTTAGTCATCCACAAGTGTGAAGACTCAGAGGTTCTTTCTCGGAGCATCATCCTCAAGTTAAGAAGTTGATGTAGAATCTGAGGATGATTCATATAAAGAATTAATTGAATTACCTTTTGATTAGTACTTGCCTCGTGTTCATAATTTAACAAAAAATGGGTTAATCCCACATACTTAGTCAAAGTACAGATCAGACTACTTTGAAGGAATATTGAAGAATAAATGAAAATGCTCTCAATCGAGACTGAGACTAGGATTCAGTACAATAGGTCCAATCGATGATGACGATTACTGCTTAGTCATCACCAATCATTTGGAATCAGATAGGCTCTTCTCATATCACATTAACTTATATGAGGAGCTATGCTTAGAAATTTCAGATGATTTAGATGATTTTGAAGTCAAAGATGCACTACCAGAGTTCAAAGAACTGATCAAGTCAACCATCGATGAGCTTAAGTAAATCAACTTAGGAACTGAAGAAGATCCACGCCTGACATACATCAGTTCTTTATTGAATGAAATTAAAACCAATAACTTAGTTAGGGTATTGATTGAGTTTATGGACTACTTTGCATGGAGTTATGAAGATATGCCTAGATTAGCTTCTAATATAGGGGTCCATAATTAAGCAATAGAGCCTACTACTAACCCTATCAAGCAAGCTCCTAGACGCATGCGATTAGATATAGAATAATAAGTTATTTATGAAGTCAAGAAAATGATCGATGCTGGCTTCATCTAGAAAGAAAAATACCCTACCTGGTTAGCCAGCATCATCCCAATTAAAAAAAAGAATGGTCAAATTCACATATGCATCAATTCTAGGGATTTAAATTAGGCATGTCCAAAAGACAAATTTTCACTACCAATCCCAAAGTTGATGGTGGACATTACCTCATCTCATGCAATCTTCTCTTTCATGGATGGATCATCTAGATATAACTAAATAAATATGACCCTTGAAGATGAAAGAAACACTACTTTTAGAACCCAGATTGAAATCTATTGCTATATGGTCAAGCCTTTCAGCCTTAAAATGTTGATGCTACAAAGCAGCGGGCTATGACTCAAATCTTCGATGAACTCATCATCATCAAGTCGAGTTCTATGTCAATGATCTCATGGTCAAAAGTATAGAAAAGGAAGACCATCTCTTTGACTTGAGAGTAGTTTTCAAATAGTTAAGATAATTTAACCTCAAAAGGAACCCCCTGAAGTGTGCATTCGAAGTAGCTTCAAGGAAATTCCTTGGGTTTGTTCTTTAACACCAGGGAATAAAAATTGATTCAGAGAAGATCATGATATTAGAAATGCCCCCCCTAAAAGTTTAACTCAACTCAAATCATTCCAGGGTCATTGGCGTATCTAAGATGCTTTATATCCAACATATCAGGAAGATGTCATCCATTCTCAGCACTTGTCAAAATGGATGGCAAGTTTAAGTGGGATGACAAGTGTGAGCATTCCTTTGAAGACATCAAGCATTACCTGATGACACCGCCGGTTCTAGCATCCCTTATCCCGAGCAAGTCATTCATGCTTTACCCTTCTATGTCAAATGACTCCCTTCGTGCTTTGTTCGCCCAAGCCAATGACGAAGGGAAGAAAAATGCACTCTACTACCTCAGCCATCATTTAATCCCTACTAAGGTTAATTATCCACCTATTGAGAAGCATTGCCTTATTTAAATCTATGCATTCCAAAAGCTACAACAATACAAGCTTCCTCATAAGGTGAACTTAATCTCTAGGATCAATCAACTATAGTTTCTCATGACATGGTTGATGCTAGCCAGACGGTTGGCATGATGGCCCATGATCCTTTCATAGTTTGACATTACCTTCATACCACTCTGTGCAGTGAAAGGACAAGCACTAGTGGATTTCTAAGTAGCACACCCACTTCCTGCTGAGTCTTCTCTTAGTGATAATCTCCCTAATGAATAAATCATGAACATAGGGGATACTAGAATTCACCATTGGGAGATGTACTTTGATGGTGTGGCTTCCTCTCAAAGAGGAGAAGAGCCATAATCTACTATTCAAGGAAAGGCAGGGATTGCAATAGTTCTCTTAACTCCGGACCATGATGTGATGAGATTCTCATGTCATCTGTCTAATCCTTGCACCAATAATAAAGCTGAATATGAGGCTCTAATTGGTGGTCTAGAGTTAGTTATTACTTTAAGCATCCAGAACATCAACATCTTCAAGGATTCTCATCTAATCATCAACCAAATCATTGGGTTCTATACAGTTATAAAGCCCAAGCTCCATCACTACCATAAGTACACCATGGAGTTGTTGGCCCAAATCATAGAGGTTATTATTTATAAGATTCCTCGAGGAGAGAACATTGTAGCTTATGCTTTATCCAAGCTTTCCAAAGTGTTGGCATGTTCAAAGGATGAGTCCATATCAATAAATGTCCAAAATAAACAAGCTTCATTTCTTATTGATATTGAACTCATCGAAAAGTACTCTCTTGAAGGAGAAGTTTCCATTACCAAGAAAGACGAGGAGTAAGATTGGAGGCAACCATTCATTGATTACATAAATTAAGAAAACTACCCCAAGAGAGGTCCTAAGCCCATCAGATGAAGCATAGAGAACTTTCCTATGTTCTTGTAGATGGTGTATTATACCATCTATTTTTTGATCATATGTGGTTATGTTGTTTAGACAAGCATGATTCCCACAAGATCATGACCGAGGTACACTCAGGATTATGTGAGCCAACCAATCTAATCTGAAGATGAAAGCTATGATCAAGAAACTAAGATACTAATGGCCATCAATGATCAAAGATTGCATAGATACATCTAGGCAATGCCACCAATGTCAAATACACGGTGTGGTCTTACACCAATCACCCAACATTCTACATCCTACATTGCCCTCATGGCATTCGAGTGTTGGGCTACTAACATAGTGGGTCTGATTGATCCTCCTTCTTGCAAGGGTCATCGATTCATCTTAGCTTCTACTGACTACTTTTCCAAATGGGCGAAGGCAATTCTACTCAAAGAAGCCACAACTCAGTATGAGTTATAATTTTTTAGGAACCATATCGTATATAGGTTCGGAGTGCCTTAACGAATTATATCTGATAATGGTTCTACATTCAAGAGCACCAAGATTAATAACTTTGCCCAGACACAACATAGATTGAAGATATTCTACCATCAACAACCCGAGGGCAAACGGCTTAGCAGAAGCCTTCAACAAAACTCTCATCAAAATACTAAAGATGACACTCGACTACAACAAGTTATAGTGGCATGAGCAGTTAGTTGAAGCCTTGTGGGCCTACTACACCATATATAGAACTCCAACTCAGTCTACTCCTTTCTCCTTAGTGTATGGGTCCAAAGCTATTTTTCCATTAGAATTCAAACTCCCATCACTAAGGATAGTTACGGGTAGCAAAATCACAATAGAGGAAAATACCAAGTTGTTGTTAGAAGAGCTCGATGGTTTGGAGGAGAGACACCTATGAGCATGCCAAAACATCAAGTTGTACAAAGCTAAAATGATTCAAGCTCACAATAAGTTGGTCCATCCTAGAGCTTTTCAAGTAAAAGAGTTTATTTTAGTTCTAAGGAGACTGGTTATTGCCCATCATAAGATGGGAGGCAAGTTTGAACCCACTAAGGAAGGCCCTTTTGCCATAGGAGAGCGCCCAATGCTTTCAAACAATAGGCTCTACTTAAAGAAATATTATAAATCATGTTTGAAAATAATTATCATCAATGAAAATTCTATTTTGAATTTAATCTCTTCCACGTTGAAAGTAATTTTATTTGTGAATCTGCCACTATATGTTTAAGGTAGGTGTATGGAACCCGAGTGGCATCCTATCCTTCATCAACACAACACAAACACAAACTACAAACAAAAATATAAAATAAACACATATCTTTTATCTTGGGAAACTCTGAGTTGAGATAATGCCCCCAGCGACACTCACTCAGTAGCTACTCTAGGTCAGGCTGACATGCTACCCTGCTAGTGTTTCACCCCAATGGTCTTCTTGCTTTGAAGAATGTAAGTCTGATACACTTTCCTTTCTTACTTGTCCACTACACACTGACGAGCACTTTATTAGTTTGGTAGGCCTTAATGCGTGGCTGGTAAACTACCTTATGTTGGCTTCATTTAAGAGGATGTGAGTCTGCTATGCTTTTTTCTTATATTAGCCTTTATGCAATGACTGGGTCAAGTATATTTGAAATTTAGGATAAGTCCCCTAGGAGTTCCTTCCCTCTCGACTACTTTAAGTTTGGGTCCAGTCCTTCCTCGAGGCTACCCACTTAATAGTTTTTCTAGGTTAGATAGCATCTATTCCACCAATGATAGACTATCCCGATGATCAGTTCCACTTAGAAAGTTGTAAGCTTACATGCTTTCCTTCCAGATTGATCATTGCACACCGATGGGCACCTTAGGTTGGTTTGTTCTTACTATGCTGATGTATACACCACTCATGCTAACAGATACACCACTCATGCTAACAGATACACCTTAGGTTGGTTGGTTCTCATACCTTAGCATACACCACTCATGATAGATGTAAGTCTTCTATGCTTTCTCCTTGAGTTGGCCACCATACACCTATAGGCTTTCTTTTCTAGGGCTCATTATAATGCCCTTAGCAGCACCTCCCTTGTGGGCACTATATTTGGATTACTTCCTTTGTGACCCCATTTAGACACTACCTGGGTTATTATCAGATTGGATAGTTTCCCTTTCCTAGTAACCACCCTTGTGGTTGGAGAATCCATCCCATGGATGTGCAGATTCTCCCATAGTCTAATAAATCTGAGATAGGTCAAGGCCTACATAGATCCTTCTTAGTGTCATCCCTCGCACACCAATAGGGTCCATGCAAACATAAAAATATATATATTCACTTGTGGATTATAAGGACAATCCTAGCAGTACGTTTTCCTAAGCAAGCATCCTATCTTAAGGGCATTATCAGTAAAACTCCCTATTGAAATCACCTAACTACTCTTGAGTTGATATAATTCCCTAACGACATTCACTTAGTAGTCAACACTAAGCCGGGTTTGATTTCTTATGCTACCGACAGGTCACCCCAGCGGTTGCTCCCTACTTTATAAGATGTAAGTTTGTTATGCCTTCTTCCTAGCACAGCCGTTGCACACCGATAGGTAACCCCTTAGGTTGGCTAGCTCTACCCCATGACCAGTAGACTATCCCTTCATATTTGTAAATTTGAGATAGGACAAGTTCGATATAGCCCCATCTCAGTGGGTCCATTACACACTGACATGGTCCATAAATTAAATCTATCAAATTTGATCAAGCTCACATCCCCAATAGATATGCCCTTAATTTGAAATCAAACTAAACCAAACAAACCAAATAAAATCACATGAAATTAAGATAAAAGTAATCCTAACTACTTTTGAGTTGACATAAGTCCCCAACAGCATTTACTCAGTAGTCTCCCTACATCAAGTTCGATCTGTTGTGCATCCAACAGGTCACCCCGGCCTTTGTTCCTTCCTTTGGAAGATGTAAGTTGCTATGTCTTCTTCCTAGCACAGTCGTTGCACACCGAAAGGCAACCCCTTAGGTTGGCTAGCTCTACCCCATAGCCGGTAGACTATCCCTTTGGATTTGTAAACCTGAGTTAGGTCAAGGATGATATAGCCACTTCTTAATGGGCCCATCGCACATTGATAGGGTCTTTACATTAATTCAGATTAAATTAAACCCAATCTAATTTTCTCCAATGGAGTTAAATCACACCTTTCTCGGTAGTGAAGCCCCAAATCATATATAAATAAGTCAAGCAAATAAATCAAATTCAAAACCAATCGCCCCAATAGAGAAAAATTAAACTAACTCCCCCAATATAGTCTAAATCAAAGAAATCCAACCAAACTCTTATTCCAAGCGAATACAACCCCAAAAAAATCTATGAAATCAAACTCAAATCCTAATCCCCAATGGATAGCCTGAACCTACTTCCCTAGTGGAAGGTTCATATACCTGATCCCCAGCAAATAAAATTCAATTCAATCTTAATAATCGATGGAATATAGATTCTGACCCCCAAAAGATATTCTTTCCACAAATCATATAATCAAATCAAATTCAAACCTTATCCCTAGCAGATTTTCTTCTTCTATGCCCTTAGCATAGACCTCTCACATGTCATGTCCAATGCATGTGTGATCCCTAGGATCTCCCTCCATGTCCTTGACATGGAATTCTCATCAAATCTTATTTCTTCTCTTATGCACACCTTTAATATTTCAACCAAAAGCCTAACAATGTAGTCATTCAAATTACATCATCTTAACATTGTAATCAATATTTTATGATATGTGATGGTGTAAGCTCAAACTAACTATACAATATCATGCTAAACATATTATATTGTGAATTAACACACTATATTATATTATAATATATGATGTATATTACAATTTACTATAATATAATATATTGTCTAACATTACACCTCATTAGAATCACTCAAAATGAAAAATAACAAAATTTTCTCAAAATATGAATAATGTTCATTTTGGATGTAAAATTATTATTTTTCTATTAGAAATGGTACAAAATAGCTTAATTTTGGTATTTCTTCTTAGTGTGTGCCATGAATTTGGCCAAATTATTCCATCTCAACCTTCAAATTAACATTTTTGTGAGTTTTGACCTAATGTATTATAACAAAAGTAAAACCTACTATAATGTACAATAACATTTAGTAACACACCACCACATTCATATATATGTGAAGTTATATTGTTATGTACATTATATTTAAATATGCTTTCATATAATATATTATCTTACATTACTCATTAAAATGAATCACCTTAAGCAAAAAAGTTATAAAATTTGGTTGAAAATGAACATTTATTTTGGATGCAAAATTCCATTATTTTAATAAAATGACACACCATAGGACACCCCTAATGATGTTCCCTAATGCTTACCTTAAATTGGGCCAAATCCCATCATCTCAGCTTATAAATCAATATTTTTATGAATTATACTAGTACAAACTCTACTACATCATACGATAACAAACTAAATTATGCTAAACAACAACTTGTAATACATAATGGTATGCTATAAAAGATGACATGATGCTATGTCATCCTATATTATAATACACTATAACATATTATATTATATTATATTGCATATCCCATCACAAGGGACTGCTTAAGATAAAAAATCATAAAATTATTTTAAACATTAAAAAACTATATATTTTAGTCGTATCACTTGCATATTTTAAATTTAAATAATATATTATGATGCCATGCTCTACCTATTTTAAATTTGGCCAAATTCTACCATTTTAAAGTCTAAATCAACATTTTTATAAATAATGCTAGTGTAGGCTCGACTGCATGATTGCAAAATGCTAAAATAATTTAAAATACATAGAATAATATATTATGATATATGATGTTATACTATGCTACAACATATACTATTTATTTTAAACATAAAATCTTACTTTTTAGACTACAAGTGGGTAGCTTTCTTTTTTAACAAATTTCATCATATGATTTATTAAATCAATATTTTATGATTTATATTAATACCATAATAGACTAAAACATTTCAAAACATTTTATAACATCCAAAATCACATCACTACATGTTCAAATATATGATGCTACATTATACTATAATAAATGGTAATATAATTTGATTTAGGGTTAAGGTTTAGGGTATTCAAATCAAATCTCATGGGAATGTCTCTTGAAGACATTTTCTTTAGCTACCATAACTATGTTAGGATTAGGTCATTCATTATATTTACTCCTAATGGTCATTCATTATATTTACTCCTAATGACATCTTTATTCAAGGTTTAGAGTTTAGGGTTTAGGGTTAGGGTTTAGGGATAGTTTATGGTTTAAGGTTTAAGGTTTAGGGATAGTTTAGGGTTTAGGGTTTGGGGTTTAGGGTTTAGGGTCTAGGGTTGTAGATTTTAGGGTTTAGGGTTTATGATTTTAGGGTTTAGGGTTTAGGGTTTTAGGGTTTAGGGTTTAGGGTTTAGGGTTTAGGGTTTAGTGTTTAGGGTTTAGGGTTTTTAGGATTTAGGATTTAGGTTTAGGGTTTAGGTTTTAGGTTTAGGGTTTAAGTTTTAGTTTAGGATTTAAGGTTTTTTTTAATAGAGAAAATTTTAGATTCAACATTTCTTCTTTTTGATTTTATCAACCAAGTAGCACCCTAAGTTTTCTAAGACACAAGCAACAACATAGATAAAAAATGAGCACCCATAAAGCAAATCAAAAACCCTAGGTAAGTAAAACCATCTCTACTATAAAGACATAGTTCCATATGTATTAGATTGGATCAGCCATTCTTCAATCTTTCTAGTTCCCATCAGAACCACCCTCGCCGTCAGAAGTAGCGGGATCCACCATCATATCCTCAATCTCTCCCTCCACCACCATAACAACTATGACCTTCGTAGCTCCTCTCATCTCCATAACCACCATTGCTCTGACCACCACCTCCATATAAACTAACACCTCCAGATCTCCCCACCACCACGCAATAGCCCCTCACTCTCCACAGGATCTAGGCGAGCCTGGATTGGTGATGTTCCTACCATCAAGGTTCTACACATTATTAGGGTTCAGGGTTTAGGGTTAGTTTAGGGTTTAAGGTTAGTTTAGGGTTTAGGGTTAGCTTAGGGTTTGAGGTTTGGGGTTTATGGTTTAGGGTTGTAATTTTTAGTGTTTAAGGTATAGGGTTTAGGGTTTAGGGTTTAAGGTTTTAAGGTTTAGGGTTTAGGTTTATGGTTTAGGGTTTTGGGTTTACGGTTTAGGGTTATAGGTTTAGGGTTAGTTTTAGGGTTTAGGGTTTAGGGTTTAGGTATAGGGTTTATGGTTTTTTTTAAAAAATTAAGTAAACTCGTAGGTTTTGGTTTATTTAGTTTATTTAGTTTATTTTTTATTTATTTGAGTTTATTTTATTTTTTATTTTTATTTAGGTTTATTTTTTTTTATTTAGTTTAGTTTATTTATTTTAGTTTAGATTTTTTATTTTAGTTTAATTTTTAGGTTTAGGTTTATTTTTAATTGAGTTCTATTTTTTTTTTTAGGTTTAGGTTTTATTTTTTATTTTTAGGTTTAGGTTTAGATTTTTATTTTATTTTTTTAGGTTTAGGTTTCAGGTTTTTATTTTAAGTTTATTTTTAGGTTTTATTTTTTAGTTAAGGTTTAGGTTTAGTTTTAGTTTATTTTATTTTATTTAGTTTAGGATTAGGTTTTATTTATTTTAGTTTAGGTTTGGGTTTATTTTATTTTTATTCTAGGTTTAGGTTTTTTCTTTAGTTTTGGGTTTAGGTTTTATTTATTATTTATTTTTAGGTATATTTTCTAGGTTTAGGTTTTATTTTTTTTTTTATTTTATTTTATTATTTTATTTTAAGTTTATTTTATTTTATTTTTTTAGTTTAGTTTGGTTTTTTATTTTTTAGTTTAGGTTTTATTTTTATTTTATTTTAGTTTTTTTTTTTAGGTTTAGTTTAGGTTTTTTAGGTTTATTTTATTTTATTTTATTTTATTTTGGTTTAGGTTTTTTTATTTATTTTATTTTAGGTTTTATTTTGTTTAGGTTTAAGTTTTTAGCTTTTTAGGGTTTAGGGTTTAGGGTTTAGGGTTTAGGGTTTGGGTTTAGGGTTTTGGCTTTAAGATTTAGGTTTTAGGTTTAAGGTTTAAGTTTTATTTTAGGGTTTAGGGTTTTAGGTTTTTTTTCAAGATAGAACAAATTCAAATTCAATATTTCTTTTGTTAGATTTCATTAACCAAGTAGCACCCTAAATTTTCTATGACACAAGCGACGACATAGATAAAAAATGAGCACCCATAGAGCAAATCAAAAACCCTGGATAAGTTAAATTGTCTTTACTGTAAAGACACAGTTCCATAAGCAACAGATCAAATCAGCCATTCTTCAGTTTCTCTAGTTCCCATCAGAACCACCCCAACCTCTCGAGTAGCGGGATCCACCATCATATCCCTAACCTATCCATCTACTACCACCATGACTGTAACCTCCGTCGCTCCTCCCACCTCCATAACCACCACTTCTTTGAGCACCACCTCCATTCCACTAGCACCTCCATATCCCCCGCCACCACTGCGATAATTGCCACCTTCACCTTCATCTCCACCACCAGATCTAGACTGAGCCTAGTTGATGGTGATGTTCTTGTCATCAAGGTTCTGCCCATTCTTCGGGTTTTGGGTTAGTTTAGGGTTTAGGGTTTAGGGGTTTTTTTTAGGAAAATAAGGGAAATTTTATTACAACAAAGAAAAGGTAGAAAGTCCTTAGAGGGGCAAATCTCTAAGCTAATGCTCAAAGAGCTACAAAAGATCCTAAAGAGATAAGCCCCCTAACTATTACAATAGTTAAGGAAAGCAAGCAAAGGAAAACAAAAATAGTAATCAACAAATGAAAATCCACATAAGTAGCAACAAACTCAATCGGATCCTTTTAAAACCAGCACGATATATCATGAGTAGTCTCCAAACCTGTAAAAGAGATCTGCAAAATGCTTTTAAAAGGATGAGTATAATTAATTAAGTAATTAATCAAGCATAAAGAGTGAGAGCAGATAAAAGGAATAAGATAAAGAAAAGGCTCAGGCTCAGTTACAATCATTTCAAGGAGCAACACTATATGTAAGCATCCAAACTTCAGGTGAAGGGTTACAATTACCTATAGCTCTACCAGCCAAAAGACGAAAGAGTGGAAAACATCAAAGCCATCATTGCAAACATACCTCTTGTAGCACCTTATCCAAGGACAATCATCATGCCAGTCTGCAAAATCCTCCAAAAAGAAAAAATAGCCTCCAAACGCCCAGCAATCAGAGATATCAAACTCAATATGATAGATAAAGAGGTAATCCACCAGGATAGTAGCAAACCCAAAGGAGCACTGCTAAAGCCACCACCAAGAATGGATAATAAAATCAATAGGAGAAAACCTCATAATATGAAAAAAACACTAAATAGATATAATCCAAAGGCAAAAGAAAACACATAAATGTTAGGATCTTCCATCATAAGGATAAGCAAAGAGCCAATAATAATAAAACCCAATCTAATAATAAGCCTAATAGCAAGAGGAGTGGGCAGCAAGGCTGCCAAGGAGGAAACCAGAAGAAGAGAGTCATGGGAAGATAAGCAGTAGTTTCCTAGCACAGTCCCCAAAGGAGCAAGAAAATTTTGCCAAAATAAAGACTCCATCAACTAGCCCAGCCAACCAGAATAGCCAATTCAAACAGCTAGCCAAGAAAGCCTCAAAGCAAACCACCTCAATAGCAGAAGATCAAAATCATCAATCCCAGAAAAATTAGTATAAAGTCCAACAACAGTCATCAAGCCACTAACATCAAAGATACTTTGGGAGATAGAAACAGATAGTAGCCGCCAATCCCAATCAAAGGAAAGGGAACTCCAATCTAGAAAGCTAGAGATAGCAGCCAATAATAGAATAATAAGAAGCCCAGTAGTATAAAAAATAAGCCAACTGACAAAAATAGTAGTACAACAATGACCTAGCACAACCACCATCACCCAAGGCCTAATAATAGCTAACCAAGAGTCATTAGCCAGCCACTTCAGAACTAAACCCACAACCAAAATATCAGTAATACAGGAGGAGGACCAACTCATAACCAGAGGATGCAACAAACCAGAGACATCCATCCTCAAAACCAACAAAAGCAGAAACAAAGTAAGGGTAAAGAGCCACAAAAAAATAGTTCTCCAAGCTACAACAAAGCAGTAAATAGCCCTCAAAGTCACCAAGCCCATTTTAGAAGCGAGAGCCGTTGCCACAAAAACACATCTACCAAAAACCACTATCCGATGAGCAATCCCCACCCAAGAATGCCACACCCCAAATAGCAGAAGCAGGGGGAAGGGATCAACTCATGAGAAAGGGGCAGCCAAAAGCACCTGGAAGAACCACCCTAAATAGTAAGAAATAAGTAGGTGACAGGCCATCCAGCCATAAATCAACCACCCTAGAAAACTCAATATAATAACCACCAAAAATGAGAACCAGAACCAAAGGTAGATAACAATTCCAAAAAGAACAACATAACCCAGGAAGGGATAATATCCACATCCATATTTCACCAGCAACCTGCCAACTCGTAAACCCAAACCAAATAAATTAGGTTGTAGAAAAACCCAACCATTAAATAATCAAACCCAAAAAAAACACATAGAAGAACAATAAAGCCAGGGAGAAAACCCTACCATCACCAAAATAACCTAATTCCACCATAATAAGGAACAAATAGGAAGAGAGAACCACAACAACAAGAAGACAAGAAAATATCCTCCACTTGCTGCAAACTTGACTTCCACTAGGAATGGAGATAAAATAAATCAAAATAAAAAACTATAGCAAAGAACCAAAGGAATGAAAAATAACCCCAACCAATCCAAAAAAATATGAACAATTCATACTAGAGAATAAAATTAGGTTTAGGAGAAGAGAAAACTCAAATCCAAACCAATAGAGGAAATATGCAAAACCAAGAAAAACCATCCACACAGAGTAATCCAAAACCACAAAGAAGGAAGGAAGAGCTAAAAGCTTCTAAGATTAGGCAACCCAGTTTTATCTAGATTAATAAGACACCTTAATAAAAAAGGAAGATCTTCATTAGAAAACATTTGCAAATTGGAAGACTTGGCCCCCAAGTTGGCAAGAAAATTAGCACAAGAATTACCTTCTCTATAGATAAGAGAAATTTGAAAATCTAGATTAGCAAGAAGACTCCTAGTATGATTAAGAAATAAAACACTTCAGCATTGCCATGGAAGTCAGACTTAAGTAAATCTAAAAGAAGAGAGCATTAACTTCAACCCAGATCTTAGGAAAACCTCTTTATAAACAAATGGAAATGGTGTGATGAATGCCTTTAAGTTCAGCAAATAAAACAAAATAGGGATAATGGGGCTGCAAAAGCAGACATTACCTTGCCACCATGATCTATCAAAATCCCACCACAACCATAACAACCATTAGAGATCAAGCCATCAGTATTAACCATGATGCAATTATGATTAGGTTTAATCCAATGGATAATTTTATGGTTGGAAGAAGCATTACAAGTAAAAAGTTTAATCCCAAATTTCAAGGCCACGGACTGGTACCCTTTAAAATTAGAGTAAGTAGGAAGATTAGCTTTAAAAAGAGACAAGATTTTATATTTGGATATAGTAATGATACAATTATAATTCATAGAAATACCACAGTGCTTTGAATCATTTCTATCCATCCAAATATTCCAAAGAATAATAATAGCTAAGTCAATTTTAACATGACCCTTAGAAGTATGAGAGAAACATGCATCAAGAAGTTGCATAATAGAAAGTGAGCCATTAAAATGGAAGGTATTAAAAACATTATCATACTAGTTCCACAATCTAGCAGTAATAGGGTCATTCACAAAAACATGATCCACAATTTCAATGTGATAATAATATTGACATTTAGAGGGGAGGTGGAATCCTTTTTTTAAAAGAGTAGCATCCATAGGGATATAATGCTTAAGAATGCGCCAAGTTAAGACCAAAAATGAATTGGGGACACTATTATTCTAGATTTTGATAAAAACTAAAGGAATCTTGATATTTAAGTTCGATAAATTGCCAAACATCCTTAGAAATAAAATCTCGAGAAGAAGAGATTTTGAATATAATTTTGTCAGGTTCATTAGGGTGAGGGAAAATTTTGAGAAATTTTTCAATGATCACATTAGAGACAAGGTTATTCAATTGAGCCACATCCCAATTATCATTAATAAGTAACTGATGAACCTTAAACACCATAGTAGAATGAGTATTAAGAAGGGAATCAATAGTGCCTTGACCAAGCCAGTTGCCTTGCCAAGAAAAGGAGAAACCAGAATTGATACCCCAAGAAATTAAATTCTTAGCACTCCATTTGACACTATAAATCTTTCTCTAGGCAGGAGAATCTCTAGATTTGAAAACACATATGAGGGGGTGTTTTCCCTAACAATATTTAGCATGCATAAACTTTGACTAATAGCTATCTTTATTTCTAAAGTTCCACCACATTTTATAGAAAAAATAATTATTAGAATCCTCTAAGGTTTTGAAACCCGAGCCACCTTCATTATTGGTACCACAACTGTTATGCCATCTTGCCCAATGTAATCTTTTGGTAGATGTATTAGACTCCCAAAAAAATTTGCTACAAAGTCTATTAATCTTTTAAATAATATAATGAGTTTGGGCAATAGTAGACAAGAGATACATTTGCAAAGAGCAAAGGGTACTTTTGATCAAGATAACTCTAGCACCAAAGGAGAGTAAATGAAATTCCCAAGATGAGTTTTCTTATTAATTTTTTGAATAACTTCATCAAATAAAAAAGATCTTTTCATGCCTCTATATAAGGGAGTCCCTAAGTATTTGATAGGGAGATTTTGATGAAAGAAGCTCGTAATATTCCTGATAACATTGATCTTAGATAAGGAGATAGAAGGCTAAAATAAAAATTAATTATTCAAGCCACTCTCCTACCAAAGTGATTTAAGAACTTACATAATTTTTTAATGTAATGAGTCGAGGCATTGTAAAATATAATGAAATCATCAACAAAATTAAGATGAGAAATGGAAAACCCACCAATGGTTCTATAGAATATGTGAGGCATTATACTAAACATATGCTCAAGACATCTAGAGATATATTCCACAATAATAATGAAAAGAGCAGGAGAAAGAAGGTAACCTTGCCTTAACCCATGAGAAGAAGAGAAAAATCCATTCACTTCACCATTAAAAAGAATATAAACCAAGAATTCTCAATTCCAATCTTAATTAAAGTAATAACTTGATTAGAAAACTCAAATAAAGCTAGAATTTTATAAAGGAAAACCCAACCAATATTATCATAGGCTTTTGAAATGTCAAGCTTAAAAAGTAGGTTACCAACTTGAACTTTGGCATTCAAATCATGAATCATCTCTTGGGCTAATAGAACATTATCAGTAATGGATCTCCCTTTAACAAAATTAATTTGATTAGGGGAGATAATTTTAGGGAGCAAGATACTCAAACTTTTAGCAAAAACCTATTCATTTGTGCATCTTTTCTCTCCTCCACTATTTTGGTGCTCTATTGAATTTCATTTTCATTCCAGAGGTGCATCCCCTTTGTGGTTTTTTTATGGCAAATTTGGTTGTTGCTTCCAATTGGGTGGGCTCAATGGAATTTAGCTACTCGCACAATGCACCTCAATTGATTATGGATGTAATATCTACTCCCCATGGGGAAATCCAATTAATATGGCTGCTCCCACTATGGATTATGGCTCTATGGGAGTTTCTTGCATAAATCCATCCCTAGCTTTGAAATCATTCAAGGATGTTCTTGCTAGTAAGGCTAATTGATCTGGTGAGTCTCTCAACCTCATTTTGATTTCCTTTCGGGGCATGCCCACAATAATGTGTTCTTATCTGGGAAAGGCTTGCAAATCCATTTGAATTTTTGTTGGTGGGTAAGTTTACTTTACGTCATCTTACTTTGGAGAAAATTAATTCTTTCTTCCATAGCTTGAAGCTTTCTAGAATTTTTTTTGGTCGGATGGATTGATTCTCGTCATTTATTTTTTAGTTTAGGTTAAGGTTTAGTTTTAGTTTATTTTATTTTATTTAGTTTTGGTTTAGGTTTAGGTTTAGGTTATACTTATTTTCGCTTAGTTTATTTTAGTTTAGCTTTAGGTTTATTTTATTTTATTTTAGGTTTCAATTTTTTTAGTTTAGGGTTTATGTTTTATTTATTATTTATTTTTAGGTTTATTTTCTAGTTTTAAGTTTTCATTTAGTTTATATTTTATTTTATTTTAGGTTAATTTTATTCTTATTTTAGGTTTAATTTTTATTTTATTTTGGTTTTCTATTTTTTAGTTTAGTTTAGATTTTTTATTTACTTTATTTTAGTTTAGATTTTATTTTATATGTTATTTTCTTTTTAAGATGAGGTTTAGGTTTAGGTTTAGGTATTCATTTAGGTTTTAGTTTATGTTTTTATTTTATTTAATTATTTTATTTTATTTTGGTTTAGGTTTTTTTATTCATTTTATTTTTAGGTTTTATTTAGTTTAGGTTTAGGCATTTAGCTTTCTGGGTTTAGAGTTGAGGGTTTAAGGTTTAGGATAAGTTTAGGGTTTAGGGTTTAGGGATTAGGGTTCAAGGTTTAGGGTTTAAGATTTAGGGTTTAGGTTTTAAGTTTAGGGTTTAAGTTTTAGTTTAGGGATTAGGGTTTTAGTTTTATTTTTTTAAGAGAGAACAAATTTAGATTCAACATTTCTTCTTTTTGATTTCATCAACCAAGTAGCACACTAAATTTTCTAAGACATATGTGATGTTATAGATAAAAAATGAGCACCTATAGAGAAAATTAAAAGCCCTAGATATGTTGAACTGTCTCTTCTTTAAAGATACAGTTCCATAATCAGTAGATCGGATCTACCATTTTTTAATTTCTCCAGTTCCTATTAGAACCACCCCCGCCTCTTGAGTAGCGAGATCTACCATCATTTCCTTGATCTCTCCCTCCACCACTACCACGGCTGTAGCCTCTGTCTCTCCTCCCACCTCCATAACCACCACTGCTCTGACCACTGCCTCCATATCCACCAGCACCTCTAGATCCCCCACCACCACTACGATAACCACAACCTCCACCTTCGCCTCCACCGCCAGATCTAGACTAAGCCTATTAATAATGATGTTCCTGCCATCAAGGTTCAACCCATTCTTAAGGTTTAGGGCTAGTTTAGGGTTTAGAGTTTACGATTAGTTTAGGGTTTAGGGTTAGTTTAGGATTTAGGGTTTAGGGCTTAGTGTTGTAGGTTTTAGGGTTTAGGGTTTAGGGTTTAGGGTTTATGGTTTATTTTGGGGTTTGTTAGGTTTAGGTTTAGGGTTTGTGGATTGGGGTTTGGGGTTTAGGGTTTAGTGTTATAGGTTTTATGATTTAGGTTGTGGGTTTGGGGTTTAGGATAGGGTTTTAGGTTTGTATTTTAGTGTCAAGGTTTAGGGTTTAGAGTTTAGAGTTTATGGTTTAGCATTTTAGGTAGGTTTAGAGTTTAGGGTTTGGTTGTAGTTTAGGTTTATGTGTGGTTAGTTTTAGGGTTTAGGATTTTTTAAAAAAAATTAAGTATATCGGTAGGTTTAGGTTTACTTAATTAATTTAGTTTATTTTTTATTTATTTCAGTTTATTTTATTTTATTTATTGAGGTTTATTTTTTTATTTAGTTTAATTTATTTAATTTAGGTTTATTTATTTTAGTTTAGGTTTTTTATTTTAGTTTATTTTTAGGTTTAGGTTTATTTTTTAGTTGAGTTTTATTTTTATTTTATTTTCAAGGTTTAGGTTTTATTTTTTATTTTTAGATTTTGGTTTTGCTTTTTATTTTAATTTATTTTTCTATTCAGGTTTTAGGTTTTTATTTTAGGTTTGTTTTTTGGTTTTATTTTTTAGTTTAGGTGTAGATTTATTTTTAATTTTTTTTATTTAGTCTAGGTTTAGGTTTATGTTTAGTTTATTTTTAGTTTAGGTTTAGATTTTATTTATTTTAGTTTAGTTTATTTTATTTTAGGTTTAGGTTTATTATTTTATCTTATTTTTTTATTTTAGGTATAGGCTTTTTTTTAGTTTAGGGTTTATGTTTTATTTTTTTATTTATTTTTAAATTTTATTCTTATATTTAATTTATAAGTTTAGGTTTTTATTGTATTTTATTTTACATTTAGTTCTTATTTTATTTTAGGTTTTATTAGTGGTTTATTTTATCTTTTTGTTTTTAGCTTTTATTTATTTTATTTTTTATGTTCTTTATTTTATTTTTATGTTTAGGTTTAGGTTTTAGTTTAGGTTTTCATTTTATTTTATTTTATTTTATTTTATTTAGATGTAGGTTTATTTATTTTACTTAGGTTTTAGTAGTTTAGTTTGTGTCTGTGGTTTTAGTGGATTTATGGTTTTAGCATTTAGGTTTTTAGGGTTTAGGGGGTCAGGGTTTGTTTGGATTTAGTGTTTTTTAGGGTTTAAGGTTTGAGGTTTAGGGTTTACAATCAGCTTAGGGTTTAGGGTTTTAGGTCAGATTTAGGTTTAAGGTTTTATGATTTAGTGGTTTAGGGTCATGATTTATTTAGGGTTTTGGTCTGGCCTGGTTTGTGGTTAGGGTTAAGGTTTAGGGTCAGGTAGGTTTAGGGTTGTGGTTAGTTTAGGGTTTAGGTAAGTTTTTTAGTGTTTAGGATTTAGGATTTAGGATTTAGGGTTTTAGGTTTGGGTGGCTTTTAAGGTTTACAATTTTTTAAAATTAAGCAAACCTTTAGTTCTTATTTAGTTTATTTAGTTTTATTTTTTATATTTTAGTTTATTTTATTTTTATTTTTATTTTCTATTTTTTATCTTATTTAGTTTAGTTTATTTATTTTAGTTTATTTATTTTAGTTTTGGTTTTAATTTTAGTTTATCTTTAGGTTTGGTTCAGGTTTTTTTGTTTTTATTTTTTTATTTTATTTTATTTTTTATGTTCAGGTTTTATTTTTTTTACTTTAAGGTTTAGGTTTACAGTTTTATTATATTTTTTTAGGTTTAGTTTTAGGTTTAGTTTAAGATTTCTTGTTAAGTTTTATTTTTTAGTTTAGGTGTAAGTTTATTTTTAGTTTATATTTAGGTTTTATATATTTTAGCTTAGTTTATTTTAGTTTAGTTTAAGTTTATTTTATTTTAATTTTTTATTTTATTTAATTTTAATTTATGTTTAGTTTTTATTTTATTTAAGTTTTTATTCTTAGGTTTTTTTTATTTTAGTTTATTTTTATTTTTTATTTTATTATTTTTTTAGGTTTAGGTTTAGTTTAGTTTTATTATATTACATATATTTATTTTATCACACTATTTTTTTTTATTTATTTTATTATTAGGTTTTAGTTTAGTTTAAGTTTGGTCCATGTGGTTTGTGGTTTATGGTTTAGGGAAGAAGGTTAGGGTTTAGGGTTTAGATTAGGAAGGGGGGGGGTTTAGTGGTTTAGGGTCAGAGTTTTAGTTTATTCAGTAGGAGGTTAGTGGCCTGTGGGGTTGTTTGGCCAGTGGGGCCTGTGGGTCAGGTGGTTTTTGTGGCCTTTATTAGTTTAGCAGGGTCAGTTTAGGTGTGTCAGGAGTTTAGCCTGGGATAGTAGTGGGGTTTTATGGTTGGTTTAGGTTTTTTTCAAATAGTAGGTTTAGGTTTATTTAGTTTATTTTTTTAATTATTTTAGTTTATTTTATTTTTTTTATTTATTTTATTTAATTTAGTTTTATAGAGTTTTTTAATTTAGTTTTTTAGGTTTAGGTTTATGTTTATGCTTATTTTTTTAGTCATTTTATTTTAAGTTTATGTTTTATTTTATATATTTAGGTTTAGGTTTAGGTTTTATTTTATTTTGGGTATTGGTTTGGTTTTTTTTTTAATATTTTTTCTTTAAGTTTAGGTTTTTTGGTTTATTTTATTTTATTTAGGTTTAGGTTTAAGTTTATTTATTTTATTTAGTTTGTTTTAGTTTTTATTTTTTATGTTATTTATTTTAGGTTTAGTTTTTTTGTTTAGGGTTTAGGTTTTATTTTTTAATTTATTTTAGGTTTATTTTAGGTTTATTTTAAGGTTTAGGTTATTATTTAGTTTTATTTTTATTTTATGTTTATTTTATTTTATTTACGTTTAGTTTTTATTTTATTTAGGTTTTTTATTTTTTAGTTTATTTTATTTTTTTGGCTTTAGTTTAGGTTTTTATTTATTTTATTTTAGTTTAGTTTTTATTTCTTATTTTATTTTAGTTTATCTTTTAGGTATAGATTTAGGTTTAGGTTTAGGTTTTTATTTTATTTTATTATTTTATTTTACATAGGTTTAGGTTTTCTTTTATTTTTAGGTATTTTAGTTTATGTTTTATTATTTAGGATAGGATTTAGGGTTTGGAGTTTGAGGGTTTAGTCCCAGTAGGTTTGTAGGTTTTAGGGTTTAGGGTTTACGGTTTAAGGTTTAGTGTTTAGGGTTTAGGGTTTAGGGTTTTAAGGTTTAGGGTTTAAGGTTGTAGGTTTAGGGTTAGGGTTTTTTTATTAAATGTTTTTGTAAATTAAGTAAACTCATAGGTTTAGGTTTATTTAATTTATTTAATTTATTTTTTATTTATTTTACTTAATTTTAATTTTAATTTATATTTAGTTTAGTTTATTAAGTTTAGGTTTATTTATTTTAGTTTAAGTTTTATTTTTTATTTTATATATTTAGGTTTGGTTTATTTTTAGTTTAGTTTTTTTGCCATTTTAGTTTTATTTTTTACTTCTAGGTTTAGGTTTAGATTTTATTTTTTTGGGTTTAGGTTTTAGGTTTTTCTTACATAGATTTATTTAGGATTTATGTTTTAGTTTAGGTTTAGGTTTTTCTTTAGTTTATTTTATTTTATTTAGGGTTTAGGTTTAGGTTTAGATTTAGTTTATTCTAGGTTTAAGTTTTATTTATTTTTGTTTAGGTTTATTTATTTTTTATTTTGGTTTAGGTTTTTTTTGTTTAGGGTTTAGGTTTTATTTTTTTTATTTTTAGGTTTTATTTTTTTTATTTTTATTAATCATTTTTATTTAGTTTTATTTTATTTTAGGTTTATTTTATTTTTTATTTTAGTTTTAGTTTTTATTTTATTAAGTTTTTTTTTATTTTTAGTTTACTTTATGTTTTTTTATTTTATTTATATAGTTTTATTTTTTTATTTTATTTTTTTAGGTTTAGTTTAGGTTTAGTTTAGTTTAGGTTTTATTTTATTTTAATTTAAGCTTATTTATTTTATTATTTTATTTAGTTTAAGTTTAGGTTTTTAGCTTTTTAGGGTATAAGGTTTAGGGTTAGTTGAGAGTTTAGGGTTTGGGGTTTAGGGTTTAGGGTTTAAAGTTTATGCTTTTGGGCTTATGGTTTAGGTTTTATGATTTAGGGTTTAGGGTTTAGGGTTTTAGGGTTTAGGCTTTTCAATTTCTGTTTAGGGTTTTTAGGGTTTAGGGGTTAAGGTTTAGGGTTTTTAGTTTAGGGTTTTTACGGTTTAGGGTTTAAGTTTTAGGTCTAGGATTTAGGTTCTAGTTTAGGTTTTAAGGTTTTTGGTATTTTGTTAATAGAAAAAAATTCATATTCAAAATTTCATTTTTTTTGATTTCATCAACCAAGTAATACACCAAGTTTTCTAGGACACAAGCGATGAAATGGATAAAAAAATGAGCATGCATAGAGCAATTCAAAAACCCTAGAAAATTTGAACCGTCTCTGCTATAAAGACATAGTTGCATAAGTAGTAGATCGAATCAGCCATTCTTCAATTTCTTCAGTTCCCATCAGAACCACCTCAGCCTCTCAAGTAGAGGGATCCACCATCATATCACCGTTCTCTCTTTCCACCACCACCACGGTTGTAACCTCTGTCTCTCCTCCCGCTTCAATAACCAACACTGGTCTGACCACCACCTCCATAACCAACAACACCTCTAGATTCCCCACCACCGATAACCGCCACCGCCTTACCCACCGCCAGATCTGAGAGATTGATGGTGATGTTCATGCCATCAAGGATCTCCATTCTTAGTTTTAAGTTTAGGGTTTAAGTTTATTTTTAATTTATTTAGTTACTTTAGGGTTTAGGGTTTGGGGTTTAGAGTTTATGCTTTAAGATTTAGGGTTTGTGGTTGGGGTTTATCAGGTTTTAGGTAAGGGTTTGTGGTTTAGGGTCATTTTAGGGTTTAGGGTTTAAGTTCTGCCTGTGGAAGGTTTACTCAGGATTTGTGGTGGTTTGGGGATTAGATTGTGGCTCAGGTCAGTTTAGAGGTAGGTTTGTGGCTGGGTTAGTTTAGGCTTTAGCCTAGGGTTTAAGGTTTTAGGGTCAGGGTGGCCTAGGGTTTAGTTTGGGGTTTGGGCCTAGGCTCAGTTTTATGTCCAACAGAGGGTTTAGGTTTTATTTTTAATAAAGCAAAACAAGCATAGGTTTATTTAACTTATTTAGTTTATTTTATTTTATCTTTATTTGATTTTATTTATTTATTTTATTTTATATTTTATTTTTACTTTTATTTAGGTTTTTTATTTTTAATTATTTAGTTTATTTATTTTAGGTTTATTTATTTTAGTTTAGGTTTTTATTTTAGTTTATTTTTAGGTTTAGTTTAGTTTATGCAAACTTTTAGTTTAATTTTATTTTATTTTTTAGGTTTTATTTTTATTTTAGGTTTTTTTAGGTTTTATTTAACTTTTAGTTTAGGTTTTATTTTTAAAGTTTACTTTGTTTTATTTATTTTAGGTTTAGGTTTATTTTAGTTTAGTTTAATTTAGTTTAGTTTAGTAATTTATTTTAAGTTTAGGTTTAGGTTTATTTATTTTAGTTTAGTTTATATTAGTTTAGTTTATTTTATTTTTATTTTTATTTTATTATTTAGTTTTTTAGTTTAGGGATCAGTTTTATTTTATTTATTTTAAGTTTATTTTTTTAGGTTTTTATTTAGTTTATTTATTTTATTTTTTAGATTTATTTTATTTTATTTTTTAGTTTTTTTATTTTATTTTAGGTATTTATTATTAGGTTTATTTTATTTTTAGTTTTATTTTAGGTTTTATTTATTTTATTTATATTATGTTTATTTTATCTTTTTTATTTAGTAGTTTATTTTAGGTTTTTATTTTATTTTATTTAGGTTTAGTGTTCTTTATTTTATTATCAAGTTTTATTTAGTTTTAGTTTTTATCTTTTTTTAGTTTGTGGTTTGTGGTATTTATTGGTTTGTGGCTATTTTAGGGCCTGGCTTGGGTTTGTGGTCTTGGTTTGGCTCAGGCCCAAGGCTCAGTTTAGGCCTAGGGCTCAGGTCAGTGTGTTTGGGCCCAGGCTCAGGCCCAGGATCAGTGGGGCCTGGGATCATGAATAGGCTCAGCTCAGTTCATGGTTGTGGGAGTGTTAGTGGTAGGCCTGTGCTCTTTAGGTGCATAGGGCCTAGGGTCAGCAGGTTTGGGGCCAGGGCCTGGGCTGTCATTTGTGGTCAGTTGTGGCCCAAGGCTCAGTGGCTCAGATCAGGGCCTAGGTTTAGGTGTATTTTAATTAAGCAACCGACAGATTTAGTATTTAATTTTATTTATTTTAGTATTTATTTTATTTTTATAGTTTTATTTTATTTTATTATTAGTTTAATTATTTTAAGTTTTATTTATTTAGTTTGATTTTTTTTAATTTATTTTAGGAGTTTAGGTTTATGCTTATTTTAGTGTAGTTATTATTTTTTAAGTTTAGGTTTATTTTTATTTTAGTTTAGTTTTGGCTTTTATTTTATTTCTTAAGTTTAAGATTATTTTAGTTTATTTTATTTTATTTAGGCTCAGGTAGTTTAGTTTATTTTAGGTTTAAATTTATTATTTAGTTTAGTTTATTTAGTTTTTTAGGTTTATTTATTTTATTTTAGGTAGATTTTTTTGAGTTTGGGGTTTCTTTTATTTTATTTATTTTAACCTATTGTTTAAGTTTAGGTTTAAGTTTTATTTTATTTTGTTTATTTTATTTTATTTATGTTTAGTTTTTATTTTTTTTTAGGTTAATTTTATTTTATTTAGTTTAGGTTTATTTATTTGATTTTAGTTTAGTTTATTTTATATATCTTCACGTTTAGGCTCTAGGTTTAGTTTATTTTATTTTATCTTATCTTATATTTACATTTAGATCTTTTATTTTATCATGTTATTTAGAGGCTCAGGTTTGGGCCCAGAGCCCAGGGTCCTGTGAAGGGTCATCACATTGGTCAGCTAGGGCTCAGCCTCACCCTTGTGGCCTGTGGGTCTTAGGTTAGGCCCAGTGGGCAGGGTTCATACAGGGTTTGTGGAGGAGCCCAGGGATTTGGAGTTCAGCCTGTGGGTTTTTTCAGGCCCAGGGTCAGGTCTGTGATCAGGATCATTAGTTTTAAGGGTTTGGGTCAAATTGTGGAGGATTTAGGGATTAGGGTTAGCTTAAAGTGTTTAGGTTTATATATTTATTTATTTTAGTATATTTTATTTTTTATTTTTATTTAGGTTTATTTTTAATTTTTAATTAATTTAGTTTAACTATTTAAGGTATCTTTATTTTAGCTTTAATTTTTTAGTTTATTTTATTTTTTAAGTTTAGGTCTAGGGTTTTACTGTACTTTTATTTTTGTTTATTTTTGAAGTTTAGGTTTTCTTCTTTATGTTTAGGTTTAGGTTTATGTTTAGTTTATTTTAGGTTTAGGGTTAGGAATCATGATTTATAGTTTAGTTTATTTTAGTTTAGCTTTAGGCTTATTTTATTTTATTTTAGGTTTAGGTTTTTTTTTTGAGTTTATGGTTTAGGTTTTTTTTAATTTATTTTTAGGTTTATTTTTTAAGTTTAGGATTTTTTTAAGTTTTTACTTTAATTTATTTTAAGTTTATTTTTTTATTTTGATGTTTAATTTTTATTTTGTTTGGGTTTATTATTTTTAGGATAATTTTATTTTTTAGTTTAGTTTAGGTTTTTATTTAGTTTATTTTAGTTTATTATTTAATTTATATTTTTATTTTTTTATGTTTACATTTAGTTTAAGTTTTTATTTTATTTTATTTAGGCTTATGTTTTTCTATTTATTTTATTTTTTGGTTTTATTTAGTTTAGGTTTAGGTTTTCCAGTTTTTAGGGTTTAAGGTTTAGGGTTTAGGGTTAGGGTTTTGAGTTTTGGATTTTGGGTTTAGGTATTTTAGGGTTTAGGGTATATGGTTTAGGGTTTAGTGTTATAGCTTTAGGGTTTAGGGTTTAGGGTTAATTTTAGGGTATAGGGTTTAGGGTTTAGGATTTAGGGTTTAAGGTTTAGGGTCTAGGGTTTTTTTTAATTATGTAAACCAGTAGGTTTAGGTTTTTTTAGTTTATTTATTTATTTCTTATTTAGGTATATTATTTATTTATTTTAGTTTAGTTTTTTTATTTTAGGTTTATTTATTTTAGTTTATTTTTTGGGTTTAAGTTTATGCTTATTTTTTAGTTTAGTATGATTTTTATTTAATTTTATTTATCTTAGGTTTTATTTTTCATTTTTAGGTTTATGTTCAATTTTTTATTTTATTTTTTTAGGTTTAGGTTTTATTTATTTTAGTTTATTTTAGGTTTTATTTTTAGCCAGTTTAGGTTTATTTTAGTTTATTTTATCCCATTTAGTTTATGGTTTAGGTTTAATTTATTTTGTGTTTAGGTTTTATTTTATTTATTTTATTTTATTTGTTTTGTTTATTTTATTTATTTTTGTTATTAGGTTTAGTTTTTTTTTTTTATTTGTGGGCTTTATCTTTTATGTGTTTTGCTGTTTATTTTAGATTTTATTTTTTCTTGATTAATTTTTATCTTTTTAATTTTATTATTTTATTTTAGGTTTATTTTATTTTTTTTAGTTTAGTTTAGGTTTTTATTTAAATTATTTGAGTTTATATTTTTATTTTACTTTATTTTTGCATTTAAGTTAAGGTTTAGGTTTTATTTAGGTTTAAATTTTTTTATTTATTTTATTTATTTTGTTATATTTAGTTTATGTTTAAGCTTTTAGGTTTTTTAGGTTTTAGGGCTCAGTTTTGGGTTGGCTAGGGCTCAGTTTAGGGTTTAGAGTTTAGGTTTAGTCACTTGGGTCTAGGGTTTAGGGTTTAGGGTTTATGGTTTAGGGTTTAGGTTTTTTTATGGTTTTGGGTTTTGGGTTTAGGGTTTAGGTATAATATTTAGGTTTAGGGTTTAGGATTTAGGGTTTAAGCTCTTTTTTAAAAAAAAATTAAGTAAATCAACAGGTTTAGGTTTATTTAGTTTATTTAGTTTATTTTATTTTTTTTCTTTATGTATATTTTTTATTTTATTTATTTTTGTTTATTTATTTTAGGTTTATTTATTTTAGTTTAGGTTTTCTACTTTAGTTTATTTTTTATGTTTAAGTTTATGTTTATTTTTTGGTTTAGTTTTCTTTTTTTAGGTTTAGGTTATATTTTTTTAATTTTATGTTTAGGTTGAATTTTTTATTTTATTTTTTAGGTTTATTTATAGGTTTAATATTTTATTTTAGGTTGCAGTTTATTTTTGGTTTATTTTATTTTATTTAGTTTAGGGTTTAGGTTTAGTTTATTTTTGGTTTAGGTTTAGATTTTATTTATTTTATTTCAGTTTATTTTAGTTTAAGTTTAATTTTATTTTATTTTATTTATTTTAGGTTTAGGTTCTTTTTTGTTTATGGTTTTGGTTTTATTTTTTATTTATTTTTAGGTTTGCTTTTTAAGTTTAGGTTTTATTTAGTTTTTATTTTATTTTATTTAAGCTAATTTTATTTTTATTTTACATTTAATTTCTTTTATTTAGGTGTTTTATTTTTAAGTTTATTTTATATTTTTAGTTTAGTTTAGGTTTTTATTTTATTTAAATTTATCTTAATTTTTTATTTTTTATTTTATTTTATTTTTACATTTAAGTTTAAGTTTAGGTTTAAGTTTTAGTTTAGATTATTATTTTATTTACTTTTAAGTTTATTTTATTTTTTTTTCCTATTTAGTTTAGGTTTAGGTTAGTTTTTGGGTTTAGGATTTAGGGTTTAGGGTTGGGGCTTAGGTTTGGGTTTAGGGTTTGATCAAGTTGTGAGGTTTTAGGTTTAAGTTTTTGGGGTTTAGTGGTTTAGGGTTTGGGGGTTTTAGGTTTGGGTCAGAGTTTAGAGTTTAGTGGTTTAGGTACTTTTAGGTTTAGGGTTTAGTGTTGTAGGTTTAGAGTGGTTAATTTAGGGTTTAGGGTTTAAGGTTCACGGTTTAGGATTTAGGGTTTAGTGTTGGGGGTTTAAGGTTTTTGTTAAAAAAATTAAGTAAACTCATAGGTTTTGGATTATCTAGTTTATTTAGTTTATTTTTTATTTATTTTAATTTATCTTATTTTCTTATTTATGTTTATTTTTTATTTTTATTTAGTTTAGCTTTATATATTTTAGTTTTTTTATTTTAGTTTATTTTTTAAGTTTAGGTTGATGCTTATTTTTTAGTTGAGTTTTATTTTTATTTATTTTTTTAGGTTTAAGTTTTATTTTTTTATGTTTAGGTTTAGGTTGAAGTTTTTATTTAATTTTTTTTGGTTTACGTTTTAGATTTTTATTTTAGGATTATTTTTAGGGTTAATTTTTTAGTTTAGGTTTCAGTTTATTTTCAATTTATTTTATTTTATTTAGTTTAGGGCTTAGGTTTTGTTTAATTTTGGCTTAGGTTTAGGTTTTATTTATATTAGTTTAGTTTATTTTAGTTTAGGCTTAGGTTTATTTTATATTATTTATTTTAATTTAAGTTTTTTTTAGTTTAGGGCTTAGGTTTTATTTTTTATTTATTTTTAGGTTTTATTTTTAGGTTGATTTTTTAAGTTTAAGTTTTTATTTTATTTTATTTTAGGTTTATTTTATTTTTTAGTTTATTTAAGTTTTTTATTTTTAGGTTTATTTTAGTTTTTAGTTTAGTTTAGGTTTTTATTTATTTTATTTTAGTTTAGTTTTTATTCTTTTATTTTTACTTATTTTTACATTTAGGTTTAGGTTTAGGTTTAGGTTTAGGTTTAGGTTTATGTTTAGGTATTAGTTTAGGTTATTATTTTATTTTATTTTTTATTTTATTTAGGTTTAGGTTTTTTTATTTATTTTATTTTTTGTTTGTTGTTTAGTTTAGGTTGATGTTTTTCCATTTTTAGTGTTTATTGTTTAGGGTGTAGGGTTTGGGGTTTAGGGTTGTAGGTTTTAAGGTTATAGGTTTAGGGTTTAGGGTTTACGGTTTATGGTTCTAAGGATTAAGGCTTAGGGTTTAGGGTTTAAGGTTTAGGTTTTACGGTTAGTTTTAGGGTTTAAGGTTTAGGGATAAGGTTCTTTTTTTAATTAAGTAAACTAGAAGGTTTCAGTTTGTTTAATTTATTTAATTTATTTTTTATTTACTTTAGTTTATTTTATTTTTTATATTATTTAGGTTTATTTTTATTTTTATTTAGTTTAGTTTATTTATTTTAGGTTTATTTATTTTAGTTTAGGTTTTCTATTTTAGTTTCTTTTTTAGGTTTACGTTTAGGTTTAGTTTTATTTTTTTAGTTCAGTATTATTTTTATTTTATTTTTGGTTTTGGTTTTATTTTTTATTTTTAGGTTTAGGTTTAGATTTTTATTTTATTTTTTTAGGTTTAGGTTTTAAGTTTTTATTTTAGGTTTATTTTTAGGTTTTATTTTCTTAAGTTAGGTTTAGGTTTATTTTTATTTTATTTTATCTTATTTAGTTTAAGATTTAGGTTAAGTTTCTTTTAGGTTTAGGTTTAGGTTTTATTTATTTTATTTGTTTATTTTTATTTAGGTTTGGGTTTATTTTATTTTATTTATTTTAGGTTCAAGTTTTTTTTAGTTTAGGGTTTAGGATTTATTTTTTATTTATTTATAAGTTTTATTTTAAGATTTATTTTTAGGTTTAGGTTTTTATTTAATATTTATTTTATTTTATTTTAGGTTTATTTTAGTTTTTTTAGTTTAGTTTAGGTTTTTATTTATTTTATTATATTTTATTTTTCATTTTTTTATTTCATTTTTACATTTAGGTTTAGGTTTAGGTTTAGGTTTTTATTTTATTTAGGTTTTAGTTTTTTTATTTATTTTTATTTTTCAATTTTATTTAGTTTAGATTTAGGTTTTTAGGGTTTTGGGTTTAGGGCTTAGGGTTGTAGGTTTCAGGGTTTAGGGTTGTAGGTTTTTTTGGGTTTTTTAGAGTTTTTGGGTTTAGGGTTTAGGATTAGTTTTAGTTTAGAGTTTAAGGGTTTTAAAAAAAATTAAGTAAATCAATAGTTTAGTCCATATTTATTTTTTATTTATTTTACTTTATTTGATTTTATTTATGCTTTTATTATTTTTATTTTAGTTTAGTTTATTTTATTTTTTTATTTATTTAGTTTAGGTTTTATTTTAGTTTTTTTTAGGTTTAGATTTATGCTTATCTTTAGTTTAGTTTTATTTTTCATGTTTATGTTTTATTTATTATTTTTAGGTTTAGATTGAAGTTTTTGTTTTTGTTTTTTATGTTTAGGTTTTAGGTTTTTATTTTAGGTTTATTTTTAGGTTTTATTTTTTTTGTTTAGGCTTAGGTTTATTTTTAGTTTAATTGATTTTATTTAGCTTAGGGTTCATGTTTAAATTTAAGTTTATGTTTAGGTTTTATTTATCCTAATTTAGTTTATTTTAGTTTTGGTTTAGGTTTATTTTATTTTTTTTTATTTTAGGCTTAGGTTTGTTTTGTCAGTTTAGGGTTTTGGTTTTTTAGGTTTTTTTATTTAGTTTTATTTTATTTTATTTTATTTTATTTTATTTTACGTTTAGTTTTCTTTTATTTAAGTTTATTTATTTTATTTTAGTTTAGTTTATTTAATTCATTTTAGTTTAATTTTATTTTTTTAATTTATTTTATTTTTATGTTTAGGTATAGGTTTAGGTTTAGGTTTTAGTTTAAGTTTTTATTTTATTTTATTATTTTATTTAGGTTTATATTTTTTTTTATTTTATTTTTAGGTTTTATTTTGTTTAGGTTTAGGTTTTTTTGTTTTTTGGGTTTATGGTTTAGGGTTTAGGGTTTTGGTTTTAGGGTTTAGGGTTTAGGGTTTACGATTTAGGGTTTAGGGTTTATGGTTTTAAGGTTTAAGGTTGAGGGTTGAGGGTTGAGTGTTGAGGCTTTAGGGTTTAGGGTTATTTTAGGGTTTAGTGGCTTAGGGTAGGGTTTAGTGGTTTAGGTTTAAGGTAGTTTTAGTAGTTAGTTTAAGGTTTAGGGATAAGGTTCTTTTAATCAAATTAGAAGGTTCATTTTAATTTATTTAATTTATTTTTTATTTACTTTAGTTTATTTTATTTTTTATATTATTTAGGTTTATTTTTATTTTTATTTAGTTTAATTTATTTATTACAAGTTTATTTATTTTAGTTTAGGTTTTCTATTTTAGTTTCTTTTTTAGGTTTACGTTTAGGTTTAGTTTTATTTTTTAGTTCAAGATTATTTTATTTTATTTTGGTTTTGGTTTTATTTTTTATTTTAGGTTTAGGTTTAGATTTTTTTATTTTATTTTTTAGGTTTAGGTTTTAAGTTTTATTTTAGGTTTATTTTAGGTTTTATTTTTAAGTTAAGTTTAGGTTTATTTTATTTTATTTTATCCATTTAGTTTAAGGTTTAGGTTAAGTTTCTTTTAGGTTTAGGTTTAGGTTTTATTTATTTTATTAGTTTATTTTTATTTAGGTTGGGGTTTATTTTATTTTATTTATTTTAGGTTCAGGTTTTTTTAGTTTAGGGTTTAGGATTTATTTTTTATTTATTTTTAGGTTTTATTTTAAGATTTATTTTTAGGTTTAGGTTTTTATTTAATATTTATTTTATTTTATTTTAGGTTATTTTAGTTTTTTAGTTTAGTTTAGGTATTTATTTTATTATATTTTATTTTCTTTTTTTATTTCATTTTACATTTAGGTTTAGGTTTAGGTTTAGGTTTTTATTTTATTTAGGTTTTAGTTTTTTTATTTATTTTTATTTTTCAATTTTATTTAGTTTAGATTTAGGTTTTTAGGGTATTGGGTTTTGGCCTTAGGGTTGTAGGTTTCAGGGTTTAGTGTTGTAGGTTTTTTTGGGTTTAGGGTTTAGAGTTTAGGGTTTTGGGTTTAGGGTTTAGGATTAGTTTTAGGGTTTAGGGTTTTAAAAAAAAATTAAGTAAATCAATAGGTTTAGGTCTATTTAGTTTATTTTTTATTTATTTTACTTTATTTGATTTTTTTTATTTATGCCTATTTTTTATTTTTATTTAGTTTAGTTTATTTATTTTAGGTTTATTTGTTTTAGTTTAGGTTTTTTATTTTAGTTTATTTTTTAGGTTTAGATTTATGCTTATCTTTAGTTTAGTTTTATTTTTCATGTTTATGTTTTATTTATTATTTTTAGGTTTAGATTGAAGTTTTTATTTTTATTTTTTATGTTTAGGTTTTAGGTTTTTATTTTAGGTTTATTTTTAGGTTTTATTTTTTTTGTTTAGGCTTAGGTTTATTTTTAGTTTATTTGATTTTATTTAGCTTAGGGTTCATGTTTAGCTTAATTTAAGTTTATGTTTAGGTTTTATTTATCCTAATTTAGTTTATTTTAGTTTAGGTTTAGGTTTATTTTATTTTTTTTATTTTAGGCTTAAGATTTTTTTGTCAGTTTAGGGTTTTGGTTTTTTTTTTAGGTTTTTTTTATTTAGTTTTATTTTATTTTATTTTATGTTTATTTTATTTTTATTTTACATTTAGTTTTTCTTTTATTTAGGTTTATTTATTTTTTAGTTTAGTTTAGGTTTTTATTTAATTCATTTTAGTTTAATTTTATTTTTTTTTAATTTATTTTATTTTTACGTTTAGGTTTAGGTTTAGGTTTTAGTCTAAGTTTTTATTTTATTTTATTATTTTATTTAGGTTTATATTTTTTTATTTATTTTTTTGGTTTTATTTTGTTTAGGTTTAGGTTTTTTTGTTTTTTGGGTTTATGGTTTAGGGTTTAGGGTTTTGGTTTTAGGGTTTAGGGTTTAGGGTTTACGATTTAGGGTTTAGGGTTTATGGTTTTAAGGTTTAAGGTTGAGGGTTGAGGGTTGAGGGTTGAGGCTTTAGGGTTTAGGGTTAGTTTTAGGGTTTAGGGTTGTGGGTTAAGCTCTTTTTTAAAAAAAATTAAGTAAACCCATAGGTTTAGGTTTATTTAATTTATTTAGTTTATTTTTTATTAATTTTAATTTAATTTATTTTTTATTTTTATTTATATTTAGTTTAGTTTATTTATTTTAAGTTTATTTATTTTAGTTTAGGTTTTCTATTTTAGCCTTTTTTAAGGTTTATGTTTAGGTTTAGTTTTATTTTTATTTTATTATATAGGTTTATGTGATATTTTTTTATTTTTAGGTTTAAGTTTAGGTTTTTATTTTATTTTTATAGGTTTAGGTTTTAGATTTTTAGTTTTGGTTTCTTTTTAGGTTTTATTTTTTAGTTTAGTTTAGGTTTATTTTTGTATATTTTATTATATTTAGGGTTTAAGTTTTGGTTTAGGTTTAGTTTATTTTAGTTTAGTTTATTTTAATTTAGGTTTAGGTTTTTTTTATTTTTATTTTAGGTTAAGGTTTTATTTTTTATTTATTTTTAGGTTTATTTGTTAGGTTGTGTTTTATTTAGCTTTTATATTTTTTTATTTTAGGTTTATTTTATTTTTATTTTAGGTTTAGTTTTTATTTTATTTATTTAAAACTTATTGAAATAACCATGATAAGAATCCTTTAAAACATTGTGTTAATGTTAGGGCATCCCTAGAAACGACGTGCTGTATAGCTTGAATATAGTGAAAAATGTGCAAGGGCTGCTGCATCAAGCCCAGTTGCAGTGTTAAATAAGCAAGGGTTACCAGATTATGGACAGATGTGGGCAAAGAAGTTAGTCCATGAAACTAGAATTAGGTTTAGAACTTGGAATATAGGTACTCTTACAGGTTAACTAATGGAATTAATAGATATTATGGTTCATAGGAAGATAAATATTTTATGTGTTCAAGAAACTAAATTGGTTGGGGAGAAAGCCAAGGAGATTGATAGTTTAGGTTTTAAACTTTGGTATTCAAGTAGATGTCAAATTAGAAATGACGTAGGTATGATTATAGATAAAAGTTTAAAGGATAATGTTATAAATATTAATAGATGCGGAGATAGAATTATAACTTTAAAGATTATTATTGATACTAAGATTATTAATGTTATAAGTGTTTATGCTCCTCAAGTAAGTTTGGATGTAGGCTCAAAAGAAAAATATTGGAATGAATTAGAGGGGATTAAAACAGAAGATACCTCTTGAAGAAAAAGTATTTATTGGCGGAGATTTAAATGGACATGTTGGTAGAGTGGTAGAAGATTTTAGAAGTATTCATGGTGATTATGGATTTGGAGTGCCAAATGGAGAAGGTAGGACTATATTAGATTTTACTGTAGCCTATGATTTTGTAGTTGCTAATACTTTATTTAAGAAAAGAGATGAGCATATTATTACTTATAAAAATGGATCTAGTAAAACACATATTGATTATTTTCTGATAAGAAAAATAGATTGTTTAGATTGTAAAGATTGTAAGGTCATTCCAAGTGAATATTTAAATACCCAACATTGATTATTAGTCTTAAATTTTAAGATGAAAATTGGAAGATGAAACATAAATCAAATTATTGTCCTAGGATTAGATGGGGACACTTAAAGAACACTAATAAAAATATTTTTAAGAGCAAGCTACAAGAGATTAGAATTTGGGATGTTCATAACGAAGATAATGTTATGTGGGAAAAAGTAGCAAGTGAAATTAAGCAAGTGGCTAAAAATGTGCTTGAAGAATCAAAAGGAAAAGCTTCTTTTAATAAAAATAGTTGGTGGTGGAGTCAGAATGTGCAAGAAAAGATAAAAAATAAGTCGTGTTGTTATAAAACTTGGTTTATAAGTAAAAACTCGAAGAATTGGGAAATATATAAAATGGCATGTAGAGATTCTAAGAAAGTAATATATGATACAAAAAATTTAGCTTTTAGTGATTTAAATAATAGATTAGATACCAAAGAAGGTGAAAGATGTATGTATATGTTAGCTAACCAAAGAGATAGGAGATGTTTTCTTAGAAAAGGATATTGAAAATAGGTGGATGAGGTATTTTGATAAACTTTTCATTGAAGGATCTAAAAATATGATTGATTCTTGCAACCTTAATACCTTAAATAAAAATAGAGAATTTTTTTTTTATCATCATATTAGTAAATTTGAAGTAAGAGAAGCTTTAAAGAAAATGAAATGTGGAAAAATAGTAGGACCTGATGATATTCCAATAGAAGTGTGGAAATGTCTAAGAGATCAAGGAATTTCTTGGCTTAGAAATCTTTTTAATGTTATTTTAAAGACTAAAAATATGTTAGATGAGTGGAGAAAGAGTTTTTTATTCCTATATTTAGGAATAAAGGTGGTGCACAAGAGTGTACAAATCATAGAGGAATTAAGTTAATATTTCACACATTAAAATTATGGGAGAGTGTAATTGAGCATAGGTTACGATGTGATATAAAAGTTTCTCACAATCAGTTTGGTTTTATGCTAGGAAAATCTAATATGGATGTTAAACATTTGTTAAGAGTTTTGATGGAGAAGTTTAGAGAAAGCAAAGCGGATCTACTTATGATATTTATTTATTTAGAAAAATCTTATGACAAAGTTTCAAGAGATGTTCTTTGGAGAGTTATAGAAAATAAAGGAGTTAACATTGGTTATATTCAATTCATTAAGGATATGTATACTAAAGCTGTTGTGTCCAAACACAATGATGATTGATAAAATATTTTCCTATTTTAGTTAGATTACATCAAGGATTAGCTTTAAGCCATTATCTTTTTGTTTTAGTTATGGATGTTCTTACTAGGCATTTACAAGAAGATGAATCTTGGTGTATGCTTTTTGCTGATGACATTCTTCTTGTTGATAAGACTAAAGATGGAGTCCAAGAGATACTTGAATTATGAAGGTCAACCTTAAAGTCTAAAGGTTTTTGTTTAAGTAGATCTAAAACTGAATATATGGAGTGTAATTTTAGTTGTAGAAGTTATAGTGGTAGTGTTGTGACATTTGGTGAACAACTCATTAAAAGGATTGAGTGATTCAAATTTTTAGGCTATATTATTCAAAATGATGGTGAAATAGATGGAGATGTTATTAGAAAAATTCAAGTTGGATGGTTGAAGTGGAGGAATGCATTTGGCATGTTGTGTGATAGAAAAGTATCAGTTAAACTTAAGGGAAAATTTTATAAGATGGTGGTAAGACCTAAAATGTTTTATGGTGCAGAATGTTGGCCAATAAAATAGAAGCATGAGACCAAGTTAAGTGTTGTAGAGATGGGGATGCTCAAGTGGATGAGTTTTTTTACTCTTAGAGATAAAATGTGAAATGAGTATCTTCGAGAAAAAGTTGGAGTAGCTCTAGTGGTAGATAAGATTAGAGAGAGTCCCCTTCGATGGTTTGGCCAAATAAAGTGTCGGCCATCCAATGACCTGGTTAAGAGAGTATATGCATTAGATTTTCCTTATGTTAAGAAAGGTAGAGGTAGACCTAAAAAAACATGGTTAAGATGTATAAAAATTAACCTTAGTATACTTGAATTAAATGAGAATTAAATGAGAATTTAGTTTAGGGTGTAGGTTTAGGGTTTAGGGTTTAAATTTTAGAGTTTATGGTTTTATGGTTTACGCTTTTAGGGTTTATGGTTTAAGGTTATGGTTTAGGGTTTAGAGTTTTAGGGTTTAGGGTTTTAGGATTTAGGGTTTAGGGTTATGGTTTTGGGGTTTAGGTTTAGTGTGCCTTTAGGGTTTAGGGAGTTTAGGTTATTTAGAGTTTAGAGCTTTAGTTAGTCTGAGTTTTAGTGTTTAGTGTTTAGGTTTAGTTTAGGTTTTAGGGTTTAGGGTTTATGGCTTTAAAGTTTAGTGTTTAAGGTTAGGGTAAGGGTTATAGGGTTTAACGTTTAGGGTTTAGGATTTAGGGTTTAGGGTGGTAGGTTTAGGGTTAGTTTTAGGGTTTAGGATTTATGGTTTTGGGTTTTGTGGTTTTTTTTAAATAAAGTAAATCGGTAGGTTTAGGTTAATTTAATTTAATTTTTATTTATTTTATCTTAGTTTATTTTTTAATTTTTACTTAGTTTTTCTCATTTATTTTAGGATTATTTATTTTAGTTTTGGTTTTTTATTTTTGTTTATCTTTTAGGTTTATGTTTATTTTTTAGTTGAGTTTTTTTATTTTTATTTTTTAGGTTTATGTTTTATTTTTTATTTTTAAGTTTAGTTATTAGGTTTTTATTTTTTTGTTTTTTTATTTTATTTTTTAGTTTAAGTTGATTTTTGGTTTATTTTATTACATTTAGTTTAGGTTTAGGTTTTGGTTTAGTTTATTTTATGTTTAGGTTTTGATTTTAATTATTTTAGTTTATTTTATTTTAGTTTAGGTTTAGGTTTATTTTATTTTATTTATTTTATTTTTAGTTTAGTTTTTTTTTTTTTTTAATTTAGGGTTTAAGTTTTATTTTTTATTTATTTCTAGGTTTTAGTTTTAGGTTTATTTTCTTGTTTAGGTTTTTATTTTGTTTTTATATTATTTTATTTTAGGTTTATTTTACTTTTTATTTTACGTTTAGTCTTTATTTTAGTTAGGTTTTTTATTCTTAGATTTATTTTATTTTTTAGTTTTGTTTAGGTTATTATTTATTTTATTTTAGATTATTTTTATTATTTTATTTTATTTTATCTTTAAGTTTAGGTTTAGGTTTTTATTTTATTTTATTTTTTATTTTATTTTGGTTTAGGTTTTTTATAAGATTTATTTTTAGGTTTTATTTAGCTTAGGTTTAGGTTTTTAGGGCTTAGGGTTAGGGTTTAGGGTTTAGGGTTTAGGGTTTAGGGTTTAGAGTTAGCTTAGGGGTTTTTTAAAAGTAAGTAAATCGAAAGGTTAAGGTTTTAATTATTTTATTTTAGTTTACTTTAGTTTAGTCTTAGATTTTATTTAATTTATTTTAGTTAATTTCAGTTTACTTTTAGGTTTATTTTATTTTTATTTTAGGTTAAGGTTTTTTTATTTAATTAAGTTTTAGTTTTATTTTTTATTTATTTTTAGGTTTTATTTTTAAGTTTATTTTTTTTGTTTAGGTTTTTGTTTAGTATTTATTTTATTTTATTTTATGTTTATTTTAGGTTTATTGTATGTTCATTTTTATTATATTTAATTCTTTAGTCTTTGGTTTATTTTATTTTTTAGTTTAGTTTAGGCTATTATTTATTTTATTTTAGTTTATTTTATTATTTTATTTTATTTTATTTTTAGATTTCAATTTACCTTTTAGTTTAGGCTTTTATTTTATTTAGGTTTAGGTTTATTTATTTATTTTATTTTTAGGTTTTACTTAGTTTGGGTTTAGGTTTTTAGGATTTTAAGGTTTAGGGTTTAGGGTTTAGTGTTTAGGGTTTAAGGTTTTATGATTTAGGGTCTTAAGGTTTATGGTTTAGGTTTATAGTTTAGAGTTTAGGGTTTAGTCTTCAGGCTTTAGGCTTTAGGGTTTTTAGGGTTTAGGGGTTATGGTTAGCTTAGGGTTTAGGGTTGGTTTAGGGTTTATGGTTTAGGGTTTGGGCTTTAGGGTTTAGGGTTAGTTTAGGATTTAGCATTTATGGTTTTATTATTTAAGGTTTAGGGTTGAGGGTTTAAGGTTTAAGGTTTAGGGATTAGGGTTTGGCATTTAGGGTTTAATGTTGTAGGTCTAGTGTTTAAGGTTTAGGAATTTAGGGTTTAAGGTTTAGGGAATAGGGTTTTAGGGTTTAGGGTTTATGATTAAAGGTTTCTAGGGTATAGGATTTAGGGTTTAAGTTTTAGGTTTAGGGTTCAGGTTTTAGTTTAGGGTTTAAGGGTTTCAGGTTTTTTTAAAAGAGAATAAATTCAGATTCAACATTTCTTTTCTTCGATTTCATCAACCAAGTGACACACCAAGTTTTCTAAGACACAAGTGATGACATAGATAAAAAATTTGCATGCATAGAGCAAAATAAAAACCCTAGATCATTAGAATCATCTCAACTATAAAAACATAGTTCCACGAGCAGTAGATCGGATCGACCATTCTTTAGTTTCTCCAGTTCCCATTAGATCCACCCTAGCCTCTCGAGTAGCGGGATCCACCATCACATCCCCGATCTCTCCCTCCATCACCACCACGGCTATAACCTCTGTTGCTCCTCCCACCTCTATAACCACCACTGCTCCAACCACCATATCCAGCAACACCTCTAGATCCCCCACCACGACTACGATAAGTGCCGCCTCTACCTTTGTCTCCACTGTTAGATCTAGATTGAGCCTTGTTGATGGTGATGTTCTTGTTGTCAAGGTACTGCCCATTCTTAGGGTTTAGGTTGATTGGGTTTTAGGGTTTCAATTTATTTTTTTTAATTTACTTAATTACTTTAGGTTTAGGTTTAGGGTTTAGGGTTTTAGGGTTTGCGCTTTTAGGGTTTAGGGTTTAAGGCTAGGGTTTATGGTTTAGGGATTTAAGGTTTAGGGTTTTAAGGTTTAGGGTTAGGGTTTAGGGTTTAGGATTTAAGGTTTACTGTTTACGCTTTAGGGTTTAGGGTTTTGAGGGTTTAAGGTTTAGGGTTAGTTTAGGGTTTAGGATATAGCTTTAGGGTTTAGGGTTTTTAGGGTTTAGGTCTATTTTTTAGTTTAGTTCTATTTTTATTTATTTTTTAGGTTTAGGTTTTATTTTTAATTTTTAGGTTTAGGTTTTTATTATATTTTTTTAGGTTTAGGTTTAAGTATTTATTTTAGGTTTATTTTTTGATTTTATTTTTTAGTTTAGGTTTAGGTTTATTTTTGGTTTATTTTATTTTATTTACGGATGCAAAAAGTTGAGGGTTGCGTTAGGTAGTCGACAGTCAGCGTAAAATTTGTCGAAATAATCATGACATGAATCCTTTAAATCAATGTGTCAATGCTAGGGCATTCCCTGGAAGCGATGGGCTATATGGTTTGAATATAGTAAAAAATGTGCTAGAGCGTACATGCAGTGTGCGGTGTTAAATAAAAGGGTTCCCCGTTATGGTGAGCGGGCAAGAAGTTAGTCCATGAAACTTGAATTAGGTTAGGATCTTGGAATATAGGTACTCTTACAGGTAAATTAATGGAATTAATAGATATTATGGTTCATAGAAAGATAAATATTTTATGTGTTCAAGAAACTAAATGGGTTGGTGAGAAGGCCAAGGAGATTGATAGTTTAGGTTTTAAACCCGTCGAACTAGAAATGGTGTAGGTGTGATTATAGATAAAAGTTTGAAGAATAATGTTATAAGTATTAATAGATGTTGAGATAGAATTATAGCTCTAAAAGAATATTATTAACTAAAATGTTATAAGTGTCTATGCTCCTCAAGTAGGTTTGGAGGTAAGCTCAAAAGAAAAATTTTGGAATGAATTAGTGGGATTAATACAAAAGATACCTCTTGAAGAAAAAGTATTTATTGGGGGAGATTTAAATGGACATGTTGGTAGAGTGGTAGAAGATTTTAAAAGTATTCATGGTGATTATGGATTTTGAGTGACTAATGAAGAAGGTAGGACTATATTAGATTTTTCCTTAGCTTATGATTTTGTAGTTGCTAATACTTTATTTAAGAAAAGAGATGAACATATTATTACTTATAAAAATAGATCTAGTAAAACATTGATTATTTTTACGATAAGAAAAAATAGATTAGATTGTAAAGATTGTAAGGTCATTCAAGTGAAATTTTAAGTACCCAACATATTAGTTTTAGATTTTAAGATGAAAGGTTGTAAGAGAAAAAATAAACTAAATTATTGTCCTAGGATTAGATGGGTACACTTAAAGAACACAAATAAAAATATTTTTAAGAGCAAGCTACAAGAAATTAGAATTTGGTATGTTCATAAGGAAGCTAACGTTATGTGAGAAAAAAAAAATCAAGTGAAATTAAGCAAGTTGATAAAAATGTGCTTGGAGAATCATAAGGAAAAGCTTCTTTTATTAAGAATAGTTGGTGGTGGAGTCAGAGTGTGCAAGAAAAGATAAGAAATAAGAAGCATTGTTATAAAACTTGGTCTAGATGTAAAATTGAGGAATTGGAAAGATATAAAGTGGCTGTAGAGATTCTAAGAAAGCAATATATGATGCAAAAATTTAGCTTTAGTGATTTATACAATAGATTAGATACCAAAGAGAGATGAAAGATGTATGTAAAGAAGAGATAGGAGAAGTAAAGACATAGTTCAAGTGAGGGTATTAAGGATGAAAATAATAAAGTGCTTTTCTTAGAAAAGATATTGAAAATAGGTGGATGAGTTATTTTGATAAACTTTTCAATGAAGGATCTAAAATACGATTGATTTTAAATAATACCTAAACAAAATAGAGAATTTTCTATCATCGTATTAGTAAATCGAAGTTAGTGAAGCTTTAAAGAAAATGAAATGTAAAAATGTGAGGACGGATAATATTCTAATAGATGTGTGGAAATGTTTGGGAGATCAAGGAATTTCTTGGCTTACAAATCTTTTAATGTTATTTTAAAGACTAAAAGATGCCGGAAGAAGTGGAGAAAGAGTTTGTTGGTTCCTATATTTAAGAATAAAGGTGATGCACAAGAGTGTGCAAATTATAGAGAATTAAGTTAATGTGCCATACATAAAATTATGGGAGAGTAAGTAAGCATTAAGCATAATACGATGTGATATAGAAGTTTCGGTTGGTTTCATGCAGATCTACTATGGATGGCTATACATTTGTTAAGAGGTTTGATGGAAGAAGCATAGAAAGTTAGAAGGATATACATATGATATTTATGATAGAAAGCATGATAAAGTCTCAAGAGATGTTCTTTGGAGAGTTCTAAACAAGGAGTTATATTATATTCAGTCATTAAGGATATGTATACTAGACAACTCAAGGAGGATTGACAAAATATTTTCCTATTTGGTTGGTACATCAAGGATCAACATTAAGCCCTTATCTTTTTTACTTTAGTTATGGATGTTCTTACGAGGCATTTACAACAAGATGTACCTTGGTGTATGATATTCTTCTTGTTGATAAGACTAGAGGGGTCCAACAAACTTGAATTATAGGTCAACTTAAGTGGGTTTTTTGTTTAAGGAGATCTAAATTGAATATATGAAGTGTAATTTTAGTTGTAGAAGTTATAGTGGTAGTGTTGTGACATTTGGTGAACAACTCATTAAAAGGAGTGAGCGATTCAAATTTGTAGGCTATATTATTCGAAATGATGGTGAAATAGATGGAGATGTTATTAGCAAAATTCAAGTTGGATGGTTGAAGTGGAGTAATGCATTTGGCCTGTTGTGTGATAGAAAAGTACCACTTAAACTTAAGGGAAAATTTTATAAGATGGTGGTATGACCTAAAATGTTTTATGGTGCAGAATGTTGGCCAATAAAATAGAAGCATGATACCAAGTTAAGTGTTGTTGAGATGGGGATGCTCAGGTGGATGAGTTTCTTTACTCTTAGAGATAAAAAATGTGAAATGAGTATGTTCAGAAAAAATTTGAGTAGCTCAGTGGTAGATAAGATTAGAGAGTACTTAGATGGTTTGGCCAAATAAAGTGTCCCAAGTCAATGACTTTGGTTAAGAGAGTATATGCATTAGATTTTCCTTATGTTAAGAAAAGTAGAGGTAGACCTAAAAAAGACTTGGTTAAGATGTATAAAAAATGTTCTTAGTATACTTCAATTAAATGAGAATTTGACACATAATAGGACACAATGGAGATGAAGGATTCATGGAGCCAACCCCATCTAGTGGGATTAAGGCTTGTTGCTGTTGTTGTTGTTGTTGTAGTTTAGGTTCAAGTTTACATTTAGTTTATTTTAGGTTTAAGTTTAGGTTTTATTTATTTTTATTTTAGTTTATTTTATTTTAGGTTTAGGTTTATTTTATTTATTTATTTTTATTTTTATTTTAGGTTTAGGTTTTTTTTAGTTTAAGGTTTAAGTGTTATTTTTTATATATACTTTAGGTTTTATTTTTAGGAATATTTTTTAGGTTTAGGTTTTTATTTAGTTTTTATTTTATTTTATTTTATTTTATTTTCAGTTTATTGCAAGTTTATTTTATTTTTATTTTATGTTTACTTATTATTTTATTTAGTTTTTTATTCTAAGGTTTTTTTAATTTTTTTAGATTAATTTAGGTTATTATTTATTTTTTTTATTTTTTTTTTTAGTTTGATTTTATTTTTAGGTCTAGGTTTAGGTTTTAGTTTATATTTTATTTTATTATTTTATTTTATTTTTTAATTTTTATGTTTTTTTTATTTATTTCTTTTTAAGTTTAGTTTAGAGTTTAGGGTTTAGGTTTAGGGTTTAGGTTTAGGGTTTAGGTTTTAAGGGTTTGGTTTTAGGGTTTAGGGTTTTTCTTAGAGTTTTAGGGTTTAGGTTTAGGGTTAGGGTTTGATTTGAGTTAAAGGTTTTGGATTAGGGTTTAGGATTAGGCTTTAGGTTTCAGGAATTCAAGATTTAGATTTTAAGGTTTAGGTTTAATAGTTTAGGGTTTAGGGTTTAGGGTTTCAGGATTTAAGGGATTTAGGTTTAGGGTTTTTTAGGGTTTAGGTTTTAGGATTTAGGGTTTAGGATTTAGGTTTTAGTTTTTTAACAGGATATAATTTGAATTCAACATTTCTTCTTTTTTATTTATTCACCAAGTAACACACCATGTTTTTTTAAGACATAAACAGAGATCAAAATGAGCACACAAATCAAAACCAAAACCATTCGAATAATTTATTATAAGACAGTTCCATAACCAAATTCAGTTCTTGATTTCTCTCATTCCATTAGAACCACCCCAGGCCACTTTCAGTGGCAGGATCCACCATCATAGGGTTTAAGGTTTATGGTTTTAGGGTTTATGCTTTTAGGGTTTAGGGTTTAAGGTTAGGGTTTAGGGTTTAGGGTTAGGGTTTAAACTTTAGGGTTTAGGGTTAGCTTACGGTTTAGGGTTTAGGCTTTATGGTTCAAGGTTTTTAGGGTTTAGTATTTAAGGTTTAGGGTTAGTTTAGGGTTTTAATGATTAGGGTTTAGGTTTTAAGGTAAGGGTTATGGTTATAGGGTTTAAGGTTTAGGGTTAGTTTTAGATTTAGGGTTTAGGGTAACCTCTGTCGCTCTTCCTGCCTCCATACCATCAAGGTTCTACCCATTCTTAGGGTTTAGGTTTACTAGTTTTTAGGGTTTAAGTTTATTTTTTAATTTATTTAGTTACTTTAGGTTTAGGTTTAGGGTTTACGATTAGGGTTTAGGGTTTAAGGCTTTAGGATTTAGAGTTTTAAGGTTTACGATTTAGGGTTTAGTGTTTAGGCTTTAGGGTCTAGGATTTTGAGGGTTTGGGGGTTAGGATTAGTTTTAGGTTTAGGATTTAGCTTTATGGTTTAGGGTTTTAAGGTTTAGGTTTATTTTTTAGTTGAGTTTTATTTTTATTTTCTTTTTTAGGTTTAAGATCTATTTTTTTATTTTTAGGTTTATGTTTAGTTTTTATTTTAGGTTTTATTTTTAGGTTTTTATTTTGGGATTATTTTTTGATTTTATTTTCTACTATAGAATTATTTTTAGTTTATTTTATTTTATTTAGTTTAGGTTTAGGTTTAGTTTATTTTAGTTTTAGGTTTAGGTTTTATTTCTTTTAGTTTAGGTTTATTTTATTTTTATTTTAGGTTTAGGTTTTTTTAGTATCTTGTTTAAGTTTTATTTATTTATTTTTAGGTTTTCATTTTAAATCTTTTTAGGTTTAGGTTTTAATTTAGTTTTTATTGTATTTTATTTTAAGTTTATTTTATTTTTATTTTATGTTTAGTTTTTCTTTTAGTTAGGTTTTCTATTCATAGGTTTATTTTATTTTTTAGTTTTGTTTAGGTTCTTATTTATTTTATTTTAGTTTATTTTTATTATTTTATTTTATTTTATTTTATTTTTATGTTTAGGTTTAGGTTTTAGTTTTATTTTATTTTTTTATTTTATCTAAGTTTATCTTTTTTTAATATGTTTTATTTTTAGGTTTTATTTAGTTTAGGTTTAGCTTTTTAGGTTTTTAGGGTTTAAGGTTTAGGGTTTTAGGGTTTTGGGTTTTAGGGTTTAGGGTTTAGGGTTTAGGGTTTAGGGTTTAGGGTTTAAGGTTTAGGCTTTAGGGTTTATGATTTTTAGGGTTTAGGGTTTAGGGTTTTGGGTTACCATAGGATTTTTTTAAATTAATTAAACTGAAAGGTTTAGGTTTGTTTAGTTTATTTAATTTATTTATTATTTATTTTTATTTATTTTATTTTTCATTTTTATATATGTTTATTTTTTTATTTCATTTAGTTTATTTATTTTAGGTTTATATATTTTATTTAATGTTTTCTTTAGTTTATTTTTTAGGTTTAGGTTTTATTTTTTATTTTTAGGTTTAGGTTTAGGTTTTTATTTTATTTTTTTAGGTTTAAGTTTTAGGTTTTTATTTTAGTTTTATTTTGAGGTTTAATTTTTTTAGTTTAGGTTTAGGTTTATTTTAAGTTTATTTATTTCTATTTAATTTAGGTTTAGTTTACTTTAGTTTAGGTTTAGGTTTTATTTATTTAGTTTAGTTTATTTTAGTTTAGGTTTTGGTTTATTATATTTTCTTTATTTTATTTATATTTTAGGTTAAGTTTTTTTTTAATTTAGGGTTTAGGTTTTATTTTTTATTTATTTTTAGGTTTTATTTTTAAGTATATTTTTTAGGTTTAGGTTTTTATTTAGATTTATTTTATTTTATTTTTGGTTTAATTTATTATTATTTTATATATTTTTTATTTTATTTTGTTTTTTATTCTTATGTTTATTTTATTTTCTAGTTTAGTTTAAGTTATTATTTATTTTAATTTAGTTTAGTTTATTTTATTTTTAGGTTTAGGTTTACATTTTAGTTTATGTTTTATTTTATTTTACTTTTTAAATTTATTTATGTTTAGGTTTTCTATTTATTTATTTTTAGGTTTTATTTTATTTAAGTTTAGGTTTTTAGGTTTTTAGGGTTTAGGGTTTAGAGTTTTGCATTTAGGGTTTAGGGTTTTGGGTTTTATGATTTAGGGTTTTAAGGTTTAGGGTTTAGTCTTTATGCTTTAAGGTATAGGGTTTTTAAGGTAGGGTTTAGGGTTTAGGCTTAGCTTAGGGTTTTGGGTTAGTTTAGGGTTTAGGGTTTAGGGTTTAAGGTTTATGGTTTAGGCATTAAGATTTAGGGTTATTTTAGGGTTTAACATTTAAGGTTTTAGGGTTTAGGGTTTATGGTTTAGGGTTAGGTTAGGGTTTAGGGTTTAAGGTTTAGGGTTTAATGTTTATAATTTTTTAGGGTTTAGGGCTTAGGGTTTAGGGTTATAGGTTTAGGGTTTAAGGTTTAGGGTTTAGGGTTTAAAGTTTTAGGGTTTAGGGTTTAGGGAATAGGGTTTTATGGTTTAAGGTTTAGGATTTAGGGTTTAGGGTTTAGGGTTTAGGTTTAGGGTTTAGGGTTTTTAGGGTATAAGGTTTCGGGTTTAGGGTTTAGGTTTTAGGTTTAGAGTTCAAGTTTTTGTTTAGGGTTTAAGTTTTTTCATTTTTTTAATAGAGAACAAATTCAGATTCAACATTTCTTTTTATTTTAATTTCATCAACCAAGTAACACACCAAGTTTTCTAAAACACAAGCGATGACATAGATAAAAAATGAGCACGCATAAAGCAAACCAAAATCCCTATATAACTAGAACTGTCTCTACTATAAAGACATAGTTCCATAAGTAACTGATCGGATCAACCATTTTTCAGTCTCTCCAGTTTCCATTAGAACTACCCCGGCCACTTAAGTTGCGGGATCTACCATCATATTCGATCTCTTCTTCCGTCACCACCAAGGTTGTAACCTCTGTCGCTCATCTTGCCTTCATAATGACCACTACTCTAACCACCACCACCATATCCAGCAACACCTCTAGATCCCCCACCACCACTGTGATAACCACCGCCTTCGCCTTCGCCTCCATAGCCAGATCTAGACTGAGCCTGGTTGATGGTGATGTTCCTGCCATCAAGGTTCTGCCCATTCTTAGTGTTTAGGTTTATTAAGGTTTAGGGTTTAAGTTTATTTTTTAATTTTTTTAGTTACTTTAGGTTTAGGTTTAGGGTTTAGGGTTTAGGGTTAGGGTTTAGGGTTTAGGGTTTAGGGTTTAGGGTTTAGGGTTTAGGGTTAGGGTTTAGGGTTTAAGGCTTTAGGGTTTAGGGTTTTAAGGTTAAAGGTATAGGGTTAGGGTTTAGGTTTAGGATTTAGGATTTAGTGTTTAGGGTTTAGGGTTTAGTTTTAGTTTAGGGTTTAGGCTATAGCTTTATGGTTTTTAGGGTTTAGGTTTATTTTTTAGTTGAGTTTTTTTTTTATTTTATTTTTTAGGTTTAGGTTTTTTTTCTAATTTTTAGGTTTAGGCTTAAGTTTTTATTTTATTTTTTTAGGTTTAGATTTTTGGTCTTTATTTTAGGTTTATTTTTTGGTTTATTTTTTAGGTTAATTTAGGTTTATTTTTAGTTTATTTTATTTTATTTTATTTAGGTTTAGGTTTAGGTTTAGTTTATTTTAGGTTTAGGTTTAAGTTTTATTCATTTTAGTTTATTTTATTTTATTTTAGGTTTAGGTTTATTTTGTTTTATTTATTTTATATTTATTTTGGGTTTAGGTATTTTTTTAGGGTTTAGGTTTTATTTTTTATATGTTTTTAGGTTTTGTTTTTAGGTTTATTTTTTTGGTTTAGGTTTTTATTTAGTTTTTATTTTATTTTATTTTAGGTTTATTTTAGGTTTATTTTATTGTTAGTTTAAGTTTAGTTTTTATTTTATTTAGTTTTTTAATATAAAGTTTATTTTGTTTTCTAGTTTAGGTTAGGTTATAATTTATTTTATTTTTATTAGATTATTTTATCTTATTTTTAGGTTTAGGCCTAGGTTTTAGTTTATGTTTTGATTTTATTTTATTTTTAGGTTTTTTTTTTAGTTTTGATTTAGGTTTTTAGGTTTTTAGGGCTTAGGGTTTAGGGTTTAGGGTTTAGGGTTTGAGTTTAGGGTTTAGGGTTAGGTTTTAGGGTTTAGGGTTTCTAGGGTTTAGGGTTTAGGGTTTAAGGATTAGGGCATAGGGTTAACTTAGGGTTTACAGTTAGTTTAGGGTTTAGAGTTAAAGCTTCAAAGTTTAGGGTTTTTATGGTTTAGGGTTTAGGGTTAGTTTTGGGTTTAGGGTTTCAGTTTTAGGGTTTAGGGTTTAAAGTTTAGGGTTTAGGGTTTAGGGTTAGGGTTACTAGTTAGGATTTTTGGTTTAGGGTATAAGGTTTAAGGTTTAAGGTTTAGGGTTTAGTGTTTTTGAGGGTTTAGGGTTGTAGGTTTAGTGTTTAGTGTTTAGGGTTTTATGGTTTAGGATTTAAGGTTTGGGGTTTTAGGGTTTAGGGTTTAGGGTTTAGGGTTTATATGATTTAGGGTTTAGGTTTTAGTTTAGGTTTTAGGGTTTTTGGTATTTTTAAATAGAGAATAAATTAATATTTAATATTTCTTATTTTTGATTTCATTAACCAAGCAACACACTAAGTTTTCTAAGAGACTAGGGACAACATAGATAAAAAAAATGAGCATTCATAGAGCAAATCAAAAACCCTAGACAACTAGAACCATCTTGACTATAAAGACATAGTTCAGAAATAGCATATCAGATTGGATGTTCTTCAGTTTATCTAGTTTCCATCTGAACCACCTTGGCCACTCGAGTAGCAGAATCCACCATCATATCCATGATCTCTCCCTTCGCCACAACCATGACTCTAACCTCTGTCGCTCCTCTCATCTCTAAAATTGCCAATGATCTGACCACCACCTCCATATCCACATGCACCTCTAGATCCCCCACCTCCACTATGATAACCATAGCCTCCACCTTTTTCTCAACCACCAGATCTAGACTGAGCCTGGTTGACGGTGATGTTCCTGGCATCAAGGTTTTGCCCATTCTTAGCATTTAGGTTTAAGTTTAGGTTTATTAGGTTTTAGGGTTTAACTTTATTTTTTAATCTATTTAATTACTTTATGTTTAGGTTTAGGGTTTGGGGTTTAGAGTTTAGGGTTAGAGTTTAGAATTTAGGGTTTAGGGTTTAATATTTGGGGTTTAAGGTTTAGGGTTTAGGGATTAGGGTTTAAGGTTTTAGGGTTTATGCTTTTAGAGTTTAGGGTTTAAGGTTAGGGTTTAGGGGTTAGGGTTAAGGGTTTAGGGTCTAGAGTTTAGGGTTTAGGGTTTAGGGTTTTTTAGGGTTTAGGGTTTATGGTTTAGGGTTATAGGTATAGTGTTGTAGGTTTAGGGTTTTGGGTTTAGGGTTTAGGATTTAGTGTTTAGGGTTTTTTTCTTAAATAAGTAAACCAATAAGTTTAGGTTTATTTAGTTTACTTATTTTATGTTTTATTTATTTTAGTTTATTTAATTTTTTGCTTTTATTTAGGTTGATTTCTTTATTTTTATTTAGTTTAATTTATTTATTTTAAGTTTATTTATTTTAGTTTAGGATTTCTATTTTAGTTTATTTTTTAGGATTAGGTTTAGGCTTAGGTTTATTTTTTAGTTGAGTTTTGTTTTTATTGATTTTTTAAGTTTAGGTTTTTAGGTTTTTTTGATTTAGGGATTAGCGTTTAGGGTTTAGGGTTATGATTTAGGGTTTAGGGTTTAGGGCTTAGGTTTTAGCATTTAGGTTTTAGGGTTTAGTGTTTAGGCTTTAAGGTTTAGGGTTTAGGGTTTAGGGTTTAGGGTTTATCGTTTAGGGTTTACGATTTAGTGTTTAGTGTTTTGGTTTTTGGGTTTTGGGTTTTGAGTTTTGGGTTTTGGGTTTAGGGTTTTAAGTTTGGGGTTTAGGGTTAGTATTAGGGTTTAGGGTTGAGGGTTCAGGCTTTAGTTTAGTTTTATGTTTAAATTAAGCAAACTCGTAGGTTTAGGTTTTTTTTTAGTTTATTTTTTGGGTTTAGGGTTTAGGGTTAGCTTAGGGTTTATTTTTTTTTTAAAATTAAGGAAACTAGTAAGTTTAGGTTTATTTAGTTTATTTTTTATTTATTTTAGTTTACCTTATTATTAATTTTTATTTATGTTTATTTTTTTGTTTAGTTTAGTTTATCTATTTTAGGCTTATTTATTTTAGTTTAGGTTTAAGTTTATTTTTTAGTTGAGTTTTATTTTTATTTTATTTTTTAGGTTTAGGTTTTATTTTTTTGTTTTAGGTTTAAGTTTGGGTTTAGGTTTATATTTTATTTTTTTTAAGTTTAGGTTTTAGGTTTTTATTTTAGGTTTATTTTTATGTTTTATTTTTAATTTAGGTTTGGGTTTTATTTTCATTTATTTTATTTTATTTAGTTTAGGTTTAGGGTTTGGTTTAGTTTATTTTAGGTTTAAGCTTAGGATTTCATTATTTAAGTTTAGTCTATTTTGGTTTAGGTTTTTGTTAACTCTATTTTATTTATTATATTTTTATTTTAGGTTTAGATTTTTTTTAGTTTAGGGTTTAGGTTTAATATTTTATGTATTTTTAGGTTTATTTTTTAGGTTTAGGTTTTTATTTTATTTTAGGTTTATTTTAGGCTTATTTTATTTATATTTTATGTTTAGTTTTTTTTTATTTAGGTTTTTTAATCTTAAGTTTATTTATTTTTTAATTACTTTAGGTTATTAATTATTTTATTTTATTTTATTTTTATTAGTTTATTTTATTTTATTTTAGGTTTAGGTTTAAGTTTTTATTTAATTTTATTTTCTAGTTTTATTTAGATTTAATTTTTTTTAGTTTTTATAATTTTAGTATTTATTTAGTTTAGGCTTAGGTTTTTAAGTTTTTGGGTTTAGGGTTTAGGGTTTACGGTTTATGGTTTTAAGGTTTAGTGTTTAGGGTTAGGGTTTAGGATTTAAGGTTTAGGGTTTAGTTTATAGGCTTTAGGGTTTAGGATTTTAGGTTTATGATTTAGGGCTTTTTAAGGTTTATGGTTTCAGGTTTAGGATTTAGGGCTTTTTAAAGTTTAGGGTTTAAGGTTATAAGTTGTAGGCTTAGGGTTTCGGGTTTAGGATTTAGGATTTAGGGTTTAAGGTTATTGGGTTTAGGGTTTAGGGTTTAGGGATGCAGGTTTAGGGTTTATGGTTTATGGTTTAGGGTTTAGGATATAGGGCTTAATTTTTTAAAAAAATAAGTAAATCGGTAGGTTTAAGTTTATTTATTTTTTATTTATTTATTTGAGTTCATTTTATTTTTTATTTTTATTGAGGTTTATTCTTTATTTTTATTTAGTTTTGTTTATTTATTTTTGGTTTATTTATCTTAGTTTAGGTTTTATATTTTAGTTTTTTTTTGTTTCAGTTTATTTTGTAGCTGAGTTTTATTTTTATTTTATTTTTAAGGTTTACATTTTATTTTTTTAGGTTTTGATTTAGGTTTTTATTTTATTTATTATGTTTAGGTTTTAGGTTTTTACTTTAGGTTTTATTTTATTTGGTTTACGATTTAGGTTTAGTTTATTTTAGGTTTTATTTATTTTAGTTTAGTTTATTTTGCATTGGGTTTAGCTTTATTTTATTTTATTAATTTACTTTATTTTAGGTTTAGGCTTTTTTAAGTTTAGGGTTTAGTTTTTATTTTTTATTTAATTTTATGTTATATTTTTTGGTTTATCTTATAGGTTTATGTTTTTATTTAGTTTTTATTTTATTTTATTTTAGGTTTATTTTAGGTTTATTTTACTTTTATTTTACAATTAGTTTTTATTTTATTTAGGTTTTTATTCTTAGGTTTATCAAATTTTTTAGTTTAGTTTAAGTTAATATATTTTTATTTTAATTTACTTTATTTTAATTTTAGGTTTAGGTTTAGGTTTCAGTTTAGGTTTTTATTATATTTAGGTTTAGGGTTTTTAATTTAATTTATCTTTAGGTTTTATTTAATTTTGGTTTAGGTTTTTAGGTTTTTAGGGTTAAGGTTTAGGGTTTAGGGTTTAGTGTTTAGGGTTTTAAAGTTTAGGGTTTTAGGTTTTAGGGTTTAAGGTTAGGGTTTAGGGTTTAAGGTTTAGTGTTTAGGCTTTAATTTTTTTTTGGTTTAGGTTTATTTAGTTTATTTTTTATTTATTTGAGTTTATTTTATTTTTTATTTTTATTGAGGTTTATTCTTTATTTTTATTTAATTTAGTTTATTTATTTCAGGTTTATTTATTTTAGTTTAGGTTTTTTATTTTTGTTTATTTTTTTTGTTTAGGTTTATTTTTTAGCTGAGTTTTATTTTTATTTTATTTTTTAGGTTTATGTTTTATTTTTTAGGTTTAGGTTTAGGTTTTTATTTTATTTATTAGGTTTAGGTTTTAGGTTTATTTTTAGGTTTTATTTTATTTGGTTTAGGGTTTATGTTTAGTTTATTTTAGGTTTTATTTATTTTAGTTTAGTTTATTTTGCATTAGGTTTAGCTTTATTTTATTTTGTTAATTTACTTTTATTTTAGGTTTAAGTTTTTTTTAGTTTACGATTTAGTTTTTATTTTTTATTTATTTTTATGTTTTATTTTTAGGTTTATCTTTTAGGTTTAAGTTTTTATTTAGTTTTTATTTTATTTTATTTTAGGTTTAAGTTTTTTGGGTTTATCTTTTAGGTGAATGCCCTCCAATCAAGAGTGAAATAAGATACATTTGTGTATAATATTATAAAAAAAATGCTCATCCAGCTAAGGGGTTGCTAATTCTTTTATCTTGATTTTAAACCTAAGCTTAAGGTGAGGTTATGAATTGCTTTAATTTTTATTTTAGAGTTGTTAAGTTGGGTAAAAGATTTACTTTTTCCTAAAGAGCGTAATCCACATCCAAGCCATACATAAATGAAGAAAGAAACTAGGAAAAGCATTCCACTTAATGCACAAGCTAAATAAATCAATAACCAATTTATAAAGCTAATCACAAAAAGAATAAAAGGCCATTATGGTCAGGCATCACCCACAAACCCAAAAATATCAAATGTGGGTAGACGAGCTCTACCCTTATACAACTCGGATTACAAATGTATTAAATTACAATTAAGCAAGGAATTCATTATTATGGGGCTCTTCAAACTTAATTTCATCTTTCTTCTTTTCTTCTTTCTTCATCTTTTCTTCTTTTCTTCTTTGGATCTATCTTTTGGATGGTTGTAGATGCTCCAAGGATTCACATGGTACATAAGATAGGATCTTATGATCAATGCTCATCCTAATCCCCATAACAATCATTCCAAAATCCTAATTGCATACATTTACATGAAAAGGAAAAGAATGGAAATTTAACTAACACCTGCAAAACAAAGGTTAGCTAAAACAAACCACACAAATCCCAAGCATGTATATTGGACTTATCACACCACACATGGGTGACTAAGTCCACCTAGCCTATTGGATTATGCTTAGGGGCATAAGCACCTGCAAGCAAAAGCATTTATAGTTATTTGTGATAGCACCCCTTAAGCACAATCCCTAGTAGAAAATAATAGTTAGACTAAGAACATCTTACCATTCATTCTACAAGCATACACCCTAACATCCAGTCTAAAACATATATCACAAAACAAAAAAAAACATCAAAGCATGCACCGACCTAACCTAAGGCTAGAAGTGGTGACTTAGGCTAATGTGTGTACTTTGAAGGTTTGTGTGGTATGCTATGGCTTTAGGTTCAAATTTTCTAAGTGTGAAGAACATGTTCAACTTAGAGGAGGGTTTCATTGAAGTTGTTTAATTATTTTGGGTTGATTTTATTTCATGTTTTGATTTGGTTTAAATAGATCCTACAATTAATTACTAAGTTATGAAGAGAGGGAAAGAGAAGAGAACTTCTCTTTCCTTCCCTAACCTAAGTAATTTCTAAAGTAGGTTCACATTTTAGTTTTGTTTAGGTGAATGTTTTGATTAAATCTTTTAACAAACCCTATGTTTTGATAAACTCTAAACAAACTTATTCAAAAAGAAATGCAATCAAAATTTACATAACACACATTACTTCCTTTCTTTCCAAACATATATAACATGCATATGAAAGGACCCTAAGCATATCTATACATACAAATGAGAGTATTTGACTTTATGATGCATGCTAAGTAATTCATTTAAAGAAATTTAGAGTTTATGCATGAATTTCATTAGTAGAAAGTGTTTTATCAAATTTTCACATACACACATGAAAGTAAGAAAGGCATAAGTGAGTACAGCACTATTGTTAACTAGAGGTGTAAGGTACAAGACCTATTTAGGGCTACTTAAAGCTTCAAAACCTCGAGGTTGTCAAGACTAATATACCACTTACCTTAAATACAAACATATGTATAAATGAGATGAAATGGAAAAGGAGAATGCAAAAGTTGTATTAATGGATTCATTTTATTTATGCAATTTATGTGCAAGTATAGGTAACCCTTCTTAAGTGGTAGCATAGAAATGAATAGGATATGGAATTAGGTGAGTGTTAGGTTATTTTAAATGACCTCACCAAATTCCTATTAAAAACTAAACCAAAGATAAGAATGAAAGGAAACCTATTAAGCAAACCTTTATATTCTTTCACATGCAAGCTTATAATGAAAGTATGATTAGCAAACTTTTAGATTTGGTATTTGATTTATAAGTTTTGAAAATAATTTAGATTTAATAATGATAATATCAATTGATATTTCTACTTTAGCCAACACATGCAAATTTGACATAAAGTAAACAATTTCATTTTAGAATTATGAATGCATGAGATCACATTACATACAACTTTAACATGTTGGGGAAAGATTTAAAGCAATGAAAGGGTAAACAAGTTCACTTCACTTAAATCCTAAAGACATTCTTATAGAATAAAAAAGTTTGAAATAAATCAAAGTGAATTCAATGTGATTTTTGTTTGGTTTGGAGTTTGATTTAATTTTAAAAGGTGAGATGCGTTTGCTATTCCTAACCAATTCCCACATGTGTTTTATATTTTAGTTTAATTTTTAGATAATTAGATCCATTTTATGCATTAATTAGGTTAATGTATGAATTAAGTAAATTAATCTCTTACCTACACCACCTTAGAATAATTAACTAAATAATTATGAGCCAATGAGATACATAAAAACTCACAAACAATTTAATTTCAATGCACCTAATAAGAAAGAGGCCTAATGAAATTTAGCTCATAATTAAAGGTTAATTAAGCTAAGGTTTTTAGCTTAAGTAATTTCAAAATACCCTTTCATACTTATGAATTGGGTTTTGATTTCCTTAATTGAACTTAGGCTATTAAACACCCAAGCATCTACCCAAAGTAGATTAATTAAGTTTTGGAACTTAGAATTTTTAGAAATTAATTAAGAGGATAATTAATGAATTAACCATTAATTTAGAGGAGATTAAGAAGGGGAAAGGGGGTTTAGGGAATAGCTTAAGGGAAATGCCCCAAAAATATTCCATAAACCTTCTACTTACTAAATCTGATCTTAATCAACACTAATCATCGATTAAAATCACTAATTACACCTTAATTATCCTTAATTACATAAGGAGGGTAATTATGAAATCCATATGCAATTCTTCTAATCAAGCCTTAAATAAATCCCAAGAAAATTGGGGGAGGCAGAAGTCAACCCTTGAAACATACCCAAGAAATTTGGGAGTAAGAGGCTTAATTAAAAGTAATTGGTAAAATTAAGTTTCCAAGAAAACCCAAAATTAGAGAAAATCATATCTCAAAACCCATTGAAATTAATTTTAAATATTTTAGGATGAATTATCTTTCCATAAGATTTATTTCATAATTTTTGAATTTTCTAGGGGAGTTATGAAATTTAGAAGATCCTAGTTAATTAAAATAAATTAAAACATTTGTAACTAATCCTATAGCTCAATGCATGACGCGTGTAAGGTCAGATGTTTTACATGTCGCACATAAGGGATTTACTTAAATGTTAAATCCAAAATGGCGGCTAGCAGAGGATGTGGTTTGATCTCTGCCATCTGATCAAAGATCGGATGGCCAGAGATCTCCCTGTAATTTTAAAATGGATAATGGATATCTAAATGTAGAGAATTATCTTGGTCGTCCATCCAAAACATGTGGATGGATGGCTAAGATCTCCCAAGTTCTTCCCCTTGATCAACAGAGACTGTCCATAATCAAGGGAGGATCCAAGCTCGATCGTGCTCAGATTCAAACCAAACTCAACCCACACCATCTAAAGCTAAAGAGCGGCACATCCAACGGTAAAAAATCCATGGGATTAAAATTTCTTTCACAAAGCTCCACACCACATTGAGTTTAATGGTAAAAAATCCCATACCTCGATGAGGTGATCACTGCTCAATTCCCTTGGAGAAGCTTCTTGGAGACAAAGTTGTGTTGAAAGTATGAACACTTGAGGTTGAGTGGATTGGTATATGGACCACCTCCTCCTTAGTTAGCTTGCGGCCTTGAACCAATTCAACTCTTTCTTGCTGTGGGAACTCCAAAGGAATCTTGGGTGCACCCGGCTTAGCTCCTTAATGAAGTATGTAAGAGACATTGGATGGAAATTGAGTGAAGAGGAAGTTGGCTCTTTCAAGACCTCCCTATTTTCAAACTCTATAAATTGAGAAATGGAGTTTTCAAATCCTCTCTAAGAAGCTTGGGATACTCTAAGGCTTGCTCTGAGTTCCTTAGCTTCAATCGACAGAGGGGAAGTTAGAATTGAAATGAATTTGGGGGGAGTATATCTCCCCCTTGAAGGATCAGACAATCGTCCACCCTCTTATTGTTTTGATCTAATCGAACATATTGGGGAGTTTATTTTGGCTATTTTAAGTGTGCACATGGTCGGTTTAAGCCAAGGAGTGGATCTCCAACCTTCCATGTGCTTGATTTTGAGTGGGAGAGGGAGTTTGAATTTGGAATTTTGACCCATGGGGTCGAGTTTGGTCTAGGGACCAATTGGGCTGACCCAAACTCATTGGGTTGGGTGCACCACTCTTCACTAGGTCCCCTTGAGCTTTTAGGAGAGCCTCAAGTGAATGTGAAGAGTGTATGACCAAATTACCCATGGATTAAGCAAAATATTGTTCTATGGCCTGGGTAGAATGGTTATTTTGTTGATTTTTCACTTTGGATATATGTTGGGTATGTGGAAATTAGGTTTGCCCAAGTTTCATAAGATGTGGAATTTATTTGATAGGGTTTGGCTCATGTTGACCCATTTAGGTCAAAATGGGTCAAACCAAGGGTTGGATCAAGTTCATATGACCATTTGAAATGTTTTGGTGGCTTTGGTTTGATTCAATTTGGTATATTTTTGAATTTGGCTCATATAACTTCATTTAGGTCAAATGGTCAAGTTGACCTATTTGACCCATTTAACCTATTTGAGCAGTCAAGGGTAGGTTTAGGTTATGTTAGTCATATGGAGTGGATTGGTATCTTTTTTTCCAATCAAATTTGGCTAAGCTCAAATTTGGCTCAACATGACCCCTTTAGGTCAAGTTAGGTCTAAGGTCAATTGGGCTAGGTTAAGTCTAGTTGGCCAATTGAGGCTTTGGTTAAGTTTAACAATTTATTTGAAATGAACTTGACCCATTAGTTTGGATCAATTTGGCTTAGATCAAGTTTTGACACATTTTGACCCTTTAGGTAAAAAATGGGTTAACTTCAAATGGCCAATCACAAGTTCAAGTGTTGGCATGGTCAAGTTCAAACATAGGTCATGAGTGAACTTAGATCAATGGTTTCAATCAATTTGCCTATGATAGAATTTGGCTATGTTAGGTTTCATTTTGTGTTGACTTGGTCAACCCTTAGGTTTGACTTGGTTTGACCCAATTTGATTGATTGATCATCCCATGATGAGAGGTAAATATGAGTTTGGTTCAATCCAATTTGGTTAGGATTAAAATTTGGCTCATAAGGGTACTTTAGGTCACTTTGGGTCAAGTGAGCCTAAGTGGGTCAAATGGCTTGATCAAAGCTTGATTTGAGCTTGATTGATCTTGTATATGGACTTATGATTGAAATATAAGTATATTTACAAGTGATTTGAAGTCAAATGGGTTTTGATCTATTTGACAGTCTCATATTCAAAAGAATAATATGAAAGGGTTTTGGATTCTATTTTTGACTTAGGTTTTGATTGAGTGATCGAGTATATATAGATTGTATGGTTGATTGAATCATGAGAGAAAATCAAGAGGGCTTGATTTGAAATTGATTTGGCTAAGTACAAGATTTTACTTGAAAGGCTTAGATTGGATTTTGAGTTGATTTGAGTTTGATTTTGGAATAGATTTTGATTGTTTGAATTTATATTTCATTTATATATGTGAATATAAATGAGAATATAAATTGATCATGATGATTTTCTCTCAGAGGAAAAAGTTTGTATGTCATCTTTTCATTATTAATGGAATATGGATATCACTAGTTACTTGGTGATGAGGTGGTGTTTTATTCCATCGTAGGAATTATTTCCTTGGTCCGTGAAGAATGTTGATTGCCTTTAACCTTTGTCTTTGTTTCTTTTCTATTTTTGTTTCGCTTTCTTTTGGTTATTGCCTCGCTCTTAGTATATATTCTCCGGATTAGTTTATGCTTTTTTTTATTGATAAAGAGGGAAATGTTTGTTTGGTGTTGGTTGTCTCCCATTGGTTGGGATTGTGAGGTCATATGTTGCATTGATAGGGTTGATAATAAAATTTCTAACATATTCTGGAGATTTCTTATGCCTATCCCGGTTTATTACATGGAGGTTGTGGTTGTCTATTACCTCGCCTTTCTCTCATGTTGGTTATGCCATGATCTATAAACATATTTTGATGGCTTTGAGTTGTAAGGTGATTTGGTTTCATCCAGTGGATAGCAACTACTTTTTATTTACTGCTTATATCAAGGTGGTGAGCTTTATAATTTTCTTCAAATGGACGGTCATCTCAGGTTTGTTTTCTCTGACGGCAATTTAATCAATTTGGATGGTAGTAGCATATGTGTGGTACCCCTGGTGGGATGGATATGTATGTGGTTGTCCCAAACTTGTGGATTGATTCCTGCAACTCCTTTCTCCGCATTAGGGTTTCCAAATATAATTATTTCCTCTCTTATGGGTACTTACTGGCATTCAAGATATTTGTAGGTGCCTTCTTTTATTGTAAGTTTCTGCTAATTTTCATTGGATCAAAGCTCTTTTACTCCTCTCAAGCGGATGGTAGTGGATATTGCTACGTGCAAAGATTTATTTCTTTGTTTTTGGGGTTTGTATTTGCTTTTGTTGTGTGAGTTTTGTTCTTAGATAGGGGTTTTACTCTTAAGGTTGATTGTAGCTCTTTGAGTGGTTGTCTGTTAACCCCTTTAAGGATCTTGTAACCTTTTTATTTGAGCAATAAAATCCCTATATGGGTTCCAAAAAAAATGATCATGAGAAAATTTCAAGGATTTGAAGTGGTTTAATCATGATTTAGGCTAAGTCCATTAAGAAGGTTTTAAGGGACTTATGAAAATTTTAGAGTTTAAAGTTTGAATTTTTGAATTTGGTTTGATTGATTTATATTTATATTTCATTTATATATGTGAATATAAATGATAATATAAAAGAATTATGTGAAAATCCCATGACTTTGAGATGGTTTGATCAAGGTTTAGGTTAAATCCATTAATGGAAAATTAGGGACTTAAAGAAATTTTAAATTGATAATTTAATTTGAGTGTTTGATTTGATTGATTTATATTCATATTTCATTTATACATGTGAATATAAATGAGAATATAAATGAGTTTTAAAAAAAAAATATCATGAGTTTGAATTGATTTGAGGCTAAGTAAGTCCATTAATGGAAACTTAAGGGACTTAAGAAAATTTCATGAATTGATTTGGAATTTTGAGTTTAGTTTGATTGATTTAAATTTATATTTCATTTATATATGTAAATAGAAATGAGAATATAAATGAATTATGAGAAAATCTTAAAGATTTGATTAGTTTTGATCATGATTTTGGTTAAGTCCTTATGGGAAGATTAAGGACTTAGGCAAAATTTGGACTTCAGAATTTTTGATGAATTTTGATCATGGGTTTCAATCATAGATTTCAATCATGGATTTGATTTGAGTTTGGAGGAAATCAAATAGAATTGATTTGGAGTTTGACTTGAAAGAAGGAAAGTGAGGAATGGTTTAAGCTAAGGGTAGGAAGTTTTCCTAACACCACTAAGGCATGACCTATTCCTATGGCTAACTTTTCTAAGTCTAAGGGTTAGGAGTGTCCACCTAATCACTAGATGTGTCTTAAGACTAAGGAACTCTTAAGGTCTAAGAGGAGTCATATGTATAAGATGGAGGGTTGAGAGCTCATTCTAAAATGAGGTTAACATAGGCCGGTGTGCAAAAGGTGAACAGCGCACATATGTTGACCAAATGATCAACAACACCAGAGATCACAAGCACTAACAAAACAATCTATCCTTAACCCAAGGAAAAGAAAGAATCCAGCTTAGTACAATGTGGCTCTACTTATGTCCAAGACATAAGAGAGAGGGAAGAATCCAAAGGGATAGTGTGAACCTTCCACTAGGCAAGTTCAAGTCATCCACAAGGAGATGAAAGGTTTGATTTGATTTGAATCTCACTAAGGAAAAATATTGAATTTATTCCACTAGGAAGAGGCTTGAATTTGCTTTGAATTTTGTTAGGTTTAGATTTTGAATGAACCTGTTGGTTTGCAATAGACCGCACTAAGTAGAAGCCATGGAGGTTAAGACCTAACTCATTTATCAATCCAAAGTGGGTACTAAACACATAGTAGGACTAGCCAACCAAAGGGATGCCTTTCGATATGTAGCAACTGTACTAGGAAGAAAGCATAGTAGACTTACATCCTCCAAAGTAGAGACCAGTTGCTAGGGTAATCTATTAGCAAGATAATAGATAGAACCCGACCTATGGCTGACTATTAAGTGAATGCCACTGGGGGACTTAAATCTTCTCGAAGATAGTCAAAATTAATTTCAATTTTAGATTTGTTTGTTTTGATTATGATGGATCCCATGGGTTTACGATGAACTGCACTAAGAAAGCTGTAGATCTAACTTAGATTTATCAATTCAAAGGGAGTAGTTTCAACCACAAGGTAGAACTATCCAACAAAGGAAAAATCCATTTTGGTATATAATGGCCAAGTCTTAAGAAGAAAGCATGGGGACTCACATCTTCTAGAAATAAGGAATCACTGGGGTGATTGGTTGCTTTGGGCAATAAATCGAACCCGACCTAGAGTTGATTATTGAGTGAATGCCATAGAGGGACTTAAATAAGCTCAAAGATAGTCAAAATTAATTTTTATTTTTATTTTTTTTGTGGATTCCATTGGTTTGTGATGGATCATACTGAGAAGGAGCTTATAGAAGCCTAGACCTATCTCAAATTTACTGAACCAAAGGGAGTAGCTTCTTGATGGGAGAACTATCAGACCATAAGGGTGCCTTTGGTTTGCAATGATTAATTGAAGGGAAGAAAGCTCGAGGACTCACATCTTCCACTAGAAAAGATCACTGGGATGATTGGTTGCTTTGGACAACAAATCAAACATGACATAGGGCTCCCGATATGTTTGCGACAATCATGCTAGAAAGAATGCGCCATACCTTTACATCTTCCAAAGCAATGACTAGGGTAACGCCATGGCAAAATAGATTGAACCCAACCTAATGGTGACTACAGACAGTATCAACCCGAGGATTTATCTCAACTCGTTGTCGCAATTTATAGGGAGTTGACACTCCTAAAGATAGATGCCTACATGGGAGAAGAGACCCTTTGGATGCTTGAATTCTTAATCCACAAGGGAATTAATTTTGTTTGTTTTGTTTATTTTAGTTTATTTATTTTAACGTGGACCTTGTTAGTTTATGAGAGATCAAACTTAGAAGGAGCTTATATTATCCTTGACCTATTTCAGATATACTAAACTAAGGAAAAATCTATGCATCCGCTAAAAAATATTTTCAACCACATGGGTGGCTACTAGGAAAGGGGAACTGTCCAAACCAAAAGTAACCCGGGTAGTGTCTAAATGGGGTCGCAAAGGACATGATCCAAATAGAGTGCCTGCAGGGGATTGGGCCTATAAGTGCTTAATCCAACACGCTGGAGAAGATGACATGGCTAGTCATATATCCAATAGGTATTCAGTGTCCAACTCAAGAGAGGGACTATAATCTACCAAGAGTGGTGTACTCACCAGGTGAGTCACTGACAGTATAGTGAATGTAAACCAACCTAAGGTTCCCATCAATTTGCAATAATCAGCTAAGGAAGAAAGCTCGGGGACTCAACATCCTCCTATAGCAGAACTGACTGCTGGGATAATCTGTCTTCGACTCAATAGGTGTTATCCGATCTAGGGAGACTACTGAGTGAATGCCACTAGGGGACTTGTATGAACTCAAACATAATCAAGAGGAAAGGAGACTCTAGGAGACTTATCCTAAACCTCAAATATAACCTAGGAAAGCATGATGGCTAGTTCAAGAAGAAGGCATGGGGACTCACATCTTCTTAAATGAAGTCAATCATGAGGTAGCTTACCAGCAAGTGAAGACTACCATACCAAGGCCCTCATTGGTTTATAATGATCAAGTTAGGGAAGAAAGGGGGACTCACATCCTCCAACAAATGACCACCGGGTGACATACTAGCAGGTAGCATAGACCTAACCTAGAGTAGCTAATGAGTGAGTGCCACATGAGGCTTGCTCTCATATTAAAATAGCTCAAGATAAAAGATTTATGTTTGTTTTATGCATGTGATAAAAGGAATAAGATGCTTTTGGGGGACTCTTACACCTACCTTAAACACACTAGGGATTTGGGTGAAATGATGCCATAAATGGCAAAAAGGATTCCATTAAGAAAGGATGTTGCTTGGGTTCTCTCACACCTAACTTAGTTATGCTAATCAAAATAGGATGCCTCTCGAGTTCTCTTACACCAATTCTAATAGCATCAAGAAATTATGTTTGTGTTGTGAAAGAAGGATATGCCACTAGGGGACTCTTACACCTACCCTAAACACATCACCATGGATTTGAAAAGAAAAGAGAAGATTTGATGAATGGAATCGATTTTTTTGTTCTTTTATTAATGATTATTTTCAAACATGATTTGTTACATGGGTAATATTTCATTAGATAGAGCCCATTAATTAGAAGCATCATGTGTTCCCCTTTACAATCAATAAGCTGATAAGATCCTCCTTGGTAGGCCTTCTCTATGACATAGGGGCTTTCTTAAATGGGTTCAAACTTGCCTCCTATATTTTGACAAGCAATAATTGGTCTTCTTAGGACTAACACAAGTTCTCCTACTCAAAAAGACCTAGGGCAGACTAGCTTGTTATGAGCTTAAATCATTTTGGCCTTGTACAACTCGAGGTTCTCGCATGCCCGTAAGAAATTCTCCTCCAAACCTTTGAGCTCTTCTAACCGCAACTTTGCATTCTACTCTAGAATGATCTTGTAACCCAATGCTATCCTTAGTGATGAGATTTGAACTTCTAAAAAAAGAACAGCTTCAGACCCATACACTAAGGAAAATGGGGTAGACTGAGTTGGGGTTCAGTATGTGGTGCGGTAGGCCCACAAGGCTTCAACTAACTGCTCATTCTATTATCATTTGTTGTCATCAAGAGTCTTCTTCAGTATCTGGATGAGATTTTTGTTGAATGCTTCTGCTAAGCCATTAGCTTTGGGGTAGTAGATGGTGGAATATCTCCAATCTATATTTATCTTCAAAGTATGCTGATCTTGCTTTTGAATGTAGAAATATTATTGGATATAATTCATTGAGGCACACCAAACCTATATTCGATATGGTTCCTAAAAAATTAAAGCACATGGTGAGTTGTGACCTCTCTTAGTGGGATGGCTTTTGCCCACTTGGAAAAGTACTTGGTGGCAACTAAGATGAATCGATGCCCCTTAGAAGAAGGAGGATTGATTGGACCCATAATGTCGGTACCCCAACACTCAAATGGCAATGAGGCCAAGGTAGGGTGTAGAATGTTGGGTGGCTGGAGGAGGACCACACCATGCACTTGACATAGATGGCATCTCCTAGCTACATCCATGCAATCTGTGATCATTGACGATCAGTAGTATGCTAGTCTCTTGATCTTCATCTTCATCTTCGACTGATTGATGAGCTCGGCATAGACCTAAGTGTACCTTGGTTATAATTCCATGCTTTGTGTTTTTCTAAATAATGTAACCACATTTGGTCAAAGGACCGTCGATACAGTCGATACAGGGTTCCATCAACAATAGCATAGGAGAGAGCTCGTTGTTTTACTTGATGGGCCTGTGACTTTTCTTGAGGTAGTTTTTTATGTTCAAGTAACCTATGAATGGTTGCCTCCAATCCAGCTCCTTATCCATTTTGGCAATGGAAACCACCCCTTCAAGAGAAAGTCTCGATGAGTTCAACATCAATAAGAGATGGACTTGTCTATTTTGGACCATTATTGAAATGGACTATTCCTGACATGCCAATTCTTGGCAAGTTTGACCAAAGCATCGCATCGCATTCTCTACTGGAAACCTTGTAGATGGTGACTTGAATCGGCCAACTTCATGGTATACTCAAGTAATATCAAGCTTGGGTTTGAGGACCTAGTAGGACTAAACCGGTTGATGACCAAGAATCCCCAAAGATGTTGATGCTCTTGACACATAGTGATGACTAACTCTAGAGAATCAAAGCCTCATACTCGCCTTCATTATTGGTGCAGGGTTGGAAAGATAGTATGAGAATCTCATCACATCATTTAGAGTTAGAAGAACTATTCTTACCTCTACCTCGGTAGAATAGATCATGGTGCTTCACCTTTATGAAAAGATCGCACCATTAAAAATACATCTCCCATGGTTGTTGGCCTCCCCCTAAGTTCAAGATTTTTTCATCGGGAGATCGCTAAGAGAATCGCAGAAGTGGGTGTGTCGCTAAGAAATCCGCTAGTTCCTATCCTTTTACTGCACGGAGGGGTATAAATATGATATCAAATTATGAGAGAATCATGGACCCACAAGCCAAACGTCCAAATAGTGTTGGCCATGTCATGAGATACTAGTAGTGGATTTGTTCGAGAGATCAAGTTCACCTTATGAGAAAGCATGTAATGTCATAGCTTCTGAGATGCAAAGATCAAAGCTAGACAATGCATTTCAATAGGTGGATAGTTTGCTTCAGTAGGGATTAGATGATCCCTGAGATAGTAGAGTGCTCTCTCCTTCCCTTTATCATTGGCTTGGGCCAATGTAAAGAGTTATCCAATGCAATAATGAGAGAATGAGTGGCCCCTGTGATAGTCGCTAGAATTGGCTTCACCAAGTACTCTTTGATTTCATCAAAAGCATGTTAGCACTTATCCCACTTGAACTTGGCATCCTTTTGACAAGTGCTAGAATGGCTTGCAATAGGTTTGAGATAAAGCATCTATGCCAACCATCCTTGAAAGGATCTCGAAGCTGAGTTAAACTCTAAGAGGTGGCATTTCAAAGATAGCATTGATCTTTTAGGTCTATTTCTATTCCCTAGTGTCAACAACAAACCCAAGGAATTTTCTAAGTGACTCAATGCACACTTGGGATTCATTTTGAGGTTATATTATCTTAACCGCTCAAAAATTTCTCTCAAGTCAAAGAGGTGGTCTTCCTTTTCTCTACTTTGACTACTAGATCATCAACATAGCACTCAACCCGATGATGGATGAGTTCATTGAAGATTTGAGTCATGGTCCATTGGTATGTAGTACCAGCATTTTAAGGCCAAAAGGCATGACCCTATAATAAAGATTTTGATCGGGGTTCGAAAAGTAGTGTTTCTTTCATCTTCAAGAGACATCTTGATTTGGTTATAGCCAAATGATCCATCCATGAAAGAGAAGACTGCATGAGATGAGGCGATGTCCACCATTAATTCTGGTATAAAACAGGAAACTCATCCTTAGGACATGCCATGTTTAAGTCCGAAAAATTGACACAAAAGTGAATTTGGTCATTCTTCTTCTTGGGATGACTAGCTAACGGATAAGATATTTATATTCCCTGATAAAACCAGCATCGATCAATTTCTTGACTTTAAAAATGACTTGTTGTTCAATTTCTATTCGCATTCGTCTAGGAGATTTCTTAATAAGGGTAATATTAGGGTCTATTGCTAGCTTGTTGATTGCTACATTAGGTTATAATCCAAGCATTTCTTCATAACTCCATGCAAAGAAGTCTTTAAACTCAATCAATAGCCTAACTAAGTCATTGGTTATTTCTTCATTTAGCAATGAACTGATGTATGTCGGGCGAGGATTTTCTTCTATCCTGATGTTAATTTCTTTAAGCTTGTCAATTGTGGAATGAATCTCCTCTTCAAATTCGAGGTCTCTTGACTTAGAGATCATCTCGGATCATCGAGGTTTCTAAACACACATTCTCATAAGAGTTGGGGATGTGTGAGAAGAACCTATCGACTCCAAATGGTTGATAACAACTAGGCAAATAATTTTCATCACCGACTAACACTGCATCAATCCTAGTCCTACTCTAATTGTGCTTCCTGTCTGTATTGTTCCATATTTTTTAAGTATTCTAACCTGCTTGGACCATGTGTGAGAACTAAACCTTTCTATAAGATTTTGAACAAAGGTGAGTAAAAGTCAAAAGGTAATTCCATTAATTTTTAAAAGTATCTTTCTCAAGCTCTACATCAACTTCAGGGATTGAGAATGATGATCCCAAAAGAACTTCTTCTTTCATGTCAAGACTTAGGGACTTCCTTAACTACTAAACCTTCAACTTTTGAGATGTAAGTGAGGTAAGAGCTAAGGTTCCCAAATCCTAATAGTTTCATAAAACCATTTGAATATTTTTGCTTGCTGGAGGCTGGTCTTCATCTCTTCTAGATCAAAGTCACCTCCAATGGAACCCACGAGAGGGTTGGTATACTAATCACATTGACTCATCCTTGAGTTGGATTCCAAGTCAATGTGAATAGTAAATCCTATGAACACGATCACTTACAAGGCCAACTGGGGTCTCCCACCTCTGAACCGCTCTTTTTTTCTTCCTCTACCTAGTGGAGGTTGAGCCATCCACCCACATGTCCATATGATGGAATGAACTGGGTGAAATGTGATGTGGATCTACTTTCTTCAATTCCCCTTTCATGCTCACTTTGACTTTTACTTTTCTTTTCATTTTCTTTTATCTTTTCTTTTATTCATTTTTTGTTTCTTTTTGCATTTGAATTTTGTCCAAGTTCATGAGAAATTTTGAGGAAGATAGTAGGTCACATCCTCATAAATCTCTTCTCTAACTAAAATGGCTTTTCATCTCGTTGATATGGTATTCAATTCATCTTTTCAACTTGATGCACATGAAGGGGATGGAAACGATCTTATTTTGATGTATCCAAGGCCTACCAATTAAAGAAATGAATGAAGTATTCGAATCAATGATGTAGAACTTAGCTTCAGTCTTCCAATCACCTATCTATAAAGGTAACACTATAGAACCTAAAGCCCGCTCACCTTGATCATTGAATCCTCTCAACATCATCTATCTCCGGTGTAAACATGTCATCTTCAAATAGGCAAGGGTCTTTAGACTCATAATGTTCACTAATGAACTTGAATCCATGAGAACTCTAGTGAGTCTGAACCTATCCATGTCAACTATGATGTAGAGTTTTGTGTCCAAGTCCCTAAGAAGGTCTTCATCTATGAAGGTGATCTCTGGGCTTCTTTTGCATAATGTGCTTCCTCACCTATAGCCACTGAAGCATATTTCAAGATCAAGGAGGGCCTTGATTAGTGATTCCCTCATCTCTTTGATACAGATAAGGGCATCATATATGCTTAGCTTAGATGACAACTTTCTTAGATGAGAAAGGATGTTGTAGTCCACCTTCAGCTGGTCTTCCACAAGCATATCCAAGGTGGAGCATCTTGTGGAAGGGCTTCATCTTCTACCAATTACTTATTTCCCTCTATCTTGAGGTGCATAGAGGTAGAACCTTGCCATGAGATTGAGTTGAATCTCTTGAGGCAAGGTGGTGGTTCTCCACTGCAGCACTACAGCCTTCTCCTATGGGACTCAATCGAGATGATTCCAAGTCTATCTCAAGAGGTGAACCTATAGATTCAGAGTTGGAAAGTCCAACTCGAATAAAAGAGAAGATCAAAATTGTTATGTTATTTAGACTTGAAGAGTTATCGTAGGCAATAGAAGAAGACAACCCATTAAGTGACATGATAATTCAAACTAGCTTTAGTCTTCAATTTCTTAGAATTATTTGGAGGTACAAAGTAGAAGTCAAGTAAAGTGAGCTGAGTAAAGGATTTGATACCCTTATCTGCTGATACAAGAGTTCTACTAGTTGAAGAAATAGAAGAGCTAGCTAAAATGGAAGAAGTCATCGATGTGAAAGCTACAATCAAGGAGGTCGGACATGGTATGGTCGCTAAAGGGCTATCCCTGCCAACACGCACCGCCGAAGCTCCCACTTGAGAGTTGGCACCGGCTTGCCAACACATGCTCTTCTTGATCTTTAATTATTTTCTTAGAGGTTTTAGACAAAGAAATGTCCCAACCTTCTTTGGTTTTGGTAGATTGTATCCCCAAGGATTATCCTAATGGAACTGGAAGGTTGTTCCATAAGGTATTCCTTGGGGATAACTACAGTACCGATCTTGAAATTGTGTTCAAGCTAGTCCTTGAATGTAAAGTAATCCTCCAAAATGTGGCCTAGCATACGCTGGTAAGGGAAAAAGTTTGGATCAAGACTTTTGCCTACTTCCTTCAATCTCTTAGGCTAGGGTAACTAAAAATTAGGTTTCTTTAAGAGGTTCTTAAATATTTTCCTGATTACCTCCTCTTAAAAGAATAAGGTTTGTTTAACTTATCTAATAAAGTAGGTGGACCATAGCTACCTGGCAATGGGTATGCATGTCATACTAGTGGTATGAGGTGGCTATGCGTGGAGGTTGTGGTGGAGGTTAGGGCTACCCTGGTGGAAAAGGAGGTGGAGGTCACTGAGGTCATGGTCTCTTGACTTATCTCTAGCCCCTCATCAACCACCACTACTACTCCTAGCTTCCTCATAGACCTTTGTGGCTTCTTCAGGCAACTGATCTTGAAAAGGCAACTATTTGGCCTCTCCTTGTAGACTAGCCACCTTATTAATTAGCTTCCTCAACATATCTTGATAGTGAAGCCCTTAAGCATGAAGGTGACCGACCATGGATATTCTTTAAGAGAATCTCAATGGCATGCTGTTCAGACAGCTGTAGTTCACACTTCATACTCAGGTTATGCCATCAAAAAATATAATCAATAAGGGACTCACTAGGGTGCTATTGTGCTACAACGAGATCACCTACAATAACCCTTTGCTGAGCTCCAGCAAATCTCTTAATGAAGAGTTTCTCTAATCACAAATGTCTTCACTGGGTAGTTCAGCATACCAATTGAAAGCAATACCCACTAGACTACTAATGAAAAGGCAAAAAAGTTGAGTGTCACTGCCACCTACATTGCAACAACTGGCTCTGAAATGTGCTATGTCTTGCATTGGGTTTCCACTACCAACAAAACTTTTGAATGCATGAGGCATGAAACCCTTGGGATATTGGATATCATTGAATTTCTATAGGTAGGGTCAACCCTTTGGACGATGATCCTCCCTAGGCTTGAGCCAAAGCTTCCTTCACCTATTGCTCAACCATGAATTTTATATCTTTTTCTTATATGGAGGTACTTTCCACTATCTTCCTATATAAGCTAGTGCTACCTTGCTCAATAAGAGGTAGAGTCTTGGCTAGGTCCAAGACATGCACTAACTTAGGCTTATTGATGTCAACTATAGTAAGATGAACTAAATGGGCTTTCTTCTGAAGCACTGACATTGCTGCTAACATGTCATGTAATTTTTGTGCCATCCTATTAATCTACTCATCATTCTACCTCAACTGATATCGGAGGTGCTGGGCTGATTTTGTAGTGTCTCCTTGATCAACCTCATCACCGTCGATGGCTTGTTGTTCTCTAAGATGAGATCCTCTAGTGTCAACCATGCAGACTCTAGCTGAGTCTCCCATCAAGTCATCTTTGTTGGGATCAGAGCTGACTCTTTCTTCATTAGACAAGGTGTACCCCAAGATCTCCTTCTTCTCTATAAAATAATGTGCAACTATCTCATCCAAGGAATGATCCAACTCAGCAGGTATAAACAATTTAGGCTAACCGATGATATCACTATCATGCACTAAAAAGCACTGGACCTTGCTTATCATTGGAGAGTCAATCTAGTGTGGACTGTACTCATTGGATGATTTATACTCCTGACTACTACTGGCTACAAGAGGAGTATTAATCCTAGGATGTTCCACTACCACTGGTGTAGCTAGACTGTCATTTGGAATATCAATAATAATTGTCACCATTTCCACATTCGACTGTATGGTCAGAGTTGGTGATGGAACGACCATGATGCTTCAGGGTCACCACTCCTTCTGCACCACCACTAGGGAAGAAGGTTGAGCTGGATAGCTTGGCCCTCCCATAATGGGTGATGTAGAAGGGTTAGGATCCTTTGGCCATAGCCAGATCACCAACAGGGTGTGATTTTCTCTAGATTTGTCCTTCATGGTCTTAGATGGAATGGGAGATGCTGTAACCTACATTAGCGATGGTGGACGATGGGTAGAGTGGTGGGGTGGAGACACCACCAACTCTCTATGCATAGGAATTTCCCTCTTGTAGTGGCTAGTCCTAGTGAAATATTATCAATATGGTCGACACGGGTAGCACATCGAGCTAGAAAATCAATCAGAGCAGAAGCTACCGACTAACGGCTGAACCTCCATCGCTCACTGCTAGTAACATGTGCTATATGGGCCTCATGAGCCCTCTCTTGGAAAATCTGCCTCCCCATGTTATGGGGGATAACAGATCAAAGATCAAACTAAGTGCCAGACTCTCAGTGTCCATATGCTTCGACTACCTAGCGTAAAATAGATCAGAGGCCGGCGTATGACCTCCTACTCCTAGAAATTGCTAACTGAAAGTGCACCACTGGAGGAGGTGATGAGCAGATCCTCTTGACATCCTCTCTGTCTGATCTAGAGAGAGGATGGAACTGGTTTTCTATAACTAGTGGTGAAGTGATAACAGGAAACTCATCCACGACTAATCAAGATGCAGCCTCTAGCTCCCTAGCTATTCGGGTGTGGTACAGCTTGATCATGCGGTTCTTATTCCTATGCTGTGTATGGGTAGGATGGGAGGAGTGCGACCTGGACCCATATTCAAATGTAGGGGAGGCAACCCCTGAGTCTAAGGGAGCTTTACCCTTAGAGGGTACAGATGGTAGGGTACTAGCCTGCACTGGGGTAACATGAGCATCTCTAGGATGAACTACAACTGGAGCTGGTACTGCCGGTACTGCTGGTACTATAACAACAAAAATTTGTGGTACTATCACAACTTTCCTGTACAGTGAGGAGACATCAGAATCAGAGGATAAGTCAATCCTTATGACCGACTTCTGCTCGGTCACCTTGGTCCTGCTAAATGTGGTGAGGGGAGTGCCCCACAAGTGATCCTGGCTTCCTCAAATCCCCGTCCAAAGTGAATCAGGTGATTATGGTCCAGAGAGGGGAAGTCAGCCTGATCTAAAGCCAGATCCATACCGTGGGGCAAGGTGAAGACAAACTTCTGAGAACCAGCCATTTCAACAATTATAATAGACTGAAACTAAACTATACTGTGTTGACTATAAAGATCTACAATGAGAAATGAACTTGTATCAGATTTCTATTTCCAAAGATTTTTCAAATTTGAATTTGAAAATTTGAACCCACATCCAACAACTTGAAAGTGTTAAGTGGGGTTCAAATAGATTTGAGAAGATTGATTGAAAGAAGAATTTGAATATGAATCCAACTCCAACAAATTTAGGTATGTTGAAATATGGATTCAAAATTTTTTATAAGGATGCTTCCATAAGTTCATGTTCGCCTTGAATTTCAATTTTGATTTAAGGACCCTCTCCTTTAACAAATTTGTGTATGTTAAAGTAAGGGTCAAATTGATTTTATTTTTGTTTTATTGTTTTGGAATTTTACTTAGCAAATTTAGGTATGCTAAGTGAAGTGTTTGAGAAAGTGATTGTGAATTTTGTTTTGATTTTAAAAAAGTTAGGATTCTCACTTAGCAAATTTAGGTATGCTAAGTGAAGAATCCAAGTGTGTTTTGTTTAATTTTTGAAAATAGTATACTTAGAAAATTTAAATATGGAAAGGAAATCCTAAATGTTTCATTTTTGTTTTGATGTTTTGATTTTTAAAAAGGGTAGGATCCTTAACAAATTTGGTATGCTAAGGGAATCCTAAGTGTTTCATTTTGTTTTGATGTGATTGAAAGTGGAGACTTAACTTTAACAAATTTTGTATGATAAAGATGAAGTCCCACTTAATTTTGTGAAATGGAAATTTCATTTAGCAAATTTGAGTATGCTAAATGAAATTCCAAAGGATGTGTTCAAAATTTTTGATTTGTTTATGTTTTCAAAATTGAAACTTCTCCTTAGCAAATTTGGTATGCTAAGGGAAGAATTTCCAAAGGTGTTTGAGAACTTCGGTTTTGACTTTGGAAACGTCACTTAGCAAATTTCAATATGCTTGGTGAAGTTCCAAAATATGTTTTGAAAAATGTTTGATTTTGGATTTGGAAACTGCACTTAGCAAATTTGAGTATGCTAAATGAAGTTCCAAATTTGTATTTGAAAATGTTTTTTGGATTCAGAATTTGGAGGCTTAAATTAACAAATTTGGGTATGTTAAATGAAGTTTCAAAAATGTGTTTTAGAAAATTTTTGGATTTTGGATTTGGAGATTTCACTTAACAAATTTGGGTATGTTAAATGAAGTTCCAAAAATGTGTTTTAGAAAATTTTTTGATTTTGGATTTGGAGATTTCACTTAACAAATTTGTGTATGTTAAATGAAATTCCAAAATGTGTTTTAGAAAATTTTTTGATTTTGGATTTGAAGATGTCACTTTAACAAATTTGGGTATGTTAAATGAAATTCCAAATGTGTTTAGAATTTTGAAAGTATGATTGTTAATTTTTTGTTTTGGATTTGGAGACTTCTCTTAACAAATTTGAGTATGTTAAATGAAGTTCTAAAATGTGTTTAGAAAATTTTTGGATTTTGAATTTGGAGATTTTACTTAACAAATTTGGGCATGTTAAATGAAACTCCAAATGTGTTTAGAATTTTGAAAGTATGATTGTTTATTTTTGATTTTTGATTTGGAAACATCACTTAACAAATTTGGGTATGTTAAATGAAGTTCCAAAATATGTTAAAAAAATTTTGGATTTTGGATTTTGGAGATTTCACTTAAAAAATTTAGGTTTGTCAAATGAAATTCCAAATGTGTTTAGAATTTTGAATTTTGGACTTGGAGACTTTACTTAACAAATTTGAGTATGTTAAGCGAAGTTCCAAAAATGTGTTTGAAAATTTTGGTTTTGGATTTGGAAACTTCACTTAGCAAATTTTGAATATGCTAAATGAAGTTTCGAAAATGTGTTTGAAAATTTTCTATTTTGGATTTGGAAACCTCAGTTAGCAAATTTGAATATGCTAAATGAAGTTCCAAAATGTTTGAAAATTTTAAAATATGATTATTAAAGTTTTAATATTTTGAAAAGAGGACTTCCATTCAACAAATTTAAGTATGTAGAATGGAGATCAATCTTATTTTTTTGAAATGTAAAATTTTTTATTTTGTATGTGATTGTTGCTTTTGAAAGAGAGGAATTCCAACTTAAAACATATGTGGGATATGTTCAAGTGGGATTTCCTAAATGATATTTATTTTTAGTTGGGAATGAAATCTTCACTTAATAGTTTTGAATATATTAGATGAAGATATTCATATGTGCTTTTTAAAAAGTTTAATTTTATTTGGAAATGATCTTTCCATTTAATAAGTGTGAGTGTATTGAATAGAAAGAGTCAGAAAAAACTGGTGAAAAAATTCCATAGATTTTCATTGAGAAATAAAAGAGATGACCTATTGAATTTCATCTTTTAGGATGCCATGTAGATCCAGATATACTTATTTGATGTATGTTATCAAAAAATAGTGTACTATCTTGAAAGACAAAATCACTACCTTACCCTAATATACTCAGGACTCCTAAGGATGATGGGTATGCATATGTACCAAGATTATTTACTTTACATGGAAAAGTATAGCATGATTTATTTTAAATCGGGCTTGTTAAGTTCCTTATAGGGGCAAGCCTCCATAGTTAATTACATCCTAAAGAATGGTGATTCTTTAGGAAAACTCTCGATTAAGACAAATGATCATTGTCCTTGAAGATTTCAATAGGAAGGATTATCAATCAATTGGTTTATTTTTGAAAGCTCAAATGGGATTGATCAAAAGAGGGCGCTATTATCGAAGATAGAATGGGAGATAAGTATGAGATACCCATAATGCTAGGAAACTTAGCGTATCTCAAACTATCTCATTGGGCTTTACATTTTTGAAATTGATTTAGTTTATTTGAGTTGCATATTTCATTAGAAATTTAGGACTTAAGATTCCTTAACACAATATTAAGGAAATGCCTAAGAGGTGTGGAATTATGCTTATGGCCCGCAAAGGGGAGAAGCAATCTCAGAACCTAAATCTAGGGAGCTTTGGTGAGGTCTAGAAGGATAATCTAAATCTAAGACAAAAATGGATAATTGGTTTGCCTCCATAAGAGAGGACAAACCACCCAATAGCTTGGACTTACGACTGCCTGAGGGTGGCCGCCACTTAACTCCTCCTATGATTTTAAATACATGTAGGCAAGTCTTTATTCTTGTACAAGATAGCTAGGCTATTATTTATTTAGAAAGAGACTAAGTCCTTAAACTCACTCCCTAAAGAGACTAGATCATGTAAAGGGCATGCTTCAGATGGCCAAAATCTAATGCAATTCAAATTTTATTTTATTTTTTTTTGGACAATTATTTTTCAAAATTTAATAGGATTCATATGACTAATGGATGAGAGAAAGAAATTGGCCAAAATTAGCGATAGCAGAGGAGGTGAGTTTCCACCATGGCTCTCAAAGGTCAAGCCAAGTTTCTCTATCAAATGTGGAAGCCCTCTAATCAAGAGTGAAATAAGATGCATTTGTGCATGATACTATAAAAGAAATGCTCATCCAGCTAAGGGGTTAATAATTCTTTTATGTTGATTTTAAACCTAAACTTTAGATGAGGTTATGAATTGCTTTAATTTTTATTTTTAAGTTGTTAAGTTGGGTAAAATATTTATTTTTCCTTAAAGAGCCTAATCCACATCTGGGCCATATATAAAGCTAGGAAGAAACTAAGAAAAGCATACCACTTAATGCACAAACTAAACAAATCAACAACCAATTTATGAAGCTAATCACAAAAAGAATAAAAGCCTGTTGTGGTCAGGAACTATCGCACACAAAAAAAATCAAATGTGGTTAGCCAAGATCTACCCTTATACAACCTAGATTGTAAATGAATTAAATTACAATTAAGTAAGGAATTCATTGTTATGGAGATCTTCAAGCTTTATTTCTTATTTCTTCTTTTCTTCTTTTCTTCTTTGGTTCCTTCTTTTGGATGGTACATAAGATAGGACCTTATGACCAATGCTCATCCTAATCCCCATAACAATCATTTCAAAATCCTAATTGCACAAATTTACATGGAAAGAAAAAAGAATAAATCTAACACTTGCAAAATAAATGTTAGCTTCCACCATCAACCTAGATTGGTAGTGAAAATTCATCTTTTGGACATGCCTTTTTTAAATCATAAAATGACACATATGTGAATTTTTCATTCTTTTTTCTTGGATGACTTTGGCTAGCTAGGTATTTTTCTTCCTAGATGAAGGCATCAATTAGTTTCTTGACTTCATAAATGATCTTGTTCTCGTCTAATCATGCATCTAGGAGCTTGCTTGATAGGGTTAAAGTGGCTCTATTACTTGTTTATGGACTACATCAGAGCCAATACAAGCATCTCATTATAACTCCATGCAAAGTAGTCCATAAACTCAATTAATAGCCTACTAAGTAAATGGTTTCAATTTCATTCAACAATGAACCGATGTATGTTGGGTGTAGATCTTGTTTAGTTCCTAACTTGATTTCTAAGAGCTCGTCGATGGTTGACTTGATCTCTTCTTCAAACCCTGGCATCTTTGACTTCAAAATCATATGAATCATCTGAAGTTTCTAAGAATAGGTCCTCATATAAGTTAATGTAATTTGAAAAGAACCTATCAGATTCCAAATGATTGGTGATGACTAAGCATTAATCATCATCACTGACTGGACCCACTATACTAAATCCTAGTCTCGATCTTGATTGAGAGCTATTTCATTTGTTCTTCCATATTCTTTCAAAATAGTCTGACCTATACTTTGACCAAGTATGTGGGATTAACCCTTTCTTTGCTAAATTATGAACACATGGCAAGTACCAATCAAAAGGTAATTCTATTAAATCTTTATATGAATCATCCTCAAGTTCTACATCAACTTGACTTGAGGATGATGCTCCCAAAGAACCTCTGAGTCTTCCCTATGGATGACTTGGGGCTTCCTTAAGTACCAAACCTCGCTTTTGAGAGGGTTAGAGCTAAGGTTCCCAACGATGCCTAACTTCACATATATATTGGATACATTTATGCTTTTCTTTGGAACCCGATCTTCATCACTATCTGGCTCAAGTGTCACCTCCAAGGGAATCTACTATTGAGAAGAGCTGGATGATGTGCTAACCATATAAGACTTATCTTCTATTGGGTGGCCAATAAGGAGGTTTTCCACCCATGGGACTACCTTTGAACTACCTCTTCCACTGCCTAGTGGAGGTCAGTCATCCTACCAATATGTTCAAATGGAGTAATGAACTGTGGGTTGAATCTGATGTCAGGCTCAACTTCCTCCGCCAAGTCTATTTTCGCTCGCTTTTATTTTCTTTTTCATTTTCTCTTTCCTTTTCTTTTTCTTTTTCATTTTATTTTTCTTATTCTTTCTTTTTCTTTTTCTTTTATTTTTAAACTTTGTCCAAGTTTTTAAGAGTAGACTTGTTGATTTTGAGAGAGGTAGTAAGCCGCTCCTCATATATGCTGACCTCCTGAACTATAAATGGCTTGAGATCTCCTTTGACATAATAGACGATCCCATCTCTCACAAACATCAAACACTGATATAGAGAGGATGGAACTATGTTGTTCTCATGTATTCATGGTCTCCCAAGCAAAGCATTGAAATTTGTATCTAAGTCTATAATGTGAAACTTGGCTTCCAATCTTCTCTCCAAAGGCAACACTATGGAGCCTAAGGCCTGACCTCACTTTTGGAGTGCAGATTCAATCTTCCCTTCTTAGACTTAGGAGTCTTCTAGACACTAAGACTTTCTTAGTCACAAGACACTTCTAACAATTAGGTAAACACTTAATCTAAGCCTAAAGACTTAGAAGAATTAACCATATGATCAAGTTATGCTTTAAGGATTAGGATAATCAACCTACCCTATAACAAAAATCTAATCCATATTCACTTTCTCAAGCCAAACCTCAACTTCAATTCAAACATCAAATTCAAATCCAAATCCAGCCCAAATTCCAAAACTAAAATGAAGCCCATGATCAAATTCAAACTTGAAACCCTTCAAGCCATAAGACCTATCCCATGGACTTAGCCAAATCTTAATCCAAATCAATCCAAAATCAATTGATTTTCATGATCAATATATTCAATCATCTTCCTAAATTTAAATCAAATTTATATTCAAATGATCAATACTGGAGTAAACTAAATCAAATTAAATCAAAACCCTTCCTAAGCCATATTACCTATCCCATGGACTTAGCTAAATCTTAATCCAGATCAAGTCAAACTCAATCGATTTCCTCACTAATCAATCATATTTTTTAATCATCTTCACAAATTTAAATGAAATATACATTTAACTAATCAAAACTAAATCAAACCAAATCAAAATCCAAACCTAATGACCCAACTCCACGGACTTAGCCTAACTCTTTTATTCCAAACCCAAATTCAACTGATTTTTTTCATGAATCAATCATACCTTCAATCATATTCATAAATATAAATGAAATCTACAATCATCAAGCAAAATAAAAATTAACCCAAGTCAAACCCAACTTAACCCTTTTGACTTGAAATGTTCAAATGAACCAAAACTTATTTGAATCCAAGCTAATTGCAATTGAATTTATATATCCATCTCAAATCCATATATAAACTCAACTAAATAAAACTCAACCCATAATTAAGCCAACTAAACCCAATTGGTCCACTTGACCCAAAATGGCCAATTTGACCTATTTGAGCAAGTTCTAATCCTACCCAAATTAGACAAACCCGATCAAAACCTTCCATCATGATTGTTGATCACCATAAAGTCAATTTTCCCAGTGGGTCAAACTAAGAGGCAACTTGGTCATTTGACCAAGTCAACCCATATTATATATGAACCCAAATAAGCCAAATTTCAACCTAAGACAAATCCCTTGAAACCAATGATTCATACCAAATCAAAATCAGTAGTTGTATATGATTTGACCTTCAATTGAGTCAAACCAAACCCAATTGGCCCTCTTGACCCAAGTTGACCCAAATTGACCTAAAAGACCAAATTGGGTAAAATTAAAATATAAATCAAATTGATTGCAACCAATGGCTCAAGTTCATTCCAAATTAATTATTGAACTTGACCAAAGCCATGATTGAACCCAATTGAACCCAATTGAACCTCTTAGCCCAAATTGGCCTAAAGGTTCAAGTTAGCCTAAATCAAAATCAAATCCAAATTAATTGAAGCCATAACCTACAATCATCATCAATTGGTTAACTAAACCTAAAGCAACACACAAGCCAATTTGGCCAATTTGGTCAAATTGGTCTACTTAACCCATTTGACCCAAATGAATTCAAATGATCCAAAATCAAATCTAAGCCAAACTAAACCAAATCAATTGAACCAAAACATCACAACTGATAATATGAACTTGACCCAACACTTAGTTTGACCCAATTTGATCAATTGGTCAAATTTATGCAACCTAACCCAATTTGACCTAAATGAGTCAAATTGAGCCAAACCTAATCGACTCCAATTTACTTAAAATTTGGGCTAAACTTTTGGCTCATTTCAAATGCAATCAAATCCAATGTTAAATGATCATTCTACCCTTGGGTCAAGGGCATCATATGAGACAAATCACCCATTTAAGTGGTCATTTCCATTCCTTGGCCACTTGGTACTCTCCCAATGGTCCACCTAGGCACCTAAGACACTGTCGAACCTGACCCAATGGGTGGTTGGGTCCATGACCCATGGGAGGTGAAATCACCTCACCCTCCCATTTGAGCATTTGAAACACATAGACACCCATGATTCCTCTTTTGTAGCCACCTCCACACCTTCAACCAACCAAGCTAAGCTCACCTCTTCCTTGCCACCTATGAGAGATGCCCGGATGGCCACTAGAAACAAACCATCCATCATCGATCAAGATGAAGGGAGGTATACAGCCCCTCGTTTAAACTCAAGCACACACAAAAATCATTCCTTAGAGCCCTAACTACCCAAGACGAGTCACTATAGACATTCCCTAAGCTCCCAAGCTCATTCCTCGATCAAAAAATGCTATTCACGTCCATCTCAAAATAAGACACTCCCATTTTTAACCTAACTTCCACATTACTCCATCAAACACAAATTAACTTTGCACGCACCTTCCCTAGGCCTCGTTGAGCCACAACAAATCATCTCCCAAGCTTCCTGAGCACTGGAGGTGGGACTTCAATCAAATTTGAGCTTCAAATTATTGGTTCATTGCCTTCCTAATGAATGTTGAAGAATTGATCCTATTTTTGGCTCAACGGGGATTCGTCTCCACTACATGAAGCTTCCTCAATCATTCAAGCCACCAATCTTGAGCTCCAATGAGGTATGCTTCCAAAATTGATCTAGTGAGCCACCAATCTCATGTGATCTTGACCATTAGATCCCCTCCGATCAATGTCGTGAAGGTGTGAGATCCTTTTGGAGTTGATCCGAGCTTGGGTAAGCTCAGATTAAGTGAGCAATGGCAGATGGACTCCATTCTCCCTCACTCGTATGATGTTAGATCGTGCACCATCCATTTCATGTGATTAGAATGGATAGTTGTGATTAGATCTGATAGATCGATCTCATTTAATCCTATTAAGCTATGGAATTAATCATAGCCATCCAATCTTAGATAGGATGGCAAATGAGAAAGTGCATCTGCCACTGCCACATAGGCTCCAAATCGGAGATAAGTTTTAAAAGCATCATCATGTTGCCACATGGCCAACAAGATTAGGCATTAATTAGGCTTAATTAATCATTTTAATGCCTAGAACTTCTAAAAAATCATAAAAACTCATATAAAAATAAACAAAATGCAAATAAATACTCATTTTAAAGGTATTTCAAAGAAGAATTAATTAAAAATGATCTTAATAAATTTTTAATAGTTATTTAGATTTAATCGTTTAATTATTATAATTAATTATTACTCATTAATTACTTGAGCAATTAATCCTAAATTTTATTAGTAAATTTAATGGGATGACCTCTACCTCCCATGATTTTCTTGGGATTTATTACTCAATTAGGAAAATTGACTAATTAAACCTTAACTACTCTTTTAAGTTAATTAATGATTAATTAATCCCATGAACAATAACAAATTAGTTAATTAAATTTATTAATCATTGTTCAACAATAAGTGAAATAAGGGATAGGGTTGAGAGCTCTTTCCCTAAGTTCATTTCACCCTTTTTTAAAATGAAATTAATTAAGATTTAGCTAAGTAATTAAGTCACTTAATCAAATCAAAATCATAATCACATCAGACCTTAATTAATTAAATCATGGGGTAGATCTTTAGGTGTTTAATAACATAAAGTGGTTTAATGAAATTATGGATAGTCGACATGTGTGGAAAAATAATAAGAGTAATTAATTAAGTCCCTTAATCTAATTAATTATTAATCATGAGCCAATTACATTAAGCCCCTTTTATTTCCTAGGATCGTTGAAAGTTAATTTTCCATGCATATCATGTCGGCTCATAATTATTTAGTTAATTACTTTAGGTGACATAGGTAAGGGTAATTAATTCATATTATTATGGGTTTAACTTAATTAACCCATAAAATCAACGTAATTACATTTCCCTAAATTAAATCAAATCACTTATGTGGGAACGGGTTTAAATCAACAAGTGATGATTTCTCTTCTCCTCCTTAAATCAAATCAAATCCAAAACTTAATTTATATAGAAGCTTTAGTTTGCTTGATATAATCTTATTTGATTTGATTGTCCTTATGAACTAGTTTGGTTGAATGAATCACATGCTTATATTTGATTGCCCTCTTTCCAATCATGTTAAATTTGGTATGCCATTTAAATTCATGCATCAATCTTTTCAAAATCAAATAAAATAAAATGGATTTCCTTCATGTAAGTTTGCATGTTTTGATTTAATTTAATATATGTGTTACTATTACCACTATTAAACCCAAATGTACTTTTCGAAAGCTTATAAGTCAATAACAATATGTGTTATGATGCTAGTTGTAAATACATAAGAAAGGCATGTCCCTATAGCTTAAGTGTATGAATGTTGAGTTAACTTTCCTCCATTCATGTGTTGATTTATATAAGATTGAATGGTAATGGGTATATAGTCTGTACATCTCAGGAACATGAGACTTTAGCTAGCCCCAAGGAGGTCATTTGATTACCTCACTTCCCTAGTTTAACAATGGTACATACCCATTTGATTTCATTCTTATGTATTTTAACATTAGAATTTGGATAGACCTTTAATTCATATATATAAATGATTCAATAAAAAATACAATATGTGCATGGTTTTGTTTCCCTTATTTATGTATACATCCATGTGTGTCCAATAAAAGCAAGTTTATAGTCTGGACATCCTAAGAAGACGAGGCTTTAATTAGCCCCAAGGAGGCCATTTGATTACCTCACTTCTCTGGTTTAATAACAACATGTACTTGCCTATATCTTTGTACATGTATATGTGATTAGTTAATGAAAATCTCATTTTAAATTAAAATTGCATGCATTCATAATTGACTAAGTGGTTGAATTAATTATCCATATGATTTGGAGCTTACTTCCTATGTTCATGTATACGAATTTACATATGTTTGAATGCAAATGTGTATATAGTCTTGACATCCCAAGAATATGAGGCTTTAGCTATCTCCAAGGAGGTCATTTGATTACCCCACATCCCTGGTTTAACAACGGCACATGCCTATTTAATTTCATTCTTATGTTCTTTTTGCATAATAATTTGGATTAAGTTTTAAAATAATATGTTTAAATAATTCAATCAAATAAAATATAAATTTTAAACATACATATACATTCATCATTTAAGTGTGCTAAAATATGTTGCATGTATAGATACACTTAGTATTAAATCATATGCATGTTATATGTGATGGAAAGGAATGATTTAATATATGTCATGTGGTAGTAATTCAATTAATAATTTAAGATGTCTTTCATTTTGAATGGGATTATTTAAAGTTAACCTAAACTTAAGATTAATTAAATCATTTAATAAGCCATTCACTAAAGAGATCTAAATCAAATTAATAAACTTTAGAATATG